>OX467111.1:14244793-14868543 GCA_950106695.1 Biston stratarius
GGCGATGGGTACATTCTCATAGGTTTTAGTGCTGGATTCATTATTGCCATATCTACGCATATCAAAGAAGTCGGAGAAGAGCTGTTTCAAGTCAAGAATCATAAAGACAACCTCACCGATGTGGCTATTTCTAATGGACAAGCAGCTTCGTGTGGAGACGGACAGTAAGTATGACCTGGGTGCCTTTTAAAAAAATAAATATCAAAACAATTTATAAATAATGCTCGCCTTCAAGGCTATTTTGATATAATGTATATTATTAAAATTAATTCAAAACATAAACTGTCGTTAAAGTTGTAGGTGTTATTAGAATACTATAAAAGTTAAGCAAATAATACATATGGTTGACAGTACAGTGGCATTTATAACTGAGCGCTAGCATGGGTTGGATGATATCATCAGACTACTTTGATGTTAACATAGCTTAAGAATCAATTACATAATTTACAGACTAAAACTGGTCTCAGTCTGGAATAACGGCGAGGTAGCTGGTTCGGTAATGCCAACCGGCGGCGCCGAGCGTTGCGCTTGGAGTTCAGACGGCAGACTACTAGCCACGGCCGGCCGCGCTTACCTCAACGTCTACGTGACAGCCCTACCGCCGCTATACGCCGCCTACGGAACTAGGGTCATCACACTCACCAGTCTAACTGAAGCGACTGTGTATCAGTGCATTGGGGTGGGGGATGAACCGGAACCTATTAACAGAGGTTAGTTTGGTTTTAGTTCTTATTATTAACTCGATTAGAGTTCAAAGTTTCTGTTTAGCCATGCTGCGTCGAGCTATCCCAATGAAATAATGTAGCGTATTTAGGCGGCCGGCCCAGCTCTACTTACACTATTAAATTAGGTTACTAGTTAATGATTCATTTTGATAGGGATTGGGGTTGTGATCGCTAGTATAGTTTTACACATTTGTACCAGCTATTGCGTTCTATAGCGGAGCCGTCAGCCTCAGCCGCGTATACATTCTCCACAGAGCCGAGGCTGATAGCGCTGGGTGGGTGTCATATAACATATAGTATGCCCGCATTACGCAAGCATAGTTTTACCCTTTGTACCAGCATGCTAATTGTGTTCTACAGAAGATCCGTCAATCTTAGCCGTGTAAACATTTTCGATGGAGTCGAGTCTGATAGCGCTGGGCGGGTGTCATATAGCCTGTGGGCATACGCTATATGACACTATTATGCAAGTGTGGGTATACGTTATATGACACTATTACGCAAGTCCTCTATTATAGTTATATTCTTTATATCAGCTAGCTATTGTGTTCTACAGCGGAGCCATCAGCATTAGCCGCGTATACATTCCCGACGGAGCCGAGTCAGATAGTGTTGGGCGGGTATCATATAGCGTGTCCCGTATTACGCAAATCCGCAAGCATAGTTCTACCCTTTATATCAGCTAGCTATTGTGTTCTACAGCAGAGCCGTCAGCACTAGCAGCGTATACATTCCCGACGGAGCCGAGTCTGATAGCGTTGGGTGGGAGTCATATAGCATGCGCGCGTGGTCCGCAGGCGTGGTTCTATCCGTTCTCGGGTGGCGCGGCGGCGCGGCGCATCTATCCCGCGCCGGTGGACGCTCTGCGACTAGGGAACGATTTAGCGGCTGCTTTGTTCCAAGGACGAGCTATGTTGCATACGGTAATAATTCCCAGAACATTAAAATGAAATCTTTCATTTACCTGATTAACGTCCATAAATTAAATAAACGTTAAATAAAAATGAAATATTGATACCTACAAAAAATTAATTCGGGCTCTGTATTCGTTCATTGTTTCAACTTAGTAACGCCATTCCATCTAACCCCATGTACATTTTGTAGTTATACATGTGTATTCATTATTTGTGTTTGTATTCTACCTATATTGATAATAATTTCGTCAATAGATTAATTCCCCGGACCCGTCGCAGCCGGAACGTGAAGCGATGCTATTCCCCGAGCCACACATGCAGAATGCCAAAATTGTTGACATACAGCTCACTAGCGATTTCTTCATTTTCATTACAGATGTAAGTTATATGGTATTCATTACTTTGCTTACATACAGTACCTATAGTGGCACAGTAAATTCTAAACTTTGAATTTTATAACTTATATTCGCAACAATTTTTTTAATGATGTACATATTATGTTCTCTCTTGCACATTACAAATGTAAAATTAAATTTTTGTAATATACTTTTTTTTTTGGCAATTTTATGATGTGTAAATTACAACCTATATCTTCGAAATTGCTTTTGGCAATAATAGAAAAATTAAAACTTAAAAACTTGTGTAACATATCTATAGAATTGTGTATTGAAGTGTAATAGTGTAGTATTGAAGTAGTTAATAGTGGAAATTATTTTGAAATGATCACGTCACGTGTCAATCTCGTGTCACAGTTCTGGTTATGTCATTTGACACCCACCTGACACCCTCCACAGCTCCATAAATTTCTATTGTTGTCTGTACGTTTTAATTGCTGAAGTCTGTGCACAATACTGGCGGCACCACACAATCGTCCAACAGTCGAACTGTTCGTAGTTCGTGCATGTTTGACGATGTTGGATCGTATTGGCGCGCGATCGCTCCGATGGCGGTAAATCGTACACAGATCAAGGGAGTTGCCCAACTCACACGAACGGTCCCTCCATAGTGAATGAGGTTGTAACGTGCATATTGATATGTGTGGAGGGTCTGTTTTGATCGATCGTGACTTGGGACAGACTCGAATCATGTTCAAGTGTTGGACTGTTGGACGATTGTGTGGTGCCTCCATAAAACGTTTTTAACCACTTCTGTAGGAACCTACCTAGTTAACTGCTAGAACTGTAGTTTGATATTTCAGCAAGGGCACATTGAATACTTTGGCGTGGAAGAGTGGAACTCCGCCCCGCGTCACAAGCACTCGGCCGGGCTGACCGCACTATACTGCGATATAAGCGGCGCGCGCACTTGCGTCCTGGACGCAAGAGCGCGTGCTCATGTGTACGCCCCCGCGCATAGGGAGACTGCGCCCGTGCCGCAAGAACACGGGAATGTCAAGTCAGTGTTTTCATTTTGTCAATGTTTTTTTTCGTATAACGGATCGACAAAAGATTTCGTCTGGCACAGGCAATTCATGCCTAAAAGAGGACACCAACCTAAATTATAAACTTGCAAATATTGTAAAGAAAATAAAGCATTATTATTATTATTAAAAAATGGATGAGACTTGTGTTGAAGTTTGTTTTAGTATAACAAGGATTGACGAAAGATATAATCTCGTTGGATATTTCAGCGCCATCTAGATAGAATACTTATTTTTTTTTTTTGTAAATATATACTTATACCTATTAATACTTACATACAGAACACCCAGACATAGAACAAACATTTATCATCATATAAATGTTTGTTCTGGTGGGAATCGAACTCACATCGTACAGCCCTTGAAGCAGATATTCTACCAACTGAGCTAACAAGGCAGACAGGAGGAAGAGTCAGATGGAGGAGATTTATGTTAAAGTTTATTTTTAGTCTGCATTCCCGATTTAGTAAACTGCTTCTACTAACAATAAAGACAAAGAAGTAATTTTTAATAATGACCGGCAACGGAATTGCCTTTATGTCAACTGAAGATACAATAATTGATACAATATTTGTCCTCAGGGCAGTGGTATGGGACATTTGCCTGTCGGAACGTAACGTGTTCATAGTATACAGCGGAGATGCAGTGCATACCTACTACTATGTCAGTGCGTCAGTCTCAGGTTTCAACTTTTTTATAACATATAGGCTTCTAATTGGTAACTAAAACGCTCTTTCGTGTAGTAAAGGAAACGTCTTTATTAAAAATACGGTGAGATTTTACACACACGTTCAATGAGAAACAGAGAAAAGAGAGAGAGAGAGAGGGAAAATTCGAGTGTAAATGCTCGCTTGCGTTAATGATTTCAGATCAACTACATAATTGTTATGTCACTAAGTGTCAACGTCAAACATAAGAAGGTGTCAAAATTAAGATATCAACACTAATCCTTTCTTTTTCTTTATTGGTTTTTGGCATCGCATTTTGTGCAAAAGTCGTATGTTTTGATATGTTATAATAAATCAATTTAAATAACTTTTGAGTTCAAAAACAACAAAAAAAAAATAGAAAAAAATAGTCATGGTCGAGTTCCTAGTAAAGTAGTAGTAAATTTACAATAAACTACGATGGAGTTCTAAGAACAACAATCACCACAATTTTTTTCACAAACATTTGATAAAATATAAGTTTTGGAGAATAATAAAATGCGGCTACACTATTTTTGTGTTCACCTTAGGATGACTAAAACAGATTTATGACTTCGCACATTGTGTATTTCCATTGACAAGAATTTTAAAATGATAACCTAACAAGTATTAAACCAGTCACAGTCTGACAATGAGCCAAGGGAATCGCAGTCAAGGTCAAGTCACGCTCCCAGAATAAAGTGGAAGCATGTCACGATGCTTTTAGGGAGTTTTATGGGCTCTAGTCATGAAGTGTGAGAGATGAGGATTTTTATATCTTAATAAAAATGCGAAAGCTGTTCGAAAGCGTCATCTTAATTTCACGTTGTAACGGCTCACCAGAGAAATGAAATTTAGAACGGAGGTAGCTTGACTTGGGTTAACACATGTAGCGCTTCCTTTCAAAAGCAACGCATTTAGATTTTATGAAGTATATAATTTGGTGTATTCATTAATGTAGGTGCTAATGCGAAGCATGCATGCGAAGTGTAATTACGAGCCGGTGGTAGATTCAAACATGTAACTTAACGTTCATAAGTGCCTTACCAGGGCCTAAACTGAATAAATGACTATTTGATTTGATTTGAAGCCTCAATAAATAAATAAAAAACATATTCTACCTTTAACCCGAAGAAATATATGATGCTGCTTGTACAGTATATTTTGTAGGCAAGTTTTTTATTTATTTTTTAGGTGCACACGTGGTATTTGCAGCGACCACGTCTCTAGCAGTGGGTCAAGTGCCGCTTATATTGTTCTGTGGAGACACTTACTGCTATACTACTGGCGGCGGGTAAATAATGCAAATTATGTACTTAGTCTAAATAAAGTTTATTCTATTTTTGAGCAAGATACGCAGGGAATGTTGACGTCGTTGCAATGAACGTAATTTTTCAGCCTACTGGAATACTGAGAATTTTGTTATAGCCATAATTTGGCTTTTAAAATTTTAGATCGTCATTTTACTAATATTCTGAATCGCAATCTCGCGTTCTATTATCTCTAAAAAGGGGATATTTTTTCTACAATAAACAACAAAGCAAAGAGAGAAAAGACAAAATATCACGATATAGCGCTTTGGTAATCTAGTTGGCTTCGACACAGTGACAGTTCAATTGTCAAGTTTGTTATCGCACTCTGTGCATTCTGCCAGTTTCAATGTTTCAGTTGTAAAGTTGTTTTCGAGATGTGAAGTGCTCTCGATTTTCATGAAAAATGTGACAACACGAGGATACCACGTATTAAAGTCCTTTCTACAACATCTTCAACGTGACAACTAAGCTCATCACCTTGTAAACTTAATTGTTTTAATGGAACAATGTAATAATTTAAATATTAGTTATACTCTGATCCCTTCATAGTTTAAAACTAAGTTTAAAAGCCTGTAAAATTATGGTTTATGAGATGTCACACTGTCATGGCAAGTGGACGACATACGTGGTATATGGTCGATGAGCTTTACACACATAGATATAGGTATATCATGTATGTCCTATTAATAATTTTTATGGTACTAAATCCGATGATGTAATCTACAGTGTAGATAGATAGATAACAAATATGCGTGGTGGTAGGGCACATTCTAGTACTCGGCTGGCTAGCTACCACCCACAAGATGAAAATCTGGCGCCAAGCATCTAACGGTGTTCCGGCAGCCTCACTTGAGAGCCAGTTCCATTCCAGGCTAGGTGTGTTTTACCATCTTCGACCACACCGTCACTTAACATCAGGTGAGCTGTGGTAAAAAACCCAGCCCCTGTCAGCCATTAAAAAAAAACATACACACAAAAATTACAAAATTAAAATAAACAATTGTTTGAAATTGCACTACAGTTATTTAAGTCAGTTTTGTTGACAGGAACTTGGTTTTGGTTGGTCTTCAATTTATTGGATTTTGAATTCTATTTCAGGGTAGTAAAGGTGTCACTCGAGTCTCACAACACGCACGGTCTCGCCGATGCTGATACAGAAAAGCGCATCGCAAATCAGAAGCGTCACGTGGAGAAACTTGTTACGTTGCGGCGGTAAATCATAACTTATTTGAAATGTCGTTTTAATGTGTCGTTAACGTAGTATTTTGACAATACGTAACAGTATGGTAGAGTCAGTTCCCATTTTTTAAATAGAAAATATCCTACCACCATGCTACGGTTTCCTCACGATGTTTTCCTTCACCAACAGCTCAAGCTCATTGTCAGAGTTTGAATCCACACCTTTCGGCGTGTGAACCGACCGAGTTAACTGTTGATATATATTCACCTATATAGCGATGATAGCTCAGTGGTTAGCGTGGCCGGTTCGCATGCCGAAGGGCGTGGGTTCAAACCTCAACAATGAGCTTGAACTGTCGGTGAAGGAAAACATCGTGAGGAAACCATAGCGTGGTGGTAGGGTACTCTCTAGTACTCGGCTGGCTAGCTACCACCCTCAAGTTGAAAATCTGCTGCCAAGCATGTGTTCCGGCAGCCTCACTTGAGAGCCAGTTCCATTCCAGGCTAGGTGTGCTTTACCATCTTCGACCACACCGTCACTTAACATCAAGTGAGTTGTGGTCAAACACCAAGCCTGTTAGCTATAAAAAAAAAACCTGAATATATTTTGTGTTGTAGGTATAGCGAGGCTTGGCTTTTCTGTGACGCGGTGGGCGAAGAAGCCCTCTGGCGAAGCCTCGGGGAAGCCGCCATCGCTGATCTTAACATTGAAACTGGTGAGATATACAACCGACTTTCAAAACTAGAGTACGTAGCTACCCTATATATTATTTTAGGATCCCGTACCCGAAAGGTTTCCAACAAGACCCTATCTATAAGTTAACCGTTTCTGTTTAATTTAAACATCTGTTTTTATACTTGCATAATATTGAATCAAGCAATTCTTTCTGCAAGATTATTTATTGGAGTCGTAACACAAAATCTTTGTGAAGTACTTTGTAAACATAAACAATAGATAATATTTCAAAAATAAAAAAATAAACTTGGTTAATTCCGGATCAGAAGGATTTGGTTCACCACGCTGGCCAAGTGCAGGTTGTGGAACACTTCACATTTTTGAGATCATTGAAAACTCTGCTGGTTTTCTTCATTATATGAACAAGACGCACGTAATTTCAAAAATAAATAGGTGTAATATTGCAATGCATCTTGTGTTAAGGAGAATTCGAACCTAGGACCTCCAGATTGGAATTAAGGCAGTCTCCCGAATAAGCTGCCGTAACTTCTAAACGCTATTTTATTGTCGTGTTAGTGGTCAAGCTGTAACTTCTAAACACTATTAAACTATGACTCTTACTGGTCAAATGATAAAATGACGAAAATACCATTTCAGCTATACGTGTGTACACTAAACTGAGCGATGTCGCCATGGTGTGGGCGTTAGAAGACGCTTCGCAAATTGAAGATCTCAGCATACTATGGTAAAACAATAACAATAAAACCTATTGACGACAAGCACTTATACCGGTGGGTACGCCAAACATAAGCTTGATGCAGTCTATGTACTCCAAGTTTGTTTTTTCACACACATTTCACACAGCGCCATCTAGTCATAAACTAAGCAAAACTTGTATTATGGGAACCAAATAGTTAATACTACTATACTTTTTTTATTGTAAATACGTACTTATAATACATACACAACGTACAGGCACAGAACAAACATCTATATTCGTCACACAAATGCTAGTTATATGTAGGAATCGAACCTATACCCTTCAGCTCTTGAAGCGGAATTTTGCCAAACGAGCTATCAGCAAGACTGCCCGTCTTAACAAAAACAAAGCGCTTGCTCGCTTGGAATGAAACAAAATTTTCTTCGTCAATGATAGACGTCGGATCTTCCGATCAGTGTTATTCCGACCAATGCTAACGAACTTTCCTGGCTTGACCCTGTGAGTTGAGATTCATTCTTAATTCAGCTGAATGACGTATCTATGTCCGAAACTCATTTTCCAAAATGAATAATGACAGGAAAATTATTGAATACTGCCACTTATATCTCCTGTATTGCCTTATAATACCATATAAGAAATTCGTACGAAACATTTTTGTTCCTTTTCCATTGTGCGAATCAATCAAAAGCATCAATCATTATAATTTTTTTGACATGCAATTAATATTTTGAAATTTTTATAATACAATACAATTTTATTATACACCAAACATACATACATTATAATATATAAAAACTTACATACACTAGCAAAAGCTGAGCTTTGTGAGGGACCGCGTAGTTTTTTTCTAATGTGTAATAATTTTTAAGACAGTTGTTATTTTACAACCTGATTCTAGTGGTGTGATCTAGTATTAAGTAGATTAACTACGATGTATTTGAGTATTGAGTTTAGTTCTGTTGTAGCGATGTTAACTCTTTGGTTTTCTAACAGATGGCGTTAGTAGTACAATAATATCCTATCCAATGAATACAAAATTGTTAATGTTCATTTTATGGTTATAATTTTTCTTTTGACTGATAGCACATCTAGATATGAAGTTAAATTACTATGTTAAAGCACAAATCTATAGGCGTGATAGTTTTTCAGTAAAGTGTACCACAAAAATGCTCAGGTTGTGGAATAGTGATAATAGTATTTTTGATATGAATTGGGATATGACTTGTACCTTTTTAATTATTTAAAGAAAAAAATAGTAATGAGACAAACGAGACGCTCTCCTGATGGTAAGAGACAACGCATATACATGACCATTGCAGCGATACACAGAATTCTGTGTAGCAAAACAAAGTCCAGGGTATCGCTAGTTTGACGATCATTACTTATAGACTTTCGATGGTTAGTCTCAAGACCCTTATTTCGTTAGCTGTAGTAACTACTACATAACCTTGCATACATTTAGTATTGAAATTGTTCATCGTCAACAGCGGTATGCTTTGCGCTTGTCTGGGTAAGGCCGAAGCCGCCGCGCGTTGGCTCGAGAGCTCCCCTCGCGGCACATTACATGCGTTGGAACTGCACGCGGCGAGGGGAGACTGGGCAAGGGCGGCCGATATCGCTGAAAAAGCCTGCCCTGAACGACTCAAGGATATATCGCTACACCAGGCGCAGCATCTTGAACTCACGTACGTATTGTAGCGATAGTAGCTTAGTGGTTAGCGCGGTCGAATTACACGGTGCAATATCGTGAGAAATCCATGGCGGAGTTGTAGGATACTTTCTAGTACTCGGCTGGCTATTTCAACGCTACCCTCAGGTTGAAAATTTCCAGCCAAGCGACATATTCCGGCAATCTTACTTGAAAGCTGTCCATTCCAGGTTTGGTTTGCTTAACATCTTTGTCCACACTGTCACTTACCATTATAAAAGCTGGCGGTCAAACGTACGTTAAGAACTTATAAGAATTTTTTATCTATTAAATACATTAATGAAAATTTGAGTATTACACACAGTGCCATCTAGCTCTAAACTAAGCAAACTGTATTATGAATACCAGCTACTGATAAAATGATTATTTACTTTTCTATTACTATTTCCAATGATAGCGACGTTTTAGATTAGGTAATTAATATAAAACAGGCTAGGTGTGTTTACCATCTTCGTCTACACCGTCATTTAACATCAGGTGAGCTGTGGTCAAACACCTAGCTTGTCAGCCATAAAATAAAAATTGTTACATAAATGTTTCTCACGAGTGGGAATCGTAATCCACGTCCTTATCAAGACGCAGGGTTACTAAGATGTTTGTTTGCTTTCTCGATATTCATTGATTTCGTGTATTCTAGAGCGGATTACCACGAAGCGCTAGCGAACTACGAGCGCAGCTTGCTACCGCCCTCGAACGATCCTAAGACGCGTTCTCACAACGCTCGGTGCGAGGCGGGCGTGGCGCGTGCTTCCGTGCGCTGCGGGGACCCGGTGCGCGCAGTCACCACCGCCATGAAGTACTCGACAGACGCTATGCTGCTCAAAGGTACAACCAGTGTTGCCAGCAGGGTTGACTCAAAAGTCACCTAAAATAGATAAAAAAGTAACCTTTCGGTGTCAAAAGTAACCTTCTAGTTTTTTTTCAACACACAGTTTGTATATGCCTATAATTCAAAGACATCGCGCGGAATTAAACTCTTCTTACATTTACAACTAACACAATAATCGCTAGTTCATGAAATAAAATAAAAATGGCAAAAATCGCAAGAAAATAAGATTTTCGCGCACTGTTTTAGAGTTTCAAGTGCGTGATGCTCTCTTTGCTGTGATTTTACATTAGTGCGAAAAACAAAGACTTATTTATACAACAATGAAGAAAACGTAGGGTTGCCATTTTGCCAACATATCAAAAAAATTAAAAGGCGTTCCGTTGTACGTTAGTTTCGTAAGAAAAAAAAACTACAAATTCCAAAATATCACCTAAGAGTTACCTTTTGAGTTGTGTAACCTAAAAGTAACCTGACAACATTAAAAATTACCTAAAAGGTTACAAAAGGTTCTGGGTTCAATGCAGTGTGTGTGGACGAGTATATGTGGGCACCCATAGATATCTGCGTAGTATTTTTCCTTTGTTTTTGGCATCGCACTTATTGTATTTGCCAGTGTCAGTGTTAAGCAATTCGATATTTAAAATACAATACAATACAACAGTATTTTTTATATACATAAATATTTAAAAAAAAACGCAAGTTTTGGAAAATAATACAATGTAACGATATAATTATTGTGTATATAATTATTTAATTGAGGGTGCATTTCTTTAGCAGGATGTCGTAGGTACTACAGCAGTACTAAATATTTTGCCACCAAGTAGTAATGTGTAATGTTTCATAACCGAAATTCGTATAAAAAATGTTGAAACCATATTTTTATTGTCGAAATCATTGATTGATATATAAAAAAGACTCAATGAACATTTCAAGTATTATACCAACAAGTACCTACCGTTGATGATCAGAAAAGTAGAGTGACGTAAGGATGTGGTCGAGTTATATTTTCAAAACCTTGCTATTTGCAGAGGTAGCGCAGTTGTTGGAAGAAGAGAAACAGTACAGTCATGCAGCTTCGTTGTATGAACAAGCGGGTAACGTGGAGAAGGCTGCGTCGCTGTATATCAGACTTAAATCCTGGCTCAAGGTAATTACTAAACAAAAATTTCCGATGAATACTTATATTTTTTTTAATAAATATGTGAAATCCTAATTATATTGATAAAGTTTCAGTAAGCCTACGTTTAAAGTATAGCCATATTAAAACTGGTAAAAGTTTGCTTTATCTTTGAGATAACATATGACATGTTTTTAAGCCGCATTTGAAATATCTTGGCCGCACCCAAAAAAAATTGGAAATACTAGTCCAGCGTAATGATGACAATACATTATGATTTGTATGACATAATTGTGTTGTCTTGTGACATAATCGCCCCTAATAAATAAAAAAGTGAAATATCGTAAGGTTATTATGTAAAATATCATTTTATATCTATATAGGAAATAAAAATTAACTACAATTTTATTTAACTAACAAATTTATTCGCTACATTACGTAAAACTTTTTGTCAAACCTCGTCTTGCTTCGCACACTGCGTTAAGATTGTGCGAAGCAAGACGAGGCCGCGCGCGCTTTGTACTCAGCTTTGTCTCCATGAAGGCCACCGGATGTGATTAAAACTATAGTTTAAGTATGCGATATAATTAAACGCGAGTAATCCCGCATAAGTTAAACAAAAATGTGTCAAAACCACGTCAGTTTCCATAGTAAAATAGTAAAACTTTACGTAAAACTTTCTGTTGCAATTAACTTCTGAAATCTCACGATTATCATTAATTTAATAATATCAATAATAATCTTTCAGGTGGAAGCTCTTCTTCCAAAAATAAACTCCCCTAGCGTTCACATACAGTACGCCAAAGCAAAAGAAGCTGAAGGGCGGTACACCGACGCTCTAAAATCGTACCTCAAAGCTCAGGATTTCGAGGCTGCTATAAGGTTGAATTTGGATAAGCTTGAAAATATTGATGAAGCAGTTAGCTTGGTACAAGAGACGAAATCTGTGCAAGGAGCGAAGATGGTGGCCAACTACTTTCAGAATAGCGATGACCCCACTTCGGCTATCAAGTTTTTGGTAATTTTATTTATCTATCACACTAATGTTACATAAAGTAACTTCCTCTATTTGTATTGAGAAAAATCGGAACCAAAATGGAATTAACTTTAAAGAATTTAATCTATGCACACAAAGTTTCATTTATTGCTTATTGGCCGACTTCAAAAAGGCAAATCAAAATTTATTTACCGATAGACACAAATATTAATTCCAAAATCACAATATTTGATTACCATCTGAGCGACTCCTGCGGCCCAACACTATGCTTGAGGCCCGTGTTAATAAAAAGAAGGGGAAACAAAGATAAAAAAGAAAATAGACACATAAACAAGCAAATAGACCCATATCTTAAAAAAAAAGTAAAACTGAAAAGTTTAGTTACTACATTTCTAAATCTTTTTGCAGGTGATGTCACTCTGTTATGACGAAGCATTTCAACTAGCCAGAAAGAACGGCAAACTCCACTTATACGGTGAAATCTTAATCCAAACATCGCAAGCCAGGCCTGAAGACTTCAAAAGTCTGGCGTTGCATTTCGAAGGGGAAAAGAATCATTTACTGGCGGGAAAGTTTTACTTTCATGCCGGGGAATATGGTAAAGCCATGGGTCATCTGATGAAAGCTGGGGGGACGGAGGAAGAAGAAAATGAAGCGATAAGTGTGGCTATTGATGCCGCTGCCGCGAGCGATGATGAGAGACTGACTAGGAGGTGAGAACGTGGAACTGTTTAATTAATATCTGTTTTTATATTGGTTTGCGTTTGACCATATTCTACCTGATTTTAAGTAACAATAAAATTTAAGATCGATCACGCTTAGATTAGAAGAAAGAATTTCTGCATTCCAGATTAAGCTAGACTAGTTTTTGCCATTAATCTAATTACATTGTAATACTCGAACAGTTTTTAAGTTTGATTTAAAACAAGTTGCTCATAGCGTTAAGTCGCCACTTCTTGCACTAATATTAGCACGATACCACTCAATATGTGTATTTCTTGGTGTGAGCAATAAAGAGTTGTCTTTGTAATGAAATAAATTATTCAGGGAAATATATTGGTCCTTCGAGCCGCTATAACTTTCAAGATTCATCCGTTTGAAAGTTCTTGCTTTGATCATGTTTTTATCTGTGTTACAGATTGATAGAGTTCTTGCTGGGAGAAACGGATGGCAATCCGCGCGAGCCGCGGCATCTATTCCGTCTTTATATGGCAAAAAGACAGTTTTCCGAGGCTGCTAAAACTGCGGTAATTTTATTAACTAATTAAATTATTAAACCGAAAAAACTTCTCTATCTCTCTCTCTCTCTTTCAAAATGAATGGAACAAGTCCTATTCGCATAGTCATACACGACTACAGAAAGTTACGGTCGAATCCGGTCATGAAATATCTTAGTAAAGTAGTTTCGACCTTACTCGAAGCCTTAATTAAGAATTAGAAACTGATTTTCATGAAGTTTAGTATGCAGGGGTTTTTGGGGGCGATAAATCGTTCTACCTAGGTTTCATTTTTAGAAAACGTCGTTTTATCCGCGTTTTCATCGAGTAAAGCTCGGTCATCCAGGTACTCTTGATGGTAAGAGAAAACGTCATGGAAACGCACCATGACGCGCCATGACCATTGCACCTAGAACTTTGAGTATCTAAAGAGTCTATCACGGCAGGTGATCATATCTGGCGCGGAGTGCGCGGCTGGACGGTACCGCGAGGCGCGTGATGTGGCGCGCCACATGTGCGGGGCGTTGCGGGCGCGCCGCCTGCCCGTGCCCAGAGACATGAGGGATGCGCTCGCCTTACTGCACTCATACATACTGGTGAGTAGAACTTGATGGCAATAGTCTCGCGGAGTGCGTGGTGGGTTCATCACATATGTTTTATGCTAATATGAAGTTATATCTCTGACTATGTGCCTTCATAGTAAGCTCAAAGTCGCAGAACAAGCTATGGAGAGGCAAGTGCTCGGAGTTTCCCTACGAGTTCGAATCAGAAATGAGGAGATCCGTAGACGAACTAAAGTGTCTGACATAGCCCAGCGTATTAGCAAGTTGATGTGGCAGTGGGCAGGGCACATAGCACGCAGAACTGATGGCCGATGGGACTGCAAAGTTCTGGAGTGGAGACCACGGACCGGCAAGCGCAGCGTAGGACGTCCACCCACAAGGTGGACAGACGACCTCATAAAGACCGCAGGAACGCTCTGGATGCGAGCCGCTTGCAACCGGTCTTTATGGAAGTCAATGGGGGGGATGCCTATGTCCATCAGTGGTCGTCATACGGCTGATGATGAAGTTATATCTAGTCTATATTTCAGCTTATAAGTCGTTCTGGTTACAACAAAGATGAAGATTTATGGTTGACGTTCCAAAACACGTGTGAAACTATTTGATTCCTCTTTCGTTGTTCGAACGGCTAAAGCGTGGAATACACTACCCGAGTGGGTGTTCCCTGATAGATACAATCTGGGTGTCTTCAAGTCAAATTTAAATTCTTTACTGGTAAAAACTTTGTTACATATCATGTTCAAAAAAAAAGCATTGCTGAGTTTCTTGCCGGAGTCTTCTCAGTTGAAGTATAATTACGAGCCGGTGGTAGATTCAAACATGTAACTTAACGTTCATAAGTGCCTTACCAGGGCCTAAACTGAATAAATTACTTTTTGATTTTGATTTGTTCAATAAATAAGTAATTAAATTAATTTTTTTGTTTCGATGTTAGCTCAGTAGTTAGCGCGGTCGGTTCGAATGCCGAAGGGCGTGGGTTCAAACCCCAACAATGAGCTTGAGCTGCGGGTGAAGGAAAACATCGTGAGGAAACCATAGCGTGGTGGAAGGGTACTTTCTAGTACTCGGCTGGCTAGCTACCCTCAAGTTGAAAATCTGCCGCCAAACATCTAACGGTGTGTTCCGGCAGCCTCATTTGAGAGCCAGTTCCATTCCAGGCTAGGTGTGCTTTACCATCTTTGACCACACCGTCACTTAACATCAGGTGAGTTATAGTCAAACACCTAGACTGTCAGCCATAAAAAAAAAATACGGAGAATTTCATTTTTTTTTTAATTTATTGGTATTTTAATAATGTCGTCGAATGTATAAAATGTCTGTTCGACAAGCCAGTCTTTAAGGATTCTTTTGGAAGCTACCCTGGACAAGTAAAGGAAGTAAAAGGTGCGCCACCTTTTACTTCCTTAGCTGGTTGTACACTAAAGTATTGGTATTTTCAAAGCAAGCGTGCTTATTCATCACTTAAAAAAAAAAAAAGGATTTAATTAAACCTGTAACAACTTCATACACGTTTTTAAATGTAATTGTAATGAGACGAGCGCCACGCTCTCCTGACGGTAAGAGATAACGACCATAGCAGCGATGCACTGAACTTCGGAAACAAAAACTAGTAATTCACTTTGGGTGTTATCAAAATTAATTACTTGTATTTTTTTGCATTTAAGGTGCGTACCCACGTACGTCGGTCGCGTCACGAGCTTGCGGCGCGACTGCTGGTACGGACGGCGCAGGAAGTCACTTTCTTTCCTCACGTACAACGTAAGTAAACTCCTTGTCCATCCATCCATCATTCCATCAATCATATTCAATTCAAAAATTATTTTATTTGACATAAACGATACAATACAGCAACAACAACAATCACTATATACGTATAATATTATATCGATATGTCCTGGATCCCACACTAGGGTGACCCATCATAGGGATCATAGAAACAATGGATTTCGCATCCAATCCTAATCGCGTCCTATTATCATAATAATATTAAAAAAATATTTTAGGACATATCACACAGCGCTATCTAGCTGCAAACTAAGCAAAGCATAAAAAGTAATCATTTCATCAAAGCGTTTGGTGATAGTGGTTCATTGTTTTACCCGTATGTTACAGACCAAGTGTCAATCTTGACGTCAGCGGTGATTGAGTGCGGGCGCGCCGGTCTTAAGCACCAAGCGTACCATTGGGCTAAAGTACTAATGCAGCCCGAGTATAGGACACAGGTAAATACAGATATGTTAATAACGTGAATTGTCCTTTAAAACCTAGATGTTACAGTACAAATAAAACTAGATTACAAATTATTTAATTAGATTAATTGTAATGTACTAACAATTATTACAAATTACAAGTAATTACAAGTATTATTACAATTAGTAGCAAATTGTACAATAATAAAACTAGATGTCGCTATGACACGCTTGTTAAAACGCGGTAGCGTTTCATTCGGCGACAAACATGAGGGCGACAGGTTTTAAGACTTTGAGGACAATAAGTTCAGTGGTGAATAAACAGGGTAGTTTTCATTACGTGGAGCTATCGGTGGAACACTAGATGAAAATGATATTATTTGCCTATTTCATTTCATGTATTAATAATTATCAAATTAAACACTAATTCTATGTTTGTTTGTGTTTACGTTTTTCATTTTGTCTTTTAATTAATTACTATAAACTTTAAAATGTCTAAATCTGAATTGTAATCAAGTCAAATATGGTTACGATTCATATTTAGACATTTTAAAGTTTTATATTGTGCCTCAGGGGGCAAGGATATATGGACTATACCATAATTATGAGACCTGTGTGCTGTTATGTATAAATGTTCAATAAACCATATTCTAACAAATAAAGAAATCTTGAATCTTGAATGTGATTTGTTCCACTAATAAATTGTTGGGTATCAGAGCTAAATTCATTCCGAACAATGGGCCAAAATCTCTTGGAGTAGATGCCCCCATAAATGATTATTATGCCCCATAGATGTTTGGGACGGGGGCGAGGTTAGTTTACTAATCATTGGCCGGAATAACGATCATTCAAGCTCCAATCGAACCCAACCGAATAACAACCGAAGTGGAGATTGGCGGGAACGTTTTATTTTTTTCCAAAATTTTTGTTTTTTCGTGTGTTTATGTATAAAAATAGTGGTGTTTTATTCACAAAGTGCCGAATTACAAGCGCGAGTGTGGGAAAGTGATATAATATGGTGAAACATGACTTTTCGTGTTGCTTCCAAAACTCCAACGAAGCTTATAATAGTAAAGTCACCACTACTTTACTAAAGCATGACTAGATTTGACTGGGATGGACTGGACTTGACCACGACTGGACTTGACCAAGACTGGACTTTGACTATAAAGATAAAGAAGATGAAAACTGCACTCACAAATGTCTCAATAGCTTTAGAAAATATATGAAAAGCAAAAGCAAGCAAAAAAACCTATATCATTTGAGGGTTGACCTCGATTTCCCTGGGATTTCATCATCAGATCCTGACTTGGTGCCAATAGGACCACCTCAGGAGTATACTCTTTCAAATAAAAAAAGAATTTTGAGAATCGGTCCACAATTGGAGGAGAAATCAGTGAACATTCATAAATTCATCAGTCGAACATAGAACCTCCTTCTTTTTTGAAGTCGGTTAAAAATACAGAAACAATGAAACTGGCAGAATGCACAGAGTGCGATGCCAAGAAGAAAGAGAACAAAAATACAACCTTTATTTGTTATTAATTTATTTTAATTTGATCGGTTTCATAATTCACCATTATATGTTTCCAGATAGACCCAAAGTACGCAAAGAAGATAGAGTCGGTAGTGCGTCACGCCCCCAGAAACGTGGCACCGCCTGCGCCCACAGCACCGTGCCCCGTGTGCGGGGGCGACATGCCCACAGCAGAGCTACGCTGTACGCGTTGCGAGGCGGACGTGCCCTTCTGTCTAGCTACAGTATGTTTACATACACTACAGATATATTTAGAAGTCCGTCACGCTACCGCGAGCGGGGGCGTGTGTGGGGGCGACATGCCCACAGTAGGGCTAAGCTGTTTGCGCTGTGAGAAATATGTGCTTATAGTTTGTGACAATATGTTTACACTGAAAATAGAGTCGATAGTGCGTCACGCCCCCAAAAGCGTGGGGGTTGCCAGCACCCACAGGCAACGTACCTTCAATGCGGGGATTATATTCCCACAGAAACTGCCAGTATTGTTGCATCAGTCCATTAACATTTATTTATTTTTTATTAGTGACCCGCCTCGGCTGTGCACGGGTTTACACGGGGCTTTTGATTTATCTCAAAGGGATTAGGCAGCGTTTTCGATGAAAGCTCCCAGGTGGCTTGACTTTTACAGACACTTCCAACAATAATCATCATATTTCAACCAATTTACACAAAACCTTGACAAATTATATACCTAAACCTTCCTCGTGAATCACTCTATTGGTGAAACTCGCATGATAATCCGTTCAGTAGTTTTTAAGTTTATCGCCAACAGACAGACAGACAATGTTTTGTAGCGATGATAGCTCAGTGGTTAGCGCGGTCGGTTCACACGCCGGCGTGGGTTCAAACCCCAACAACGAGCTTGAGCTGCCGGTGAAGGAAAACATCGTGAGGAAACCATAGCGTGGTGGTAGAGTACTTTCTAGTACTCGGCTGGCTAGTTACCGCCTTCAAGTTGCAAATATGCCGCTAAGCATCTAACGGTGTGTTCCGGTTGGCTCACTTGAGAGCCAGTACCATTCCAGCTTAGGTGTGCTTTACCATCTTCGATCACACCGTTATTTAACGTCAAGTGAGCTGTGGTCAAACACCTAGCCTGTCAAACATAAAAATACAAAATAAAATACAGACGCGGCGGACGAGTTTGTTTTATAATATGTATAGGTTTCATCATAGCACAAATAACAAAAATTAACAAAGGCATGAAATATTGTATACGAAACATATTTTACGTTCTAGGATAATAAAGAATATAGATGGATGGATTCAAATTCGACATGTTTACAGGGCCTTCACATCGTGAAAGACGATTTGACTACGTGTCCTGAATGCGATTTTCCAGCCATACTTTCGGAGTTTGTCGAGTAAGTTTTTTATAGACATAAGCAAAACAAAATTGATATAAAGCGAAACATATCTTATTGCAGTTGTTTCGTAGGCTTACTGTCGCGTTTAAAAACATACAGTTGTAAATCAATAACTTGTTTATTGTGTCTTATTTTTTTTATCTTTCTTCTTGGCATCGCACTCTGTGCATTCTGCCAGTTTCAATGTTTCCGTGTTTTTTGTGTAGTCTTCAGCTTCTTTATCTTTATAGTCAAAGTCCAGTCTTAGTCAAGTCTAGTCCGTACCAGTCAAATCTAGCCATGCGAAGTAAAGTAGTGGCGACTTAACTTCAAAGGAGTTTTGGAAGCAACACGAAAAGTTACATTATATCACTGTGCCACACTCGCGCTTGTAATTCGGATTAACTTTATGAATAAAACAACACTATTTTTATACATAAACACTCGAAAAAACACTAGTATTGGAAAAAAATACAATAGGGCGCCACGACTTTTTCCGCATTCCCGCCAAAACTCCTCGTGTCTTATTTATTTAGTGCATTGAATGCTTTGGGTTATTTCAGCTAGGGTGTAGTCAAACGAAAACTTATTTTCTTAGAAAATAACACGTCATACTCTCTTTTACTTTACGAACACTGTTTACATCTGCCCTGACCGAGTCGACCGTGTTAGTTCATTTGGTTAAATATTTGCTTCAAGAGCTGTAGGGCGTGGTTTCGATTCCCACCAGGACAAACATTCATGTGATGATAACTGTGTATAAAAGTATATAAGTATTCAGTCAGTTATCTAGATCCCATAATACAAGCTTTACTTAGTTTGGGGCTAGATGGCGCTGTGTTAAATGTCCTGCGATATCTATGTATCTAAACAAAAATATTTACTGTTAAATTTACAGTCGTATGCTTGACATTTCCCTGATGGAAGGTATTCAGAACGAAGTAATTCGCCAGAGAACTAAAGTCACATAGCTCAGCGTATTGGCAAGCTGAAGTGGCAATGGGCTGGACATTTCTGTCGTAGAACGGATGACCGCTGGGGTAGACGTGTTATAGAGTGGCCGCCATTTGACTCGATGGAGTGACAATATGCGTAGGACAGCTAGGCGGTGGATGAAAGCGATAATGTAAAGATCGTGATGAGTTGCGTTTCTTGGGAGAGGCCTATGTCGAACTGTGGACTTCGATAGGCTGATGATGAAATTTACGGTATTTTAAAAACTCGATCTGATGTAAAAGTAGTAAAATAGAAATGAGAACTTCATACGACTGGAAAAAGTATTGTTAGCAACCTCCCCTCCACCAATAGTATAAAAGTCGGTGCGCATTTCTAGTTGGGAACATTTTGCTAATCTGCGTTCATAGTGAACAGACGTCTACAGGACCGTTGTCGACTCACGTGACCTTTATAACGACTTATAAAGGCCACGTGAGTAAAAAAAAAAAATTGGTAAAATATATATATATCAACATCATCATCATCAGCCATAAGACGTCCACTGCTGGACATAGGCCTCCTCCTGGGGGGGTTGGCGAGCGCAGTTAGGTGTGATTGTTCAAGGAAGACGCTGCTGCCCATCTTCCGGATGACATCCCTTAGCCGACTCTTACGGCAACCACGGGTAGAGAGGGTAGGGTACTATTGTTACGCCGGCACCACCTCGGCAAAAATAAATATAATATATATATATATATTGGTAAATATATATTGTAAAATTGGTTTATTTGAAATGTATTTAATCGTTGCAAAGTTATTGTGATTTCTAAGAGTAAAGCGTAATTTTAAGGTGATTAGCTGGAAATACCTTAAAAAAGGCAATTACTTGCGAAATTGCTTTTTTAAATAAAATTCCACTTCCTTTTGCTAAAAGTATGATTTTGTGAATAATAAAAAAAAAAGTTGTTTTCCTTCTTTTGTAATTTTTCTGTGTAGTCTATGAGAATTATGTCCATTGTTTCAGAATACTTCAAGAGGAAGGCAAATGTCCGATGTGCGGTGAAAACGTGGATTATAGACGCCTGGTCAAAATAGACGACGTCGCTTCTTATATGGATCTCAATACTAATGAGTGACAACTCCCGCATTAAACATCGTTATGGAATTTATTTGAAATGGATTTAGGCCACGCTTCTTAGTTTTGTAGCAATGATAGCTAGGTGGTCGGATCCAATATCTATGAGAGCCAGTTTCTATTCCAAGCTCGATGTATTCACCATTTTTGACAACACCGTTAATTAACAGATGAAATATGGCCAAACACCTAGCCTGTTCATATAAAAAAAGTTGTAGATTTACATATGCTACCAATTTTCTGCTCCTGATATAATAATGCTGGCCTCTATTTGTTGTACTTTCTTCACGTTTACTTTTATATTTTGAAACTCTAGAAATAAAAAATCAAATAACGTTCATTGGTAAGCGAATAACTTGAAAATGGCCGAACCGATTTAGCTGATTTTATTAAAATGGTCGTGATTCTTCGAATGAGGTTTATACTTCTTACTAATCTAAATATATATAACTCAAAGGTGACTGACTGACTGACTGACATAGTGATCTATCAACGTACAGCCCAAATCGGACGGATCGGGCTGACATTTGGCATGCAGGTAGGTGTTATGACGTAGGCATCCGCTAAGAAAGGATTTTGATTAATTCTACCCCCAAGGGGATAAAATAGGGGATGAAAGTTTGTATGAAACTTTGTCAATTTTAAACCGATCGGGCTGAGACTTTGCATGCATAAAGCTATTATGACGTAGGCATCTAGCGCGGGTGAAACCGCGGGGCACAGCTAGTAATATTATATATGTGAAAGTTTGTATGTTTAGATGTTTGATACTCAAACACGCAAAAACGGCTGAATGGATTTGGATGATATTTAGCACACATAATATGTATATGTAGGTTATTACCTGGATTAACATAATACTTTTTATCTACTACATGTCGTATCGACTGAAATTTGGGTATAGATGTGTCTTATGGAACATTATTCCGGAATTTATTTTTATTTAGTCCTGACACGCTAGGTGTTTGACCACAACTCACCTGGTGTTAAGTGACGGTGTGATCGAAGATGGTAAAGCACACCTAGCCTGGAATGGAACAGGCTGTCAAGTGAGGCTGCCGGAACACACCGTTAGATGCTTGGCGGCAGATTTTCAACTTGCGGGTGGTAGCTAGCCAGCCGAGTACTAGAAAGTACTCTACCACCATGCTATGGTTGCCTTACGATGTTATCCTTCACCGGCAGCTCAAGCTCATTGTTGGGGTTTGAACCCACGCCATTCGGCATGCGAATCAACCGCTCTAACCACTGAGCTATCATCGCTACAAAATAATAAAATGTATCCTTTATTTGACTGCCCTGTTGGCTCATTGGTAGTATATCCGCTGCAAGAGCCGTAGGGCGTGGGTTCGATTCCCACTCAGGACAAGCAATTTGTGGTATAATCATAAATGTTTATTCTGTGTCTGGGTGTTCTGTATATATTATAGGTATGTATTTACAAAAAAAAAGTATTTAAGTATTATATCAGCTATCTGACTTCTATAGTACAAGCTTTGCTTAGTTTGGGGTCAGATGGCGCTGTGTGTAATTTTCCACGATATTTATATGATCTAGGCAAGTTTTATGATGAATGAATTGCTCTTTTATTACTTGCTCATGTTTCATATCTCTCTGAACCCAATTTTTAAGTCAACGCGGACGGAGTCGTTGGCGCAAGCTAGTATGTTATATAGGTATATACAATAGACAAGGGGCAATAGACAAGCTCTACCGAACCAGGTGCAAAGTACTAACCATTTAGCTAAATGAAGAACGTCCATTAAACAGGATCCAGCGTTAGTAATACAATTTGCCCTAATCTTGTATTTAGATCTTCGTCAATATATGACTAAGTTATTAACAATGTTGATTTAATAGCATCGTTAATAGTATTTATTTATCACCACCGATTATGATCCGTCCATTTTGTAATAATAATATAAGTATAACGATTAAATCCGTCCACTTTACTGTGATAAGATATAATTATTTATGTTCTATATTGGACGTTATCTCTGAGATATACAGAGTGTTCAGTTAGATGATTTACATCCCAACAATGAGCTTGAGCCATGTTTGTTTATTGGTAGTATATCTGATTTAAGAGCTTTGAGGCGTGGGTTCGATTCCCACCCAGGACAAACATTTCGTGATACAATAGAAAAAAAAAATTATATGACAAAAATGACATGTCATTTTTGTCATATATACCTACCTAGACGAATAAGTTTATTTATCTGAACATCCTGTATTACTATGACTTCATAGTCACTCATTAGTACTGTGTTATATTTTTATAAAAACGTTTTAACGATATGAGGCGTTCAATGCCATCTTTATCTGTCGTATTTATAAGTAAATAGCCTTGGACTCTTATCAATAATATAACGATATAAATTACATACTTATGAGGAATTAATTTTGGTTTCTGACAATATGAATTTATTTTATTGGATGTTTTGTATTCTGTGATATTCCTCGAGTGTTTGTAGAGTTTTGATGTCAACTCTGTTTTACTATTGTTTTTTGTTTATTGTATTCTTTAGCCTATTACATTATTCTTGAAATAATTTTAGATGTATTTCAAATTTGTATTTAATTCAATGTATGTATTTTATTGACTGCCCTTTTTGGTCATTGGTAGTATATCTGCTTTAAGGGCCTGGGTTCGATCACGACAAACATGTTGTGATTAAACAAATGCTTGTTCTGAGTCTGGGTGTACTGTGAAAAGTATCTTTGTATTTTATCAGTTATCTAGCTTTGCTTAGTTTGGGGTTTGCTTTGTTAGTACTCGGTTGGCTAACTACCACCCTCAAGTTGAAAATCTGCCGCCAAGCATCTAACGGTGCCAGTAAGAGCCAGTTCCATTCCAGGCCAGGTGTGCTTTACCATCTTCGACCACACCGTCAATTAACATCAGGTGAGTTGTGGTCAAACACCTAGCCTGTCAGTCATAAAATAAAGGTAGAATCCCGGGGAAGCGAAAACAGGACGTCCCAGACAGAAGTGACTGAGCTAACAGCGTCTACTTGGCACTTGATGATGATAATTGATATACGTAGTTGCGACTTCTTAATTAATATTAACTATAGGATATCAAAGTAAAAGTAAAATAATAAAATGTTTGTAAGTGATGAAACATTTAATTTTTCATTTGAAAGTATACCAAGGTTGTAGTTACACGTTCGATACTGAGATTCAAATGAAACGCAAAACAATGGTATTATACAAAACGGCTGTACTGTTTGTGAACATTCACTCGCTGAGTTCTCAAAATGCTGTTTAGAGGTGAACTGTTGTAAGTTTTAAGATTTGTATCAAAACTGATAAAACGAAGCAAGCGAGTTTGTTAGATTACCTCTCGGGAATTAAATAATGAATGTTCTTAATAGCTGACAAAAACGGAATTCAGTTTCGTGATGTTTGATCTAGCTTTCTGTCAATAGACTGCACGAAAACCACATACCGCTTCACTAACTCGAGAACTTTAGTTCAATGGTAGACTTCTGAGAATACCGTTTTTAAATAAGGTCTTCGATG
Source organism: Biston stratarius (assembly GCA_950106695.1). Taxonomy (NCBI): domain Eukaryota; kingdom Metazoa; phylum Arthropoda; class Insecta; order Lepidoptera; family Geometridae; genus Biston; species Biston stratarius. The sequence goes on from OX467111.1 coordinate 14,269,527, forward strand.
TTCAGAAACACTATGATTTTATATCAATATTCAATATTCTACTCTATGAAAGCTGAAACAAACGAGAAATAAGGCCGTATAGATTTCCAGACATAAATTTTCTGTAATCACTAACTGTCCTTAGCTAATTTAGAAAAATGCTATTGAAAAGTAAGCGAGTGAATTCACTTCGACCAGCCTCACATTCTCTCAACGCAGTTACTCTAAGTATTGCCCTAATATAATTAACCCCTACCTAGCTATGCCTTAAGTAGACAAATACATTTATACAACTTAAAATAATGACAAGACGTATAACGAATACAAAACAATAATGGAAATGATTCATTGTGCTAATAATACGTTGAGAGACTACAGCTTCCCTCACTATAAGTATTCTCCTACAATTTGCTAACATTAACGCAAGTTTAAATATATTCTGATGGTAAATATCTCTTCCGTCTAGTTGTCCAAATTCTAAATAGCTCTAAACGAAATGCTAAAATTGCCTTTGTAAATAATATATTTGGCGTTTTGCTAAACTTTACTCTCGTTACATAAAAGTTGGTGAATCTATTTTATTCAGGTTTTTTTTAGGACATTGTAATTTTGTAGCATGAGACTGTTCGATCTTATTAGTATAATAAATACATAGGATTGACGAGGGAACTGCAGGTATCGTCTGCTCTGCCAGTCTGATAGTCTGAACTGCTATGTATTGATTTGTTACAATATCATTTTTTTGTCTCTATTTAGGTTAGTATATAAGTTTGAGACAAAAAAAGTCTGTAACAATAAAATTTAGTAATGATTACCAAAGCTCATGCCAAAAATTACACCCTTACAGTCCTGCTTAAAACCCCTTTTAAATTGACTAAAATTAAATGTGTAAAATTAATACCTACACTCGTCACGTCGCTTTAAAAGGCGTTTCAAAGTAAAACCATATACTTCTGTCAGTTTCAATTGAAAGCAATCTCAAAACATTACCGAGGTTACTTGTTTAAAATCTTATAAATGTGAACGTTTTATACAAGATAATAGAATTGATAATTAGGTAATTATAAAACATTGGTGTTACATATATATATATATATATACATATATTTGTCTGCGATACACCTCAGTGTAGTAAGTATACACTAGCTAAACGATGCACGGATGATTTCGATTAGTATAAAAATGTACTATACAATGGATCGGATGACACTAATGATTTGCGATAGTAAGCCCTATTCTTGTACGAGAACACTTTTAAGTTAAAATAGGCTTTGTTGCCGCTACAATAAAAGTAATATTTTAATGTGTCGTCAAAAGCAAGGACCATTGCGACCGTTACAATGGACGAATAAGAAAATAAAAATATTTTGTTTCTTTGAACACAACACAGTCGTAAATAATATATTTGAAGAAATATATACTGTGTTTATTCCATTTTATATAATTATATGATAAATATATTATTATTGGCCGGATTATTGTTACAAACGCGCGTCTGGTCCTCTCTTTTAACACATTACAAAATAGCTCTCGTGTTTATATTTACAGATAGATATTAATATAAAAATATATTAAAACAGACACAATGGCACTTGGTTGCGTTGTTATAGGGAAATAGAATAAAAATAATGTCAATTACAATTAAATTAAAGAAAATTCAAATATAATTTAAATCGTTATTTGACACATTGGAGACGAATGTACATTTAACAAAATAATAATAAGGCCGATTTATATAAAGGAGATATAAAATATTAAACGCTATTCGTTAAGGGAATGTATCAAAATTAGTATCAACTATACCAATGTTAAATCCTCAACAATAAATACTATAAATCTTTGGTTTCATTTAGTCGTTTGATTACAAAAGGTTATTTTCTTAATATTTATAATTTGTATCGCAAATGAACGAGTTTAGTTACATTTAATGGTTTAAGCCTACGACGAGGGTTGCAAAGAGTTAAGATTTGTTACAATATAGTTATACTACGGCTCATAAGAACAACCACCAACCAATCGCAGCTCACAATACTACACTTCTGAGACCGAATCGCACTGATCATCATATATTATACTAGTGGTACAGTTGGCGTCAAACATATGTTAGCGTACTGGTTCCTGATTCTCTAACTCACACGAGATTCCTTCCCGAAAACGCGTATAGAGTTTACAACTTTATAAACATATACAGTTTATTTTGAAAGTTCAAATCAATTTCTTAACACAACTTATCGCGTTTTTAGGTTTGACATTCTTGTAAACTATTGTAGGTAATTCACGCGAATTTAATTATAATGCACGTTACGTGTTCATCTGCTGACAGTGAATAAGGGCCCAGAGTAGACGTAAGAATATTAAGTAAATAAATTCATTTATATACGACTTTAAATGGCGTGCTCTTGTAGTATAGGAAATAAAAGTTCAAGATCTCGTCAAACGTGGCGTCGGTTTTTGTAGTTAAATTGGTTCGAAATTAATATTTTAATTTTAGTACGACAGAAGATTAATATAGCTTGCATTTCAAGTAGCGAGACAAGTAAAGAGATAGAGTTACGTCTATAATATATATAGAATGGTGAATAGTCATATAATATGGAATATATATATATATATATATATAGCATTCAAAGTTAATAATATGTCATGGCAACACAGTTTTTAACATTTTGAGATGTTGACACGCAATTTATTTTTATATGTGTCTTATTAATATTGGAAATTGTTTTGCTAAGATATATTGATCATTACCGATGTACAAAAACGTATAAATTTATATACCTATGCCTTTTTAATTATTTTGGCTAATTAACGCTAACATCTTTTTGACGCTGACTGTACGCGTTCTAACTATTTTATATTTGTTAATGATACAGAATTTTCTTCTTTGATAATTCTAGGAGTAAAGTTACAAGTACTGCATAAACAAATGCATATTCATATGCTGTCAGAATACAAAATACCTATATTCGATTCGGCCTAAGTCAATGCACTATATTACAATAGGAATAATTGTGAAAAAGACACGACATAATACATGATACTGTACAGATTGATGTAAGAAATTTCTTATTTGGCATTATGGGATCTGTACTAATAATAGGTTATCCAAACTATTAGTGTTTTATTATTTATGTCCAAACCCAAATTTAGATCCTTGTTTAATTAAGCTGAAACAAATTTTCCGTGTCAGTTCTGTACGGAAGTTTGGAATCAAGAATCAATTTTATATCTAGAACTCTAGAATCAACTTAAGAACAAACTGATAGACGCGTAAACTGTGGTGCTGACAAAAATAATTCACATATACGATCTTATTTTTACATCTTAAATTTTTCTATTATTAGTACAGACCTTGGACTCAATGTGAGCTCTATTCAAAGGACTTTAAGGTTCTATCGAGTGTGACATGCTACCTATCAGTTCTAAGGTCGCCTATACCTGTAAGATCCAAACTCGACCGCTAACATCTAGCAAAGGTTAATATTTAACAAATACTTAGTTATATTTATAATGCCGGTGAGATTTGTCATAGAAACTACTTCGAGGTGGACGCGTTAAAATCAACATTTCATTTAAAATAGCAGCGAAGAACCCACATATTGCATATAACTTAACCCTTTACTCACAAACGTTCGATAAGCTCTTTATAAAGCGTTAAGGGCTACCGAAGTCTCAACTAACCAGAAATCAACTGTTTTCTTGCCATAGTGTTTTGCCTACTTCTCGCTGATGAGAAGTGTCACACCAAACGAAAACCAACTAAAACAGGCACATTGAACGTATTTGAGTTTTAAACAAATCTATAAGCACAGAAGTGTACGCAACCCAATCATTAGAAACTAAGACACCAACAACGTAGGAGTTTCATATTTTACTGTTGCCTATACGTTTTTTACAACAAATATGTCGGTTCGTTTTTATAAGCTTAAAATTCGATACAGTGGTTTTTGAAACGTTTGATTGTCAAGGCGTCCACCCGTGCTCATAAGATCTGTCTACTGGAGATGTGCGAGTTGCTTCGGCAAGGCGGCCACGACTCGCACTCGATCGCTGAATTGGGGCGGCGGTGCCAACACCGGCGGCGGTGGATCGGCGACTCCTGCCGGCTCTTCGGGCGGAGGAGGCAATTCCGCCAACAAAACCGCTGCACGTGCCCTCCTTCCCGGCGCTTTATCGATATCCACTCCAAGTCGTTCAGCGGCCGATTTCCCCCGCGCTGCCCCTATAGTTCCCCGCAACAATGCTGCGGTGGCACGCTTCCTCGTAAGCGAGTTATGTCGCTGCATAGGTGGTGGCGGCGCCGCCAAACTCTCCGAAGAACTATGCACGGGTTCAGTGCTAATTACATCATTAGAAGACTTGACCTGTACGGAGCTGCAGAAGGAGACCTTGTCTCGTCTCGGAGGAGGTTTGGCTTGCGCCTCTTGATCACTAGAGACGCCCGATGAAGAGTTATCGCCGTCGTCTCGTTCCGGAGCGCCGAGTTCGTCCCCGCACGATTTGGACGACTTGAGTCTTGTACGGATCTTTTGTATCTCGTCTACTGAGAACGAATGCTGCATCGAACTGGATCCGGAGCTGCTACCGCTGAAAAAAGAGCGAAGAGTATTACAATGAAAACGCCGGAGAATATTGAAAAAATCCGGTTTGCTGAATGTTTTGTGATTGTGATGTGACAGTGCAAGTTATGTTTTTGATTCATACTTGTTATGAACAGTTGCCAGCTAGTATTTTTAACCGACTTCAAAAAGAAGGAGGTTCTCAATTCTACAGGTTTTTTTCAAATGTATGTTTCCTCCGAAACCGATTGAACTCCGAACCTGGGTGAACCGATTTTGATGATTCTTTTTTTATTTGTTCCCGTGTGGTCCCATTTGTCCAGTTCTGACAATGGCATCCATGAGAAAACCATATGAAGTCAGTTTTTTTGTTATTTTTTTTTTAATTATTTGATAACATAGTATTTGTGATTGCTCTTAGATAAATAGTTGCGTGTCTTATTTATAATCTTTAGTGGATAGGCATTGAGTTATGAACACAAACAGAAAAAAAACATCACATAAATTGCAAAATTGAAATAATTCCTGAAAAGGTACAAAGTCATTAATGTTATTTACGAATGCACCCCTTAAGATATGATTGAACACAAAAAAACTTCAACACAAAAAACATACGAACAATAGTGAGCAGCGTGAATGTTCCAATGTATTCCACACTGTAGGAACAAGCTCAGTATAACAACACAATAGCAACGAACATTTGCCACGAGTCACGTTGCTTTACATATTCCCAGCGATATTGTAAGACTGCTAATTAGCAATACCTTTGAACTGAGATTTTTGTTTTAGGAAATTCATTCGCCTTCTATTTCGTAAATAGTCGCGTAAATGTGGTTGGGGGCATTGCTGTATATCCTGAAAATGTTAAGTTGTTTACAATTTGGGTTTGAAACAAAACTAATCGTAAACAATGGGATGTTTGTTTGTCTTATAGTCTGATATATGTGTATATTAATTATTAATACACATATATCAGACTAACCTACGGATTTAACACAATCATGGGCTGTTTAAAACTAATTTAAATCATTGTAATGTAAATCACTAACGAGTGTCATCACAACAAACAAAAGGGTCTTATAAACGTTGCTAAGTTAATCAATGCTTAAAATTAAAGTTCTATTAACTTCTCGCTGATGAGAAATGGCACGCGTAAGAACCAGACAAACTTTACGTAGGACATATGTACCTATTCAACTTTAAACAAAGTTTGTAGGGACAGTCACAGAATAAGCAATTTAAGGGCATTGCTAATTCTATAACTTTCTGGTGATAATGTTGGGAATTTATTATTGAAACTCGTTTGAGCGAAGAATAAATTCAATTTACCATTTTTTGATATTTGTCTTGACACAACGTTGGATGAATTTCTTTTTATATTTGTGTTTATAAAGAGTGGTGGTGACACGAACCTGGCGTTGCTATTGGCGCTGGTCTCCGCGGGCGGTGGCACCTCGCCCTTGGGCTTGGCGTCTTCTTCCTCGTCGGACTCCGACATGCTGTAGTCGGGCTCCGGGATCGGAGGCGCAGGCGTTGAGTTCTGGAACATAGGCGCTTGTTAGTAGGTGTCTCTATTCAGAAGCTGTTTAAAACTACAGAATAGAATATGACTTTCTATATATATATATATCTTATAACATGCGTATATTTTAAATTTTGATCGAAAAATTTATCATACGAATGTGTTTTCGCAAGTTTGGACAACTTTCGAGCAGTATTGTTTCAAGTCATATTTGTATGCGTATGATTTTAAAATCGAGATCGAACGAAAAACTCGTCAATGTTGCGTCTCGTCATGTCAAAGAATAGATGTGTATTTATAAGGGATGGAATAGTAATAGATTTCATTGATCTTATTGTGATAAAGTACCTAAGTACATTTTGTGTCTTACAGTGAACACTAATTTAATAACATTATTCTAGACTTATAAAATTTTCTAGAGGAGTTTTTTCAAGCACATGAGTGTGTGTGTTTGTTGCACAGGTAAAGTTTACCTGTCGCACGAATCCCTTGTTGTTGAAGGGTTGCGCGTACTGGTTGGCGGGCTCGTCAGCAGACGCGGCGCGCGCGCCCATCGACCACGAGCGCAGCGCCGCACCGCGCCCCTGCGGCTGCGTCTAACACGCACACAAAAACATAATTATGTGTAACGCGATAATTTTAAACTACCTACACTATACTACAGAATACGAGAAAATAAAAGAGCAAGCGACAACATCCAATATGCAAAAGAATCTTCACAAAAGTATACTCACAGAGTGTGTATTGTCAGGTCTGTTAGGCCTGTAGGCAACCGTTTCCAAGTCCTTCGGTGAAGCGTAGAGCTTGGCGGGCGCGGCGGGGCGGAACGTGGACGCGGGGGGAGGGGGCGGTGGCGGCTGAGTCGGCGGGGGGACACGACCTGGCCCTGAAGAAAAAAGTTTTTTTAATACCTGATGTTAGTTACAGTGTGTGTGGTCGAAGAAACTCATCATGTCTGGAATGTCAACTGACACTCAAATGTGGACGTCAGGACCTATCGCTAGGTGCTTGGCGGCAGATTTTACACTACGGAAATAGTACAAGCTTTGCTTAATTTGTGGCTAGATGGCGCTGTGTGAAATATTTTCCAATATTTATTTATGTATTCTTTCTTTTTTTATGATGTCAAAAGATCGAACAAGACTTGAAATCGGATAGAATAATCGTCTTAGTGATAAAACTTTTGTATACAGATAAAGTGGCAAACAAGGAGGAGATAGCATAATGGCGACGTCCAAACGTCTCTAATATTTATGATTCAAGCATGTTATTACCATGTACGTCTTCACTAGAACGTGTCCTCGTCGGCTGCGTGACGTGCTCCGTGAGGTCGGGGGTCGAGTGGAAGTCTCGACGTAGGGAACCGGTCGGCTTGCTCCAAACCTACAAACGAAGCGGAAAAATACTAAGAAGTTTGTTTTTATTAAACTTGTGACACAAGCTTATAAGATTATTTTATATTATGTTTTTTTTTTTTTTTGTTCTATAAAGAGTTTCTATTTATCTATCTGTTAAAACACTTCTTATAATAGGCTTTTATTTATGCAGCAGCTATATTTTTGTGTTTTGTATATTCTCAGTTAAAGTTATTCGTATTTTTTAATTTTCTTTCTCACTTTCATATCAATATAACATGTATAAAAGTAAATATCTGTTTGTGAATAGTAGGTAGTAGTTACTTATCGTTATATTGTTATGTAAAATTGAAAGATGGAGTTTTATGAATTTTGCCTAAAAGCCGACACCAACCTAAATTGTATTTTTTTTTTATGGCTGACATGCTGGGTTTTTGACCACAACCCATCTGATGTTAAGTGACGGTGTGGTTGAAGGTGGTAAAGCACACCTAGCCTGGAATGGTACTGGCTCTCAAGTGAGGCTGCCGGAACACACCGTTAGATGCTTGGCGGCAGATTTTCAACTTGCAACTAGCTGGTCAGCCGAGTACTACGAGTAGAAAGTGCCCTACCACCATGCTAAGGTTTCCGATGGATACGATGTTTTCCTTTAACGACAGCTCAGGCTTATTGTTGGGGTTTGAACCCACGCCTTCGACATCCGAACCGACTGCGCTAACCATTGAGCTATCATCGTTACAAAAGGTGAAGGGCGGGGAAATACAAAGTGAAGAAGAGGTCCAAATACGGCATAAATTTGTGGTTACTATGATCCCAAATATGGCTGTCGCAGGCTGCTTTAGTGTGGGGTAGGCTTTATATAAGTATCTCGTCTACCTTCCCCCTGGATCGCTTCATTTCTGCAACTGAGGCGTAGACTCGGGTGGGCAGACGCGCCGGCGAGTAGGGGGGCGACGTGGACCCGCCTTGGAACGCGGAACGCATCATGGCACTCGTGCCGCCTCTGAAATTTTATACCATTGCAATTAGATTTAAATTTAAAGACAGCACGTTCCAAGTTAAATAAACAAAGTAAAATAATATATTAATAAGAGAAATATAATTTATGTGACAATACTGGAGGCTCTAGTATCACATCATCAGCCGCAGAACGTCCACTGCTGGACATAGGCCTCCTCCTGAGGGGGTTTTGCCAATACTCGTCACGCTTGGCAGGCGGGTTGGCGAACGCAGTTAGGTGTAATCGTTCAAGGAAGACGCTGCTGCCCATCTTCCGGATTACATCCCTTAGCCGACTCTTACGGCAACCACGGGTAGAGAGGGCGGGGTACTATTCTTACGCCGGCACCACCACAGCAAGTCTAGTATAGTTTGCGAAAAATACGCAGCAAATAAGTAAGAATTATAATACAAATTAAAGAAAACAACCTAAATATGCACAATTACAGTTTTCATAAAGTTTTTATAATTTTTTTATTAGGTAGTTACGTAGTACTGGGATATTTTGTCCACTCAAATTTATATTTTCTAATAACTAAAAATTTGTTATATTAGTCAAGAGGTGTTCTAATTACTCTCTTAAAACTCTCCTTGGAGATGAGAGTAGACGTAGGTTTTTTTTTACTTTTTTGGATAAGACTATTTGCTATTGATACTTTATAAACTACTCGATTAAAGAAAGTCTCATATAATATTTATATGCTTTCTTCGAACAGCTTCGACGATTATGAAATCAATACGTGCAGTATGGTGCATATTAATAAGTAGATAAGTATCAATTCAGCCCGGTTTTTATAAACAGGCTCAATGATGGCCGCGGGCATTTTCTCATTGTGGGAAAGGTAAGGCCATTAATTTCACCACGCTGTTCAAGTGCAGGTTGGCGGACTTCAAACTTTTTTTAGGAACTTTTGGACTTCACGTAGATTTCCTCTTCCGTTTCTCTTCACCGTTTGAAGTCAGTGGAAATACGCACATAACTTCGAAAAAACAGAAGCGCGTGCCGGGAGATTCGAACCCAAGAACTCCAGATTTGGAAGCCAGACGGTGTCCTAACTAGGCTGCCGAAAGTTGAGATAAGTTTACTACGCAAAATATGTTTGTTGTTTTACAATACACTCGTTTATAGTTTAAGGTTATTCCTCACATAGTGTCAGCGTCTGCTTGCCGCTGGAACAGCTCCTCGAGTTCGGCAGCCGTGATGCGTGAGGAGGCAGGCCGCTGTCGGATGGACGCCGTGCGCGCCGCCACCGGCGTGCCAGATGATGGGGTACCGCCTGTGAATATCAAGTAGAACTGTTACGATTGCTCCAAGATTACCTGAGAGGAACAAAAGAGCACATTACACATTTGTGGTTTCTTTGTCGTATGTGTTTGAATAGATTACACTAGATTAAACGTAAATAATACGAATACCAATCCTAATTGATAGCTGTATCGTATCTTTAGGACTACAATGATATAAAAGAAATAGGCTAACTGAAGTATATAGGTACTCTATGAGACACCAAAGTGTAACAGGTCAACAAAACACAGACATCAACAAAAGAAACTTTCTACTATGGCGACTTTATTTTTCGTATCTAAATGAAATAAATTATGTATCACGTATAAAATTACCATTTAAGAAAAAAAGTTGGTGACCCATATCTAGTTCCAAGATTTAATTTTCAAATTACTCATATTATTATACCACTGAAAAATATCATAAGGGTTTTAAGATCTTACTATTGCTTCCACTGTGCAACTGGACTGACTCGGCTGACGAAGATTTTCCGGCGACACTTAACGGTTCACAGGATTCTTCCTTTTCTCCGCCGTTTTCTGAAACATTTGGTATTTTATTCATTACCAGTTTAAACGCCTTTTACAACGGTAAGTAGTATCATATTCATGTTCATTTCTTTGGGATTATTATCTTTATTTAATCTAAATATATATAACTCAAAAGTGACTGACTGACTGACATAGTGATCTATCAACGCACAGCCCAAACCACTGGACGGATCTGGCTGAAATTTGGCATGCAGGTAGATGTTATGACGTAGGCATCCACTAAGAAAGGATTTTGATTAATTCTACCCCCAAGGGGATAAAATAGGGGATGAAAGTTTGTATGAAACTTTGTCAATTTTAAACCGATCGGGCTGAGACTTTGCATGCATAAAGCTACTATGACGTAGGCATCTAGCGCGGGTGAAACCGCGGGGCACAGCTAGTGTATTACAATGGGGAGCCTGTGAGGAGGATGTGAAGAGCGTGGTCTTGCCAGCAGTAACAACGCAGGATTCGGCGTCTTGGGGTTGCGCAACGTGGAATCCCGATCCCAAATGAATTTGATAAGTGGCATTTGGACCAGGGGCAGAAGAAGACTCAGACAATACAAGCGATTTTTGTACCATTGACAGTACATGTTTAACCACAAGTTATCTGAAGTTTAGCGTGGTTGAAGATGGTACTCTAGCTTGATAAGGTTTTAAGTTCTGAAGAGAGCATGTCAGAACACACGACAGTTAACAGCTTAACGTTGCAATGTTTTCCATTGTCAGCTCAAGATTTGAACTTAATACGGCAATAACAAACTTACAAACGTGCTAATCGTAGAACTATAATCACTGATAAAATCAAGAAACTTTTCAAGTACCTAATCCTGCAACCATTGATTTAGCTCGCGCTCTCCCGACGCTAAGCGTAGTGCGGGGGTCACGGCGGGGTGGCGCGGGCGCAGGACTTCGACCTGTAATTGTACAGGAATATTGTTAAAGTACACAAAAAAATTATAGACAAGAAACAAAAAAGGCCCTTATGTCAAACCTTGACAGAAGGGCCTTTTATAGGTATAGTTTTAAGCTAGGGGTGTACCTGCTTAGATGAAAGGGGTTAGAGTGGAGGCCATGGTAAAAGTTCATAATGTTGAATATAGTAGTGTGCCTTTCAGCTTAGTGCACCCCAATCTTGTAATTTTGTGTATGCTTCGCGTCTTTGATAAGTTTTAAACTTTTGAGGTTTTCAAATCGCACCCTGAGGCAATCCCGCGAAAAAGTTATTAATTTATATCTAAACACCTTTGATTTAATAAATTCTTAATACATACATACAGACATTTAGTTTTAAAAATAATAAAATAATTTATACAAAAAAACCTAAAGACAGGTTAAGTTAGCGATAACGTATCTAATTTATTTGATTGTTTGGTTAAACATCAGTATCATTAACCTGATTTAATATATTCGTTCAACGATAGAAATTAACGATATTCTTGAGGGACGTAGTCTATGTTTTATACAAAACAAATCCGAAACATTGGGAAAAATCTTAGAACAAAAAAAAGAGAGAAATGAAAATTACCTCCAGCACCCTTTCTTGGCAAGGTGGCAGCGTACGGGCGACCAGAGCTGGACAGCTGGTTCTGAGACTTGCTCGTCGGAACCATGCACTGGTTGTTCTCGATGTTACCTGTAACGTACGTTTAGTACGACATATAAATAACACTATCCTCATAATTGTTAAACTTGTACAAGGACTCTTGATATATTTTAGATGTTCATTCAGACTTCGGTCCTTTTCATTTGGGTCAAGCTTGAGTTTGTTTATTATATGCGACTAGTTGAATTTCTCAGGATTTTGTACTCGATGTACGGTTGGAGCGCCACCTGAAGGAACCAGGGACCCAATCAAATAAAATCATAAAAATCGATCCAGCCGTATGTAATTTTTTTTACTTTTGCAACTTGAACACATTGTCGTGTCCCAACTCGACCACGCTCGTGATCGTGCTCGTAAATAAACAAAATTAATTTTATTGTATTTTATGCGCGATTAAACCCGGTTATAAACATAATTATCGAACTAGCCATTTAGAAGTTCAGTGACAAACACATAACACAGAAGAATTACATATATATAAGAAAAAAGATACTAACCAAGAATATAATATTTACCTGATAATATAATCCGACTGTTTCATCAAAAAATTTGATCTATTCGTATAATTATTAACAACAACAACAACCGATCAACATGAAAAAACAAATTATGCTTAACAACACAACAATAACAATTAGCAACTGATCTTAAGATTATTGAGAAAGATAATCAAGTGTAAGTTTATTTACCATTGTTATTGTTCGAGACAACAGTCATGGAGACGAGAGCTCCTGAATTGCGAATTAGTTCAACAACGTGTTCGTGTGATGCAACTGTCACATCTTCACCGTTTATCTGAAATTTATAATGGTTAAAGTTTAGGTAAATTATTGTATTTTAAGCCGTTCTGATAGGCACTGGGAGAACAAACTCATGTATCAGTTCTTTCTGTACTTTGCAGTTTACAACTTACATGTCCTTGGCAGTTGATTTAATACTTAAGCAAATATTAACAATTTCATGCCACAAATAACTTAATTGCAGCAATCTGATAGTTTTTGTGTCCATGTTAAAATAAAAACCTATAGAAAAGTTGGTTAATTTTTTACAGCAGGTAAAATTTTTGACCACATTTCACTTGAAATGACGGTGTGGTCGAAGAACATATGTAGGTTGGAAAAGAAGTGGCTCGTAAGAGAGACGACCGGAAACCACACGGTGCTTAGCGGTTGGTTTTCATTTCTCATGTGGTAAGTAGCCGCTCGATTACTAGAAAGTACCCTACTGCTATGCTATGGTTTCCACACGATGTTTTCCGTCATTGGTAGCTCAAGCTGAGAAATCACGCACTAAGCACTAAGCTATCGCTATAATTTATTCAATTACAAACTTACCGCAATGAGGAAGTCTCCTTTCTTTAGTCCGGCTCTGTCAGCCACGCCTCCAGCATCTACGTCGTCTAGATACTGTAGCGCGGGGTACCGCTCCGAAGGGCGCAGTTCCATCAGAGGGGAGGAGGCTTTCGCCCCGCGGAGGATGAAGCCGAAGCCACGTCTTGCCCGGTGTAGCACCACTGTACGCGTCTCCATATTGCCATACCTGGAATATTGGTAACTTTTTCATTAGTTTCTCACAAAGTTGAGCTTTTTAGCCTCCAGGTTTTTTGTGATGTTTTTCATACCAGATCTTCACTTAAAGACACCAAAAAAAGGAGAAAATATTGGGAAAACACTTAAAAAAAATACGGACTAATTTTAGATTCTTACCTTCGACTATAAACAACTCTGATTTTCAAAAAAGCAAGTATAGTAAGACTTCTCGATACACTCTCTAAACCAATATTTCCGAGCAGCTCCGGAGCGTCGACAATTGGCCAAATACTGAACATTATATTAAGTGAGAAGATTTTTGGAAGATTTTTGCTATGGCAATCCCTTCAAACCACTCGGAGACAGTGGCCAGTGGCCTAGGACTGACCATTGTAAAAGATTAGCGACGAATGCATACAGCGCAACTATTAGTACGTACGAATACATTGTCATCATGTATTGTTTTGAAACAAACAAACACTGTCTCCCGTTTAGGCTATTGTCACTAGGTTATGAAAACATCTATTGTGTTGCTAACCTTTAGGCCGAAGGTGTAGTGTATTTAGCGATCCATTTAGTATTGATTTCAGGCTTGGAGAATTTTAGTTTAAAAATGCTGTGATGACTCACGTTTTCTTTATTCTAGGAGCAGTGGCGCTGTACGTCTTGCTGAGCGCCATTTCACGTCTACCCGTGACCCGTGAATGGTGTATTGGGCCGGACGCTAATACCTAAAAAAAATATTTTAAAATTGAGAGCGTTTTTATATTTACACTTAATACAAGTGTAGATATTAAATCTTTGTGATGATTGGTAGAAAAAGCTTTAGCATTAAGTCTTATTGTATATGTTATTGAATTGTAAGTGTGCAATAAAGAATTGAATAAACATTCAATTACCTGATGCAAGGTTGCATTTTGCCGAAGCCTGACTTCCTGTACACACTGGCTGGGGAACAATCCCATTGCTCCCGATCCTCGCACCGTGCCTTCCAGGAGACCATCATCTGTCGCCCCCGTTACTGTAAATTCAGCAGATAAGTTCTTGCTTACAAGATATCCAAAGATGTTTTCCTACCAAGCTGCGGCCAAACTGGGGGGAATAAGACATTAAACATACAAACTTTGTATCGCGTTAGGGTCAGTCGTTTTAGTTTGGCCGAAGCTATTATATTATCATAGATTAAACGTTTTTCTCTATTAGCAAAAATATAATTATTTTGATGTCGTTTAGAATGGTATAGTTTTTTTAATGACATTTTAGTTACATTGAAACTGCCATTGTTAAATATGTAGTATCTAAATGACGTGTTGTAATCATAATGGTTAGTAATTTAGTCTACACAAACAGTACGCTGCTGTACGATAACATAGAAATACATTTAAAATTAAATATAAGAAGTGCTACGCTTCGAGCATTAACATATCTTATAATTGTCTTTCTACATATATCCCTCGTCGAGAGGTTAAGTCAAAACTGCTGTTTTAATATGTACATATAAATAAGTAGGCCATCTAATGGCGATGGGTACCCACCGCCTATGCCGCTTGCAATAACCAAATGCTTGTTGCTCGTTGCCTACGCTTCAGGGTAAAGATTTGAGAGATAGATTGGGAAAGAACTCCAGTTGAAAATAATTTCACAATCCATATTTAAATACATTGTACCTGGCGAAACGGATCCTATAATACTTCTATGTATGTGGGAGTCGATGTGGTGACGGTCTGTTCTATGACATAATCAAGAAGTAAGTTAAAGCAGTAAGTAGAGAGCAGTCTCCGTCACTTTAGAGAACTCTTTTTTGTTCGTATTACCTGGAATATAGACTGATCTTGTTTCCTTAGATATAATACCTTCGATAATATCCCCTTGATTGAGCCTGAGATGACCAGGCGCTGCGGGCTCGTAAGGCTGAAGACACACGACAGTAGCTCCCGCCGTCTGCAGCGAGCAGGTGGTCGTGTCAGAGTTGCTGGTGCCCACGCCACTCGAGTCCGATATGATGTCACTAGTGTCACCCGCGCTTTTATCTATAAACCCGCCGGATGACACTGTTTAGGGAGTACTCTTACATAGCATTGTTTGATCACCCTAAGCGAGTTGAATTTAACCTTGAAAATGTACTTTTTAACTCTGTTCCGTCTGAAGATATCATTATATTTCAATATATTTTTTTAAATTTAATCGGTTTATTTAAATGGTTAGAACGAGAGGTTTAATTAACTGAAGGGGGATTTGAAAATTTGGCTAGGGTAATAACGTCACAGGAAATATTGAGTAGATAACAATTTATAGTCAAAGTGGAAGAAAGCAGTGGTCTCTGTAAGAAGATTAAAATCGAAAACAAGATAACAAACTTACATCTAAACTAAATCTAAAACGGGCGGTGGCATAAACGCCGGGAAGGAACGAAGCGGCAAGCGTACCGTGGAACTACTTATTTACAAAAGGCACATAAACATGCAGTCGAATGACGGGTGATGACGGACTGTGCATGGTGATGGTTGTCTTTCATACGGACTCGTGAAACGTCGTGGTGCACTCGATCATGGATCTTAACTAGTATATCATCAATGTAGATGAGACACTCGGAAATTAAGTTGTACGTCTTATGTAGAAGTTATACAAAGCATCTGTGAGATGTTAAGGACGCTCTTGTTGGTAGTGAAACGACTCAAGACGAAAAGGCTAGACTTGCTCATAAATATTGTATGTCATAGTAAAAATACTTATTTTTATTATATAAATTTTATGTGAATCCAACTTTCATTACCCAGTGTTTCATCTACAAACCGTCAAAGCTCGTTTCATCTATTTTATTTTAAGGAAATGTTACCTGTGAGTATGCTAGCATCGTCTTCGTGGCTGGGATGGCTGGCGTCGCTGATGCTGGACGATGCGGAAGAGAAGGGTCGTTCGAGGCTGCAGGGTGAAGGTGCGAGACGCGGGGGATGAGGAGCGCGGCGCAGCATGGCGTCCAGCTCAGCTGGAATGCGGGTAGAAGACGCCAGCGAGGAACGGTCTCCGACGTTCCACCAGCCAGCCCACGCCGCCGACCGTCGCCTAGGATTGTACCGGGGCGGCCCACGGAACGGCACTGCAATACCACCCGTTTCCCACACAACCAAATATAATCGTGCTAAAGAAAAATAACGTCGACCAAATAATACGGAAGAATAATAACAGTCAGAGACAAAACATAATTGGACTTTCAAACAGGTGAATAAAATATAATTAGTAGACAATTTTAAACTGGAAAATAAACTTATCAGGGAAAGTAATTATGTTAACAGCGAAATTATATTTTAAATAAACTAAATTGTATACATCAAAACTAACAACGAAATAATTGCTGGATATATTATACAGATAATACAAAACAATATTAGTTACATATTATATAAAGTACTAAATTCATTAGCTAATTTAAATACCTACATTAAATAGTAGTTTATATTTATAATAGGAAATTAATATTTGCTGCTTTTTAAGTATACAACCATCACCATTATTATGGAAATAAGCAATGTATATAAATATTATAATGAATGATCGCATGCATAATTGCATACCTATTGTAAAATTAAATTAATAAAGCAGAATATATAATAATGTGATACGTATTATATAATTGTTATTCACATTTGCATACGGAATATCATATAAGTATTAAAAACTATGCTAGAGGGTTCAAGGTATATATTTAGTGTATTTCCTATACCTTGAACACTCAAATTGATCTTCCGCAAAGTAACGCCTGAATCAAATTAATATAAAAAAAATATATATTACTAAAATTGTGTTGTTGTGAATATAACTTTGCTATGCGCATTGAATTCAGTAAATTTCAAAGCAAGGATGCTCAAAACTTATTAAAAAGTAATCCTCTATTCGTGTCTCTAAATTGCATAAATACCTATAAATATATTTATTATTGATATAAGGCACCAATCAAAGCCATGCAATAGTTATACTTCTGTAAAAACAATAGTTACGTTGAACCAGGATTTCACTCACCGACTTCTTCCGATTTATAGTTCTTTATAACTTCCGCCAGTTCCAAGTTTCCAGCTATTACTGCCACCTACATAAATTAAAGCAATTTAATAAATAATACAGAATACGCGAAAACCTGTATAAAAACATACCTTGCGTGACTCGTATACATTTATGTTTCACGTACGAATCTATTGGTACGACTTACCGAATCATTATCATAGCGTCTGTACAACTTAAAATCATAGTAGCTTAAGTTATTTTAAGGTTTATTAAAAGTCAAGGTGTGGTGGCCTATTTTTTTATATGATTGATAGGTTGATGCGTATTGACTTCAAACGATAAATCATAAACATTGTGAAGAAACATCAAACACCTAGTTTTTCTTTACCGTTTGAAGTCAATACGCATTTAACTTCTCCCATTTTTAGTTGGTCAGCTCAATGGTTAGCGCAATCGGTTCGCACGCTGATGGACTTCGATTTAAACTCTAACAATGAGCTTGAGCTGCCGGTGACGAAAAACATCGTGATAAAACATAGATTTTTCTAGAACTCAGCTGGCTAGCTATTATCACCCTCAAGTTGAAAATCTACCGCTAAGCACCTAACGGTGTGTTCCGGCAGCCTTGAGAGGCAGTTTCAGTGAAGGCTAAGTGCGTTTTACCATCTTTGTGAGATGTGGTAAAACACCAATCTTAAGCCTAGCGTAAGTACAATAGTCCAATTGATCGTAATTCTATTTTTAACATAGTAATAAAGCAAACCTGGTATGGTGTTTGGTTTGCAAAGTTCAAAGCTTCCTTGTCGCACCCCCTGAAGAGAAGCTGTCGCGCGCAGGAGTCTTGAGCGTTGACGGCGCACACGTGAAGCGGCGTGTTGCCAGAAGCATTGCGGCTGTTCATGTCTGCACCGTAGAACAGCAGGTGATCCAAGTGCTGGACTAGGCCGTTGCGACACGCCTGGAATATAAAGAGAAGTTATGTCTACTGGTGTAAAGTCACCCAGTATAAAATTATTTTCCCATATTTAACATACCAAATTTTATCGCGATTTCATCCACTATTCTATTGTAATCGCATATTCTTTACCCTACCTGGTAAACTTGGTGGTAGATCTCCTTAGCAGGAGGTCGTCTAGATAGGTACCACCAGATATTCTGCCGCCAAGCAGTAGTGTGTAAACTGTGTTCCAGTTTGAAGGGTACTGCAGCTAATGTAAATTTCTCAAAGTAATGAACGCCAAATCAACGGTGCCCTGGACTTTGTTTTGTTACTCAAGGCTAGCTTATCTTACCATCAGGAGAGCGTCCCGTTTGTCGCATAACTTTTACATAGAAAAAACTTTTTATGTATGAATCTTGGCAATAATGAGGTATTCATGATGCTCATTCAGCTACGTTTAACTCCTGATATTATTATTGTTTTCCTCTCTGGTTAACATCCTAGAAGAATACTAACCTGATGGACTTCCTGCCATCCCTGTAGATCAGTAGCACCAATCGTTGCATGATCATGCAGCAATGTCTCACACAACAGTGGATCGGTTTTGTTTGTCACCGACAGATACAAAGGGGTAAGCCCTTTTCCATCTTTGTAATTGGGCGAGGCGCCGAGTTCTAACAGTGTTTTCACAGCTTCTAAGGAGTTCTTTTCAACGGCCCTGTGCATCGCTGTGCTGCCATCTTTCGTGCGGTAGTCGAGTAATGCTCCACCGTTGACCAATGCTATCAAGACTTTTCCGGGGCACTTTAGGCCAGAGGCTATTGTGAGTGGGGTATCTGAAATGATAAATTGATGGAGTTGATATACCTACATATTAACGCTCTATTCAATTAAATTAAAATCTAACTATTTAGCTATCATCAAATGAGCTGTGGTTAAACACTTAGCCTGTTAACCATTAAAAAAATTATTCGCCAGTGAACCAAATTTACATAGTTCAGCGTATTTGTAAGTTAAGTGACAGTGGGCTCGTCATATTTGTCGCAGAACCGATAACCACTGGGGTAGATGTGTGGAGACCACGAATCGGCAAGCGTAGTGTAGGACGCCTTGAAACGCGATGGAGTAATTATATACGTAGGACAGCTGGCAGCAGCTGGAAGCAAGCCGAAGATCGGGTAGAGTGGCGTGCCTTTGGAGAAGCCTATGTCCAGTGGACTATGTTGAGCTGGTTCTGATGTTGATTTTTGATTGCAAAATTACTTTTGTAGTGATTATTTCCTTTGCGTAGCTTTATTCTTTTTAATTTGACAACTGAACGGAATCAATCAGCTTTCGGTCTACAAACTCTAGACTATTAGGCCAAGCAGCCCACACCAGTAATTATTTATTTTATTCTTATCTATTCAACGCCTACATGAAAAGAAAGAAACGTTCAATGCAGAAGCATCGTAACTAAAGATGAATGCCAACGAAGGCGGAAGACCCGCAAAAAACAACAATTGAATACATACTATTCAATTTCGATGCTGATTTACTTCCATTGAGATAGGCGGTGACATCATGAATGAAATATTATTCGTTCACAATAAATAAGTATACAGTTTCAAGGACCGTTCGACATTTATCGCAGATTATCCACGGCTGGCTTGATACGGTTCTCACCAACCAGGTGCGGATAAAGGGAGTAATGATTCAATTGCAAATTTGAAAATAGATGACTCTCGCTCTGGATTGTACCTGGTGCAAAAGTTGGCCATTGCCATCCTGTGTGGAAACGCATCCAGAGCGTTTTGGGCACCTTTTCGCTGGGTACACTCCGGGGTAAGTTAGAGTTGATATTGTTTTTGTTTTTAAGTATATTTGACTTCTACTATTATAAATGACATAAATATATACCACCCAAATATAAATATCACTAATTAAATTTATTATTTGTGTGTTTTTAGTTATAGGTAACCGAATTTTCTCGCCACCTGAATTTAGCCCTGAATCCGCGTCTGTCCATAACGCGCTATTTTACTTACACGCGAAACAATACCAGATATGGATCTATATGTAAATCAACATTGTGCTACTGTTGTTGTATTGGCAAATCGCCCGCCTAGGAGGAGAATGTATGGATGTATTCATCTGCGTGAATAGAAGCGAATAGACAAGGATGGCCTCTATCGATAACATGGCTTTGTTTGTTACGACCCATGTGTACATGTACATCTAAATGGAGACGATTGTGTCCAAGGAAGAGAAGAAACAAGATTGTGTCTATCGATATCAAATTGGAACATCTTTAGTGATTTGATTTAGGCAATTTATCCTTATGGGTTTTTGATTTCTACTAAATATAACAAACGGGTATACTCGTTGATTTGTAACGCCAATTTTTTTTTTTTTATGATAGTTCAATATCACTCTGTTAAACTTATAGCTTTAGGATAAATCTAATTAACTAAAATAGGTAACAACCGACACTATAAAATAAGATACTTTGAGCACAGTTTTATTCGTCCAATCTCCAAACTATCAATGCATAGCTTCGGTGCAAACTTAATGGCCATTACAATATATTATAACACATTATCAGTATGTATGACAGGCTAGGTGTTTGACCACATCTCATTTGATGTTAAGAAATAATTGAAGTATAAAAGAAATTAAACATGAAAATGAATTCGAAAAACTCTAAAGATTTCCTGATATCAAAAAGTTGCAGTAGTTGTATATATATAGTATAGTATATGTATAGCACGCAGGAATATTTTGAGGATAAAAATTTACTGTACAATTAATTATTTATGGAATGAATTGCACCGCTCCACATGATATGCCATTATAGGTTTGAAAGTATATTAATTTTAATAAGACTTATGTACATGACAATGTGTTCTTTTAACATGCAATAAAATAATATTGAGTAAAATTAGTTACCAAAAGCCCTTTGATTTATAATAGATTACGTGCTTACTGTAAATTTCAACTTAAGTATTACTAGGCGCAAATTTATAGGTACATATATACCAAGGTGCATTTTATTATCTTTGTAAAAAGCAAACGGCCTTACTAAAAAGATGGTTGAAATCTATCTCTTTAATTTTTTATGAACCGTGTCTTCTTTCACGCATTACATTTAATGTAAATAAGTCATGAGTGATGTCAATTTTAAATATTGATATTAACTTTAAGAATTGTTTTTAAAAGCCGTAATATTTCAAAAAAATAATTTGATAGTACAGTTACGATTACATTCCAAATCAAGATTAAATTTGAAATCGTTTTACACACAAAACGTCTAAAAATCCTGAAAGAGTGAGGCAATAATGTAAATTTTTTAACCTCTTTCGAAAAAATTGTTAACGTAAGCTATCGTCAGGAGTTAAACATTATTTAGAGTGTGTGAGTGCGTGCGTGTGTGTTTTGTTTATTTAGGGCGTGTGAATACCTCCAGTCTCAGTGCAGTGGAAGTTAGGGTCGAGTCCCTTGGCGCACGCCTTGGTAATCTTGTCGACTTGCGCGTGCGTCACGTTCTCGAGGAAGCGACGCAGGTTTGCTCGCGAATGAAGCGCCTTCAACGTTTTCTCGTCTAGCTTCAGCATCTTGTACACTCGCCGTTTGTACTTCAACTGAAATAAGAAATGAATAAATATTAAAGATCAATTTCCATATATATGTTTATTTTAAACACATAAATTACTACATACCTATAAACTAAATGCAACAACTACCCTACAACAATAAGTAAAATGATAAATATAAAATAACTAAAATATATTATTAAAAGGAGTCCCTTTAGGCAAGGTTCCGAAGATACTGGCAGCGTTCCCCCATTGAATAGCTAGACTAATTCTTTGACCGAGGTAGCTGCCAGCTCTTAGGTCTCCTGTGATGTCGACTAACCTTTTTGCTAGCGCTAGGACCACAAAAAAAAAAATATATATATAAATATGTATTGTAGGACACATTACACACAGTGCCATCTGACCCCAAACTAAGCAGAGCTTGTGTGATGGAACTCAGATAACTATTTTTTTTTTGTAAATACATACTTATAATACATACAGAACACCCAGACACGAAACAAACATTTGTTTATACCATAAAATGTTTGTCCTTGGCGGGAATCGAACCCACGCCCTACAGCTCAGGCAGACATACTCCCAATGAGCCAACAGGGCTGTCTAACCTTATTATACCTTATATATATTTAATTTTTTTATTGATAAATCTCGAAATAGTCGCAAGGAGTTGCTTGTTGGTTTTACCGGATATATGTATATCAGAGTGTGTTCTAGAAAGGCCAAACAAATGTGATTAAAACATCAATGAAAAATATTCGACACGTACGCACAATGGGTTTCGACGTCACATTTTATCCCCACAGTGAGGTTGTGGATTCCTGCCAGAGCCTGTATTCCCCGAAAGGGTACCTATCTATAGTTAAAAAATAATTAGATTCCTTTTAAGTTAGCGTTCTCTTTCTTTGACCGCACTATTGCTTATATCAAGAAGTGTGTGGCTAAAATAAAAAAACAACGGAGTTTTCAAGTTTATATATCAAAATTATATCTCCGAATTATGAGTAGGTACCAATATAATTCTTATATACATAGTCCGAATTCACCTCATTTCACCTCGTGTGACCACGCGTGACGTCACATATCACGTTACCACGGTCAACGCTACACATCAAGGAGACTTCCAAATCTACGCATCTACCATAGAACAAAACTTCAAATAAAGAAGTTTATATGTGCAAAATGGTCATTCAATCTGAGTAATTGGTCTTTTTTTGTCATTTGTGATGATTTTTACGTTTTTTTTTTAACAAATTACTTATTCAATCTGTTATCCGTGATTTATGTATTTTGAATAGTGTAAATAAACAGTTCAGTACCTCTAGATAGCCGACAGGTCCGTTAAAAGGGTAGTCGCCGAGGCGTCGCTCCTCGTCCAGAAACTTGCCGGCCTTGCCGTTAACTGGCGGGCAGAACAGACCATAGTTGAAGCTTTCTTTCAACTCCTGGAAATAAAGAAACCTCTAATTAGGACAGATCAAATAACAAAATATTCTCAATTGAAACTTACGTCTAAGCATCATTCGGTTAACTGTACCACTGATAGGATTGCGAAATCAGAATTAAAGGTAAATTTTAACTTTAAGGCCTAAAACCTCGAAATATGTATTACAGGATAAATTATACTATTTTTTAACTAAAACTTTTAATTGTTAGGTATACCTAACAATTAAGTATTGCTAGGTATATATCTTCGAGGTAAGTGAGCTCTACCTTTGAACCCTTTTAAGTTTCGGTGAAGCATCACATCACACATCATCAGCCATAGGACGTCCACTGCTAGACATAGGCCTCCTCCCGGGGGGGTTTTGCCAATACTCGCTACGCTTGGCAGGCGGGTTGGCGAGCGCAGTTAGTTGTGATTGTTCAAGGAAGACGCTGCTACCCATCTTCCGGATGACATCCCTTAGCCGACTCTTACGGCAACCACGGGTAGAGAGGGTGTGGTACTAATCTTACGCCGGCACCACCACGGCAGAAGCATGCCGAAACGCAAAATCAATTTACGTAAAAACATTATTGAGATGAAAAATAGCGATAAAATATAAAATTCAACAGAAGATATCTCATAAGAGTTAAAATGATGACCGGATTAATAACACAAGATTCGACAAAGGGGAAAAGCAAGTCAGCAGGTGAAGCAGCTAACGAAGTAAGATAAATTCGAGCCGTCTCTACGATTGATAGAGTCTGCACCGGCTTGTGAGGCAGATTGCTCCGCTTTGAGAACCGTTGCAGGACTTGTAAATGAAATTGCACTAATTTACAATCGTACAAAGAAGAATAATAAGTATACGTACGTAGGGTTAATAAGTAGTTTTAGTGTAAGTAATAATTAGGAATCGTACTGGACTTGCCTGTTCTTAAACGTACAAAACAATTAATACAAAATATAAAAAACAAATAATTTTTTAATTTATTTAATTTTATATTTGTGATACAATCGAAACGCTCTCTTGATTGCAGCGATATACATAACTTCGAGTAACAAAATAAAGTCCAGAACATCGGTGCTTTGGCGCTCATTACTTTGGGACTATCAATAGTAAGTTACAAGTCATATTTCCATACATGTCTAAGAAAACTAATAATAAACGTTACACAATATAATGAATTATATTATAATTCTGTAGCGATGATAGCTCAGTTGTTAGCGCGGTCGGTTCGCATACCGAAGGGCGTGGGTTCAAACCCCAACAATGAGCTTGAGCTGCCGGTGAAGGAAAACATCGTGAGGAAACCATAGCGTGGTGGTAGTGTACTTTCTAGTACTCAAATGGCTAGCTACCACCTTAAAGTTGAAAATCTGCCGCCAAGCATCTAACGGTGTGTTCCGGGAGCCTCACTTGAGAGCCAGTTTCATTCCAGGCTAAGTGTGCTTTACCATCTTCGACCACACCGTCACTTAACATCAGGTGAGTTGTAGTCAAACACCTAGCCTGACATCCATAAAAAATTAATATAAAACATGTCAATAACATTGATTCATTAAAAAAATTATGAGTAACAATCATTATTATCTTTCAATATTTAGGTATTTTTCTAACATTGTTTTCACTTTTCTATCCACAGCGGTATTTGATCACAAAATGTGGGATATTGCCTCGAGTCCAGCAGTTTATTGAAGCAATATTGGCTTCGGCAGAAAATATCGGAAATATGGCGGAGAAATATCGGAAATCCAGCTTTTCGGAGGACAGATTACGCGGCGCATCTCTAGAGAACTAATATCATAAGATTGAAAATGCTGTATCAGGGTTCTGTCCCACAAGGTAAAGACAGGTATGATATTGGCCCACATGTCATATAAAATGTCCTACATACGCAAGGCCTGTTAGACTTCTTGCAAATAAAACATGTAAGAACTATAGTTTCTCTTGCCTCTAGATTTTCATCGGTTTATAGTATATAATATAAATGTATATTGTTTTAGTTAACAAAGACCTTAGCCCAGTAATAAAAAAACGTTACACTGCACAGTTACAACACCTTATATACTCGTACGCCAAAGTAAGTTTATCTTTGCTTATACGTTTTATAAGTTTTCACGAATAAACTTGATGTTTGCTTGAGATTGAAATTTGAGATAGAAAAAAAACCGTCTGGTGCTTAGCGGCACAATTTCAACTTGAGGTTGGTATCTAGCCAGCCAAGTACCCTAGTACCCTATTATCACGCTATGGTTTCCTCACGATGTTTTCCTTCACCGGCAGCTCAAGCCCATTGTTGGAAATTGAACCCATGCGGCATGTGACCCAATCGAGCTAACTACTGATCTTAAATCGGTACAAAAATAAAATAATCACAAGCAGTGAGTAAGCAGTCAGAAAGAAAAAATACTTTCTAGATAATTTTTTAGTACAGCTCCACGAAAATCAATCAGAAAGAACACTAAGTTCTAAGATAAAACTGACCGCAATGAAATAGTTGTAAAGATCGAGACGTAAAACTCGGTCGAGTCATAAAGAGCGTCCATTTATCTAGAACCTTGAATATATTTACTTCCTGAAAGGAGATTATCTGTTCGTTATCTTTGTTTACTTGTGGCTGGTAAGATAAGAAATTAAGCTTTACCTATATACTCGTACGCTTTGTTCAACTAAGCTCACCGGCAGATAAATTGATAAAGCGTACCAAGAAACATTATATCCACAATACTTCATTCCCAAAATGACAATCAAATGAATGTAAGATCATTTGTTTGTTTCTTCGTATCACCAAAAAACTTAAATTAAGACAGAAAAAAATTATGGTTAGGTAGTTACCGTTTTTAGTGATTAAAATTTAATTAATTGAATTAAGGGGATTGATTCCCGGTAAGATGGTTGTAGTACTGGGATTGGCTGTGCACTTCTTTGGAGACTAACCGACAGACGAAGAAGCAGACCCCTTATAGTCATTTGATTATTAATATTACGTTTTCCGTTGCAGTTTGATCCATGGACAAATCCACGGAAATTACGGGTAACAGCTAGTTTGTAAAAATAAAATAAAAATAAAAAGTGCTCTATAGAAAAGTCGTAAGTACCACTACATTATACCTCAAGCTACTTTCTTCTGGTACCATTCTACATCTTGTAACAAGATTGTAATAAATAGGCTAACCAACGGTTCTTGCTTACCTCCGAAGTGTAGCAACTGATTAGCATTAACAACTTATCAACATGACATTAACTTAACAACACGAGTATAGTTTAGTAGCTATGTGAGAGTGGGTGTTCCTGTTTCTGGCAGTCTGTCACGTGGCGGTAACAATTAGCTTGGGAGTCTTGGAACGTTTGCATACAATGGCGCGTCTACACCGTGTTAGTGGGTCACTCGATTGATTGCTCGATTCTTGTTCTCAGATCCCGTATCTAGCACACGTGCGCTAAGGAGATGTTGAAAATTGCCGGCACGTTGACAGATAGTGTGCTATTGCTTGTTACTCTAGTGAAACACGCTTGCTTTCTTACTACCGACGAATTGAATAGTAATGTGTTCGCTTTTCGCAACAGCGGAGATGTAAGCCAAGACATTACTTTATCAAAACAAATGATTTTGTTTGTTGACATGGTAATGCTAGGATTCTAATTGAACAAGAATGGTATGAATAATAGTTGTTGGCGCGTTTGTATTCGGTAACAAGCGTGGGTTATAATGATATACCAATGGAATGGAGAGGTCGTTATACATTCTGGCGCCCGCGGTCTACAACCCCATACCCACCTCCGTCCGGGATGCACCTTCCACAGCGAGCTTAGGAACCAAGTTAAGATCTTGGCTGCTAGAGACTTTGTTTTATGACATTGACGAGTATTTTAAGCTAAAAGATCATTCAATTACTAGTAAAGTAATTATGCTTTTTTGACAATATTTTTCTATATTGACTTACTTTATTTTGACATTTTGTTTTTATTCATTGACATGTAATGAGTGTTTCAAAATTCTTTTAATGATTTATTTTAAACGATATTACGGAATCGACTTGTAACATTGGTGTTATCAATAAAATATTTGTATTTGTATTTGTAATATTTTGAGGAAACCGCAGTATGATGTACATTTTAGCGCTTTGAGGTTCCAGACAAAGTAACATTCGATTAGCGATAACGCTATTAGAAACGTAAAAAATGTACGGGATTGAAATAAGTTATAAAAAAGGTAGCCAATGTCAATACCGTACATTTTTGGACTTTTCTATTAGCGTTATCGAATGTTACTTTGTCTAGCAACCCAACCATCCAGATGGAAATCTGTCGATAGGCTGTGATTAAAACCGAATATTGTTTACAATCCAGTTGAAGAAACCTTAATTATTTGCCTAGCTTGTAAATAAAAATAATTGATTTTAATTTTTTAGTACAACGCCGTATGTATGTATATTTATGTTGAATCTAATGTTAACGTACGCAAATTCATTTCGCCATCGTATGAAAAAGTTCCCTAATCAAATTAGGAACTGTTATACTAGAAAGTGCACAACCGTGTACCGTACGGGCGTACACGCGAGTACAAAAGTTGCTAACAGTAACGGGGGCATTTGAAACTGAGGGAAGCAATCAATTTATAGCGGTCCGTGCCCGGTAATTGATGTGCGGTCCGACGCGAGTTGACCGCCCGTGCTGCGTTCCAACTGACCAGTTGGTAGATCGTGTTTCGTGCCTACTGACACAACTTGAAAAAAACTTTAAATGGGATATATCGTATCGCAGGCTGCACGCACCGTATTTGGTTTTCTTTCATTGTGTAGGTTTGCAATTTGTTTACCTAACGTTGAATGGTTGGGAATGGTACCGTTGTAGTGTTTTGTGCACAACCATAAACTATTATGGTTTTGTTTTTATGTAAAACTGCTAGTTTAGTGCAAGGGTAGTAGTAGCGTTACAGATTGGTCCTACGTAGATATTATTTATGAACCTACATGAATTTATGCCGCGAGCTTTTGTAGGTTTTAAGCGAGAACACAACCAAGTGAGTTTGAAAGTCGTGGTCTTTTGTTTGCTTCCTTCATATTTACTAGGTGATAGTTGCCGTAAGCAGGAGGTTGTCTAGGCATGTACCGCCTCAGTATAAAATATTCTTCCGCAAAGCAGTAGTGTGTAAGCTTTACTATGTTCCGTTTAGAAGGGTACAGCTAGCGATATTGCGGGGCTATTGAGACTAACTATCGTATGTCTTTTTTTAATGTAAAATATGACGATCGAAACTCTTTTCTGATGGTAAGACATAACGCATGTCCATGACCATTGTATCAATACACATAACTTTGAGTAGTAAAACAAAATGTAGAGCTTCGCTATATTGGCGCTCATAACTTTGAGAGTTTCGATGGTTAGTCTCAACAGCCCTGTAATTTCGCCAGCTGTAGTACCCTTTAAACCAGAATACAGAATTAGTTATTCAAAATTCTGGGTAAGTTCTGGCTGTATTAATCATGCATTATATCTTACCATCAGGAAAACGATTTGCTATTCTCACTAATTTCACTTTTTTTTTTTAATCTACTCGTATTAATAAGTAGATACCTAGACATAAGGTTGTGACATGACAATTCCGCGTTCATATGCAATCAGTCATCAAATCAAGTCTGCTAATTACTGGAACGAACTGTCCTGGTTAATTTGCCGCATCCAACACACCTCCAAGCAGTAGACAGATAAGTACATAAGTGGATCAGCGGTCAGTTGACAGATGTGTTTTGTCACATCGACGCCGGCCCTCGATCGAGCGTTGCTCAAGTACCAGCTTGGTTATGGGTCAATTTGTTGCATACAGGTTGTGTTACCAACTGTGACCGTCTGAACATAAATCTCAGAGAATGTATTGTTATTGGTAGGTTTAGTTGTTTTTAAAATATTTTTTAAATTAGCTACAAAGTTACTTATATGTTTAGAATATTAAGCCAGTTCTCGTAAGCCCTCTGAACTGAAAGGGTTGCCCTTGCAGCACGATATACTGGAACGGTGATAGCATTAAATACCAAGAAGTTTCCGTCATAGTTTAAACTTTGATGATAATTGTTATATTATTATTAGTAACAATTTATGACTAGGACTACGATCCACGACAGCCAAGTTGGGAGACTGTCAGACTATTAATTTGGAGGTCCTGGGTTCAAATCCCACGGCACACATCTCTGTTTATTTTACTTATGCGCATAATGTTGCTAACTTGTTCATAAATCTAGCACCGTTATATCAGATATTCTGCGGAAAGTAGTAGTGTAAACATTACTTTGTTCTCGTTTGAAGGGTACTGCAGCTAGAGAAATTTTAGGGCTGTCGAGACTTATCATGGAAAATTTCAAAGTAATGAGGGACAAAGCAGCGATGCCTTTGTTATGCGTTATGCCATCAGGAGAGTAACTCGATCGCCTCATTATTTTTATACAACAAAAAAGTTTCAAACTATGAAGGAAAGCATCGAAAGCATCTGAGAGCCTTTCTCACAACAAGAAGAGGGCAACGCCCAGCAGTGGGACTGCTTTTAGGTAAATCTAGTAGGTAAATATAAATACAGAAGAGTATCAACTGAACTAAATGTAAATTTTTTAAATCGCGAGTGAATTCGTTTTCCTTTAGGCGAGCGTTCTCCACCGTAGACCGCATCTTCGCTTAACATCAGGCGAGTTGGCGGTCAAACGCAAGCCTATTTGTAATAAAAAATAAATAAAAATCAATGCTTAATAGTTAAAGTAACTCGAAATGTTACTTCTCAAGTACCTACAAATGATTTAGTATTATGACCAGATCATTTTATGTCGATGGATAACCAGTTCCTTTTTCAATTTTCTCGAAAGCCTTACTCTGTAGTTAAAGTTATTATGGTCAACGCGGTCATAGAATGAGTCATTCATAAACTCCATATCTGTACGATAGGAGAAAGTGTATTGATGATGAATCAGGTGCAAGTAATGTAAGCAAGTAACCAACTAAGCAGGTGCGATCGATTTATCTATAAAACAGTAAACACATTATAATGGCGACGTGTCTACTTAATTTCCTATGATGTTTTGCATATCTAATATGTACTATTAAACGAGCAATATTGCTCATAAATATTGCATGCATGTTTTCCAGAGCGGTCTCGCCGCCAGCGTGTTAGGAACGTTTGGGTACGGTGCGTCTATTCATCCAGTCATCTAGTTAAGGAGATACAGATTAGTATTAAGGTCCTGGTGTTTTTTGTATGACTTTGTTTTTAAGGAAAATTATTGACATTTGGATTTTGTAAAATGTATTATATAAACCTTCCTCTTTAATACTCTATCTATTGCTGAAACTCGTATGATAATCCGTTCAGTAGTTTATCGCGAACAGACAGACAGACAGACGCGGCAAACAAATTTGTTTTATAATATTGTTCAAGCACCATTTCACTTTCCCGCCCTTTCCTTACCTCGATTTCCGAACGAACCAACAAAGTTCGTTCATCATTGGACCGACTCATTCCGACACACGGAAAGTTCGGTAGTTCTGTCATCGTCATCCAACCGCTCACATCGTTTAAACGAAGAAAGCCGGCAATTTAGAATCAGTTAACTGCTGGGAGTTGTAGGCGCCTACAATAGACGTGGAAAGCATCAGGGGGCCCCCTAGTAAGTGCGCAGGAGCGCAGGAGACCCATCGGCCTCGCAGGCGCGCTTGGCCGCAACGCACGTGAGTCCCTCTCTATATTCCCGTGTCCTCTAACTCCCGATCATACAATTAGATACAGTCCACTTGCTCTCCATGAGTCAAACATTCAATAACATTTGATGGTCCTTGTCGAACCGGATTTTAAGAAATTTATCAGTGCACATCAATCAAAGCAGTTATTTCAATTTATAAATTGTCATGGCGGAACTCATTTAATCTCAAAATTACCATTATAACATATTGTAATCATAATTCATATAGCATAAGATTGTAATCATAATTGCCAAATCATAAAATCACATTTCTTGCGGTCGTAATTATATCATTAGTTCGCCACATCACAACGTGACATTTTGTGTTGGGGTTTTTAGCGTAACATATAACGCTCGAAACAAACGATCACTTTTCATTTTTGTGTCAGGATCCAGTGTAACATATAGCATAAGGATTCACATTCAAACAGCAAACAGTTTCGTTAACTTAATATCATCTAGTTTAAATTTTATTACATTTGTGGGCACACCTACCCTCTAAGCATTTATCATACATCGAATTTCTGTGTCTATCATTCATTTAGCAAAACTTCAAATCTTGCACGGTCACGGCGCTCATATTTTACGCATACGTTCTTCGTGATCGCATTCGTCTCTTCATTCTTTGTTTGATTTCAGTTTGACGCTATAGCGAAAGTGTCAAAGACGACATTGACAATCAAAAGTGTGTCTAGCTTTGTGAATTTGACGTGTGACATTAGGATAAACCGAGCACTTAGGTAACTTAGGTTAACCGGCGAAACAAGTGTGTTTTGTTTTCAAGTTTGTAAATTCAGTGTTTCCCAACATGAGTCAATCAATGATCGCGCATCATGACGCAAAGTGTAACATGGCGTTGAAACGCCTCAGTGATGCAGTGAATTGTGCACGGAAGTGCGACGATGATGCGAAATTTATTACGCGTCTTGAGACCTGGTCTACGCGCGTCGATTCAATTTTGGACAATTTCAACGAAGCCCTCCTTCTCTTATCATGTGAGTTGCAAAAGTCAGGCTTAACCGATCTTGAGATACAAGTTAAACAAAATAAATATCTCGAACAGGCTGATGATTCTTATGCCGAAGTGCTAGAAGCGAAACGTAAACATTTATCCGTGAAAATCGCCTCGTCCACGCTTCAGTCGCATGAGAAATCACCACGAACTAAACTGCCACCCATGAAACTTCCAACATTTGCTGGTCAATTTAAGGACTTTCCAGGGTTCATTGACCTTTTCAATACACTTGTGCACAATAGAACAGACATAACAAATGTCGAGAAGTTCCAATATTTAATCACAACTTTGTCTGGTGAACCAATCAACATAATTCGTGCATTTCCTATATCAGAGGTTAATTATAATAGTGCTTACCAGGCTTTGGTAAACCGCTATAACAACAAACGCTACTTGGCTTTTATGTGTTGGGAACAAATTAATAACCTAAAGGTCATGCCCTCAGGCTCAGCTCCAAACCTTAGAAATTTGTTAAATGTTTATAGTGAGAATTTATCAATGCTCAGTTCTTTGGGTTTACCAACAACACAGTGGGACTTTGTGCTATTTCATTCATTGTTAACAAAATTAGATAAGGCATCTCGGGAAGCTTTTGAGCTTCAAAGTACAACCAGTGATTTTCCTACTTTTGTTGAGTTGCAAACATTCCTAGTGGAAAGGTGTAATGCTCTTGAGCGTTCATCTCTTAATGTACCACATAACATATCATCATCATCATCATCATCATCTCAAGCACAAAACACACGAGTGAATCTGAACAAACCTACCATGCTTTTGGCACATGCATCAAACCAATCATGTGTCATGTGTGAAGGGAATCATGCTCTCTTTTCATGTCCTAAGTTTTTATCAAAATCTCCATATGAGAGATCACAGGTGGTGAGACAAAACAAACTGTGCTTTAACTGTCTGCGCTCCAATCACATGACAGCTAATTGTACATCCACTCACACATGCAAATCTTGTGGCCAACATCATAACACTCTGATTCACTACTCAAAGAAAACAGAGACAAGTATTCCGGTCAGTTTACAAAGTGCAACACGTACCGTACCAACATGTAACTCAAACGAAAATGTTATCACACCAGTTACATCTTTATCAAACACGGCCCCAGGGACGGCATCCGGTACACATTTTGTATTGCTCGCGACTGCTGAGGTGGAGGCAAAAGATAGCAGAGGCTCCTACCAAAAAGTCCGCATCTTGATTGATCCTGGCAGCCAGAGTAGTATAATCACCAAGGCATGTGTCCGTCGTTTGGGTTTAACTCAATACAAGTCTCAAACACCAATGTCTGGTATTGGCCAAGTTCCTGCGTGCTCCAACAGCAAAGTATTTTTAGAAATCAGACCAATGAACAAATTAGAACCATCATTCACCACAGAGGCTGTGACGTTGGACAAGATCTGTGGGGACATGCCCACTCATCAAGTGAACATACAAAAATTCAAACATTTATCAAATGTTAAGCTGGCAGATGAGAATTATCATCTGTCTCGTCCAGTGGATATTCTCCTTGGTGGAGAATTATTTCCACAAATCCTGTTACCAACCAAAATTGATGGCGGTCCCGATGCAGCAACAGCCATCAACACAATTTTCGGTTTTATCTTGATGGGTAAAACATTATCAAGCACATTATTATCCACTCCGATATCAATCAATCATGTATCAATGGACGCCAATCTGGATATTGCCGTTCAGAAGTTTTGGGAGCTGGACAACATACCTGTTGGGGAAAATGCACAATCCCTTGCAGTGGAAGATACCCAGTGTGAGGATATTTTCCAGTCAACACATAGACGTGACAGTGATGGTCGATACATTGTCCACTTACCATTTCGGGACTTAACACCACCCACATTCAAGGATGCATACTTGATAGCACAACGTCGTTTCTTACAACAAGAAAAACGTTTGTTAGCTAAACCAGTACTCCACAAACAGTACAACAAACATGTTATGGAATACCTGACAAGTGGTCAGATGGAATTGGTACCGGCAAATGAGTGTCAGTCTTCCTCTGCCTACTACTTGGCGCACCATGCGGTCGTCAAGGCTGAGAACAACATACGTGTGGTATACGATGCATCCATGAAAGACAGGAAAGGTGTATCATTGAACGACACTCTCTTGACAGGGGCCAAGCTCCAAGCAGACATAACCAACATACTACTACGTTTCCGGCTTCACCCCATTGTGTTTTGTGCTGATATCCGCCAAATGTACAGGCAGATCCGAATAGCAGACGAACACCTGGACTACCAAAGAATCTTATTCAGATGTTCGCCCAGTGAACCACTTGAAGAGTATCGTCTCAAACGTGTAACATTTGGTGTTTCTTCAGCACCATTTTTAGCAATTCGTGTTCTGCATCAATTAGCTGGTGATGAAGGTAGTTTTTCTCCAGCAGCAGCACAGGTGTTGTTGAATGACGTGTACGTTGATGATGCAGTTACAGGCTGTCAAAGTCTTGAAGAGGCATCCAGTCTACAACGTCAATTAATCAACATCATGGCAGCAGGAGGATTCGAGCTCAGGAAATGGTCGAGCAACCATCCAGCTCTGTTGAAGAACATCCCTGAAGAACATAAAGCAGTGCCGAATGTCAACCAAACCTTCGATCATGATGGTCAATTCGTGAAAGTTCTAGGTTTAGCTTGGAATTCACAAGATGACATTTTTAATTATCAAGTTAATCAAATCAACCGTCAGTGTACCAAACGTACGATGCTATCAGAGCTGGCTCGTATTTATGACCCCATTGGTCTTTTAACACCTTTAACATTTTTAGCAAAACACCTCATCCAGCGGTTGTGGCTTTTAGGTTCATCATGGGACAAGCCCGTGCCAGAGGATATCAATCAAATTTGGTTGAAGTATAACAAGCAACTGTCACATCTCTCTCAGCTTCAAATACCCCGTCGCATTACATCTGATAACGCTGTCTTATACCAACTCCACGGTTTTTCAGACGCGAGCGAAGCGGGATTTGCAGCTGTGGTCTATCTTCGTTCCACCGATCACCATAATCAGCACCGTGTGACCTTAATAAGTGCAAAGTCACGTGTTTCCCCAACAAAACGCCGAACCTTACCAAGGCTCGAGCTATGTGGGGCTTCATTGCTCGCAGACCTCATGCGACACATCATCAATTTATATAGCAAGCTACTCACTATAGAGAGTATCCATGCGTGGACTGATTCCATGATAGTGTTGTCATGGATCAGATCAAATTCATCAAACTACAAAGCCTTTGTTGGCAATCGTATATCAAATATCCAGCGCAAGCTACCAGAAGCTGCCTGGAAACACGTCCCAGGGAAACATAACCCTGCTGACGCCGCGAGTCGTGGTCAAACACCCGATGAGCTGATCAACAATGCCCAGTGGTGGAAAGGGCCACAGTGGCTATCCTCGAATCAAGAACAGTGGCCAGAAGAGCCTCAACATACAACAGTGACAAATCATACAGATCCTGAAGTGACGAGTGAAAGTCGCCACTGTGTTCTGAATGTGACGAACACAGGAGAGATACATCCTTTCGATCATCTCTTGAACAAATACTCATCGTTAAAGAAAATTCAACGAATTCTAGCATATTGCAACCGTTTCATCGAAGCTATGCGAAGAAGGAAACCTTCAGGTCACATAACCCAACCAGAACTTCACCATAGTCTCATGACTCTGGTTAAACATGTCCAACTAACAAACTTTTGTGAAGAAATCAAATCTATCAAATCTAATCGTGTGTTACCAAAATCATTCCGGAAGCTCAACGCCTTTTTAGATGACAACAATGTTTTACGTGTAGGGGGTAGGCTTTCTCAATCACAACTCGCTTACGAAACAAAACACCCGGCCTTACTTCCTCGTAAACATCGTTTGACGCAGCTCATTATCCAAGGTACTCATAACGAACATTTTCACCCTGGTTTGCAAACATTGCACTACTTGCTGCTTCAAAACTTTTGGATCATGGCTCCTAGGCGGGCTATAAATCAAGTCATCTCAAATTGTCTGCGTTGTTTTCGTTTAAAACCACAAAATTTCCAGCCGGTAATGGCAGACTTACCGAGTTCTCGTATCACTCAAATTAAAGCATTTCAGGTGGTGGGTTGTGATTTCGCCGGGCCATTCAACATATCGCTCCAGCGTTATCGTGGCGCACGCACAGTCAAAGCATGGCTATGCCTTTTTGTTTGTTTTACAACAAAAGCGCTTCATCTTGAACTCTGTTCTAGTCTATCCAGTGAAGCCTTCATAGCAGCTCTTCATAGGTTCGTTGCGAGACGTGGCCGCTGTAATATCATTCATAGCGATTGTGGAACTAATTTTAAAGGTGCCCAGTCACAACTCATTGATCTAATGCAGTCAGCATGTGAGACTGAGCACATTGAATTCAAATTTAACATCCCTGGTTCACCACACATGGGCGGCCTATGGGAAGCCGGTATAAAATCAGTCAAAACTCATTTATATCGTGTTGTAGGTACTCAAATTCTCACATATGAAGAGCTAAACACACTTTTGACACAAGTCGAGTCGGTTTTAAATTCACGACCAATCTCACCAATGAGCTCAGATCCATCAGATCTGTCTGCTCTAACACCAGGTCATTTTCTAACTCTAGCACCATTAACATCAGTGCCTGCACCAGATTACTCTGACACAAAAATGAACAGATTGACCCGGTGGCAACTTATACAGAAGATGCACCAAGATTTCTGGTCTCGGTGGCATAGTGAATATCTTACCAGTTTGTCACAGCGTTTGAAATGGACCATAGGTTCACCTCCTGCGACAACTGATCAACTAGTAATCATTAAAGATGAGACTTCTCACCCACTTAGGTGGCGTTTAGGTAGGATCATCGAATTATATTCAGGACAGGATGGTGTCCCTCGTTCTGCATCGGTCAGAACTGCACAAGGTGTCCTCAAGCGACCACTTGTGAAGTTGTGCCCCTTACCAGGTATGAATGATTAGTAATATCCTCATTCATATCTACACTATCATTTAATTCTTTCATCTTTTGTAAATCAACATCATCATTATCATTATTATCATTTTAAATTGTGAACATACATTATCATTCATCTATTCTAATCTTCATCAATCTTTTTATCATGTGAATCACTTCAACATATATGTCAAAACTGCTTTGATCCTTGTGAACAGATACTCAGGAGGATTTTATTCAGTCTCAAAAATTTCGTCAGCGTGGGGGGAAGATAATGTTCAAGCACCATTTCACTTTCCCGCCCTTTCCTTACCTCGATTTCCGAACGAACCAACAAAGTTCGTTCATCATTGGACCGACTCATTCCGACACACGGAAAGTTCGGTAGTTCTGTCATCGTCATCCAACCGCTCACATCGTTTAAACGAAGAAAGCCGGCAATTTAGAATCAGTTAACTGCTGGGAGTTGTAGGCGCCTACAATAGACGTGGAAAGCATCAGGGGGCCCCCTAGTAAGTGCGCAGGAGCGCAGGAGACCCATCGGCCTCGCAGGCGCGCTTGGCCGCAACGCACGTGAGTCCCTCTCTATATTCCCGTGTCCTCTAACTCCCGATCATACAATTAGATACAGTCCACTTGCTCTCCATGAGTCAAACATTCAATAACAAATATGTAGAAAAATAGATCTAGTTATGTCTAATTTCTGGGAATACGCATTATTCAGAATTTTCCGAGATACATTTTATAGCCACCAAGCAAAGCTTAATACTTGATACTTGAAGCATAGTACTTATTTGATTTTATTTATTATGGTATGCCAATATCATACATATTAAAAGGTATAGACATATAACAGTAAGCTACTTGAAAGTTTGCAGAAAATTTTCCAAGCGTCAGATTTTCAACTTGTGGGTAGTAACTAGCCAGTCGAGTACTAGAAACCCTAGCACCATGCCATGGTTTCCTAACGATGTTTTTCTTCACCGGCAACTCAAGCTCATTGTTGAGGTTTGATCCCACGCTGTCCAACGTGCGATCCAAACGCGCTAACTACTGAGCCATCATCGCAACTTCTTCCTGAAACCGGCTTTCCCAACTTTTCCCATCATTATTAGATACCAGAGCTCGTATTTGTCATGCTTGAGCACATAGCCCAGATACGCAAGTTTACGCTATTTGATCGTTTTCAAAAGGTTGCGTTTCTGGCTAACTCGTCATAGACTGTTGGAGATAAGATTCATCTAATGCACGTTAGTTGTTTCAAGGTTTTCACTACTAGTTATTGCGTTCTCAATATAGTTTTAGGGTAATCTACACCAAGTTTACAGATTTTTTGTCTCCACTCTAGGACATACGTAACTTAGCTCATACTAATAATAAATTAAGGGTGAGCTAATTTTATTTTACAAAGTGTAGACAGTGCTGAGCCTTACAGAGCTTTAAAATAAAATAGCAGGTTTTTGGGCTAACCAAAGTATTTAGAAATGTATGCTATACGTTGCATCATATCGTATTAGGTCGCGTGTAATCTTAAAAAATGTAAAGTCAAATCTTCGATCCTGGCGTAAGGCCAGCGAATGGCGGAAAAGTCTTTAAAGTTTTCGTGCAGTCAGCCAAAATCGGCCGAGGCATTAAACCTCTGGACGAAGCGACGCGACGCAAACCTTCCCGACAAGCTGTTCGTACACTAGGCGACATTAACTATTTAGATATATGTACCAGCTTGATTCGCAGATGAACAAATTCCTAAAAGTTTTTTTTAAATTGTTGTTTGACCACAGCTCACCTGATATTAACTGACGTTGTGATCGATGATGGTAAACATTACTAGACTGGAATCAAACTGGCTTTCAATCACTGTGAAATGATTGGTGGTAAATTTTTACCTAGTGCTAACTTTTTTAATTTACAAAAAGTCTTGTGTTTGACCACTATCTCACCTGATGTAAAGCGATGATGCGGTCTACAATGGAGCACACCGAACTAGCCCTGTTTTTATAAACTATCCTAGTGCTAGGCACGGACCCCTTCTCATTTTGAGAAGGGTAAAGCCACGCTAGCCAAGTTCCGGTTGGCTGACTTCACATATCATCGAGAACTCTCGGTTACTTCGCGATGTTTTCCTTCACAGTTTAATCGACAAGAAGACAGAGGTGCGTGCTCTGGGATTTGAACCTAGGACCTCTAGACTGAAAGCCAAACGGTCTCCTAATTATGTTGCCACCAATTCTAGAAGAAACCAATTCACCCACGACTTGAAAGCACCCTAATTGGTATCTATCAGGGAATACCTACCAAAGTTTTATCTTTTATTTATATATTTTAAATTTTTATCGTTCCGTGTATGACTAGCCTAAGTGTAGTTGACATAGTACGTATATAGTGAGGTATGCATCTATACCTATGTACCATTACTCCGAGACACGGACGTCGCTATAAATATTAGAAGTGGAGACCTGATCCAAATAAGACAAGAACGTTGTGAACCCTCGTTAGCACTCCGCAAATGTTCGAATGGTCGCCAGTCCTCTAATTGACAAGCACTCGCACCTACTCTTTGAATACAATGACGACGGAAATTGAAAAGTAACATATAGTCACTGCATAAATACAGCGTCTGATAAAGCTTGAAAAGCTTGCATTATTCGCGGTGAAATTAGATTTAGTTAGCGGTGTTATTGTCTCCACGCAATCTTGAGATCAGCTCCAATTAGGGCGGGGAGCAATGGCACGCCGGGCGCGGCCGCGAACTAGCGCGCGCTCCCGGCTTCACTCGTCGCCGCAGCAAATAATAACAGTAACGGTAGTCTGCGGTCCGGGATCGCCCTCGTTTCTATATCTGAATATCGATTCTCTGAACTTCCAATTTGTGCAACGGAACTGATCGTAGCCTCCACGACTAACAGAGATTTAGTTTTGAACACAACATTCCATCTGATCGTAGATGCCTACATACTTAGATAAATTAATATAATTGTGAGCAAAAGATGTTTTTATTAGGCGAATGTCAAAAATTTGTCGATACAAAGTTTTTAACATTTTCAAAATCTAGTTGGTAGCGTAGTTATTTTAATGTTTGACTGGCTAGGTGACTGGCCATCTTCGACCGTCACTTAACATCAGGTGATCTGTTGTGCTCTGATATAAAACTGTTTTTTTTTTTTTTTTTTTTTTTTTTTTTTTTTTTTTTTTTTTTTTTTTAGGATTGACTCATGCTGTTGGCCTGTTGGCCTCTACAGCGTCACCGGACTGTGGCGATCGCAGATTGCGCTGAGCCTATAAAACTGGATCTCAAGTTGAGAGTGGTAGCTAAGCAGCCTAGCATTAGTAAGTACCCTACCACCATGCTATGGTTTCACGTAGGTTTTATTTCTTGATCCAAAAATTACATAGGATTACAAATAGAATGTGGCAGATTTGTGGTCACAAAAATATGTTTTTTCTTTTCTCGTAGGACTTGCTTTCGTAAAAAAAGTATTTCTTTATTCAACACACACACATACTTAAGCGTTTAATATGAGACATGCGTACATCTTTATTTATTTTCGACGTTACAGGAAGTAGTTTTTGGAGATAACAGATTCAGCGAAATAAGGCTTCTACGAGAAGTTCCACGAATCTAATAGGGCGGATACTTAATAATAGAAAGTGTTGCCTAGCTAATAAGTCTTTACACATGTACAAAAAAAGCGGATTAAATGTTGAAGGGTCGAGAACAATCTCCCTGTATCGATAAGTTTAGGAAATAAAACGATGTACGTTAACAATGAAGCACCCTCTTGACGTTGACTGGTTTATATTTGGGCTGAGCTGCTTTCTGAAAATGAATACTTTTAAAAGTCCTTTGAGATGTTTTTTGGGAATATACCTTGATTCAAGATCTTATGAGTGGAACGAATTTCACGAAATATAACTTTTTCTAAATAACAACCTTATAAAAATATTGATTTAGGCATCACTTTGCGGAACTTCATTTTGTTCATTCTCGGCCAAGCGCTCGAAGAGTCAACACATTCTGAGAATGCCTCTTGTAGAGGCAAAACTCGTGTCGACAACTGCAGTGAGAAGAGGTTAAACACTTCTGGTTATTTTAATTAGATATTTTCAATTTATTTAGATTTTAAGTTAATGTCGGATTTTAGTTTTAGATATTAAGTAAATTTCAGATAGATATTTTAAAGAAACTATCGTCAAGTTCGATAGATAGGAACTCTTTATTGTGCACACCAAACATACATAAAAAAAGCACGGAAAACAAAATAATCTTATCAGCGATATAAATCTTATGAGCTAGTGCCACAAGTGGCGGTCTTATCGCTAAGAGCGATCTCTTCCAGGCAACCAAGAATAGAAAACACGATATATCTTTAGAACAGACGGGACATGTTGTAACAATATTAAGGTCGAAAACAAAATTAGATAGCTTTTAATTTTTTATTAAATTCCTTCTTTACAACTTTTGAGCAGAAATACACTAATCAAATATAATAAAATCAATAATTAAAATGAACTTCCGCAAAGAATCGGTGAACCCATCAATTATCTAATAAAAATAAAATAAAAACAACCTACACAACTATGATATTTTACTATAACTTCAAAACTATCCTTTTTGTGATATAATCGTTATGGATAATTATAGAGATCATAAATTATATTTTTTTAAATTAATCGCACTTCCATATTTTTTGGTAAAACGATAAATTAAAGCGTAGTGGACAAATAGTCTCCAATTACATAGACATGCAAAATTTCGTCTATGATTAATGTATACTCTCGATATCAGATACTTATATAAGAGGATCGCATATCGCGACGCGTTGGGAAAGAGCGTAGGTAACTTGGTAGCAAGTTGCAAAACTACGTATCTACTTAGCTGGTTGCCACTTGAGTAGCTCCGACCAAATCCGGCTTAATTGCGACAATTTGTCTTTTTCCTTGGAAGTGTCGTCTGTAGCTTCGAGGAGTTTTCATGTTTTTGCCATCCGTTTTCCTGCTGTATACAGTTACCCATACCATTTTTACTAATTGGTGCGCTAACTACTTAGGTTTGTTTGCTGAATATATAGATTTTTCATCAATGTAGCGATAATAGCTCAGTGGTTAGCGTGGTCGGATCACATGTCGGTGTGCGATCAAATCACAATAATAATAACAGACAGGCGAAGGAAACCTATAGCATGGTAGTACTCTTTAGTACTTGAAAATCTACTGCTAAATACCTGTGTGTTTCGGCAGACTCATTTGTGAGCCTGCTTCCATTCCAGGCTAGATGTGATCATAATCAATTGATAGATCCAGGCTTACTTTGCGGAAGTTCATTTTGAGTGTTCAAGGTATTTAGTTTATTTCCGTTTAACAGTCGTTTCAATTACAACAGTGATTAGGATTTAAATTTAACTAACTTCACAACAATTTAAAAAAAAACTTATCTGAAACTTTACTTCCAATCTAAAACTAAAATTTGACATATACTTAAAAGCTGTAACAAATGTTTACCAATTTTGATCGGACCGTCACTAAAGAGTGAGTTGTAGTCAAGCATTTAGCCTGTCGTCTATAAAACAAATTCTAACTTTGGTGTGAGTTTGTTTCTGAACTTCGATCTTTACTTTCCCTCTCTAGTCATGACTTGTTTGCATGTTTTCGAAGGTCGTGAATTCAGATTGCTGGTGGATATCCTAACAGACTTGTCTGTTCAACCACGGGTTTATTAGATCATCATCGGACGTTGGTGATGACTTTAGAGTCATTATACTAGTT
The DNA here is from genome assembly GCA_950106695.1 of Biston stratarius. Classification (NCBI taxonomy): domain Eukaryota; kingdom Metazoa; phylum Arthropoda; class Insecta; order Lepidoptera; family Geometridae; genus Biston; species Biston stratarius. Next base: position 14,312,305 of record OX467111.1, read on the forward strand.
GAGTATGATAAAGTCGGTATACATTTTGAATTTTTCTCTAACCAATCAGTCTGCATCCTATTTTTCAATGTGAAAACGCATATTTTATGTAACCCATCGAAAGCGCTTATAAATATGAAATGAATGCTCAGGGGTTCCCAAACTTATTTTGTCTACTGCCCACTTTGAGAATAAATTATTTTTTAGCGCCCCCATTTTTTCACCTACATCTAAGAGGCCTCCTAGCTAAATTAAATTACAAATCACCCTCCAAGCCTCTACACAACGCCCCCATTTTTTTTCTGGGTCTTTTACCGGCCCTCTTTAGGCCTGCAGCGCCCACAAGGGGGCGTTATCGCCCACTTTGGGAAAGGCTGCCTCTATATGATCCTCCTACGCTCTTTTGATATGTTCGAAAATCTCTAAATAGAGCACGTTAAATATTTTACATGTTACATTTTTTATTAGCCAAACAACGTCAGTCAGGCTTTAACGTTGCTCTACGAAATATCACTCGACTTTTTGTGACGTGAACTCGCAAAAAGTATGAAAAATGCGTGAGTGAAATCAACAAATAGGACAGGGCTCATAAAAACGTTTTACGCAATAACAAACTTCTCTCAAATGGATACAAGTAAATCGCGTGCTCGAAAGTTTAATTTGCGGCATTTTGTGTTGACCTCTAAATCGACTGAAATCGTATAAACGATCTTTGATACAGAAATAGACGGCACTAGCGGCAAACGACAAGCTTTGTTAAATATAACCTCAATGTATTATATGTTTGGTGAAAATAGTTAGTCTTGTTATACGTAGGTACTTTATTGTACATATTAGAGTAGGAAAGTAAAAAAAATATTTTTGAATAGGTTCATAAAATTATAATTGATTGATTCAGGCGTTACTTTGCGGAAGTTCATTTTGAGTGTTCAAGGTATATATTTAGTTAAATTCCGCTTAACAGTCGATTCAGATACAACAGTGTCGAGAATTTAAATTTAACTAACTTAACAACAATTTTAAAAACTTATACGAAACTTTACTTAATATCTAAAACTAAATTTGGGCATAAACTTAAAAGCTTAAACAAAAAACTAATTTAAATAGCTACAAGTTTTTATATCCTCTTCTCGCTGCCGTAACTATTTGCCCATACATAGGTAATTATTACCATTTGTTGGTAAAAATATAACTTAACACAAAATATATTATATTTATGCGAAAACTTTTGATCTGTGGTATATTTACCATCTGCGACCACACTGTCGCTTATCATCAGGTGACCTGTGATCAAACATCTTACCTGACAACCATAATACAAAAGACGTTGAAACGACACGAAATGTGAATTACGGTATCGTCCTCCAGCGATGGAAATTGGCATGAAAAAGAATCACCCTTTCACATTCTAGCTTTGTGACTATTGATTTGATGAACAGTAGCTAATCTTAATATAACTTTTCTATAATGTACTATAAACCTTTTCAAACTTTACTGAATGTATCGTTAGTTATTTTTTTTAAAGTTGCCGTTCAAATAAATATAACATCGTTTTTTTCCATAGTAGTCCATCGCAGATAATGGTCAGATAAATACTTAATAAAAAAGATCCAGAACTATCCCAAAAATATACATTGTTAAGCACAAAAAAATAAGTAATAAGTATCATCATCATCTCAGCCGTAGGACGTCCATTGGTGGACAAAGGTCTGTAATAAGTATACAATTTATCAAACAAATGAAAAAACCCAAGTTCGTTCTCTGTATTCCAGCTTGCTGTCCCAGCGCGAGCGGTAATAGCATGATGCATGGTAATAAGCGGTAATCAGGCCCGGGGGACTAGGGTTCGATTCCAGACTGGAGCGCAACTGTTGTCTAATCCACGTGCCGCCTTCGTGTCTCGCAGATATTTCAAAACGAATCTAATGAGCTGGACGTGTGCAGGGGAAATTTCACAGTGGTTTTATTTGAATTTTTAAAATGATGAGGGTGAATCTGGGAGAGTTAGTTGAGCTGTTTCATTTAGTTTGTTCTTTGATTTATGGATAGTATTAGTGATATTTTATTTCTTTAATTTAATCTGTCCCAGTGCTGGGCATAAGTCTCCTCTATTCCTTTTCAGAATTTTCGATGTCATCTTGCATATTATATAAAAAAACTTTGTGTTGCAGATTACAGATTAAAATAAATACAAAAAAAAAAACAAACTATATTTTGTATTCAGCCATGTTTTATCTTCATCTGGTCCACAATTAAGGATTGATAAAAATTACAATCCAAGTACAATTAAGTTATACACGGTTGTCATTACATATCCGCCCACACGACCCGTAAAAGGCAATGTCTTTATGAAACAAGTAGGTACCTTAATGTACGAAATAGATCGCGATAGCTACTTCTGGGTGGTTATTTATATCTGTGACTGCGTATCACGCTGTTACGCACCGTGACGGATATATAAATCAAGGATTTCGAGAATATACCATCATATACACCATCAATATACCATCGAGAAGAATAAGTAAATAAATAGCGAAGGACATGTCACATAGAGCCATTTAGCCCAAATACAGAACCATACTCAATAGGAATCTGATAACTGATAGAATACTCCTTTTGTTTTAAAATATTCCTTCTACTGCTTTTCAAATATAGTTGACATTTTGTGTGTGTTTACACACACAAAACACTCTGTGACTGTATACAGTCAAACACACACAAAATGTCAACTATTACTTACCTATTTATTATTGTATTTTATTTGTAATTATAATCCTTATTAATCAATGATTAAATTAAATTACAAGTAAAGTCTCTAGTGACTTTTAAAACGTAATTATAATGCACCTAGCCATACATAGTTTTGGAATCTGAAAAATAAATATAAATATCTAGGAGTTTAAAAAAATACAGCCGCATTGAGAACCTCTTTTTTTGGTTAATAAAATCAGCTTTGTTAATTTTTTCCATTAAGCAAATAAAACATGTAAGTATAAGTAGTTCTAGCGGGAACATAAAATCAACATAGGCAGAATCATGCTTTATTAGAGAACAAAACAAGGAGCGGGTCGGACAACAAATCCGTACCAGGAAATGCCGCGATGACAGCTACAATTTAACAGAGAGCGCATTGGACAAACGAGAGCTGCCGCTTCAGTGTGCAGTTTGAAAATAATAAATGCTTTCTGGACATTCCGAATATATTACACTAGTTCGGTATGTGGTTTAATGTGGGTACTTGTATTGTATATAGTCCGTATACCCGCTTCCATCCGGGATGCACCTTCCACCGCGTGCTTCAGAACTAAGTTAAGATCTTGGCAGTTTTATGACATTGAAGAGTATTTTAAACTAAACGATTATTTAATTACTAGCAAGTAATTTGACAATTTATATTGAAAATATTTTTCTATTGAGAATATTTCTGTATTGACATACTTTATTTTGACATTTTGTATTTTATTTATGACATGTAAGGTGTTTTAAAACTTATTTAATTGCTATTATGAAATTTGACTTGTAGCATTGACGTTATTAAGGTATTATTATTGAGGTGTGATCGAAGATGCACTCTTAGCCTAGAATGGAAGTATTGCTCAAGTGAGGCTGCTACAAAACAATGTTATGAGCTTGGCTGCCTATTTGATTTGGTAGCTAGACAGTCAAGTACTAGAAAGTATCCTACCCCAATTCCATGGTTTCCATCACCGGCAGCTTAAGCTTATTGTTGGGAATTGAACCCACGCCCTCCTGCGTGTGAACCGACCACGCTAGCCACTGCTATCATGGCACAATTTATTTAGTAATTTTGCCTTGCCATTTGCCTTGATCGTTGGTATTGTATTCGTCCATAGGCTAACTTTGTATCATCTATGAACAACCATCGACTATAAAATGTAATAAAAGAAGGCACAGGATCTGCAACACGAGGCTCCAGCTGCGCAGGCGCCGCATGGGATCCACATACACATCCTTTTGTGCAAAAATGCCAACCTACCCATTATGCGATAAAATTTATTATTCAATGTCACATATGTATAGAAATACGAAGTTGCAAGCACTATGTGTAAGATATGTGTGTGATACCCTTGAAGCTAATAAATCGAAGATCTACAATAAATGCAAATAGGTTGAGTGGCTGGCCCTAGTGTCAGAGTTAACTCTCAAATATGGCTTAAGTAAGATGACCGAGGGACAGTCAGGAACATTCAACTTTGTTATCAATTAGTGAAGTCACGATAGCCAGTTGAGTACTCCTCAAAATTCCCTAATTTTCATTCATTTTAGTGTAGTTTATGTAGTGTGCACATCTCTCAAATTGATATGCTATACAGAGTAGTGACGTATTATTGTTTCGTATTAGTGTATTAATACTATTTTTAAATATCTCCTATACTATCCGTTTCTTTTATGTGTAGGTTGGTGATCAATCTCCCGTGTCTTTTCTACTGACAGGAACGGCTACCTAACCCTAGTGTGAGATGCAGGGTTCACAGCTAAAGATAAAATAATGTTTTTTGTCTAAAATTGTATACGATAAGCTCTTACTTATACTTTACTAGCGATCCGTCCCGGTTTCGTACGGGTGTAATGTAGATACTACACAAAACCTTGACAAATTATATACCTAAACCTTCCTCATGAATCACTCTATCTATTGATGAAATTCGCATGATAATCCGTTAAGTAGTTTTTTAGTTTATCGCGAACAGACAAACAGACAGACGCGGCGATTGTTTTATAATATGAAGTGACTAGTTAAAGTTTAAGTATCTACTAACTTCACTGTTTTATTACAATTTTTTGCTTAAATAAAATATTATTATTCACTGCTGTTAACGTATCAATGATTGTTGACAGATTGGACTGTCCTTTTCTTCGGCACTGCTGTGACAAACATGTCCTTACCGAAGAAAAGGTGCTGAACTATTGCTATTATTTTTAAGTGACATTTGACTTTTTTCTTTTTGATTATTTGTTTCTTAATGATATTTAGTTTTTTATACATGAATTGATATGGATGTATGCCTGAAATAAAAAAAATAGCTTTAAATTTTTATACAATGAATTTTCTGACATGCATATCCTGACGTAGCATTTCACTTGTCAATTAATAAGTTTGATCTTCAAGTTTTATCGGTTTAAAATTGTTCGTCGTTGTCGCTCCGAGTTTCGTGATACCGGCTTGAATGTGGGGTGCCAGCGGATACCATCAATTATTTCATTACACTTCATTAGAACGGGACAATTAGGCGAACGTCACTGATAACTTTCTCGTATATTGGATGGACCAACAGAGAAACTGCAGGGAATGCTTTTTTGGCTGCATTTGAACAGAAATACAAATATTTTATTTATAACACTTAAGTTACAGGTCATTTTTCCATTCATATTTAATAACAACATAAAATAACACATGTCAATACAATTAAATGTCAAATATAAAATATGTCAATAAAACAATATTATGACTTATTAGTAATTCAGTTATCTCTTATTTTTAAATAATAGTTATTAAACAAGGTTTTTTGAAGCCAAGATTTTAGCTTACTTCTAAAGCACGCGATGGAATGGATTCCGAATATTGAAATAGTAAGATTAAAATCCTAAAATAGCCTAAAACATGGCGTGTCTCTACCTACTTATGCTCGCCCTTAACCTTACAATCAATAATAATTCCATGACAACCCCACAACTAAAACAAAAGTGACACGAACTTAGGTTTATTAGTTGGGGAACAATCGTCAAGTAGAATCGCCCTTTCGAACTTGCCCAATGAGTTCAACTCCTTTGACGAGTTATTGGAATCCTCACCCCTCACTCCATCCGACGTGTCACTTTGCTGACAAATTTGGTAGTCAGTCTTTTATACTCTATTGGCCTTACTTATAAAATTTATTTAAAGTTAAACAATGTCTATAATAATCAGCCGTGGTGGTGCCGGCGTAAGAATAGTACCCCATTCTATCTACCCGTAGTTGCCGTAAGAGTCGGCTAAGGGATGTAATCCGGAAGTAGGCAGCAGCGTCTTCCTTGAACAATCACACCTAACTGTGCTCGCCAACCCGCCTGCCAAGCTTAGCGAGTATTGGCAAAACCCCCCCAGGAGGAGGCCTATGTCCAGCAGTGGACGTCTTAAATGATGATGATGATGAATTTCTATAAATTTCTTTTAACTTTGTTAAGATGTAAAATTAACGAGACGAACGAGACGCTCTCTCGATGGCAAGAGATAACGCATGTCTTTGACCACTGCAGCGATACACAGAACCTTGAGTAAAACAAGGCATGACAGCTTTGACGCTCATTGTATAGTTCATCTCAACAGCCCTGTAATTTCGCTACCTGCAGTTCTCTTCAAACCGAAGCACAGTAATGTTTACACACTTAACCTTAGCTTTATTACTTAGCAACCAATTTATTCTTATTTATGAGGGCTGACAATGACAAAATCATAAATAAACTTGTCTACGTAGCTGCACATAAATAAAAGCTGCCTATACAAGAGCCGTGAATGGTGAAACATACACACAGGGTTATTCGGGACATTTGGCGGAACTCCAAATAAATATGCCGATATTGGACACCGATACTTTTGTCTCATGTTGGCTGCCATGATTATGGGTATAGGTCACGTAAGGTAGTAAGGCAACTTCCTTTAATATGAGTTAGAAGAACTGATTGAATAAAACAATAATGGGAAAACAAAAGCATGGTAGTCGGCCAGCTAGCCACCACTTTCAAGTTGAAAATCTATCACCAAGTACCCCGACAGTGTGTTCCGGCAGCCTCACTTGAGAGCTAGTTCCATTATGGGATGGGTGTGCTTAGCATCTTGGACCACACTATCACTTAATATCAGGTAAAAAAACACCGACCCTGTCAACCATAAAAAATAAATAAAAATTGACAGTCATGGTTACTGCCAACAGAAGTGAAAACTTACAACATATCCCATTAACATCTCAGTAAAGCGAACCAATAAGTTAACCAAAAAACCCCCAACGAGGCTAAAGAAGTTTTCACTTCAACGATGAGTGAAATATAATTTTTCCTGTATATTTTTTTCGGTAGGTAAGCGGCTAATGTTGCTGAAGTCTTGCCGCGAGGAAACGATGTTTATGAATACGTTTCATTCCACGCTCGCCTGTCTACTCAGCGGAGTTTTCTTCTTGTGCCGCGCTAAAACTCATGAAATACTCGTTGAAGCGCCACAACTCAAGTATTAAATCCACGAGATGTGAAATATTAAGCCCGTGGCCAGTGAGTGCTTGCTCACCTGACCCAGATGTGAATTTGTGAAAAGTTTTATTTTGTGGCGGGCGTGGGGTAGCACCCGGCTAATTTGCTTTAGCTCCGTGAAATGGAATGCTAGCAAAAGTAACAATATTACTATTACGTGTAAACAAAGAATTAAGTACACTTAACTAATTTTAATGTTAACTTGATCTAAAAATGTTATGTTAACAATGTTTTTTTAGATGGATTGCTATTTCCGATTTGTGCATCCCGGTATACCTCGGGGTTTATTATGATAAAACTTGAAAATTAAAGTGATTTTGTCTCGAGTGAGATACTACATTCATAAGCGTTCGATTACTTGCTCTTTACTCACCGTAATACTCGTGGCAATAGTTTTGTAGAGAAGCTATACGTATCTATCACAATACGTTTTAGATTTGTAGAATCTGTCGTCAAGCACCTAACGGTGTGACGTGTACCTAGAAAGTCAGCTTCCATTTCAGGTTAAGTGTGTATCATCTTCGACCACACTGTCATTTAAAGTAAGAAGAGTTGTGGTCAAACACAAAACCTGTCAATAATTAAAATGACGATATGCTAGTTCATCAATTATTAATATTACTTTTTTTTTTTATAAATAGGCTTACGTTTGACCGTCATCTCCAACGGTTACATCCAAATAAAAGATGTAACCGATTCACTCTCCACTTGAAGACATCCAGATTGCATCCATCGGGGAACACCCTCTGAGGCAGCGTATTCTAGTCTATTATGTCTAGTCCGCACAATAAACGAACTTTTGTTAGCAAGCCCGTGCCGTGTGCTTCCCATATGACATGACACAAGAGCTTAACCAACTGAGGTGCTATTAAAACTTATCGCATCCAATATCAATACTTCCAACTACATGTAGCTCCCATTCGCACGGCACGCGTGTGACTCGTCACTCCCCGGAAGGATCCAATGATGAATTCATTCGCTCCCAACTCCCTCCCTCGGGACTGCAGTGTGAAAACCATCTGATAACCTAATTATAGCGGTAAATTCGACCGTAATGCCCGACAAATAGAGCCGGTGAAATACAGCTGGTGTCTGATAAATGGAATTGTGTTCGCTTTTGCGGATGTTATACTTCAATATTGTTAAATGCGATGTTATCTATACAACTATGTCACAACGTTTAATTATGATAATTGTTTACAATAGACAAGCTATTATCTGTTCCTTTCGAAAATTCGAGTTCGTTTGAGTTAATTAAATTTTTAATCTTCTTTATGGTATAGGAATGTAAATGAATAACTTCGAAATTTGCTTTCGAAATCTACAACTAAGTTTCCATAACACGAAGGTCAAATTTTAGCTAACGCAGGTTTTTTTTTATGTTATAGTAATGAGTCGAACGTGATGCTCTCCTGATGGTAAGAGATAACGCCTGTTTATGAATATTGCAACGATACACAGAATTTGGTGTAGCAAAACAAAGTCCAGGGCATCGCTGCTTTCGCGCAAATTTGGCGAATATCTGGTACTGCGATGGTACTTACCTAGACGACCTCCTGCTAAGGAGATCTACCACCAAGAAAAATCATTTCGAATCAACCTGTTTATTGCTTTCTTCGTCTATGTTAGTGAATGTGTGCATGCTAATTCATTCAGCACATTGTATCTGCAATGACTATGTAACCGATAGACATATTGTAAAGATATGAGAACGATACCCTTTACCCTGAACTGAAACACTCTAAAACGGCTTCCCTACTTAGATATTCGAAGTGAGAAATGCAAACCACCTTACAGTACTACAGCTGAGTACTGTAAAGTGTATGCCAAGCTTTACGAACGCTTTAAAAAGAGTTTATGAAAGTCTGAATAACACTTTTAAATTTTTTCCGCGACATATCAAATAAGATACATACATACATAGCAGGAAGTTGATATTTACTTGGAACAGACATTCTAGCAAATACTTTACGTAAGTAGAGGTAACTAAAAACTAAAAATGATGATTTCATTAAATATTATAAGTATGCTCTTATCAGCCATTTAATTAATATGATACTTATGCTACTTGAGGTGACGTTATGAACATCATTTAAAATGATGTCTCATTTAATTTCGGCAACATCGATATCGTAACACTTCTCTCAATCAGGGAAGTGTCACTACCGTTTATGTACGATCAGCTATCTTTCCTCACCATCAGGCGCATTGCATTAGGTTACCGCGCGTCGTTGTACTTTGCGCAGATTTATTAAAACGAAAGAATAATTTCTACAAAACAAAGTAATCTATATAGAAATGAGCGCTCAAGTTACATGAGAGTTGTTTGCATGTATTAAAGTATAGATTAAAAAGATATCTAAAATGTGAGAAGTCTGCCACTCCGCAATTGGCCTTTCACAATGAGAAGAGGTCTACGTTAACTTCGTGGTAAATATTCTGCCTTCAAGCAGTAGTGTGTAAACGTTATTCTGTTCCGGTTTGAAGGGTACTGCAGCTAGCAAAATCACAGTGCTATTTGAACTAGCTATCGAATGTCACAAAGTAATGAGCGCCAAAGCAGCGATGTCCTGGACTTTGTTCTTTTACTCAAAGTTCTGGGTACCGTTGCCTTAGTCACGGTATTGAATATTACCGTTATACGTTACAGCTTACCACCAGAAGAGAGTCTCGTTCGTCTTATTTTGTAATTGGCCCAACAGTGGGCCAGTTTTTAAAAATAAGGCTGATTCGGGCTTTTAATACATACAAAACACCCAGAAACAAAACAAATATCTACGTTCGTCACACGAATGATTGTTCTGAGTTAATTGCTCTGTGTTTTCTAGCGCATGCATGCATATATCAACGCTACGGAAGTAGGCTATGTAGAAGTTCAGAGCGACCATACAGGCTGGCATAGATTGCACTGGTATCTCCCTTAGTAATGTATCGAATGCGATAGTAAAGATAATTTACAGGAAAAATCGGCTCCGATAGTAAGAGCAAGGCTTACGGCGCCATTCCCGGTCGTGCCGAGATATCTGAGGCTGGCATCTGGTCTAGGCTGTGAATGTTTGAATAAACTTGTGTGTATATTGCAGGTATAGGTATGTTTAGAAACTAGGAACAACTCAGGTATCTAACTTAGATACACACTTACATAGTACTAACTTTTTTTTTAAATATGACAACGGCATATCGTCGCCTTCTGGCCAACAATAGAGGAAAAACTTATATAAGTTTTTCTTCCGCTAATGCTATATCACGTTTCCGTATGAGTTTTTCTACTTATTTATGTAATGGAAAATAATTCTTTGCCTCAAATTAAAACCTATTCGGATTGAAAATAAATTCGTTATCGAAAAATACCTGGTTACACTGTGAAGCGAAAACATAATGAAAAACATATCGATAATAAAATTATATGTACGTATGTGAAAAAAAATAAAAATTAGATATAAATGATGATTTTTAATTTTGGTTTTTAAGTATATTAAATGTGTATCTAATATTCTTCAAATTAATTTTTACTATTTTCTGTGGTGATAAACATAATATTGTGTAAAAATTATTCGAAGAATAAATAAATTAATGTTTTTTTTTTATATACGCTCCACAGTCTCCGGGATCCGTGATCTCTGTCAACTTTGAATTACAATTTTTTTTTTCAATATAGGGAGAGGCATATTTTGTTAAATTAAGATTAATCTAGGGTTAAAGTACTAGTTTGTGTGTATACCGCGAGCAGACCAGCGACCCGCAAGCAGCATCCGAACTCGAGTATGACGCATGTGCCAGACATCGCCCTCCTCAATCATATCTGAGGGAAAGAGCGCTCGACACACGACGCCGCCGCAAGAAGGAGCCTTCGATGGTGAGCATGAATGCTCGAGGCATACACACAATCCTTATTTCTATTTACATTTGGTTTATATTTTAATTTAAATCGCCTCCTCTCGGTCCATGACCCCCATCACCACCACGTACCGATCTTTGATAATGAAACTTAAGACCACACCTTAATGTTAAGGAACGGTGAACTGAATCATTGCATTACATCTTGTTACTTCAGCGTTGAGATGTAAAAGATAGTAGAGTAGGTAGCTAACACCTGAGTTCTTACGATGTGAAACCGTTCAAATTACCTGAGGTCATAGTATATCTCAAATACAAGAGTAATTTTATTCATCTGCCTAAAGGTACAAATTAGATCTTGTTAAGATTACATCTTGATTGTTTGAAACAAGTAGCCACCTTGAACTTTTAAATGCAATTTTACAAATAAGCAGGTAATTTTATTGCAGACGAAAGTTTGCTGAACAATTTTGTGCTCTATTTAATAGAGATAGTGGTTGTAATACAAAGCAAGAAATGTTTTGCATAATTCTTAAGCGTAGTCTTAATTCACAATGCATGTTTTATCAACAGACCACCTCTCTCATTACTGGCCGTTGACTGGTCGCGTGTTGCGAAGTCTATAATCATATAATTTTGAGTCAGATGTTTGGGCCAATATTTGTAGATTGTCGCAAACCTAGCCAGTGCCATCAGTCAATAATTAATATCATTATTTAAGACCTCACGCAGCACTGAACTAACTTTCAAAAAAGAAGCATAAGTGTTCAAAGATACATTTTAGTTTTCCACAGCAATATGGAAAGATTTATTCATGAAAAACTTGTAAATTCCAGCAGTGAAATTAGCATTCCAAACAAAAAAAAACTGGATGTGGCTGTGCCGTCCACGGGCTTGTATACAAGGATACGTGTAAACTTTCGAATACTAATAAGTTCTTGGGATTTTCATGTTTTAAGTCCTCATGCTATTTAAGGAATACCTTGATCTATTGAGTGGTATAATTAAATTTTGGATGAAGATGATAGATAATATGTTACTGCAATATTAAACTATATCCTCCGATTTAGTAATCATTAGTTTTTGGAATCGCCTCCCACTATGGAAGCAAATTTAAAATACCAAATTGAAACCTTTTCAAGCTAAAAATTGAACTAGGGCACAGAAATGTACACTGATATTCATTGTAATGTATGTAAACTCTGTCCAATATTGGGTAAAACTCGTAAACCACTCGTAAAGCCCATCGTTCCAACCTTTGGCTCCAACATTTCAACTTGCAACAACTAAGGCCGGTGCTTCATTGCATAACCCAGTAATAGGTCCACGCGAAGTTCTTGAGCAACGCGCTTAATCAAGACTCAGATAAGTACGTTAAGGTTTGCCTCGTAAGCTCTGATTGCACAGTTTGATACGGTGACAAGATCATTATGCGATATGTGACTTTGACAGCTGTCAGTATCACACATGCCTCGGATACAGTATGCCGTGATTTCATAAATATTTATTGTGATTAGTGAGTCACAATAGGGTGCCTATGCTTTTGAAACTACAAATATTTGAGAAATGTAAATCGATTACTACTTTCTGGTACTCGAGTGGCTTGCTACCATTCTCAAGATGTCTTGACAACTTGATGACAAAATCTGTCGCCTAGAGCCTAACTGTGTGTTCCGGCAGCATCACATGAGAGCCAGTTTCATTCTAGGTTAGGTGTGTTCTAAGCTAGGCAAGCTCCATCTTCGAGCACACCGAAGATCGAAAGAAAGATTCAAAGATCTCGAATGAAAACTTTTCGCTAGAGTCTAGGGTCCAGAGTCCCGGAGACCATTTTACTATAATAATCATCATCATTCACACATTTATATCCCACTGCTGGGTATAAACCTTTTATTATGCCATCTGCCTCGATCGTGTGTCAATTTGGTCCAGGTTCGACCCGCGGCGGTGACGATATCATCGACCCATCGGACCAACGCTCCGCTTACCTTCCTTTGGCCACTATTCTGTTGCAACCTTACTCCACTTGTCATCACTGAGCCCAAATACAATAGTGCCGCTATGATAAAAAGGACGTAAATTTAATAGAAATAAATTACTTAATAATCACATCACACATCACCATGGGACGTCCACTGCTGGACATAGGCCTCCTCCTGAGAAGGGGTTTTGCCCATAATCGCCACGCTTGGCAGGTGGGTTTGCGAGCGCAGTTAGGTGTGATTGTTCAAGGAAGACGCTGCTGCCCATCTTCCGGATTACATCCCTTAGCCGACTCTTACGGTAACCACGGGTAGAATTCTTACGCCGGCACCACCACGGCAATATCACCTTTGTGTAAATATTAGTAGGCTGCAGTGTGCTATCCATTGTACCAGAAAACTAAATGAAAGTTCAGCACAATATGCTAACTCGAAGTTTAGGTGTGCGTCTAGCGTAGATTACTGTTATGAAATGTAATAACAGAAGCAATATAGTCCAGTATCGACTCGCTCTCAGTCCATAGTCTAATAGCGCAGGTGGTCTTCATTACAAATTCAATTAACCAAAACTCCGGTAACACTCCATTAGCCAGCAGGGCTGCACAACTCACTCGGTCATTAATTGGTTTCTATATTCTGGTGTTGACTTTACATTTCCTAGGACCCATAACCTACCAAAATTGTACATTGAAATTTAACGTATCAACCTTTGTCTTAGAGTTTACTTTGCTATTGTCGGTTGTCTAATTTCGCAAATGATTTAGAATTGCATTGGCGCCACTGTTTGTTTCGATTATTCAATGTATCAGATAAGAAAGTAATGCGTTAATGATGATAATTTATCAAAATTTTGATATCGAATCAATACAATTGTTACATATCAATTAACCGTGGAAAGACGGTACGTAAATTGTATTACGTAATTGCTGATACTGTTGGTAGGTTATCTTGATATAGATCTATTTATTAGATTGTGGATAAAAAACAGATTATGACGTCCTTGATTGTGATGCATTCTTACCGATTGCAAGTTTACGAGTAAAAAATACAAAACGGCAATGTACATAACACATATTTTATTAATATTTGTATCTTTTGTGATAATAAGAGAAAAACATAGATTGGATTGGACCAGTGGGACCTACTGTTTTTTTTTTTAATGCGATTTAAGTTAGGCGAGTACAAAAAGTTACGTTCCCCTTATTTCGTGAGCATACAATATGAGGTTGCGGAGCTTTTTCGTAATCGACTAAGTTGAATGGAAATAATAGCATACGGAACCCTGTAGGTATATTAAATTTCTACTACATACTATATATGCTAACTATGACCTACTTATTTCAGATTTAAGAAAATCATGCCCACAATATTAGAATGGTTTCTTAATCAAACAACTCCAAATGTTTTGCTTTTCGACTAACTTAACAGCACAACCTTAATTTGAATTATTTTAATGGCAGGCAGTTCTTCTTGTATCGTATGAAGTTTACCTCGAACTAAATACCAAATCGTAACTTTTATAAAAGAAGATTGCCAAGTGACACTTTGGTATTTATCAATTAAACTCGTTAATTTAATGGTCTACACGTCCTACATTAAATTTGGTATGACTTGTAAGAAATAGGATAATTTCTCAAATTCTAGTTTCAATGGGCATTAAAATTTAAGTGCGTTCAAGATTAATTGCTTATTAACACGTGGACTATAAAGTAACTCGCAGTTATAAATATTTAATACAAGTAGTTCTGCTAGGCCGTCCTCGGGAAAAGTGGCGCGACAACCTCGATTTTTCTACGGAAATCGATTCAAACTTGTTTATAACATATATTTGAGGAAAAACGCCTTACTGTATTAGATGCGACATACATAGTTTGGTCTACAGTGACAGTATGTTGTATGAGGATTCTTGAATGTACTTGTGAGATAAAATTCCTTTTTACTAAAAACGAGCGTTGTCGCTGAGACAAAAAAAAAACAAAGTCAGGTGGAATAACTCAGTCTATAACACTCCATAATCTAACGACAGGATGATTTTTATCTAGCCCAATCCCACACAGCGTTATCTAGGCCTAATCAAAGCAAATCTTGTACTACATAGCATCTATGTATACTCTATATCTATAATATATACATCTATAAATAATGATGATTGATTCAGGCGTTACTTTGTCTTTATATTCTCTCCTCGTTGCAGTAACTACTTGTCGACACGTGTCGCCTTTAAACGAGGCATCCTCAAGACGTGTTGACTCTTCGAGAGCTAGGCCGAGAATGAACACAATGAACTTCCGCAAAAGTAAAGCCTGAATCAATCAATTATTTAATAAGTGTTAAGTTGATGTTTCTTATGTAAATTTGAAAAATAAAAGAGAACACTTTATTGAGCTTTTCAAGCTGGAGAGGTTTTTTTTGAGCCGACTTCTATTGGTGAAGATATCAGATAAAATTAGCTGCGAGTAGTCTTCGCCCGTTCTTCGGTTCATTCAATAATTTATGTCGGCCATAATAAGTCGTTCATAGAATTCATCAATTCGTAATTTGGTGCGATTTTCAATGGCTTCTCGGAAAATGACCAAGGTCTATTTCAAACATTTTGTAACAAATCTGACTCAGTTATATCCCATTGAATATTAATATGATTTTAATGGATATTTAGTGAATGCGAGTTTCTTCACCTCGTTCGATGCTGATTAAATATAATTCAAACAACAAAATGGGCTGTTATTGGCTTCGAAAGGTCTTCAATACCTATCTTCGACCTATCAACAGTAAGATCTATGTTTAAAAAGTGTTGAAGGATGTAAAACCTTTCTACAACAAGATAATGTTAGTTACAGTGGGTTAAAACCTCAACAATGAGCTTGAGCTGCCGGTGAAGGAATACATCGTGAGGTAACCAAAGCATGATGGTAGGGTATTTTGTAGTACTCACCTAACGGTAACAGTAACGGGCTGCACCTAACGGTATATTTTGGCAGCCTCACTTGAGAGCCAGTACCATTCCAGGCTAGGTGTGCTTCAAAGAGAATCAAACTCATGAAAATCAAAAACCAAATGAGATTTGAAGCGGTTACCGCGTCTTAATTGTGTTGCGACTCCGCATTATGTCCATTCGTATCGGCATACGGCAAATCGACTACCTAATAGTTAATCGTATAACTATGATTACGCCATATTATGGTCACTGACTCCACTTGCCAGTAAAAACACTTAGTGTACCTAGTATTTTGCTGTAATAACCTCATTATCGGGTAATAATTTAGCCACTGGCATTACTTCAAGTTGTTAAACAATACATTTGCAGCCAATTCAATACCTTATACCTGTTTTAAGTCCTATGTCTGCATTCTGGCGACAAATTGTCGAAATATTTTACAACAGCCTTATAGTTGAGAAACGTTTCGTAATGAATAATGGGTACTTCGAATAATTTGATCACTCAATAATTGGTACGATTATTACTCATTAAATAATAGTCATAATTCACGACCATTTCGACCGGGAACTATGAATTACAAGCTTTATCGGATTAGGTAACTGCAACGTGGGCGCAGTGTGCCTAGAGCTAGAAAATTAAATTTCGCTTTTCTCGGGCATTTAGGCTGTAAAGTAAAAGCATTTATAGCGAGCAAGCTTTATACGACCCTGTTGGCTCATTGCCGTGGTGGTGCCGGCGTAAGAATTGTACCTTGTCCTGTCTACCCTGTCTACCCGTTGTTGCCGTAAGAGTCGGCTAAGGGATGTAATCCGAAAGATGGGGAGCAGCGTCTTCCTTGAACAATCACACCTAACTGCGCTCGCCAACCTGCCTACCAAGCGTGACGAGTATTGGTAAAACCCCAGGTGAGTTCCGGCAGCCTCACTTGAGAGCCAGTTCCATTCAAGGCTCGGTGT
This sequence comes from Biston stratarius, assembly GCA_950106695.1. Taxonomy (NCBI): domain Eukaryota; kingdom Metazoa; phylum Arthropoda; class Insecta; order Lepidoptera; family Geometridae; genus Biston; species Biston stratarius. The sequence goes on from OX467111.1 coordinate 14,329,239, forward strand.
GATTTACCATCCTTCGACCACACCGTCACTTAACATCAGGTGAGTTATGGTCAAACACCTAGCCTGTCAACCATATAACCATATTATAATTTCATATCAAACTTGCTTTTTAACTTTCAATTACCATCAACCTAAAAATAATCAAGAAAGTGGGCATCCACTCGTTCTTGTTCATTCCTTTTCAGTTCAAACGTTTTAACGAAAATTAATATCGAGAGTTCCTTTCAAGGAATGGTTCGCACATTTAGGCAATTTTAAGCTTGATTGGACAAGATGTCTTAAAAATCAAAATATCGAAGCCGTTTGATGTATTATACTCGTATAATATATTAAACATAACAGTATATAAGGCATAAGGTCTAAGCGGAATTCCAAACTGCTAGCGAAATGAGTTTATCTTAATAGTTTAACTGAAAATAGTCAAACGCTTAAAACAAATCATCATCATCATCATCATCAGCCATCATTTAAGACGTCCACTGCTGGACATAGGCCTCCTCCTGGGAGGGGTTTGCCAATACTCGCCACGCTTGGCAGGCGGGTTGGTGAGCGCAGTCAGTTACCTGTGATTGTTCAAGGAAGACGCTGCTGCCCATCTTCCGGATTACATCCCTTAGCCGACTCTTACGGCAACCACGGGTAGAGAGGTTGGGGTACTATTCTTACGCCGGCACCACCACATCACAAACAAATCATGGAATGGTTCACATAACATAAAACTACTCATGTAGGAAAGCTAGAAGAAAGTTCTATGAGTTGTATCAGGTATTTATATTTACTAGCTGACTGCTGATATGAAGGTCCCGAGTTCAAATCTCACAGCGTCTCTTTATTTTATTAGTTATGCGCGTTTTGCCGTTAGTTTTAAATAGTGAAGAAACATCCCGAGGATAATTGCATATCTGATATAGCTATAATGTTTTAGAAGATGTAAAGTCTGCTAAAAGACATTTGGCTAGAATGGTGGACCTTATCCTTATTACAATAAGAAGACACCCGAGCTTCATAATAAATAAGGTAAGAATTTTAAACAATAACAAAAAAAAAACAAAAAAAACATAATCGTATAAGTTGTTTTGGCGCTACGATGGACACACATACATAAATTCATACATAGGCTGCTAAAAACATAAGCCTTCATTTTGGCTTTGCTGTAGTTTTTGACAGGCTAGGAGTTTGACCACAACTCATCTGTTGTTAAGTGACGATGTGGTCGAAGATGGTAAAACACATCCAATGAGAAATCGAACTGGCTCTCACGTGAGGCTGCCGAAACACGCCGTTAAGTGCTTGGCGGCAGATTTTTAACTCGAGGATGGCGGCTAGCTAGCCGTGTACTAAAATGTTTACTACCGTCATGCAATGGTTTCCTGACGATGTTTTCCTTCACTGACGGCTCAAACTCATTGTTGGGATTTGAACCCTCGCCTTTTGACGTGTGAACCGACCGCGCTAACCACTGAGCTATGATCGCTACAAAGCCCTACATTTGTGGTACCCCGAGTATAATAAGGCTTGCATAGACGCTACATTACACAGCCTAGGCACAGAACTATTATGCATTCTTAATCTGACCTATTACGGGAGTTGTATCATCGGTATGGCAAGCCGTACTTTCACCTTCCCGAGAAAGTGGGTTTTTGTTACGCGGCCCTTGGCTGCTTATAACCATTCTACATGGTAATTGGTGCGGAATTTTTGAAATCTATCAATTTTTTTGTGATTCATCGCTTTGCTGCGGATGTATTTTGCAAAGGTATAAGCGCTTCGCCATTGCCTATGTGTTAATGCACTAAACGTGCATCATTACATTTGATCTCTTGACAAATGAAAATGTGAAAATGTATGATGAAACTTTTAGATACACTTACCTATTTACTATTTCTCAAAAGGTAATAGTAGAACAAACTAAATTTTTGTAACTCAGCCAAAGAAACGTTTTTATAGTTATGATATATTGAATCAAATATCTCGTGCATAAATGTTTTTTTTTTTTGGTGCTGTGGTGGTTCCGGCGTAAGAGTTGTATTCTTATGACTTCTCTTCTCTACCCGTGGTTGCCGTAAGAGTCGGCTAAGGGATGTAATACGGGAGATGGGCAGCAGCGTCTTCCTTGAACAATCACACCTAACTGCGCTCGCCAACCCGCCTGCCAAGCGTGGCGAGTATTGGCAAAACCTCTCCCCAGGAGGCCTATGTCCAGCAGTGGACTTCCTATGGCTGATGATGATGATGAATTGATTTTTTAAATTACTCTATATTTTTAAATACTGTTAACAAATTAACGGAAATTAAGATTTTAGAAAAGCATTTCCATAGGAACATTAACTCTAGAAATATTATTTTCTGGCCAAATTTGCTAAATTTGCTTAATTTGGGGCTAGATAGCACTGTATGAAATTATTTAAAAAAATACTCCTTTTAATGTCGCTAAGTAAGTGATAATAACAAATAAAAAAAAAAAAAAAAAAAACAAAACACCGACACAAAATCAACACATAGCTAACACTCCCTACTAATTCACCTTTCAAACAATAAAAACTAAATGAAAATTGGTTCATCCGTTCGGGAGCTACGATGCCACAGACAGACACATACATACACAGACACGACAAACTTATTATAACACCCAGTAGTTTTTGCGTAGAATGCGATTACGTATTTATATTTCAAATTGTATTCCATGTTAATTACGTATCTTATTTTCTAGGACATAAATACAAATGTTTTTTAAGTAGGTATATCCATATTCGATATAGTTAATAACCTGCTAACTAGTAGACAACACTTTATTTATAAAATAAAAAACAACAAATATGGAGAAAAATAATTATATATAAGATGCGTATTACTTATTGTTTGTTGTGCGTATCTACTCATATTTGTCCAGACAAATGTCAAAATGAGAAATATCGAGTATAATCTTGATTAATTTTGGATTTCTTAGACTAAATGTCTATATTGCATCTTCCGGTAAAGTCCCAAGCAATCTAATCGTCGATTAGATTGACAAATTGCTATGCTAACAAGTTCTGTAATATCCAAGCGCTGGTGACATAAACTGGCTAGTCCGATTTTATTTTTACTCACCAATTTAGTAGACTTTAGGCAAAACTTTAGAAATAGGATCAGTGGAAACATCGGGGTGTGGCTATTGGACAAGGCCATGAGTAAATGAATGTGTACATTTTTGGACACTTAGAAGTCCTCACTGAACGCAACGAATTTTTTGATCCTTTAACTATATAGTAGTAGTATTATATTAAAGATCCACAAAAAAATGCCTTGCTGAGTTTCTTGCCGGAGTCTTCTCAGTTGAAGTGTAATTACGAGCCGGTGGTAGATTCAAACATGTAACTTAACGTTCATAAGTGCCTTACCAGGGCCTAAACTGAATAAATGACTTATTGATTTGATTTTGATTTTTTGATTACATTTTTGATATAGATGTTGATATGTGGCTGCAACATTAAATAGTACCCCTGATTATGTTATTTTCTGGCTAACTTTCTGGTTATCATAAGTTTACTAAATTGCCACCGAACATGGAGGTAAGTAAGTGTGTAAGTAAGTATTCGGGACAAAGTAATTTGTCAGAGAACTAAAGTCACAGACAAAGTCAGCGTATTAGCAAGCTGAAGTAGCAAACGGCTGGACATATGTGTCGCAGAACTAAAAACCAAAAAACGTATTCTAGAGTGGACGCCCTAAGGCTCGATGGAGCGATGATATACGTAGGAGAGCTGGATGGAAGCGATTAGTCGAATCGGCCAAAGTGGCGTGTTTTGGAAGAGGCTTATGTCCAGCATTGGACTGCGATATGCTGATGATGATGATGGAAGTATACTTAGAGACTTTTTAAAAGATACGTGTAAAACACTAATTTCACACGTTCCTAAGTTCACAGCTTCATTTAATTTGAAAAAAGTTAAGAAATTCCAATTAGGCACTTACCTAATTATATAACAGTGTAGCGGAGAGTTAAAGACAATACCAACAGATTTAACTGTGAGAATTCAATGTACTCATGGAGATATCGGTAAAAGTACCGTTCCCAAAAGTAATACAAAATCTATTTAGCATAGGAAGTGATATGCTCATTATTTTAATGCTTTCCCACGCAAAACGTGAATTAGCGGAAAACAAAATTGTTAGTTGAGCGTGTTTTTTAAGAAAATCCAAAGGAAATCCTCTTTATTTTTGTCACCAAGTTGCTTGCTGTTCTAGTTACAATTTCTGAATATGAATGGAGAAGAAAGTCAGTGGCGTATGGGAATCCACCAGCTCACACCCGGCAAGTATGGTGGATTACGAGCCATTCACTCTTCAAGACTAGCCCTGTGGTCGCCAACCTTTTGGCAGGCAGGGGTCACAATGTAGCAAAATAAAGTAAAGGCGAGCCCACCTTTACTTTATTTTTCTTTGTGATATAAATCACAGAAGCTAATGTACGTTTTTTTTTAATACGTTAAAGTCTGCGTTTGACCACCAACTCGCCTGATGGTAAGCGATGTTGTGGACGAAGATGAAGAACGAAAGGAGGTCATTATACTCAGTTGTTCCATAGAAAAGTTCGTTGAGCCAGAACAAAATATATAGATCAGATGGGTTTTTCGTGATTTTAGAGCCGTGCTTATAGTAAAAGTTATGTATAATAGTGATTACAATGATTCTTTTGGCTCAGTATTATATACATTCATAACCCTGAATAGATCAAACGTTTTGTTAAAAAAAGGTTTTCGTAGCGGTTAGCAGAGTCGGTTTAGATACCGAAGAGCGTGGGTTAAATCCCAAACAAAAAGCTTGAGCTGTCGGTGAAAGAAAAACATTATGGAGAAACTATAGTGTAGGGTGGTACCCTCAAGTTGAAAATCTCTCGCCAAGCACCTAACAGTGTATTCCGGCAGCCTCACTTGAAACCCAGTTCCATTCCAGGCTAAGCGTGTTTACCATATTCGATCACACCGTCACTTATCATCAGGTGAGCAGTGGTCAAACGCTTAACGCGTCAAAAAAAAAGAACTTCGTATCAGCATTATCTTGGCAAATAAGCAGCTAAGTAAACAACATCCAACATTAATGACACCAGCATAAGTAAAGACACGATGCACGTCTCAAACTTGAGCACTTGGCAATAAAAAGTTTTAATTTAGAGTTCCCTTACTTCCGGCCCCAGAGTGAGGTCATTAACACAGGTGCAGAATGGGGGCATCGCTAGGTTTTCATTAGAGGGAAGTGCTAGGAGTCCATAATTCACCAGGTTTATGGTTTTGAAGAGGAAACTTTAATGCAGTATCAACTTGAATGCAAAGTCGTGTCTCTACGTAGAATATCTAAAAGCTTAGGGTATTTCCCAGCACGTGGCCTTGTGGTGAATTTCACGTAACTTACTTTTAATTACCAGTCTAACTGTCCTATGATATATGCAGATAAGAACAAAATAAATGCCAGTCGATTGAAAATGTACATAAGTTTTATATTACACGATATAAATATTCTGTGCATGTGTTTGTCACCTAACTCCTCTTAAACGGTTGGACCAATCTGAATGAAATTTCATATGTATACTAGCTGCGCCCCGCGTTTTTACCCGCGTGGTGATGGATGATGATGATGAAAAGTTACTAATCTTATATAGCCTGCATCTCAAATCCTTTCTTAGGGGATGCCTACGTCATAGTAGCTTTATGCATGCAGTCTCAGCCCGATCGGTTTAAAATTGACAAAGTTTCATACAAACTTTCATCCCCTATGTTATCCCTTTGGGGGTAGAATTAATCAAAATCCTTTCTTAGCGGATGCCTACGTCATAACATCTACCTGCATGCCAAATTTCAGCCCGATCCGTCCAGTGGTTTGGGCTGTGCGTTGATGGAACACTATGTCAGTCAGTCAGTCACCTTTGAGTTATATATATTTAGATTGGGTTTCTGTTTAATTTGAAAACACATTTGGATCGAGTAGATGGCGCTGCTATCGGTATGTCTGAAGACTGTTAGGCGATAAGAAGTTCGCCGGGCCAGGTAGTTTTTATATAAATAAATATCGTAAGACATTTTACACAGATCCAAACGGAGGAACCAGATAACTGATAGAATATTCATTTACTTTATTTTTGTTGTAAATATATTCTTATAATACATGTAGAACACACAGACACAGAACAAACGTATATGTTCTTTACACAAGTTTTAGTCCAGAGTAGGAATTGAACTCACGCCCTACAGCTCTTGAAGCAGATATAATACTAAATGAGCTAACAGGGTAGTTAAGTCAGTTTTATTTTACAAATTATAGTTATCACACTAATACTCGTATTATAAAGGCGAAAGTCTGTGAGTGTATTTGTACGTTTGTTACTTCTTCACGCTCAAACGGCTGGACCAATTTTTATGAAATTTGGTTTGGAGGTAGCGGACACCCTAGATTAACACATAGGCTCATTATCCCGCAAAAATGTGTTCACATGGGAACAACAGGTAGCACCGCGGGGCGCAACTAGTGAAACTTATAAAACAATGATAAAAAAAGAAGAAAAGTCATGAGATTGGTTTGCGTTTAACAACAAATCCGTGTGGACTGACTCACAAGTCCTTATATTTTTTTAAAGGCATCGTGACATAGACAAGAAATCTTAATCAAAACTTGAATGACATCAATCACTTTTGTAACAACCGCATAAGGTTCAAACACATTTTAATGGCTGTTTATGACCGTCAAATCCAATCTGAGAAGCAAAAAAAAAGCTTAAAAATACATCTGACATTTTATTGACATGTGTCGATGCCAAGGTTACAGACACACGGACGTTTATTTCCACAATATATTTATGGCCTTACGTAATTAACAAGTTGATTTATATCGATTGGAATCGATTACTACATGTCGAAGCAATAATCGAATGATAGCGAAATAAATCGGCCCATTCTCTCGATAGCCTGCGAGTGCTTACGTAATATGGACGCATTCAAAACCTATAATTCAACCATTTTTCGAGTCTGGAATATAGTGTAACAGTTTTATATTGCATCAATAATGCATTATTCTATACTAATAGCTTTATAATTTCCATTTCGATTTATTTATAGCAGATACTAAAATATATTTGACACTAGCTGCGCCCCGCGGTTTTACCCGCATGGTGATGGATGATGATGATGAAAGTATCCAATGTCTTGTTCCAGGGACTAAAGTACCTACATAAAAAATTTCACCCAGATGCGTTCAGTAGTTTACAAGTGAAGGCGTAACAAACAAACTCACATTCGCATTTATAATATTAGTTAGGATTTACTACATGGGTACTATTTTTTTTATGTTAAATAGTTCTACTTTTAGTCACCAACTCGCCTGATGCAAAGCGACAGTACGGCCGAGGATGGAGCACGCCGAATCGCTACGAACGAATACTGGGAACGTCCACGAAGAAGGATAGTGTGCCGATCTAATTGTCCTGTACGAACGGAGAGGGTGGGATAAGGTCACGGAGCTCTTGCGCATACTCCCCGAGATCTATCCGGTAAAAAATAGACATACCACTCTGCGGTGGTGATCAAGACCTACCAATTTTTTGACGACTAGATCGCTATCGTCAATAACCCTTATAGCATGTCGGTCTACCGCTTCCAGCTGGTATTTAGGTGCTCCAACAACACTTTGAAACAAAACTTTCAGAGAGGCAAAACTTTGATTAGAACGCAAATTGCAAACTTATAGTATATATGTATACGTTCATTTAAGCGTATTACACAAATATAGATCCCTTATGGATTACGTACGCAGAAGGTACATAGCAAGTAACATGGTGCAAAAGACAGTACTCTAATCTTTTACAGAAATTGCAATGTGATTAGATTCGTTTTTTGGTAATGGCCTCTGAATTCGTGAAGAAGTCAACCCAAGTCAGTCAGTTACCCAAGTGTTGTAGTTCCGTGGGAGAATTACGTCACTTTGAAGTTATGTCATTTCAGTATGAATGGTGCAAATTATATACCAAAACTAGTCGTGTAATAACTTCCTCCAACAAATCTTTACGACAAATTGATGTGAAAATAATAACATTTAGGAAAATTGCCAAGGTCTTTTGGTAAAAAAGTGATTGGCCGGCGTGACTATAATTATATATCACTAGGTATAGTAACAAGGTGTAGATTGTCGGTTGTTAGTGCTGTGTAAAATCTCCTTTAGGCTATATTATTGGCTAGTGGGCGTAGAGACGGGATAAAAGGTTACATGAATCTATAAATCAAGATTATAAATCATTATTAACGTATTTTTTGTCAAAGAAGTCTTAACTAACGAAGAATTATAAAAGTGGGTATTAGTAACGCGTTCAATTCAACTTTCAATTGTAAAGTTCAATTGAAAATCGAGAAAATAAGTGAGTACGTATTTCACGTGATTACTATGGCATCTACCTCAATTAACTCACCTTTCTATTAGAGAACCTGTAATGTTTTTTTGATAAAAAGTAAATTAATGTGTTGTATTTTTGATTTCATACTTATATTTTTTTTAATGGCTGACTGTCTAGTTGTTTGACTACAACTCACCTGATGTTAAGTGACGGTGTGGTCGAAGATGGTAAAGCACACCTAGCCTGGAATGGAACTGGCTCTCAAGTGAGGCTGCTGGAACACACCGTTAGATGCTTGGCGGCAGATTTTCAACTTGAGGGTGGTAGCTAACCAGCCCAGTACTAGAAAGTACTCTACCACCATATACATATATTAAAATATAGTTAGTAATTGCTAATATAGTTTTACAATCTATTACTATACTAGCGGCCCGCTCCTGCTTCGCACGGGTATAAACCTCAAAAATAACAGTATTTCTCCACTATTTAATGGATGTTATCATACCTTCCTCTTCAATCACTCTATCTATTAAATAAACCGCATCAAAATCCGTTGCGTAGTTTTAAAGATTTAAGCATATATAGGGATATAGGGACAGAGAAAGCGACTTTGTTTTATACTATGTAGTGATAGTGATAAACACATAAGCTTCTTGATCTTTTACGTCATCACAGAAATTATCCTTTTCTGGAAAAGGATAATTCTACTCGTTCGTTCTGCTCTATTTGTTCGGGTGTTACACAAGCAGAACATTTAGTCAGCAGTCAAATTAGCGGTCGATAAGAGCTTTCCAATTAAAGATCCACAATTGAGTTGGGAATAAGCACGACCAATGTTAACCAGCCCAGAGGAACATAACAATGAGACTAATTATCTAGTCCGATTTTATTAAACATTCCTTCAAGAATACGTTTTGTAGCGATAATAGCTCAGTGGTTAACGCGTTCGGTTCAAATCCTAACAAAGAGCTTGAGCAGCTTGTAAAGGAAAACATTGTGAGGAATCCATAGCGTGGTGGTAGGGTACTATTAAGTACTCGGTTGGCTACCTACCACTCTCAAGTTAAAAATTTGGCGCTTAGCACCTAACGGAGTGTTCCGGCAGTCTCGCTTGTGAGCTAACTCACTAAACATCAGGTGAGCTGTGGTCAAATACCTAAACAATAACCATTAAAAAAAAAAAGTCAAAGACTACGCTACTAAAGTATTACAGGGAACTTCTGTAAAACGTAAAATAAATCTTCCTACTTTAAATTTTCTTTCTAAAATTAAAGTGAGCTTATTGGGGACAATTATAAATACCAAAAAGGATATTCATTGTTGACGCCGTCATCAGCACCATCTAGCCCCAAACTAACCAAACTTTATGCTATGGGAACCACAAAACTGATAGAATACATATATGTAGGTATACTATTTTTTGTAAATAGGTACATACGGAATCCTCAGACACAGAACAAACATGTACATACATGTATAATCGAACCCACAATTCAAAGCCCGGAAAGCAGAGCTACTACCAGTCTAATCATCATCATCAGCCATTAATTAAGACGTCCACTGCTGGACATAGGCCTCCTCCTGGGGGGGTTTTGCCAATACTCGCCACGCTTGGCAGCCGGGTTGGCGAGCGCAGTTAGGTGTGATTGTTCAAGGAAGACGCTGCTGCCCATCTTCCGGATTACATCTCTTAGCCGACTCTTACGGCAACCACGGGTAGAGAGGGTGGGGTACTATTCTTACGCCGGCAGCACCACGGCAAACCAAGCTAACCGGGCAGTGAAAAGTCTGATATCACAAGTTATTATTAACAAATTCAATAAACAATTAAAAACTGATCGTTTGCAAATACTCGACCATTATAAATATAATTATAATGAAACTTTCTTCTTCAAAAACAAGATCAGGGCACATACGAGCACAAAGTGAAATCTTTAAGACGCATGATTACTGTTTAATATTTCCATTAAACTATATTATGTACTTCCATAATGGAGCCGAAAAAGAACCAAACTATAACCATTATATTTTTAAGGCTCTATAATTGCTCAATTACAACTTACTGAACAGCTATGAAACGATCTTTGCAAGCACATGTTGAATAACAAAGTGTCTTAATCGAACAATCTGACTTATATAACGCAATTGTAGCGAATAACCAACATCAGGCAAGTGGTATGAAGACATATCGTGAGACTGCGGCGTGAATAGGTGACAGGTTGGAGTTGAGCAATTTCGGAAATTATGCTCATAGATCTATACGATGACTGCAATTATTTTTTAAAGTTTTCTACAGCGAAACAGCTTAGTGGCTAACGTGGTCGGCTAAGCTGCTTATGCAGGAAAACATCGTGAGGAAACCATAGCGTAGTGTTAAAGTACCATCTGGTACTCTGCTTGCTAGTTACCACTAGCAAGTTAAAAATCTGCCGTCAAGCACTTAGCGGTATTTTCCGGCAGCCTCATTTGGACGTCTGTTCTCATTTAGTTAACTACCATCTTCGACCACAACGTCTCTAAACTTTGGAACTAGCCTGTCACTCATAAAAAGGTTCTTTAATAATAAATAAATAAATAAAAAATAAAAATAAATCTAATATTATATTTGATTTTTTTCTTTAATAATAATTAGATAAGTTACATGTCAACCTACCTAATACTTTATTTAAGGTACCGGTTGGTTGACCGAGCATTGCTCGGCTGAAAACATGTATAAAACGACATTTTCTGAAAATGAAACCTAGCTAGATCCATTTTTCGCCCCCGAAACCCCCTGGATACAAAATTTCATGAAAATCGTTGGAGCCGTTTCAGAGATTCAGAATATATATATAATTATAATTCTAGTAAAATGTGCTACGATAGGAGCCCATATATAATGTTGGAAATTGTTCAGGCGTGATGCCGTTCAAACGCAAGCCTATTTATAATTAAAAAAAGTCAAACAATAGACTAAAGTGGACTGATGTTGATGGCCCTCTAATACTAAACTTTCACTAAATAAATTACACTTGTTTTAAACTATTTGCCACCAAAATTTCATTAAAAGCAACAACTAATATAAACTTTTATTAAATGAGTAATTATGGTTATAGATAGTTATTGCCACTAGATGTACCTAGTTTAAGTTGCTCCGTTTAAGCATTCAAGCAACGAACCGCAGACTTTAAACGTTTATCTTCAGCACAACCTCACCTATGAAACTTTCGTAAGTTACATGAAAGTCAGTAACTTTAAAGTAACCTTATGTCATCGAATAGATGAGCCTTTTTGGGTGTTTAGGAAATAAAGAGTTCAGCAAAAAACAGCTTAACCTGGAGCGTTTTGTACAGTACACAAAAAAAGAGTTGTTGTTTGAGCTAGTTTTACGTCTTTGAGGTTTTTTTTATGTCTTTTAGGCTAGTTGCTTGACCACAGCTCACCTGATGTTAAGTGACGGTGTGGTCGAAAATGGTAAAGCACACCTAGCCTGGAATGGAACTGGCTCTCAAGTAAGGCTGCCGGTACACACCGTTAGAAGCTTTTTTCTGGGTATTTGTGCTTCATCACGACTGCACCCTGCTCAACATCAGGCAGGGCGTGGTCAAACGCAAACCTATTAATACCATTTGTGTGTTAAGGTACCAAAATGCCATATATGCCAATCGATAGTTCTAGTCTCGCTTATAACTACTACTATATAGTCTGTGTCGGCACAAGAACTATATAAACGTAATTATGGTTTTTGTGTTGCCTATAGCTATAATTAGGGTGCCATCGGGGTCTGGCTTAATTGGCAAAAACTCGGAAAGTTTTTGTCTCTAAATGAGATTGTTTCTCCTTATTAGGACGTACTTAGAAATTTGTCAATTTATTAGATGTCCAATTATAGTATCTAAGGATTTGTTTGTCTATTGTCCATCGTTTGATTCATGAGAAGACAGAGAAAGATAATTGTGCTCTCTTTTGCACTAGTATGTTGCGTAATGGTCGAAATTACTCCTTTGATAATACCTTAATTTGCACTATTATTTATTCTAAGAAAGAGAATAAGAACCTTTATTCCGATGTTTCATGCATTTTAGTCATTGGAATTAATAAATCCGTCTTTTTACAGTTAGCCGAGGAAAAATATGACGGTTTAATTCAATCATGATGTCTTAAAAAATTTATTCATTAGTAGGTTAAAAATGAAAAAAAAAAAAAACTCAATGTAGACACATATTATTTTAAATTGTTTTTGCATTCAGTTTTAACCGGACAAACATAAGAACAGCTGACATAACATACCATACGTATTAAAATTTTCATAGAGTATCATCATCGTTATTGTAGGTAAAATGAAATGTGTAGGTAAAAAAGTTTTTGCCGATATTTCGGAAACTATGCACTTTAGGGCAAAAGTTATTCAGACCATTATTGAAGAGAAAAAAAAATCGCATCTTTTATTTCTTTAATTTTATTCTCTACAATAATGGTCTCAATAACTTTGCCCTAAAGTACATAGTTTCCGACATATCGGCCAAAAACTTTTTGTCAAGATGGCGCTTAAAGCTCCACCTGGATGGATCTGTCAGCATTTTGTGATTTAATGTTCAGTAAGTGACTCTAAAACTTATTAAAAAAAATTGTATCGAATATTTAGTGCGAGGTTGACCAAAACAAATTGCTATTTTTACTGGCCTTACACTACACGTGTTTGCTTGGTGTCGTTGTTTGAAGTCTTCGTTTTCTGCTTTGATAAAACGGTTCGTATTTATAGATGATTGCGAAAATAAACCAAAAACTGCCTTGGAACGGCGGGAAAAATATCTTCAAAGCAATAAAAATTCTCAATTGAGTTGTGTGAGAAAAGTGGCAAATTCCAAAATGCTGAATGGCGTATCGCTTTTATCATCGTGTTTCGGATTTTATGATAGTCTAACCTCTTGGCAGCAAGGAAACCAGAGCTTTGTCAGTAAAATTCCAAATACTTGAGCACTTCAAAGCCCCTTTTCGAGTCACTGGTTTAGAAGCATATTTCCAAGTCCGCGAACTTGCTCGTATAACTTTTACGATCTTGCTACCATTTGTTTAACGTTTTTGTGTGTACAGTCTTCGTAAATATCTAACGGTAGGACTTGCTTGAAATCGGAAAATATACAGCTTTGCCAATGGACGGTAGAAAACGTGCAATTTCAACAACGACAAAGTTATTCAGTGTATTTTGTGTAACACATTGACTGTGCGCTCACTTTATAGTACTCGTATAAGGCAAGGTAATGGAGTTGTTAACACTGCTTGTTTTTTTTTTCACGTTTTCGATACATGTACTTACAGTAAAAATATATGGGAACTCTTCCCGTATCTTTTTACCGCGGAATGTTTTTACATGAACAAATCACATCATTCTACATTTTTCCAAAAAAATGCTTTTCTATTCGATTTTCTGTATCTATGTATGTAGAAAGAACAGTGATGATTTATTTTGTACCATATCGGGTACTTTAATATTATAACATTCTGTTTTGTGTGTTATGAAATAAATAAATGAATAAGTTGATTTGTTGCTATTGTATCTTGTTCGTTGTTGCTTTTGAGCCTGTATTTTAAAAGGAACAAACAACAACAAGTTTGTTTAAGTCTGCTAATTAATAAATATCGGAGGATATCCATTAGCTTAGAAACCAGAGTTATTGCCAAACAAGGTAACCATATTTTGATTGACATTTTTATTTTAATTTCATTGTCTGATAATTATCGTAATTTAAAATTAATTTAGTTAAGTATCATTGACGTGATCAGTGATATGCGGTAAAAAATTTAAATGAAAAAAAAAAATTGTATTTAAACAGGGCCGGATTCAACGGATAATAATAGACTATATGTTGTTATCTGATTTATATCAAGTTAAATCAAGCACAACAGTAATATTCGTCGTTGCGAGTCACTTATCGTCGACATTGCGAGTATTTCCCTGTCCCAAGCCAGGCTAGGTCAAACAGGTCGTTGTCGTGATGGGACGCGCTCGCTGCACGTGGAATCAATCTGGAGCTCCGATCGTGGACGGACGATAGGACGGGACCATTGTTCACTACAGTACCTGTACTCGAGAAACATGTTTAGGATTTGTCATTGTCGAAAATTAAAGATGCCGTGCCGTGCCGTGGTGGCTGATGATGATGATGATGATGAAAATTAAATAATAACGTTATGGTACAGATGTTTACCATCTTCAACTGGTCAGATGAGCAGTGCCCAGCAGTGCAGTGGGTTTTTTATTTTTCGTAAAAGTTAAAAAAATATTGTGTTTAGTTGACAAAGATCACACGGACCCAGGTATCTATGGAGTGGTAATAATAATGAATACAAAAAAGGTATATAGGTATGTAGATTTGTCACAAACGTAAATTTACAAATAAATACATATAAAAATGAATCCCTGTTTCCCTTGGTCACTTTAACTTGAGAACGATTTTAACGATTTCATCTATTTTTTAATAAGTTTTAACACTTATTAAAAAATAGATGAAATCGTTTGACTTTGTAAAAGGTTCTAACGGAAAGAAAAATAAAGAAAATTGCGCAAAGAATTGGAAAATTTCAGTTTTTTTTTTATTAATTCCTCGCAGACGAAGTCACGGGTAACAGCTAGTATGTTATAATTTATATACCTTAATACATTTTGTGAGCTATGACTTAATCAAACCATGTGTAGCCGTCATTTTAAAGCCTATCTTTGTAGTGGAAATAAAAGGGTTGTAGATAACTTTGGTGTTTATCTTGGACCCCTATGGGTTTCAACTTTTGAACCGTTAATGTTCCAGACAGATATACAAAGAACAGAATATACGATCATTTAATTAATTTTACTATGGACATTGATATGGTTTGGACACATTTTTATTTAACACACATATACATCACATATTTTGTGAGTAATCCGCATAATTACTATACAACAAAAATGTTTCAATGTGCTTCTTGAGTGGAGCTATACATAAACAAACGCACGCCATAGGAACGTATTCTTCTTCTACCCTGGATTTAAAAAACAAGGATGTCTTTCGTATACTAGGTTAGAGATTTGAGATGTACTAAACAAAAAAGGCGGTTATTGTGTACTCTATCTTATGAACCACTTTTACCATAGAGATAACTCAGAAATCATGAAAAAAATCGTCATAAATTTGGCCAATAGTCGATTTTTTTCTATTTAAGCAATTTTTTTTCATAGTAAAAGTTATTTATAATTTATTATAATTAATAACCCTGTAGTGAATCGACTATGAAAATTCATATATATATTCATACGGCACATATTCGCTATATTTATTATACCAAATTATTTTTTCGCTTTAGAGGACTGTTGAGTGAGATTAAAAATTTGGCTGCGTTGTAAATAATATAATAATGGAACAATGCTGCAGCTATCTGATTTGAAAACAAAAAAAAAGTATTAAGTGTCACTGGGATGATGTAAGGATTCTTACGCCACCCTATACATCCAAATCTGTTCGGGCATTTCAAATTAATGGTGGAATAAAGAAACTCACATATATACATGAACCCTGCAAACATTAAGACTACTTTTTAGGACAGTCGTGAAAAAGTAACTTTCCAAATACCCTAAGCATAGGGACACGCTATTGACAACTGCATTACATTAAAACCCTTTGTAAAAATAAATGGGAGTGCCGCTTTTATCTTTCATAATGACTTTTCACTTAAATCACATATTATAACTACAAAAACCGCTGAGAAAAATAATTATTTTATTTTGTAAGCCGCAACAAACGCGTAACTAAACTTGTTAATTGCTATAATTGTTTCAAATTAGCACAATAGTCATTTGCCTATGCCGTGTTTCCGCTTTTAGAATTAGATACTTTGATGAATAAATATAGAAAGATGTGAAATAGATAGTTAATCCAGACTAATATTATGTTTGTATCTCTGTCTGTTTTGCCTTTATACGCCTAAACGGCTGATCTGATCTTACTATAATTTAACAAGGAGATACTTTATATCATGAGGATTAATATAGGCTACTTTTTGTAATTTTTATTAACATATGTCCACGCGAGCTAAGCCGCGGGCGACAGCTAGCGAGTAAAATAGCGAGTTTTCTGAGGAGTAGTAGGAGGTACCAACAATCTGTTGTTGGGCTGTCTTCTAATAAGGATGAGATTTGCATTGATTTTGTTGCGTTTTTTTTTATCTATACTATACGGAAAGTTTGTTTGTTTGAACGTGCTAATCATTGGAACTACCAGTCGAATTAGAAAAAAATAATTTTGCATTTGATAGCTCATTTTTTAAGGAAGGATATAAGCTATTTAACATCAAAATACGAGTCTTAGAAACCGATAGCGGGTGAAACCGCCGGGCACAGCTAGTATTTACTAAATTCCCTTTTATCATTATGTCGCACATTAAAATGAAAATTGTCGCAGTTAATTGTATGCTTTAGTTCAATGAGTGGTATAACGGAATTGACGGTACTGTTAAAACTTGGTCTGTAGGTACTATTGAACAGTTTGAAGCTCGTAACGTATCTTTACATTATTATTCATCACAGCACAGCTATAATAAAGACGAATACACACAACGTTTCCCTGATCTGGGGGAGACTAATTTCCAATTATAACATCGGAGGAAAAATTAATAGCTTTTGTTTTGTGACAATCCCGATTTGATTTTCTTCCGTGTTTTTATATTTTTGGGCAAGCAAATGTGTTAATTGAGTTTATATCGTATTTTTAGTCTAATTCATTTATAGATTATATTGAAATGAAATCTTCTGCCTGAGGCTTTGCCCGCATAATATACCTTCCGTAACTGTCTCAGCAAAGGGTAGTTTTAGTTTGTTAAAGGATTTTTAAAACAGCCTCGAGGTTAATGAACAGCTTAGGATAATTACTTCACAAAACACGAACGAAAATTTCCTTTTTTTCAATATTAATGTAGTTGTAGGTAAAATTGTGCGTTATTTTTGCCTCCAGTTATTATTTTATTAAATATCACATTTTTAGCATTCAGTTTCGCTTGTACCATTTTTAATAAAAATAAGTTAAACAGAACAACAATTGTATCATATTATTTACATATAGTACGAAGTGAAATATTTTTGTAGCGATGACAGCTCTGTGATTAGCGCGGTCGGTTCATACGGCGAAGGTCGTGGGTTCAATCAATAATGAGCTTGAGCTTCCGGTGAAGGAAAACATTGTGAGGAAACCATAGCCACCACAAACCATGGCTACCACTCTCAAGTTGAAAATCTTCGTTGTAAGTTATTATTAAAAACGAACAGTTACAAAACTCTTGAATATATTTTTAACTACCCGAATGCCCGGTATGACGTACCCAGTGCGGTAGCGCTCAGCTTTTGCCCTTAATAAACAACAGCACAAACAATTGAAAAAAAAAAAATTGCTAAATCGGTACTGGCGTTCTCAAGTTACTCGTATGCGGTAACTAGCGGACATCAATTGTTTTTTTTTATTCAGATTATTATTATCATAATAAATATTTTAAAATTTATTACAATTTTTTCTTTTGAATAATTTTTTATCTTAGAAAACAAAAACGCAAATTTAAGTCGTTAAAACCCCGAGAATATCACCAACCTTCGTCACAGCGACACACGGGTAAATAGATTAGCCAGAATAGCGGCGTATTTGCAAACTTCCTAACTTTGCGAAGCGAATTAAAAAGCAATCAAAGTTACATTATTGCTTTTTAATTAATGCAATATCTGACAGTGATTAGTTAGTGTGGAGTTTGAGAAAGTTTAAATTGTTATACATAGATGCATAAACTAAAAAAACAAATCCACTATAAAAAAATAGCAATAAGCCACTATGTTTAGGACGTTCCTAAGCCCTAAGCTTCGAAATACTTTCAAAACTACCTACAATTTCTATATGAATGGAAATTATTTGATGAATATTTAATATGCACATTTTTTTCTTCAGCTGCTTATTATAAATCAATATCATTAGTGTCCTTATTACTTGATAAGAGAGGTAATTATGGGTAAAATCGAAGATAGATCTGTCTATCTGTCTATCAGAAAAGAAAATAAGCCAAATTCAGAATATCCGAGAAAGTGGACGTGCTTGTAAAGATATCGTCTTTGCTGGTGGATTACAAAGCTTGGCCCTTGGCCGCCTCGTCACTGGCACTGAATTGGGACAAGTCTCGAGTTGTCCCAAATCAGTGTCAGTGTGCATTCGTTCTCTACCATGTAACTTTTAAATTTTATCCAGCAATGGTGATCAGCGAACTAATGGAGTTACATTATACTACACTACCGGACAGTCAGGAGACGCAGATACATTTATAGTTTCAGGGTTGATGACAACGACTACAACAATCCGTCTAGATGACGTCATCAGTAATATATATTTATATATTTAACTCTTAAAGTGCTCAACGAATAAGGTGCATTAAGTATTTATATTTTTTGAAATGTTTATACATACATTTCTTTTTTTTTTTTGTAAAAGTTTTGAGACATACGAGACGCTGTACTGATGATGAGAGATAACGTATGCTCACGACCATTGCAGCAATGTACAGAAATTTGTAGCAAAACAAAGTCCAGGGCATCGCTGCTTTTGCGCTCAATTTCGCTAGCTGCAGTACCATTCAAGCCGGAACACACACTACTGCTTTTACTGCAGAATACCTAGAACTGCGGTGGTACCTACCTATACGACTTCCTGCTAAGGAGATCTACATCCAAGTAGGTATAATCTAGGCGGATTTTCAGTGTATTCATATACAAGTATAGATCATACTATATCAGCACTGAATTAAACAAGGGTTGAGCCGTTGAACGTGACTAAAAGGGCAACCCTGTCTTTCCCTGCACTCCTCATCAAATATTTATTTCTCTCCATTTTAGGTGGGGGGTGCGGATGGGAGGAACCCGCACGGAAACGTGCGAAATTAAGCAGCAGCCATAATTAGATCGGGGGAAGAGATTTGCTTATCATGTATGAGTGAACAAGCCCATCATTGTGATTCTCTTTTTGTGGTTGAAGCACTTTCTTCATATAATACTTTCGGGGTTAGTTACGTAATTTAATAATGTTGTTTTAGGGGAACGTTTCTAATTATTCAGATATCTAAATTCTATACAAAAATCTGTGTTTTTTTTTTAAAGCCTGCTGGCTAGTTGTTTGACTTCAGCTCACCTGATGTTAAGTGACGGTGTGGTCGAAGATGGTAAAGCACACCTAACTTGGAATGGAACTGGCTCTCAAGTGAGGCTGCCGGAACACACCGTTAGATGCTTGGCGGCAGATTTTCAACTTGAGGGTGGTAGCTAGCTAGCCAAGTATTAGAACGTACCCTACCACCACGCTATGGTTTCCTAACAATGTTTTCCTTCACCGGCAGCTCAAGCTCATTGTTGGGGTTTGAACCCACGCCCTTCGGCATGCGAACCGACCGCGCTAACTACTGAGCTGTCATCGCTACAAATGTGCGAGTAAAGTAACCACTACAAAGTCAAGAGACACTAATGTGGCAAACAGACATTGTACAAGAGTTTGTAACCGATAGTAAATAGCGAATAAGATTGCAAACAAAAACGGGCATTGACATGAGATCTATTAACGATTAGTATGGTAAATCATGGATCTGAAGAAATATGGATTGTTTTTTGCATAGAAAATGAGTGAAGACTCATCGATCTTACAATTTCGCTTGTCATACGCAAATTACACGAGCACATATTGTCGTCATCAGGAAAAAAAGACGTATCTGACATCTTTTCCATAATTGAAATCAGTAAAAAAAAGACGCATCTACCAGTAATGTTTTATATTGGCTTAAACAAATACAATCCTATGATTCTTACTTTTAAATAAAACTTATCTGCTACATAAATTCAAATATATTTTTATCGTACTGTAATATTTCCAGTACCTGGTTGACCGAGCATTTCTCGGCTGAAAACATGGATAAAACGACGTTTTCTGAAAATGAAACCTAGCTAGATCAATTTATCATCCCCGAAACCTGCATACTAAATTTCATTAAAATCGTTGGAGCCGTTTCCGAGATTCAGATTATATATCCATATATACAAGAATTGCTCGTTTAAAGGTAGAAGATATAGGTTTCACGTGAATTATCCAGGTGTTTAATGCTTTAATAACAGTAAGAAACACATATCGTCAAATGCTTTTCAAAAAATTTCATCACGATCGGGTATTGAGCTTAAAAAAGGGTTCTCAGCTTCCGTACCTTCGCAGCATTGTTTAATTATTTCGAAAACAGGTTGAAATTATTTCGAAAAGCATAACAATTGCTATTATGTCCTTTTTCAATTAATCCTATTAAATTTATATCCGTTCCAATTCTTTACAATACTTAATGAATAGACAATCACAATACTTTAAACAATAACTTTCACCATATAATTTTCTTGTTCCTCTATATTATATTTGCCGGGAATAAAACGCCTTTAGTTTTCCTAATTTTGTCAAGATCTATTCAGTGGTTTAGCCGTAAAAAGGTAACGAATAAGAAACAAATATTCGCATTATATATATGTACTAGCTGATAAAACTATCCAAAAACATATATCCTATCTATCATATCGAAATGAAATAAATAAACATAACATAATCAATATCAAGTTGCAAGCAAGTATTGCCTAGTGGGAATAGAGGTACTGAAGTATCGACACCAATACATTCTTAGCGGGCGGAAGTTACACAAATCGACACTTAATGGCTGATATAACATCTATTGTTACTGTTTAGCATATGGACGATAACGTGGGAAGTATATGTACAATAATTAACTTACTTTCTGTGTTTAAACGTTATGAAATTCTTAGACTTTATGGGCAGCTGTTGTTGTAGGCGTGACCATAATTCGGTCTGTATTCGGATGGGTAACCGCAAGTGGCATTTGCAACTAAGCGCTACCCTGAATCAGATGTCTGACTGAGAACTCGATAAGTATTATAAACATAATACTACTCTAATATTATCTGATGCTCTCCTGATGGTAAGAGATAACACCTGTCCATGACCAATGCAGCGATACATATAACTTTGAGTAGTAAAACAAAGTCCAGGGCATCGCTGATTACTTTGAGACTTTCGATGGTTAGTCTCAACGGCCTTGTAATTTCGCTAGCTGTAGTACCCTTCAAATCGCAGGGCAGTAATATTTACACACTACTGCTTAGCGGCAGAATAAGACGATCTTCTGCTAAGGAGACCTACCACCAAGTATAAGATCAAGAGTAGTATCTCAATAAGAACGGAAGTATATGAAAAATGTAAAAGTATAATTTTGTTGAAAAAATTTTCAATAACATTAAGTTTTTTTATAAAGTGAAGTGTTATTTAAGATTATGTTCAGATTACAGTTTCTAAGCCTTCAGTAATATTCGCCACAAAACTTGTACTTTGTTGAGTTGCTGCTTAATTTGAAACAAAGGTTTCAAAATCCACACGCAACTTTCCAAATAGAAAATAGTTTTTGGCCGATTTTCATTCGAAGGACAAATAACTCCAAACAAAAATGTTTTTACGTCCTCCACGCAACCTGTTCACGACCTTCAAGATCTTTTCAGACTAAGCTATGATATGAAGCAATAAAGCTATAAAACTAATATCATCGCTAGAATACGACTATATCGTCCCGGATAAACACAAATATTTATGTAGAACAGGTTCATCTGATTGAATAAAATCTAACAATTTACAACGTCACGCTTCTTATTCTTTAAGCAATCTGTATTTGTTTGAAACATCACAGAAATGTGTGTACTTCGTGAAATGACTTTGACTGCCCTATTGCTCATTTGGCATTATATCTGCTTCTGAGCTGTATGGCGAGGGTTCGATGCTCACTCAGGGCTAACATTTGTGTGACAAAATTTGTGGGTTGTAGGTTTCTTTTGTGTCTGGGTGTTCTGTATGTATTTACAAAAAAAAAGTATATACATAGGTATACTATCAGTTATCTCGGTTTCATAGTATAAGCTTTGCTTAGTTTCGGGCTAGATGGCGCTGTGTGAAATCTGCTATGATATTTATTTATTTATTGATGTGGTATATAATTTGCCGTGGTGGTGCCGTAAGAATTGTACCCCACCTTGTACCAATTGTACCACTACCCGTGGTTGCCGTAAGAGTCGGTTAAGGGATGTAATCCGGAAGATGGCCAGCAGCGTCTTTCTTGAACAATCACACCTAACTGCGCTCGCCAACCCGCCTGCCAAGCGTGGCGAGTATTGGCAAAACCCCCCCAGAAGGAGGCCTATCTCCAGCAGTGGACGTCCTATGGCTGATGATGATGATATAAATTGTGTAACGGCATTCTTGTATGTAATGAATGAATGTAGAGTAATCCTATCGAATTTAAACTGAGTTAATTGCAGTTTGTATTTTTATCGTAAACTACCGTGGATCAATGAAGGCAATATGAAGAGAACATTTACTTACCCTATTTCTACCTAGATAGTGCGGTGCGATATGTGTAACTTAGTCTGAAGACACCTTCACGTGCTCGACATAATAGCAGCTATGATGTAATCTGTGACGGCGCAGCGTAACAACACGTAGGTCCAATTCCTTCGGCTATCTGATGTAGATTTTATCGGACATGTCGATTTGTGAACTCTACGGGCTGTTACTTCACTACACGGTCTCCATAGCCATGAGACACGTAATAGGGACTACAAATTTATGAAGACATGATTACAACTATAGGTAGAGAAAGCACTATCTATTGCTTTTTAAGTAGATAGTTGCTATCGGACAACTTATCGATCCGTCTTGTTTTCTGTAAGCTAACATTGCTGTTTGTTTGTCCATTCAACTATTAGATACCGGTTAAAAAAAATCGCAGAATTTGTATTTTTTTTTGCAAATTATAAATAGTAAAAATAAACCTATCTGTCTATATTAAGTAGGAGGAAGTCTAGGTTGGTACCACCGCGGGACCAAATATTCTACCGCCAAGCAGTAGTGTGAAAAAAGGACTGTGTTCCGGTTTGAAAGGTACTGTAGCTAGCAATATTACAGGGCGCTTAAGACTAACTATTAAGTCTCAAAGTAATGAGCGCCAAAGCAGATTTGCCCTGAACTTTGTTTTTTTACTCAAAGTTCTGGATACCACTGCTACAGTTGTGAAAGGGGTTATCTTTTACCACCAGCAGAGTCTCGTAAGACTCATATTAAAAAAAAAAGAGTTTCGTCGCTAAATTTCTTTTTTCCTTGTAAACCACTAAAGAAACCCAGAGATACTGGGGTACAGATGGATCATATAGATTGCATCTAATAAAACCCCTTCGGTAATCGTCTTCGTGTCTCGATAGAGAGCACCGGGATTGCTATAGGAACGCATTGGTACCTCTCAAGCGTTTTACTCACGCATACACTATCCACCCTAACGTCCAGGCAACGCCTGTTGCCTTTTTCACTGTAGCGTTGAACGTTCAGGCCACGCTTGTGGCCCAGCTGACCGGCCGCCTTATTTTAAACCTCTTAATTTTAAATTTTATATGGGATTATTTTTATGCCTGCATTAAAGATATTATTATTATTATTATTATTATTTGTTTTAAAAAGTAATACTGAGGTTTTCCTTGTATATAACGGTGCGGGCTACACTGCTCCGATCTCATCCCTTAGGCCGTATCGTGAGCTCTTGTGCTACTCTTATTTTTCTTCTGTGCTATTCAAGTTAGGTGCTCATAAAAAAACTACTCAAACATATACCGTATGCCCGTGTAATAAGGTCCGCAGTCACGTAAGTGTTTCATGACCAACTTGAATGTTATTATAATATTTTACCTGTGGAAAAATTATTTACTTTGATTATGATGTACTTTTTTAATTTAGTTTTATTGCCATATGTATTTTTAAATATTTATAAATGCATTGTTTTAATTATTTCTAATTTAAGTAATATGAAGAATCTTTATTAGAACGTATTACATATGTCTATATCGTATCGTATCTGTTATACTTAGGTATGTATGTTTGTATGTTACCCTGATCAGATATCTACTTAGCTTATTTTTGCTTCTTATTATTGGCACACTTCGTTTTATACTGGTCTCTGAAATCTTCCCATTCTAAGGTTGACAGGAATATATCGCTTTTAATGATAAGGCCGCCAATTGTAACACTAGTTTATATTTTTCTATTGTATTTGATTTTATTTAATGGCTGACATGCTAGATGTTTGATCACAGCTCACCTGATGCTAAGTGACGGTGTGGTCGAAGATGGTAAAACACCTAGCCTGGAATAGAACTGGCTCTCAAGTGAGGCTGCAGGAACACACCGTTAGATGCTTGGCGGCAGATTTTCAACTTGAGGGTGGTAGCTAGCCAGCCGAGTACTAGAAAGTACCCTACCACCACGCTATATTCCTCACGACGTTTTTCTTCAACGGCAGCTCAGCTCATTGTTAGGGTTTGAACCCACGCCCTTCGGCGTGCGAACCGACCGCGCTAACCACTGAGCTATCATCGCTACTAAACTTTGGTGTGAACAATAAATATTTTATCTATCTGTCTTGAATGTGATATTCATCTTATTATAAAGAAGGTTAGGTATTACGTAAGTTATAACCTGCTTTAGTTAGTTACTTATGTGTTATGTTGTGGCTTTGTGTCAGATTTAATGCGGAGTCGACGGATACGGGTAAAGTCATCGCGGGCGTTTGGAAGTCGCCTGCCTATCTCGAAAGCCTAGAGGGATTCTCGGTTTTGATGACTTCTCTCTACCTAACATACGTTTTTTGTCGGATCAGCCCTGTTTTTGTAACTTGTCCCACCGCTGGTTGCGCGGCTCATTTTATTGTGAAAAGGATAAAGCCATATTCCACCTTGGTAAAGTTGATTGATTGATTAGCAGACCCGGCCACGCGTTGCTGTGGCCAAATTGATCACACGCGTGTAACGTGAAATATATTGTAGCACATATGAAACGTTTGGACTTTTAACGTAGCGCCATCTATTGGATACTTACTCAATCCAGTTAATGAATTACCTTACACCGCCATCTATTAGAATTTTATGGAACTCACAGATAATTATACCTCTTTGTCGCAAAATCATTTGCAATAAAAAATAATTGCGATTATAAATTGAGATAAACTATTCTATCTCTCAAGTTGGATCAAACTGCACACAGTGTGCAAGATTTGGTAAAAATTGGTTCAGTAAAAAAGTTAGTAGTTTTCATATATAAAGATAGAAGAACAAAAAAATAGTCTCGGGTTGGCAGACTTTACACATTTTTGAGAGCAACGTTTTTTTTTACCAGTGTTACTGGAAAGGGGATTGCTAGCCGTACAATAAAGCCGTATATTTAACCAAGGTTCTATGAAAATGTGCTATTTAACATATACAAAATATAATATAACACATGCACTACTTATAAAAGTAAGTAAATCTTACCATGTTATATTTAATAGAGTAAATATCAAATGAGTATAAACAAAGTTTACAGCTTTTTATTTCGTTTCAAGCTCGAAAGATCAACATTTTCCAACATTAACAGTTTCTTCAGAACTTTATCTCCAGGGGTTTCGTTGCAGATAGAAAATAGAAAAGAATCACAACTTATAGCTCGGTTCAACACAAAAGAACAAAACGCTCAAAGGACGTGAATCCGTAAATGTTCACCAAAGCAGCAAGTCTTCGGTGCTCAACTGAATACTGTGACAGGAGGTAATTAATTGGGAAACCATCAAACGGTGTTAAGTTCTATAATTATTTCATTAAGTCATCCTATTGCAAAAACTTTTTCACATGACATGTACATAGATAATATGTACTGACAGAACTGAACTTAGAACTGTTATGCTTAGTTACAAGTTATGTTAGTAAGTTTAAAAAAAAGTAGATTGATGAAATTAGTTATTATTATTAATGAAACGCGGTCCCGATGGTAAGAGATACATATTATATTTGTTAATAATATAATATATTAAATATTTGTTTGATTTATAGTCGTTTCTATGTATGATTAAAATTTTCACGGTGATGCTATTTAGCTAAACATTTCTTTGGTGAAAATACTGTTATTAGAATTTGGGCTCTTAGGACGGCGGGCTGCCGACTCCAAAACATTCAACGGCTTATCAGCTTCAAAAATAAAACGGCCGCAGTACTACACCGATAATTGTTTTCCTGTACACTGGTTTGTTAGTCGACCGTGACGTCACACCGTGTCTAGTGCGAAAGCTGAGATTACGGTCAACGGCAGATGAAATCTATCTGTAGAACCGTGAACAATCGGGCAATTAAAACTATTCGACGAACAGAGAGTGTGAACTGTACGGACTTTCCAATTTCCCTGTCACATTATTTTAAACACAAAATGTCGGTAAATATAAAGACTAGAATAGTAATAGAAGGACCTTCTTCCACAAATCGTTTGTATCTTGTAACATGTTACTGATGCTTTTTAAAAGAAAGAGGCCGCTATAACAGAACTGTTATTAAATTTTGAAATATATGTCTCGGCCTATGACTGCTATGTCGACGAGGTATAAAAGTGACAAAATCATATTACTAATATTGCTAAATATTACTAGTATTCCTAAGTCGCTTTGGAGTCTATCGAGAGGCGTGCTAGGAGGCTAATAGGTGACGACACTCTGGCTTCGCCTCAGTTCCAAAGCCTTGAGCACCGACGTAAAAGTTCCTTATTTGTCTGTCTTCTATCGGATACATTTCGGTGAGTGTGCCTTAGAATTGCATAATTTGGTTCCACCTGCACCTTTTTATTACCGGACTGCTAGGCTATTCCCCACGTACGGACTAAACGCTTTGATTCCAGATTCCTTAATACGTACAACGATAAAAAAAACATCCACCACTGTGAATAACTCGTAAGTTCACAACGGTGTCACAACAAATTCGTAAATTTTTGCTACTTCTTTTTATCAAACACATTGGGTAAATACGAATAAATAAAATATATGTCTAAGAGCTCAGTGAACTTATAAGTAATTGCTACTACATGATCTCATAAAAAAGTTAATTAGATCTTGAACTCCGTTTTAACACTGCAAATTAACGGCTGAAGTTAAAAAAGTTCAAGTTAAAAAAGGCACCAAATTGGCACTAAAAGTGGTTTCTCACCGCTTTATTGCGGCCCATTTGCTCTCACAGTAAAATAAAGTTACTCGGTTTTAATACTTAGTTCTTTATCCCAGGACTTTAATCTGGTCAAGGGTTTAAGCTCACCATCTCACAATAGGCCGTCACCAAAAAAATCAAACAATTAGCTTTTTGTTTACAATAAACAGGTTGTTAATTAGTTGTAATTATATTTTTCTAGAAGTTAGGAGGATGGAATCGTTTAATAAGTTTGATAAGCTGCCTCATTCAGTGTTGCCAAAGCTAGCCAAAAAATAAGCTAGACAAAGTAATAGCAGTGATGCACACTTTAGGAATATTAGTAATGTTATTAATCCATCCCTTCGATATATTAATCAATCGCAGGTTTGGTGGGTATTTATATTTGTAAATCATGTTGATATGTATTATGTGTTATCATCAGCCTATCGTAGTCCATCACTGACAATAGGCCTCTCCCAAGACACGCCGCTCAGCCTGTTCTTTGGCTGTTCGCCTTCATCTACACAGGACCAACTAGAATGGCCTTTTTTGAGGCCCAGTTAACACAAATAAATTATATACTAAACAAAATTAAATTTCCGAAGTTTCAGACATTTTTTTAAATAGTAATGGGAAGTCTCAGTGTATATTTAGCCTTGATGAATTTATTTAAGCGCTTAGGTCAGCGAGATAGCCTAGATTTTATCTCTGATTCAGGTTAAATAGAATGGTTGTGCGCGCTAGCTTAAAATTAAAGTATTTTTATGAATTGTTCATGATATTTTCTTTTGTAATCAAAAAAATGTAAATTCGAAGATATGTTTACCTGTCAACATAATATATTAGTAAGTTTCAAAGTATTAAATTTTACCCAATTTAATTTTTATTGAAAACCAATGAGACGAATGAGATGCTTTCCTGATGGTAACAGGTAACGTCGGTCCATGACCAATGCAGCGATATACAGAACTTTGAGTTGTAAAACAAAGTCCCGGGCATCGCTGCTTTGGTGCTAATTACTTAGAGTTAGTTAGTCTCAACAGCCCTGTAATTTCGCTAGCTACAGTCATATCAAACCGGAACACAGTAATGTTTATACACTACTGCTTGGCGGCAGAATATCTGGTACTACGGTAACTTTAAATGATTTTGATATTGAATAGCACATAAAAGTGTTAGGCACATTTACTTTTTAATATTGTAATCGTCTAAAGTTATGTTTATCTTTAGTAACTAATAAATAAAATTTAAAAAGATTATTGCGGTTGTTACCGATAAGTTCAGTGTCTGTGCATTATAATTGTTTCTTAATAATTGACCACTTTCAGAGATAACACCGGCTATTGTTAAGCTAATTGTCTTTATTGTTTAACAAATGCACATCATTCACGGTGTAAGTACATCTAGTAATAAACCTTTCAAACATCACCGATCGCCACAAGGTTTCTTACGTAATACATATTAATACTAAAGAAACCGTAGATACCGTCGATAGAACACAATAATAAATTTTTATAAAAAAATACCGACTCCATGACCATGATGGTTTATGATCAAACAACTGAATCGATTAAATATGAAATTTTAATGGGGACCAATCTGAAAGATATCCTTTCAAATAACAAAGAGTTGTACCTTCCATCATTGGCTCACCTGAAT
Source organism: Biston stratarius (assembly GCA_950106695.1). Classification (NCBI taxonomy): domain Eukaryota; kingdom Metazoa; phylum Arthropoda; class Insecta; order Lepidoptera; family Geometridae; genus Biston; species Biston stratarius. Next base: position 14,358,335 of record OX467111.1, read on the forward strand.
AACTCAAATGAAACATAAGTAGCGGTCTATGCGAGCCTATAATATTTAAATAATTATGCACCACTCCTATTAGCTAAGGTGCCAACACTTGGTGCCAATGAGACCACCTGGGAAGTACCCTTTGAATTTCTCGAATCGGTCTAGGCGTCTTCGGAGGACATATACAAAAAAAAGATTACGACGAATTGAGAACCACTTTTTTTGAAATCGGTCATAATCATAAAAAATAGGAATCTCCGAAGTACAGACGTGCTCGTATAAAACTTCGGGACTCATAAACAAATGCTTGAAAAATGGTTTACTTAATTAGCCTAAGATACTAATTTGATTTATATTAATAAAACTTACGTATGACATCTAAAACTAACAATGATACAATCGTGTTTTGATGCAAACCTATTTAGAATAAAAAAGAAAATACATAAGCGCACACACCAGAAACCAGATATTTTAACAAATTTGCATAGATTTTGAACGTATAATGATATCTAAAGATGGTGATCATGTCCATATCATTTTATCAGATTTACATTAGCATTTGTAAAGCTAGAAAAAAATACTATAGAACGTAATAAAACATTTGTAAATATAAAGATCAAAAGAATTGTTACAGTGACAACAAATATTAAAAAAAAAAATAACTAAAAATTCATATACTACCTAGATATTGAAATGCTAAAGATATTTAAAACTAACGAGATTTGATCGTGTCATGTTATTTTTTTTACACGACTTCTCAAAAAGGTATGTGATCAGGGTTCATGTATATGTATTGTTTGAACTGGTGTGAACAATAAAGAGTTATTATTGTTATTATGCATGTATATATGTGAGTTTATATATACCATAACTTTTCTTGTACAGATTTGGATATTTGGATGTATGGGGTATCGTTAGAGTCCTTACACTGGCTATAATCTATTTGAAAAAAAAAAAAAACAATATGGCGGCAATATGGTTCCATTATTTTAAATGCTGTGTTTCAATACAAACCTTTTTAGAACAAAATCGAAAACACACACGCCAGATACTAGAATAGAAATTTGCTTTACAATTAGTAAACTACGCCGCCTTTCCGTATTTATTTCAATACAATATTGAATTAGTCAACACGCAAAGTCGCTTTTGAAAGAGGCGGTATTCAAAGTATGACGTAGAAGCTTCTGCTAATAGAGGTGACAAATTTTATTAGGCTTTAGTAGGGAGTAAACATTAGCCCGGACTGTTTGCTCTAGGTGTCACCTTCAGCCAGAGTGTATCCACCTATAAACAAGAGTGTTACTTCAGGAATGACGCAATTCTCTCTGTAAAAAGATTGTTCTATTATATTACGAGTGCCCGTTTTTAGGTCGTGTATTATGTTACGTACATACATGCTATGCTATAATTTGTTAATGATTGAAAGGCTAGTTGTTTTACCACAACTCACCTGATGTTAAGTGACGGTGTGATCGTAGATGGTAAAGCACACCTAGCCTGGCATGGTACTGGCTCTCAAATGAGACTGCCAGAACACACCGTTAGATGCTTGGCGGCAGATTTTCAACTTGAGGGTGGTAGCTCGCCAGTCGAGTACTAAAAGTCTCTGTCAAAATTAGATTGCACCGACAATGCACCCCATCAGTTAGCCCGTCGCCTGCTTGCCACTTATTCATATTAAAAAATATATAGAGTAGAATTTACGTTTGCTTTTTTGGATATTTTTTTCATATAACGTATCTTTAAATTTTATTTCCCAGAAAGAACAGAAATCAAATATTTAAAATAATATATACATACTACAATAAAAATTAACTACGCAATGTAAAAGTCGCTACCAATGGCAATAGTTATCTTTGCAAATTATAACCTATTTTTTTGGTGGTAGATCTTAACAGGTGGTCATCTAGGTAGGTCCCACTACAGTACCACTTATTCTACTGAGAAGCAGTAGTGTGTGAACATTACTAGGTTCCGGTTTGAAGGAACACAACACAACACGGTTTGAAAGAAAGGTTCTGCGTCTAGCGAAATTACAGGACTGTTGAGACTAACCATCTAATGTCTAAAAGTAATGAGCGGCAAAAAATGCCTAGCTGTCAGCCACGGCTTTGCACGGGTGCACTTTAGAAAAAAACTGTTATTTCGATCGCTATCAAACTTCATAAGATCACCCGCTGGGCTAACCTGAAGATTGCCTAATAAATTTATCAAAATCGGTCACATCGTTTTAGTGTTCATAGGAAACACACACATACATATATTTTTACAGATATAGATAGATTATGCTGCAATGACCTGGAAACGATTTTCCTGTATTTCTAAGATGAATCTTCTTCTTAGTGTAGATTTTTAGTTTATTTGTTTTAAAATTAATTTTACAATATATTTCTTAGAACGACAGAGTGATAGTGTTTGCATTGGAATCTTTCAAAATGTCAAGTTAGTTAAATGAATATTGCTAAAATTATTTAAAAGTTTAAAGTTAGTTAGCCTTTTGAATTTGTTATTAAACTTTATCAAAACAAGCTTATATAGATTTTATAGCATTACTTTAACTAAAACTCAAGATCAAAGAATCAGAAATATTAAGACTTTTAAGTTAGAACTAAAAAAAGTTTAAGTCCTATCATGAAGTTGACGACGACAATTTTTTAGTTATCATTGTTTTATTTAGAGCTTGAGAATCTCTGCTAAATAATTCTTTGAGATTGAAAATGGTGCTTGCCTGTTAATAAATAATTCAACATGGAGTCTAAAAAGCTTCTTGGTAAAGTGAACAGATCATTAATTTGCCAGAATAGAAATGATTGATCGAATCTGTTTGTTCGTTTTAGCTCGAGGTGTTTGACATCCTTGATAAGTTTAAATTAAACTTACTGTGGTTATATTATTATTAGGTTATATTCCGGACCAGCCCTCTTTTATAAACTGTCTCTCTTCTCTTTGTGAGGAGGGTAAGGCCATTGTGGCCATTGTCCCCCACGCCGGCTAAGTGCAAAGTAGACCTAATAAATCTTTGAGCACATTAAAGACTCTTAGACATGCAAGTTTTTTTGAAGGAAATCTTTATCTTTTGACGGTCACGGCAATATACCTTAGAAAGCATGTCGTGGGATTCGAACCCAAGACTATTTAGGTTATTCAGGTTAAATTACGCTAGTAATAATTTAGTAGGTACGTTAATCATAAAGGCTATCACATGCAAACATGGCCAGCGACTGCAACCAACGAACGGCCAGCTAATACCTAGTCTGCTGAACCTACCGCGGCCGTCTTGTGGTAGCGAGGTAATTAACATTGAATTCATTTTTCACAAGCCCAGCTTGCCATAGGGGTCAAATTCGCAGCCGCTACCGCAATTCAAACCAGTGTGGGGCAGGCTTAAAATGTTACTGAGCTTGTTTTTTTTTTATCTACTTATCGCTGTTACAAAACGAGAGTATTCTGTCATTTTTAAATAATCAGAACTTAGTAAGGTTAGTATATTACGTTTAGTTTATAATATCTTGAGTACATATTGAGTCAGAAACATAAGTTACCTTAGTATATGCGGCCAAGTTGTGAAATCTGATTCATCTAAAATGATTGATCATCAGAGTTGTAGGAGTATGACATCTTTTTGTTATTAATGGATCGTGATTTTATCTATGTCATTACCGAATATAAAAAAGGATATAATTATTATACTATTAATCTGGTTTTTATAGTAAAAGTTACTTAGTTTGTAGTTGAGAGGCGCTATGGAAAAAGATTTCCAAAATTTATTTATATTTTATTAACTGTGCTTAACTATCTGCTATTTTACTGTAAAAAAGTTAGTATAGGTATTTATTTATTTTTTAGGTTTTTACATACAAGCATAACAAGTTAAAATTATATATTAACCTAACACATGTTTTCGCATCAAAACGAAACGGCAAAATATTACCTTAATCGCCAATTTTAATTAAAGGTTGGAAAAACCGTCACCATTTTACACAAATATTAGCTCAAGTTAATTGAACCAGGTAAATAAATTTCACGTGAATTAATCCTCAGCAGAAGTAATTGCCTTCGTGTTTTATATGTAAAATTACATTTTGGTATTTAACGAGTGCCTACTCTACGTTACTGCCAAGTAAATTTTATGTTCTCTGTAAAGTAAAATTTTATATTGTTATAAGTAAATTAATGACTTTACTGATAAACATTGGGTTAATTTAATCTAAGCGTAAAGTAACCTGTCCCATAACGCGTGACATTTTACGTGAGCTAAAAGTTGACAGTGCTTTTAAGCATTAATAAACTTTAAGCAGCGTGTCTTATAAGACCATAAACATATTGTCAAGCCGTGAAAAAAATCTTAAGCAAGAATATAAAACTATAAATAACCAAGTTTCGCAGCCTAGTTGGGAGATCGTCTGTTTTAGAGCGTATTGCCGATAAAATTAAAACGGTGAAGAAAAACATAGTGAGGAAATGTACATATCTAAGAGTTTAAAAAAAAAATTGCCGATGTCTGCCAACCCGCAGTTGGCCGTTTCCCTTGTCACAATGAGAAGAGACGAGCGCCCAAAAGTGGAACAGTTTATAAAAACAGAGCTGACTCGATAAATATCACATCACATCATCAGCCATAGGACGTCAAATGCTGGATATAGGCCTCCTCCTGGGGAGGGGTTTTGCCAATACTCGCCACGCTTGGCAGGCGGATTGGCGAGCGCAGTTAGGTGTGATTGTTCAAGGAAGACGCTGCTGCCCATCTTCCGGATTACATCCCTTAGCCGACTCTTACGGCAACCACGGGTATAGAGGGTGGGGTACTATTCTTACGCCGGCACCACCACAGCAACTGTATAAATATACTATACTATAATTATTATACTCTAAAAATATCTTCACAACTACGAAGAGCGGTGACTCTAAAAGACAGTTTCCGCTATGTTTGCACTAACGGACTAGTGCTTACTTAAACAACATACTGAATCCACAAAATCATTGAAAAATTCACCTAAATTCTGATTCCGTAAAGTTTAAATTGTAATGGCTCGATTATCCAAAACGTAAGTACGAAAGTTTTGAAACACTTATCCAGACAAATATTGGTAGAGACGGGGCATGTTTCTCAGTCATCCCTTTATAATAGAGTGTTCGTGCTGATATAGAATAACTTTCGATATTATTGACGAAAGTAAACTGCTTTAGCATTTTGATACTATATATACCTAACTTAAACTTTTAGCGTCGTGTTTCGACTATACTATGAAACTCTGAGAATAGATTTATCTTATCTAATTGTTACATTGTTTTTCTGCTTATACATAATTTAAAAAAATAATACAGTTACCATGTCATTGTTCTGTCATTTGCTAGTGTATATCCTTCGAGAGCTTTAGGGGCGTGAGTTTGATTTCCACTCAGGACAAACAATTGTGTGACGAGCATAAATGTTTGTTCTGTATGAATTTGCAAAAAAAAAAAATATAAGTATTCTATAAACTATCTGGTTCCGATAGAACAAGCTTTGCTTAGTTTGGGATCAGCTGGTGCTGTGTGAAATGCCCTAAGATATTTTTTAATTTTTTATTTACTATTTCCTCAACCTTTGTGTAAAGTAGGTATTAATAATATGTAGGTATTAATACATACATATTATTACATATATCAGAGTCATTGATTTCCGAGGGTTTCTCTGAAGTTTTAAACCTAAAATGTTCCAACATGCACCCTCATCTACTACCCAGGGTATTCTTTGTGTAGCTATGTACACTTTTTAAAATTCGTGAGCCTAGTTGGGAGACCTGGCTTTCAATTTGGAGGTCTTGGGTTCGAATCCTGCGTAACGCACCTCTGTCTTTTTTAAGTTATGTGTGTATTGCCGATTACTACAAACGGTGAAGGAAAACATGGTAAAGAAACCAACATGTCCAAGAGTACCAACAAAAAAAAGTGGAGTATGGCCTTACTCTTCTTACAATGAGAAGAGGCGCACAGCATTGGGACAGTTTATTGAAAAAAAACGGCTGCTACGGTACATTTTTTATGGTCTTCTAAAGATTCAGCTACCACACCTTATTTATTTATGATTTGCTTTATATAATAGCCGAGAATAGTTTTGTAACACCTACCTGTTTATTATTTATAACATAACAAAACAAAGTTAAAATATTGCCACGTTTTCGTACGAAATCACACGAAAATATTACCGCGACGCAAAATCTCAGCCGGCTTTTTCTTCAAGATTTATCCCACAATTTGCTTTTACCTGTCACACCGCGATCCTAAAGCAAGACGATAAATATTATTAATATTTATACTCCGAGTCAGTAGGCAGATAATATAAACAATTTATAGTGTTTGTAAAATGATTGTAAGGCTCAGTGCGCACTGGACGCAAATTGAGATTACGAATTAGGTACGCAGGCACACTTGATTATCTCCTAGTAAATTCGCAGGCAAATATATTCTTAACATTAATATGCGTCTGCCAAGAGACATATGCAAATAAGATGTCCTGTTTCGAAATCTCCCGGTGGTAAATACGTCAATGAGCTTATGGATACTGTAATACGACTTGATAGGTCTTTCATATCGCGATGCCGTCATGTTATTTACTCCGATAAAGTGTACCTAAATAATTCAGTGGAATAAGGTATAAGTTTATATCCACAAACGTGTATTAAAGATACTGGTACATTATGGAATCTCGTATTTCTCACGCGTAACTGGCAGTTACGTTTTTATTTGTCACCCAGTTCACAAAGAAGATTTATGTTTTGTTACTTAAGCGAGGTAGAATATGCGTATTACGGCAACTTAATACATACAGAACACCCAGACAAACGTTTATGATTATACCACAAAATACTTGTCCTGAGTCGGAATCGAACCCACGCCCTACGGCTCTTGAAGCAGATGAGAGCAATGAGCCAACAGGCAAAACTATGGGTTGACCATGACTAGCCTCGAAAATGGGTGTTGCAAATTAAATCTTCACGTGTCGTGAACGAAGCCGCGAGTATAGCTAGTGGAAAAATAATTTATTAATCATAAACACTTACCTCGTTACTTAATTGTTCTACGAACATGTTTTTCAATGTATAAGTAATGACACTAACAAGACGCTCTCCTGAAGGTAAGAGATAACGCATATCTATTACCATTGCAGTCATACACAAAACTTTGAATATCCAAACAAATTCCAGGGCATCGCTGTTTTGGCGTTCATTACTTTGAGACTTTAGACGTTTAGTCGCAACAGCCCTGTAATTAAAAATTAGGTAATATATTCTAAGTAAAAAAGTTTTATCAAGTAATTTTGTTATGTATTAAAGTAAATGCAATTAGAAAGTATATAATAATTATAAAACAAATAATATATATATTTTTTTTAATGTGCCGTGGTGGTGCCGGCGTAAGAATTGTACCCCACCCTCTCTTCCCGTGTTTGCCGTAAGAGTCGGCTAAGGAATGTAATCCGGAAGATGGGCAGCAGCGTCTTCCTTGAACAATCACACCTAACTGCGCTCGCCAACCCGCCTGCCAAGCGTGGCGAGTATTGGCTGAACCCCCCAGGAGGAGGCCTATGTCCAGCAGTGGACGTTCTATGGCTGATGATGTGATGATATGATATTTTTTTTAAGTCTGATAAAAAGGTTGCAATGTGTAAATGATAACTATACTATTGTTGATACTTTAGAATGTTGTTAATAGTTGAATGTGGTAGTTTCGTAAAATTTAATCTCGTTACCCTGCCTGTCACTTCAATATTCTGAAGTACTCTTCTAGATAAGTACATAGAAACGATAATTATGTTTATCACCTGGTTTTAACCGTGCACAAAATGCTATAGTCTGCTGTTACAGTTAGTGTAGCGCACCGTGGTGACAACCTAAGTTTAAAAAAATCTAAAATGAGGGTAGGAGATCGCAATACAAAAACGCAACGTAAAATATTAAAAATATAAAGTTATTTGACTCGTACTTGCCAATGAAGCAACTGATGAAATACGGAAACTGACATTAAATCAAGTTCAATAGCAAAACAAACTGTATGTGGTTGATAACAAATTCAAGATTTACCCGTCAGATCCTATGCGGTTAGACAAGTCCGCACCCGGTTCTCCGTCCACTCTTCGCCTATAATTGAAATGTCGAGACGATAGCTACTGGATACATGAATTTAATTCGCTACCAGTTTAGCCCTGCAGTCATAGCAAAAATAATTTAATTTGCAATCGTGGAACGAAAGAAAAAATCAAACAGCTACAGATAGTAACAGGACAAGCAAGAGAGGTTCAGAATAATCGAGCCGTATAACCTAGCGCCTATAATGATTTAAATGACACATAAATTACACGGTTACCAATAAAACCTAATTTACTGGCAGTTCGTGTTGATTTATCCCAGCTCTTGACAATGTAATTTCCAGAAATATCCGGTCAAATCCTGTTATACTTGCGTGTTGCCAGAAGCATAGAGTTTTTGTAGCAGCGACAATGCAAAGCCGATGATAAAATTGTGTAATAACCATCCGGTTTTCAGAACAAGCGAATTTATTACAACAATAAGTCAACGTTTTGTAATATTTACAAAATTACTCACTGTGCCGGATTCTAGGAGAATTTAAACCCCTTTTTGCGAGACTGCCGATTGGTGTAGTTTATGAATTCTAATTTGACGCCTGCTTGCACTAATTCGATTAAATTCTAGACATGGTACAACATTACACACCTTATGTAACGACTGGTTATCTATTAAAGGCTTTATTTTGTATAGTATACATTTTTGAGGGTATTATAGCAATATCTTATATGGTGACTGCTCTGTTTACTCATTTGATATAAGCTTTTCTTCCTGATTTGTGGGGCGATAGTTCAATTCCCACCCAGATATTCTGTGTCTGGGTGTTCCACAAGTGTTATAAGTTGTATTTACAAAAACCGGCCAAGTGCGAGTCGGACTCGCGCACGAAGGGTTCCGTACAATTATCTATAAAAATGGCAAAAAATCATGTCTGTTGTATGGGAGCCCGCCCCACCTAAATATTTTTTTATTCTGTTTGTTATAGCGGCAACAGAAATACATCATCTGTGAAAATTCCAATTGTCTAACTATCACGGTTCATGAGATACAGCCTGGTGACAGACGGACAGACAGACAGACGGGCGGACAGTGATATCTTAGGAATAGGGTCCCGTTTTACCCTTTGCGTTTTATTATGCATATCAGTCCCCTGGTTTTTATCAGAACCAGAGGTCTGACAAAGCTAAGCTTGTACAATGGTACAAGCTTTGTTTAGTTTGAGGCTAGATAGCGCTTTGTGAAAATGTCGTCCAATATTTATTTTATTTTATCATGAACAAAAACAGGCGAAATGCGCCGTTAGGCCTTCTAGGTCGGGCCTTCTCGGCACTCTAGGCCGACGATGGCCCCCGGTGCGTGGATCCGATGGAAGCTCTCCCTCTGTCCGTTAAAAAATGCTAAAAAACATCACGTGATTTAATGGACGGCCCCTAACTGGTAAACAATATTTTTAAATACTTGCTTATAATACGTACAGCATTCTGTACGTATAATAATATATAAAGATACAAAGCAACATAAATAAATGTTTGTCATATAAATGTTTCTCCTGGTTGTGAACCGAACACACACACACACATACGCATACACACACACATTACACACATACACTCTACAGCTCAGCAGCAGTGCTATTACCAACTAAATTAAATAAAACTTTCGAATCGTTTTCAATTATTTAACATGGCGGAGAGTATTAGGTTTTCTTTCTTAAAAATATTAAGTTTTATCATTAAATCGTGAACGTGTGCGAGCGAGAATGTAGACGCAAAGAACTGAGAAGAAAAAAATATTTGACAGCGCCCTGTTTTTTTGTCCAAACTACTCAAGTTATGAAGACAATTATTTGAAAATGCTATAACCATTGTTTCTTCCAAATCAACTCAAAATGATTATTATAATAATGTGGGTGCTTTACTTCCCGCCCTTAGCATAATTTATAAATATCGTTTATTTAGCTATAAAGGTGGGCACAAACGAGCTAACAATGTATCAAATCTTCATTTTACATTTTATAACAGGCTGTAAAAATGTGAAGTTAAAGACCCAATCATCGGGCCTTTTAATACAACATTACATAAGTATTAATTTAAACTACTAACTCGTACATTTGTTGTAAAATAAGTTTTTATTAATTAATAATGAGTGTTAAAACAGCGATACCCTGGACTTTCTTTTATTAGTCAAAGTGTATCGCTGCACGCGTGCATTGCAGATTTTTTTAATGTACAAGTAGAACATTTATTAATGAGACGTACAAGGCTCTCCCCTGATGGTAAGAGATAACACATGTCTATGACCATTGCAGTGACACACAGTACTTTAAGTAGAAAAACAAAGTCCAGGGCATCGCCGCTTTGGTACTCATCACTTTGAAACGTTCAATGGTTAGTTTCAACAGCCCTGTAATTTTGCTAGCTGCAGTACCTTTCAAACTGAAACACAGTTATGTTTACACACTAGTTCTTGGCGGCAGAATATCTGGTACTGCAGTGGTAGGTATCTACCTACATGACCTCCTGCTAATGGAATTTCCTCCATGAGTCTTCCTTTCTTGCTTAGTTTTGGTCTAGATAGCGCTTCAAAATTTGTTTATCCGGCTTATTATTCTACTTTTTGATATACCTTTACCTTTTAGAAACGAGATGTGAAATCGAATTTCCAGTCGTCAAAGTAATAAAGAATAGAAATAAGTACAAATCCAAATAACTTTATTGCTTAATATAATGAACACTATGATAAATCCTATTTCCAAAAACTATATCTATTGTTATAAGTACATAGCTACACTTTGTGAAGCAGTGCTATCATGGTGGCATAAACTAGCTGCTTACTTAAACATTTATAAGCAAGCTAAACAAAAACAAGAGACGGCGACGGATCCAGTATCCAGATATTAGCACTGATTAGACGGAATAAGTTGCTAACAGATATGCCCGGCCCATTATTAGGTGTTGCATTATAAAAGCGAAACCTGTTTATGTATTCTATTGTAGCAGTGACTGAGGTTATGTTGGAAAACTTCGGTGTTGAAAGATATTAAGTTTTTTTTAAAAATGTATTTCGGTCTCAGGGCCGGGCAGGGCCTAATTTGCCGGAGATTAGTGATGCAGTGCCTTCTGACAATGCGTGTTGTGTCAAAGGTCACACACGTGTATCTTTTGAAGATAATTAAATAAACCAGAATAATGATAATATTGACATAAATCTTTTGATGACACTGGAAAAAAAATCAAAACTATATGTGAAGTCAACGCGCAGCGAGTCCTGACGGTAAGACGTAAGCCGCAAATGTAAAAAAAAAAAAACAATTACCATCATAATATTATTTCAAAGTTACAACTTCACAAATAGCCGTGATACTTTTTAAATTGATCGATGAACTCATGTAAAAAACAAGTTTTTTCGATTCGTCAAATAAAGAAATGCCATATGTTATTGTGAATGTGACACAGAGAACTAGAAATGTCAAAGCCGAACTTTCAGTTAAGCCTTAATTTTTTTTTTAGTAGAAACGTATATAATAATTATGTGATTTGACAATAAAAATAACAATTTCACTAGACTTTTTTAACGTATATAATAAGCTCGCCTTTAACCACCAACTCGCCTGATGGTAAGCGAAGATATGGTAAAAAGATGAGGCACTTCGACTAAGATACCTATCTAGGTACCACGTATTCAATTATTTTATTTAGGTGCCCAAGTGTGTTCGTACAAGCCCACGGAAAACCGACTTTTAAAAAAAATGGCTGACAGGCTTGACCACAGCTCACCTGATGTTAAGTGACGGTGAGGTCGAAGATGGTAAAGCACACCTTGCCTGGAATGGAACTGGCTCTCAAGTGAGGCTGCCGGAACACACCGTTAAATGCTTGGCGACAGATTTTCAACTTGAGGGTGGTAGCTAGCTAGCCGAGAACTAGAAAGTACCCAACCACCACGCTTAAACTTCTTGAAATCATCGCGTTATATTTTTATTAGATCTTAAGCAGTTTTATGGTACCGTAAACATAGCGTAGGTAGGTATTTCTTCACTAACTTATTTATTTCATGTTTACTTTAGCTAAATCGATTTATGGTCGTACCATCACCGTAAACTAATTGGACGGTGGGTGCCAGTCGCTCATATCGCGTCTAATTTTATAAATGCGAAAGTGATAGTTTGCTGTCATTATTTGTTTTTTTTTAAGAGATTTTTGGCATGGACAATATGAAGTATATTCCCTGTATGATAATAGATAGTTTTTTTTAATTATTTACACCAAAGTACAATAGAAAAAAAATGTGTAAAAAAGCGATCTCTTTCAGGCAACATTAGGATAATAGAGGAAAAACTTGTAAAATGTAAAGAAAGATCACAATATTTTCCTTCACCGCCCGAAGCTAAAAGGAAGTAGGTACGAACCTAACTTACAAAACTCAAAGGTGTATGCGTGATTTGAACCTAAGTCTAAGCTACTGTAGAATCAGATGATGTAGGTACTAAGTTTTTTGGATAAAATGGACCTATCCTCCGGTCCGTCATTTAAAATCACATTTTCAAATTGATTACAAGTTTAAATTATGTAAAAAAAAAAAACAAAAAAAAAAATATAACTTAGCTTACATAATAGGCATAATAAAATTAAAGCCATGTCTATAATATATTTGGACTCCGAGCTCTGTAGCTGTCAAATTTACGGTTCGTATTGGTAGCACAAACTTTGCATTTTAAAAACCACTTCGAACGTAAATTTGCAGATCCAACAGCCTAATGGAATCAACAACCCAGAATGAAGTCAAAAATGAAGCTGATCAATCAGCGTGAATAAATAGAGGGTCGTGGCATTAGGGCCGGCATTCACGGTCCTGAGTTACGCAACGTGCTGATTCAAATATTTATATGGTGGATGTTACGTCACTTGACATTTCCATATACGACGAACGTGGCGGAGCTTGCAGCTTGCGAACAACTGTCGGACACGAGCGTGACTAAAAAGTCGGCAAGTGTGTGTCACGCTTTATTTCCATTATTCAACTTTTCTTCCAAGTGGTTTACCTTAAGTGCGTATCACTTATAAAGCAATGTAAATTACGTAAGTCATGAGCTTTACCCTGAACATACCTACACAAGGTTACACAGAATTTCTATTAAGCTGTGAGGAAATTAAATGATTACACCGGTAAATAAATAATTAATTAATAAACGTATATTGCGCGGAAAGGTTAATAGCAAGCATTACCAGAGTGAAGAGAGTTTTGTGTGACCATAGTTAAAATAACATTTATTAAATTTTGGCTTGGGTTATGTTTAGCATTTTTCCAACAAGCCGAAATAAATATGTGGTAGTCATAATTATGAATAATTTTTACACAGCGATCTACATTGAAAATACGAAAAATTTATGGCCAATAAAATTGGAATGCCAAAACAATGAAATATACGAATTTGAAACAGCTGACCACATCCTACATTTTAGGGTCAGTCCCATTCAAAAATAATAATATCGGAGGATATTTCCTACAACGCCATCTAGCTCCAAATGAGTCAAAGCTTATAATATAGCCAGAACACAGTAAAAAGTGTTAATAACAAAAAAAAACATTTTTATAATTATGATAATAGTGGTCTCATTTGCGGGTCGCTGTTCTTCTCACGGTATACACACAATCTAGTACTTTAACCCTAGATTAAGATTAACCAACTTTCCTCTCCCTGTATTGTACAAAAAAAAATATTGTAATTCAAAGTTGACAAAGGTCACGGACCCCGGTGTCTGTGGAGCGTATATTTTAACAAATTAAAAAAAAACATGTGTTTTCATTTCGCTCCACTTAAGCATACACTTAATTTAAATCTATAAACAGGATTCACAAGAAGCATAAAAATGTTAAAGTTTACCCGTGTCAGGTGTGTATGATTATAAATTAGAAAAATTATCAGCTGCATGTTTGAATCCAAAGTAGTGTGAGGTAAGATTTATATTTAAATCTTGCAGCTTATTGGCTGAAATCTTTTTTGTACTTGTTGGTACATTGGTACTTTTTCTTGTACTGTATTTACTTGGTGGTGGATTTCCTTAGCAGGAGGTCGTCTAGGTAGGTACCAGATATTCTGCCGCTAAGCAGTAGTGTGTAAACATTACTGTGTTCCGGTTTGAAGGGTACTGCAGCTAGTGAAATTACAGGGCTATTGAGACTAACCATCTAGTCTCAAAGTGATAAGCGCCAAGGCAGCGATGCCCTGGACTTTGTTTTACTACTCAATGTTCTGTGTATCGCTGCAATGGTCATGGACAGGCGTTATCTATATATCTATCTGTTATATATATAGTGGAGGCCAGGATAATGGTCAAGTGTGGTGTCAACCAGTGAGTCAAAATCATTTGAGGCCAGAATTTTGGTCACGTGAGACGTCAACCAATGATTTTTAATCGGTAATATGGCCAGAATTGTGGTCACATGTGGCGTCAATCAGTATCACAATCGTTTATGAGGCCAGATTTTATTCACGTGTCTATACTATCAAATGATCTAGCAGCACAAATACAGCAGGATGTAAGAAATCGAAATTGATTTTATCTTTTCAAATTCGAGGCACTTCTTTTGTCAATAACTAGTGTTTTTCGTACTGACGACGAGAGTAGAATAGATGTAGTCAGACTGGTAACTTGTGATTGACCTTAGTCTGTGCCCACGAAATTTCATTTGTATTATTTTATTCATACGTAGTTGGTTTCAAATATTTTGTCCTACTATCCTACTAATATTATAAATGTGAAAGTTTGTATGTTTGGATGTTTGTTACTCCATCACGCAAAAACGGCTGAACGGATTTAGATGAAATTTGGCACACATATAGTTGATTACCTAGATTAATATATATAATACTTTTTATATCAGAAAAATGTTAGGTTCTTGTGGGATTATCAAAAAACTAACTAGTGGACGTTTTGACTTAAATTTTGGTATAGATGCATCTTATGGTACATTAATCAGAGATAGCGCAAGTTTCATGACTATTGGTTATTTACACATGTTTCATTTTTCTATGAACCTTATTCTAAAGTTAATGCGGCCGAAGTCGTGGACGTAAGCTAGTGAATAATATATGTATAATAATGACGATTCTCATAAAACCCACGTGTATTAAAGAAATTGCATACATTTTGGGAAGTTACGGCACTTATGACCTCATGGTACGCCATTGACATTTGCCGGGTCAGCTCACGTCATTAACGTTTTCGTTGTTTTATTTAAAGTCACAATAATTTGCATGGCAATTTATAACACGAAAATAAATAAGAAATATTACAATTTTCACAGAGCTACAAAAATTTAATCACGATTTTGACGTTTTTGTTCGTGTGAACCATGTTTGAAGGTGTAATTTTTAAACTTATGCAACTTGAACACATTATTATGTTTATCAACGGGTCTTAATCGCACACAAGATGCTACGAAAGTCCTCTTAACTGAACTACATTATTATTCACTTATGGTTTGAGAAGTGGTCGTGAATAATTTTATTTAAGACAAAGATTCAATTATTTCAATACAATATTTTTAGACAAAAAGGCCGTCAGATGAGGGATATATAGAAGTGGTTGAAATCAAAAACAGCAAATTACAACCAGGAAGATTGATTTAGGTTGTCATCATAGAATCCGGTCATAGCCAAGTGTTCGTATCGCGGTATTGTTTCAGAATGGTTTGCTAATATATTCAGTGCTTGCAGTGTGCCGTGGCGACAACCTTACGTTTTTATAAGACTAAAATGAGGGTAGAAGATCGCAACACCCTCATTTTTTCATCGAGACGATCCGCTCTCTCCAGTCAACTCGTGAACACCATTTTAGCCGAAACGTCGAAGTAAATAAACAAAACTAATTTCATAGTATTTTGTGCGCGATTACGACCCGGTGATAAACGTAATTAATTAAAAAACACGTATCGTTATGATATTTATATTAAAATTTTCAAGTTGTACCTATATTGAAACCTACCTCATTATTTTTACATACATATAAACAAGTTGCCATTTCTTCATAAATTATTTATTAGTTTCATACTTGGTGGTAATTCAACTTTTTAAATGGTTTCTGGGTTATCGACAGCGGTCGGCCTTGCGGATATCTGTATGTAGACAATACCATTTTGCATGACTATCATGTGAGGCAAATTTTTTCGAAGCCCTTTGTGTTATTGAAATATTGTTCTTGTATGCATAGTTAATTGTTTGAAGATATATGTTTAGAAATCCATTTTGGACTGGAGTATTTCTTACAAAGAATTCTAACTTTCTATAGAAAAACAAAATTTACAATTAGGTACAAGTCCCAATTAGTAATTACATTATTGTGTTTCAGTTTAAAGGGCACTGTAGCGAAATGGCAAGGTAAATGAAACTCAATCGAAAGTTCCAAAATAGTAAGCACTGATACAGCGATACCCTGAACTTCGTTTTGTTAGATAAATAATCCAATTTTTTTTTTAATTTAAACGTTATGAGACGACCGTGTCTCTCTGCCGATGGCATGTGACAACGCATGCCCAGGATCTTTGCAGCGATACAAAGACCTCGAATAACAGAACGAAGTCAAGGAGTTACTGCGCTTATTACTTTGAGACATTCAATGGTTAGTCTCAACAGCCCTGTAACTTCTCAAGCTGCATTACCCTTCAAGCCGGAACACAGTAATGTTTACGAATTATTGCTTAGCGTCAGAATATCTGGTACTGCGGTGGTATCTACCAAAACGAAATGCGACGGAGATCTATCACCAATTTGTCTGATTTACTCGTAGTTAGCAACGTTGCAGCCACTATGGGAAGCCGATACCTTTACCACCACGAGAGCGATTTGTTCGTCTCATTATTCGTTACAATGAAAAAGGTTACCGTATTACTGCAAATAATATACATTTGTGTTAAGATAAAATCTGAGAAAAATCTTAATAAGATCTTTGTTTCAGTTTACGAGTTGCCATAACTTATAACCGAACGTGACGATTTTCTTTTTCAGCTGAATTCATATATAAGTGTGCTTATCTACACGACGGGCATGAATACAAATGTCCTTGAATAATGAGGCCTAGCACACACCGTCCGACACGACGTTGAACCGGCTTCCAATCCGTATTATATTGTCCGTAAAAAGCCGGATAAATATGGTCATAATGGCCGGAACGCCGGACCGAGAGCGGCACGAGATATTGCCTCTTCGAATATGGAAATGAACCTTTATTCTCTTACTTTGGTTCGTTGGAGCCCTTTAATATTTTATTGCTTGTATTTTTGTCGATTACAGCAATAGCTGCTATTGAAAATGTACCATTTACCGGGTAATGTATGTTCAGAGTCCTTGCCATGTCTTCTATCTATAAATTGTGTCGTAAACTGCGGATTCTCTGTTTTGTTAACGCGGACCTAATTTGTATTTATTTGTGGGTCGGTTCTCCACATTTATAGGACGGCCACTATTTCTTTTCGAGCTATAAGTATATTGGAACATCTCAGTGTATTGGAAGGATTCAGATTTATTAGACGAATGGTCCATACTCCATACCCTATAAATCCTACTTCTATTTTCCTAAAGATCTTTCCGAGAAACGAGACAGATAAATTTTCGTCTCATCGTCACAAATTATTCGAAAAGATCGTGTCTACATATAGAAAGACAAACATTTGTTACATAGAGCTGGCTTCCTTCTCAACCCTTTCATTCCATAAATGGGTCGCTCACAATGTCTCGAAAATGGAGAAAAGTCTCGAAAAATAAGCAACAAAGAATAGCGTTGTGTTAGAGCAAAATGTCCAGCTGAAGATGAGTGCAGGTTTGATAAGTAGGCCGTAGATGTGGGCCGCTCGTGCTTGAGACAAACTTTATGGAAAACAAACTTGCGTCACTCCACTGAGTAAGTACTTACAATATCTAAGATGGCACAAATAATGATGATACACTGTAAGCAACAGTATTTTTATGCTGTAGGTACTTTGTAACAGTTGTAGTTCTTCTATAGTTTTAGCTTAATTTGAAGCATTAGTACAGTTTTAGTTTACTTTAGATGACAAAGAAATAGAAAAATAAAATATATAATAACATAGAAAGTATAATCTCAAAAAAAAACTTATTTTGTATGGATGCAAGAAACCCGATCCCCATAAACTTTATTCCTCTAGTTTGAAAACGCAAACAACATTTCTTTAGCTAAGGCTGTAAGCCATTTAGATTTCTAATTTGAATACTACTGTGTTGAAAATGACAAATCAATAAATTCACTGACCCAAATTTGCTTTTCAGGGTTCCGTACCCAAAGGGTAAAAACGGGACCCTATTACTAAGACTTTGCTGTCTGTCTGTCCGTCCGTCTGTCTGTCAGCAGGCTGTATCTCTAGAACCGCGTTATATAGTCAGTTGAAATTTTCACAAATTATGTATTTCTGTTGCCGCTACAACAACAAATACTAAAAACGAAATAAAACAAATATTTAAGGGGGGCATACAATACATTCCCATACAACAAACGCGATTTTTTTGCCTTTTTCATAGATAATGGCACGGAACCCTTCGTGCTCGAGTCCGACACGCACTTGGCCGGGTTTTTGTTATATGTAAATGTAATGAGATAAACAAGTTGTTCTGATGACGGTAAGAGATATCACTTGTCCATGACCATTGCAGCGATACACAGAACTTTGAATAGAAAAACAAAGCCCAGGGCATTTGGTGCTCATTGCTTTGAGACTTTCGATGGTTAGTCTCAACAGCCCTGTAATTTTGCTAGCTTCTATGTATAATATTCTAAAACTTCGAGACAGTAATAGAAAGATATAGTATATTGTACGATAAATTACATGCAGTGATTAATTCATGCTGGTTACTTGTTCATTCGATAGGTAACATCCGCGTTGAATCATTCTGATTCATGCAATACGAATTACCTTACTAACGTGTCTTAGCGTTAGAAGTTCGGAGTAAGTCACAAGTTTAGTCATATTAATTTACTATAGCTATATAGAACGTATCTTTGTAAATGCTTGTAAATACTATTTGTATTATATAGCTAGATTATAGATACACAAATTAAATGATTTTAAAATTATTCTAGGGGGACACATCTAACATTTAAAACGTACGGTATTTTGAGGGTTAACGACTAAGGGAAACACTTAAAGCAAATCAATAATGAAAAAAAAAACCTTTATACACTACTTAAACAATAATATGCTACTAAACCGTGCTTGCTCCACTAACACACTCATAGTAAGGCTTTGAATGACATATAATAATATATATAACTGTATATAATCATATATTATATCGTATAAGTTATATACAGGGGTAGCACAGGCTTTATACAAGGGGTTGCATTAAAAACTCGACATACCCTGTACCAAGTGGCCACCTGTTTGACGCCGAAGTCACCACCGAAAACAATATACATACACAAATTAATAAAAATGCATATAAACATAATAATATAGTTATATACTTGGTAATACCTACAACTAATATAGACGATAACTTCATACAAAGTAAATAAGTGCTGTAACGTTAAGATAGTAATTGTACAGGTGATAATTATTATAAAATTATCTAATTACGCAGTTATACAAACATAAAAACAAAACAGGTATTGTTTTAGGAAGTGTTAAAACTATATATAATGTCGTAAGATATTTAATTATAGGTAATGTGAAAATTGTTACTAAGCAGTTTATAAATTATAACTGTATTAAGTCTAGCAATCAGGTACACATTTTTAGAACATTATCTTGGTTTTCGTGCATTAGTACGTTTTGCGGTTTTACCGCAATTTTTCCAGCATATTACCAGACAAGTAAAAACTAAAATCCTGACATCGATAACAGAGTATCAAAGTTCGACTATAACATACATAAGCTGATTGTCTTCAAACGTCTGAACAAAATTTCTTGAATAGCATTTTCGATTAAGTTACCTTTGAAACAAAAAAAACTAAATCAAAATTGGTTCAAACGTTTTGGAGCTACGACGCAATAGACATACAGACACACACATTAAACTTATAATCCCTCTCTGTTTACTTTAGGGGATTAAAAGAGATTTATCTTTTTCCATAAATCATACTTGGACCGTTTTGAGAAATTTGACCAAATTTCATATAATTGTTTATTATACAAACACACACACCTACTAACTTACACCTCTTTGTTTAAATAGATATATCATTATTTATAAAGTACATTTAGACCGTTTTGCTAAATTTGGCCAAATTCTATATAATCGTTTATGTGTGATAAATTAATAAACACATATGTAGATGCATAGCTACTTTGACCTTTATATTTAATTGTGTGAGTGGGACGAACATTTACATTCTACCTATAACAATAGTAAATCAATACTATGTATTGTTGTTTTATGTAAAAGTAACGAGACAAATGAAACGCTCTCCTAGTGGTAAGAGATAACCTTTGGACATTGCAGCGGTACCAAAAACTTACAAACAAAATAAAGTCCAAGGCATTACTGGTACAGCGTTCATTACTTTGAGACATTCGATGATTAGTCCCATTCCAGGCTAGGTATGCTTTACCATCTTCGACCACACCGTCACTTAACATCAGATGAGTTGTAGTCAAACACCAAACCTGTCAGCTATAAAAAAGTCTCAACTGCCCTGTAATTTCGCTGCAATACCGTTCAAACCAGAACTCAGTACATACACACACTACTGCTTGGCGGCATATGAACTTGTGATACTGCAGTGGTACCAACTTAGACGACCTCGAAAGGAAATCTATTACGTAGTCGAATCACACTAATATTATAAAGGCGAAACTTTGTGAGTATGTTTGTATGTTTGTTACTTCGTCACGCTCAAACAGCTGGACCAATGTTGATAAAATTTGGTATGGAGGTAGCTGACACTGATCCAAAAAAATAGTAGCGAGTAACACCGCAAGGCGTAGCTAGTTTATTATAATTCAGACTAATATTATAAATGCGTAAGTTTGTTTGATACGCTTTGACGCCTTAACTAATCAAGCTATAGTCATAAAATTTTGCATAGACATTTTTAGAGGTACCGAAAATATGGTAAAATGGTATATAAGTACCATTCTTAAAAAAAGGACAGTTTTTTACATTAATATAATAATAATTTCTACTATACATTTAATATACTAGTGTATCTGATCGAAGTCTATAAAAGTTTTACCTTTTTCGCCGTGCAAGATAAAATTACTTATGAGTAAATCATAAAAGCACAACCGCAAGATTTCCTCGTAGTGAATGTGTTCCATTCCGCAGTGGTCCGAACATCCAAGAATTTATTTTCATAGCGGTACCGAACCGGTCTGTAATGTCACCGGGGAATGACTCAGCGTTGATTTTTCCTACTTCGATGACATTATTAGCTCAGACTCAGGGTGTAAAAGTTGTTATTTGCTTCAATTGTTTTCTTAACATTCACGGTATCGTAAACGTGTTTTTTTTTTCAGGAACATGCAAATCTTGATTGACTTAAAATATGTTAAAAGCTATTGATTACTGATGAAAGTCGATCCAGATGAACATAGGTTTTAGATGATAGCAGCGTACCAGTCATGTTCACAATAATATTATAAATGCAAAAGTTTGCTTATTTGTTATTTCTTCACTCTGTGATGAATTTTGATGAAATTTAGAAAAAGTATAGTTTATATCCTGTTGATGCATAAGGTACTTACTGCAAATGCGAATGAAACCGCGTGACGCAGTTAGTAACTAACTTACGTTATGCATTTTTGGTCGCATCGGGTCCATTAGGCGGTTATTTTTATTTTAACAAACATAAATAAAAACATAAACACAAAGAACAAAAAGAAAGAAATAAATAAATTTTATGTTACAAATCGGCCTCAACACGGCATAATGCCGACTGCAGCCAGCCGGCGCTGGTCTTCCGTCGAGGTTGGCAAGTGACGTCACGAGTGTAACGAGTGTGAGTGTGTGTGTAATGTGTTTTCAAATTCGTATTTCAGAATTTGTATAATGTGCGTATTTCCAGTTAATTTAATTACGGGCCACATAAATTTAATACTGAATACCACCAATTACACATCGGTATATACCCATCTAATTGGAATAACTTACTTGTCATAAAATAATAAACTAATTTTATTAGACTTCCGTGAAAAACCAGCTACTATAAAATAGTAAATTTGGCAAGTGGCTCAGGTAGTAGTTGTGATAAGAACTAGTATTTATGGCAATAATAAAAATTACATACTTTATAACCGCGCAAGGAGATAAATTATTGATAAAAATAATGATAATACATTTATTATGGTAATGAACATTCAAATAAATACAGGTAAATGAGATAATGAAGCGTAGTTTATTTCGAATATTAATATACAGGTGCTTATTGCTATTAATTGCCTAGAATATAGTATAAACATTCGACGCTTCCCTCTCTGTGAACATAAATACATTTTATAGAAAAAGAAAATGTTCGTCATGAATGATGCCTCTGTGATGCGAATGTTCATAATGAAACAAAAGTAAAACTAAAGCTTAGTATACATGCGGATTGCAAATGTGACATATTTATCGCGTCTTGGCTGACTGTGTGACGGTTAATGCGTACACTCGCCCGGATTTACGGCTGTCGTAGGTGTACCACCCACTGTACTCGTAGCTGCCGACTTGTTACCTGTACTTGAGACGGTTACTCTAGTTTAGTCATAGCTTTAGTTTACAAATGGGTGCGAAACAGTTACCGTTGAACAGAAAATATAAAGGTTTTATGATGATACAAATTCCAATAACACAATAATTACTAATCGCTTACTTTTTAAAGTATTTATTATGTCTAATTTAACTAAATTTAGGTTTAATTTAGGACCAAAATTGGCCAATAACCGTCTTTAAGCCTAAAAATAAACCACGGAGGTAGCACTTAATACAAAATATATGTGTATATATTATATATAGTGTATATGTTACTCCTTCAAGCTATAACGGCTGAATATATATACGTTTACACATATTATACCCACGTTTTCCTATCTATAATATTTCAATGTATCTATTAGTTGATAAGTCAGTATTTATCGAGTATAAGTAACTTATTTTATCCTATATAAGTTTTTAATTGATTCTGACGCCCCAATGGAAAATGCTACCGTAACAATAGCATACTGACAAAGAAAGGTTTTCAAAGACTCTGTAATTAAACTTTTAGAGTCGTCCCAATCGCTTTCCTGAGTAAATATTCTGGAGCGCGATAGCTTCAATTCGAATTGAATATCAATCGAATCGAACGAAAGTAAATTTGATTTTAATTGAAATTTTTATCAGTAGAGTGTTGTAAATAACGAACACTTGAATAAAACAGGTATCATTACTCCTAAATAAAATACGCTAATTGGCCTAGATTCGATAGTAATCTACATATTATTTTATTAAAGGCATCTTTATCTTATCTTTTTTTATAAGCCCACAACAGATTCCTTCTTAGTGAGTGTACATCAGGTGTAGTAATTATATATTTAAAAAAAAATCAAGTCATTTTACTCACTAGGTAATGATTTACCAATAATACCAATGTTTCATACGGGCACTTTATCTTTTTTTTCTAAAATTTGGCTTTTGGTGTATTTGTAGCCATTATAGCTCAATGATTAACGCGTTCAGACCGCACGCCGAAGGGCGTGGGTACAAATTCCAATAATGAGCTTGAGCTGCCGGTAAAGGCAAACATCGTGAGGAAACCACAACGTGGTGGTTGGGTAGTTTACTATCCTCAAGCTGCAAATGTGCCACCAAATACATAACTTAAGGCGACAAGGCCGCCACTTGTGGCACTAGCTCATAAGATTCTTTTGTTTTCTGTACTCTTTTTCTATTTTTGGTGTGCACAATAAAGAGTTTCTATCTATAACTGCGTGTTCCGGCATTCTCACTTGAGAGCCATTTCCCATTCCAGTTTAAATGTATTTACACTCTACGATCGCACTGTCACCGAACATCAGGTAAGCCAAACATAGCCTGTCAACCGTAAAAAATCTTAGGCCACGTAAACGTAAATAATTTCACATGAACATTTCTGAATCAATCTCACGTTTCATAATACAAGTTCACCTGCTTGTGTTCAAGTAACATTAACATATAAATCAAAAGTTACCGAGGCACGGCAACTTTGAATAATATTTACAATACAACAATATATTTGAATAAGCGAAAGTTCTTTGTTGTAAATACTCAGAATAAGTAACGTGATGGTTTTACGTATTTTGTTGAATGATTTTGAAAAATTTGTGAAATAATGAAGAAATTTTTGTGTGTTATCTCATTAGAACGAGGTTAATGTTACTCGGCGTTTTTATAGAGGCGTTAGACTTGGTTTTAAAAAGGTTATTACCTATAAAATAGCATAAATGTAGCGTATGCACTAGATAATATTTCTGGAATAGTAAGCAATCGTTGCTAATAATGCTTATAATAATCAAGTTGAATTATATGTAATGCGTATATTTGTACGGAATCGTACAATTTGTACACTTTTTTTTCATTTGGCTTTGTTCATTATGATCACGGTCTTGTAAAGTAGTGGCAACCTTACTAGAAGCATCGACGGAGTTTAGAAAGCAACACAAAAAGACATGTTTCACCAAATCTTTTCACTTTCCTATAGCATGTAATTATTATGAATAAATATCACTATTTTATACATAAACATTATAAAATATTTGCAACATAGGTTCCCGCCAATATTCTTTTTATCAATGAAGTGGAACATTTGCGATCTTTTTGGTGAAGTGTAAACTGACCTTAGGCAAGGCGGCGAGGCACTGCTGCTTGACGTCCCAGACGAGCTGGTCACGCGGGAACTGGAGGCTCTTCTGCACGTTCAGCTCGGGCACGTGCACGCGCACCAGCAGCCAGCCCTCGCTCTCCCCGCTCTCGCCCTCCATCACAAGCTACGACATCTGTGGAACAACAGAAATATGACTTTATTAGTGCCCGCTTACATTTAGTCTATGATTGGAGTAGACTCTCTCTTTCTCACACGAGAAATTTCACGTTAGCGAAAAGTTGTCAGAACACATTAAGCATTGGCTAACTTTAAGCAACGTTTATAAGTAAAACCCTGAACTTTAAAGCGCTGTAAGTTGTAAAAATGTTTTTAATACATTTTTAATAACATGTTTGATTATAACGTTTGATTAGATTGTATACTCAGCGGATTGGCTCGCAGCGTGAAACAAGACGAGCCCGCGTGCGCGTCGTCTTCTGCTTTAACTCCTTGATAAAGGTCACCGAACTCGGAGTATTCGACATAATCAAACGCGAGTGATTTCGTTTAAGCAACACAACAATGTGTCAAAACCACGGTAGTTTCCATAGCAAAATTTATAAGTACCTACATTTTTATAAAGCAGTGATAAAAGTTGATTATGCTATAATAATACTTCTAATAATATGACTATTTGTGTACGGGTATTAGTTACATAGTCATAGAACTATCAAACTCATTCGAACAGTAATACATCACTTTAATCAAGTGTAACATTTATAGATTTACAGTTATTAACTTGAAAGAAATACATTTACAATAGAATGGCATTTTCAAAAGTATAAAAAAACAAGGCCCAAAACGTGCGGCAGGATTCGTCTACTGTTAGAGAAAATATAATTTCAAAAACACGTATGTACGTGTACATTCATGCTAACTTGCTAACGAAGTAAGCAATTGAAAGTCTGAAGTATATCGAGAAAATCTCAAGAGGTTTCCAAAGTAAATGTTATTTTCATCGATAAAACAAACAACGTTTTATTTGCTTACAAGAAGGTGCAAATCCCAGACAACCTTCAGAACGATGAGTGGAATAAGCAAAAACAATAGAAATAAAAGAAATTTGGCATATAACAGTTGACTATTTCTTTTATTTTATTTACGGAATGGACTTCTACAGTAGCAAATTTAGTGGAATATTTTACTGTGGTACTGGTTTTTGTGTGGTTCTTTTTTTAAATACCGAATAGGTTCGTTTTTGTCCTTATCCTGCCTGATATTACGCAACGATATGGTATGGAACACGCTTACCTAGAAGGAACCTGTTTAGTCTTGATTTCCATATTGTACTTTTAGGGAAACACATGCCGGCAAAGAGTTCCACATCCTCGCTGTACGAATAAAGAGTGTGGATTCCAGGTCAGTGCGACTTTTCTTTAACTTTAGGCGATATTTAAGCTAAGGTTAAGTTAGATCTATTTCATATAAAAAGCTAAAAGAGAGAAAGAATGAGAGAGAAGTGAAACGAGAATAACCGGAAGATCGGTTTTAATTATGTCGCTGCATATATATATATTGTTTTTTGGAGTGTTTTTGTATTTATAACAAGCTCAATAGTTATAAAAACTATAGCCCGTCGGAAATAATATACGGAAAATATGACCATACAAGAAAATATAGGGCCTATGACACCCGGAGTATAATAACGAATCGATTGCCATCTCATTTATCAAAATCGGAGAGTAGCATCTAACGGTGTATTCCGGCAGCCTCGCTTGAGAGCCAGTTCCTTTCCAGGCTAGGTGTGTTTACCATCTTCGACCACACCGTCACTTAACATCAGGTGAGCTGTGGTCAAACAATTAGCCTGCCAATCATTTTAAAAAAACATACAGAGGTATATGGACCATTAATAACATAGCCTTTCCTTTTTGTTTTGTAGTCGGGTAAATATAGTGGCGTTTTTCATAAGGGGCCGTCCATTAATGACGTGATATATTTTTTAGCATTTTTTAACAAGTTTGATTTTGACGGGCATAAAAATAATATTAAAGGAACGGTGTAATCATGCAAAATACATATATTGTACTAGGAACATATTTAATGTACATTGTCCTCGGACTACGGATTAGCAAGACTTTCTTCAACACTAACCACTGCATAAGCATCTTGCAAGTCAGTTGTTGGCACTGTGCTTTGATGAAGATCAACGTTGGTTTCATCAAGCGATTCGGCGTCCTCATTCGCGATTGACGAAAAAATAAATACACGTTATATCTCACTATACCCCCCCACCCCTCTTGTGATATTTCGTGATTATCGCTAAAAATATCGAAATACTTAACACTGGTAAAATGCACAAAGTGTGATGCCAAAGACAAAGAAGCAAAAACGTTGCATATAAGTTAACAGCCAGAACAATCTATCCGGGTGCCGTTCCGTGAAGTCTACATTTCATATTCTATAGCTATTGGCGCCAATGATTATCTCCTTCCAGGAATGGCTAAGGTGTGATCTGAACTGTTTACCTGTATGATAAAATTGTTTTTTTTTGATGTGGAATTCGTGGTAATGATAATTAATTTAAGTAGGTACATTTAGTAGCGAAAATGGCTACTTATAACAACCATGAAACAGTGACATTATTAAAAATGTATTTTTTTTATTTTAGCCTTATGTAGAACCGATTTTTCATTGCCACAAAAAAATGTAGACTTATTTTATTTAATTTGCTCCATCGGGCAGGCTAAATCTATAAAGCCATACTGCCTCGTCTTCGGTTTTTGTAATTCACGCCTAACATCTATAGTTACAGTCAAAGACCAGTCTTGGTCAAGTCCAGTCCGTACCAGTCGAATCCAGTCATGCCTTAGTAAAGTAGTGGCGACCGTACTATAAGCTTTGATGGAGTATTGGAAGCAACACGAAAAGTCATGTTTCACCACATTATATCACTTTCCCACATTCGTGATTGTAACTTGGCACTTTATAAATAAAACTATATACTTAAGCATTCGAAAAACACACACTAGTTTTGAAAAAAAGTACAATGGGGCGACAGGACTCTTTTCGTTTTCCCACCAAATAACCAAAAAGTATCAAATTTTGATGTACATACCTACCTAAGGACATGATAATATCTGGTTTATACAAATGTATATGCATTTTCTGGCTTATTGCGTGGTGGTAGGGTACTTTCTAGTACTCGGCTGGCTAGCTACCACCTTCAAGTTGAAAATCTGCCGCCAAGCATCTAACGGTGTGTTCCGGCAGCCTCACTCGAGAGCCAGTTCAATTCCAGGCAAGGTGTGCTTTACCATCTTCGACCACACCGTCACTTAACATCAGGTGAGCTGTGGTTGACCACGCCTAATCTGTCAGCCATAAAAAAAAAAAGTTATACTATGAAGTATTTTAATGCTAGTAGAAATGGTTTTTTTATAGTAGGCGATTAACATTGCTAACGAGAAGGTGTAAACGAACTCTAATGGACTAAAAGTGTTATCTTCTGTGGACTCTAGACACCTGTGATAACATTGAGCTTGCTTAAATTTAAGAACTTTTATTTTGTTCCCCAAAAGATATATTTCTTTATGTTTCAGAAGTACGTGAGCATTTATTTTATTTGGCTAATAGAAATAGCCTACATAGTCATTGGTTTCTTTGATAATTTACTGTTTCGTCTTAGAAAAAGATATAGATGTCTAATGTTTTAATTTGTGTCACTAAAACTTAATAAACTTTAGCGCTCAAGGTAATGAGCGCCAAAGCAGCGTTGTCCTGGTTTTTTTTTTCTACTCAAAGTTATGTGTATCGCTACAATCGTCATGGGCAATCGTTATCTCTTACCATCAGCAGATCGTTTCGTTCGTCTTATTACTTTTACATAAAAAAATATCATGACAATATTTAAAAAAAAACATTTAAATAGGAACTCGATAATGGCAGAATGTGCAAAATGAAATGTCGAAAACAAACACAAAACAAGCAGATACGACACAGTGACTGTATGCCACTTCTATTTACTAACACACTGTGTTTACTTGCTTACATAATAAAATAAATACAATATGTCAACACTCCAATAGAAGTGATAATGTTATTGACAAATTAATTGATCGATACTCAGTCGATAGCTATTAAGGTCACATATTAAGATATAGCGCCTACCTATTACAGATAGTGTTATCTCCAAATGATTTATTGACCTCGATTAAGCGACATTATGACCTTATACTTAGTAGAAGAACAGTGTATAATTTTGTAATCAACTATTTTACTAGTATAGGGCATAATTTGCTTATTTTCTGGGAATTTCGCTGCAATTCTATGACTTTTTTGAGGCATCGTGAAAAAACCTACATTTATGATAGTTCTTAATATATAAATTATGCCAACCTACACGTGATAGACAGACATAATCAGGTATAATATAATATAATAATATATAAAGTGCAATACCAAAAAAAAAAAACAAAAGGAAAACACACAAAAAACTATCCTCCTTCTTGAACAGTTCAGTAAAAATATAGAGTTGGAACTTCGAATTGTTGTTTCCAAAGATTTGAAAAAGATTCTAGTAATGTCACCATTACTTTAAGGCTGGACTTTACCGTAACGTATATTATGCCTTTGACTGTGACTAAAGACCTATTTTACTTCAAGTTATAATATCGAAAACTTAAGATACTTTTAAATATTAACTAATCGAATTGGCAAAATGTTTAAAATGGCATGCCAAAGATTAGGAAAAAAATACATTGTCACTATTAATTCTTTTTTCTTTGTTTTACAACGTACTCTTTGTTTTATGCCATTCAAGTACATATACGGAATCGGAATTGGGAGGTGTACAAATATAAATATTCATCAATTCAACTTGATGTCGTAACTCGACCGTGGTTTATTAAATTCCGCTCTTTTTCTAAGTCTGTTACATAAATGTTTATTAGCTTAAGATTAGGTCATGTCTTTAGTCCCACACAATGATTTAAATTCAAAATTTTATACAGGTATTTCTATTTGCCCTTGTGGTTTGGAAATTCCCTTTATGCATCCATCATTAACTGTAATGTTCCATTTCTTACTGAATATTTTTCGTTACTTGCTTTTCCGAATAAAAAAGTCATTTATTGTATTAACAAAATTTATTAAATAAAATAATATTCGGCTTTAATAGTCGTCATTAACCAGGATTATTTAATATTCTCAGTAATGACTTCTAAAAATGCACTCCCTTACTGCTGATGGCAAAATTGCTCCTACCCAAAATCTATCTAAGATAGATAGATAGAAACTCTTTATTGTGCACACCGAAAAAATAAAGATAGTACAGGAAACAAAAGAATCTCATGAGCTAGTGCCACAAGTGGCGGCCTTATCAGTAAGACACTAAAAGTAGTAACCAACAGTAATAGTAGTGTAGTAGTGTAGTTTGGTGTAGTAACCAAAAAGAAAAAAATTATAAATACATGTGTGGCGCAAGTGAACAATACTGAAAGATAACGCTTAGAAATTCCAAATAGATCAAATAGAATATTAGAAGATAGAATCTTGCAACAATGAAGGACTACAGCTTTAATCAACACACTAGTCTATACCAACATCAAAAGCATTCTTCAACAAAAACAAGCGAAGTGGACAAATTCCTCCTTCAGTAGAGCAGGGTAATTGCCACTGTTAAGATAAACGCGTTAAACTATTTACTCGCCTGATGAAATCCATCTAAATAAATAATCGTGATTTAAGCGATACACGGTAGCGTGTAGTTTAGATTAATTGGAGTGATGCAAGTTTCAATATCAGTTCTTGCTGCTGTTACGGCGCAACAGTACATAAGATAGGCTTCGTCAGGATTTTGAATTGCAGTTAGAGTTATTGTTAATAATAATGCTAATACACGATATAGAAATATTGAATTATATAAAAGACTAGCTTAGTATTTTAAATTCTTACGATGTTATGCGAGGACATTGCAGAAGAAGATAATAATAACCTGGAATCAGAAAAGGCTGTGAAATGGCAGTTTTGAGCGCGGGATACTTCTAATTTTTTGAGAAGGGTTAGATCATATTCCACTACACTAGCTAAGTGCGGGTTGGCAGACTTCACAATTCTTTTAGAACTTTTTTTATGAACTCTTGGATATGTAAGATTCCTCACGACGTTTTTCTTTGCCGTTTGAAGTCAGCGGTAATACACACACAACTTAGAAAAGACAGAGGTGCGTGCCATGTGCTATTTGTTGTGGAATTTTAACTAAATTGTTAGATTGTAAAAATAATCTAAGACTTGACGAGGGCAGCTAAAATTTAACAGCCTATGTGCAACAATATTTTATTTTATTACAATATTATAACAAATTATGAATAACAAGATTAGCATGATCTAGATTTCAATAAGTTGTTTGATAATAAAGATTGTAGAAGCTTGACAGGTTGATAGAACTTAACAAGTCAGCTTGATCCATGTTTACTCGAGTCAATGCTCGGACGGAAATAGCTTTGTCACTTAGTTGTTTTTGTATTTTCTTTAGACGTTCGAGCAAAATGCTGCTTCCTCTATTCAGACAAATTTCTTTGGAGAATGAATCATAGGCTCTTTGAAGAACTCTTGGTTTGCTTTAGTTTGTGGAATATTTTGCGTTCATGACGGAACCATTCACACCTTCCCCAAATGTACACAATGGCATGTGACCTGCGATAAACTAATGATGATGATAATTATGTGAACATTAGGGCGGGATGTAAGTAGAATTTTTCAACATTCCGTCATAAATACAAAATATTCCAAAAACTAAAAGTAAATCCAGACTTTTAAATATTTCAGCGGTTTCTTTCTTGAATGTCAACCGTTTTACATTTTTATGTAGAAATGGACTAACGTTTGTCCACAACTGTCTTTATGGTAAGTGATGATATTGTCTAAACTGGAGCATGCTCGTCCATGAGGTAACGAGTACATGTATCGCAGCATCGAGTCTCAGAACTTCCTTCTCAATCTCCCTTAACAAAGATCATGTCAATTCTATATAGATCAACAATCGCAATCACTATTGAATTAATCAACAATTCGAATAATATCGTTAGTAAGTTCACCATTTCTAGGCATGTGATTTTACTTATATACCTGAACATAATACCTAAATGTACTACCTTGATATTAAAAATACAACGTTAGGCTGTTCAAGGCTGCATCTTACATCACAACATCACATACCATCAGGAGAAAAGTTGTAGTCAAAAGCTCGTTCATATAAAAATACTACGTTCAAATGGTTTTAAGGTCCCAGAACCTTTCAGAGCTGTTTAGAGACCGCAATGAAATAGTGATGTGCCAGCATTCCATTCCACTCGTGCTAATTGTCGATTACGCAACACGCTGTAAACAGCTAACGGTGCATGCTGGTTAATGCGGTGAGGCGAGTTGTTATCGTACAGTCAGGAAAAAGAGTGATGACCAAAACGTTCGCACTGGGGCATCTCAGTTGGATCAATTATATTGTACTATTTCTGGTCAGCCCTAGTTGAGGTAACTGTTATCTCTTAAGCAAAACCTCTATAATTAATATATAAAACACAATAAATACAAGATGTTGTTACAAACGGTGCACAGTCAAATAAGTAACCCTGTTGAGACTTAGGTTTATTTTTGACGTGAATACTTTTTCTTATTCTTTAAATTTTCTTACATTTTTCTGGGAGGCAATTTAGATTCAATATTCAAGATATTTATTGCTTCCATACAGTCCATACAGTTACTTGCTTACAAGATCTAAATACAAAATAGAGGTACACAGTCAAATATGGACCCTGTCGGGCACAGCAACGTTAAAAAGCGAGGCGGGAGCATTATTTTAAAACTCAAAATTAACGATAACAAAATCGGGGGATACAGTTTGGTATTGTAGCTATATATCATCTTCATCTAAAATTATATTACCTACACCACACGATAGCTAAAGGATCAAAAAGTTCGTAACGTCAAGCGAGGAATTGAAACACGGAAATCCAAAGAACTTCTAAGTGTTAAAAAATGTATATACCTACATATACGCGGCCGTGTCCACGACACATACTTCGTTTTTTTAGTTAAAGAAGATACATTTATAATGGTACTAACTATTCAATCTTCTCTAAATAATTCAGCACCTGTCTGTACATTTGCTCCTTGTACGTTCTCGTAGTGTAAATATTTATCTGTACACTGCGGTCGCTCATTGACCGCTCCCGGTGTAGACAACGTATTAGCAGAATACCTACAGTTTGATTTCCTCACTTTCTTTAATGGATGTTTATGTTGTTTCGAAATCAAGCCCCTTTATCATACACAATCTCAATATTCACCTTTATTACAGGCAATATAAAGCATGTGTGGCACAGAATTAGCATTTCAACTGGCTTGAATATTTAATGTTCTGATCAAGTTTGCAGAAGGACTTTTTATAAAACTTGTCAATAATTTGAATTAAAGTGCACCAAGTGTTTTAGATAAGTTTTGTTTTGGGCTACCGTCTTCGATCTAGATTATTGTTCAAAGTTCAGCACTCGATAGCTGGAACACATTAAAGATGTTATGCTACTTGCTTACAATGTTTCTACTGATAGATAAATTATAGCAAAAGTAGATTGCGATAACAAAGTTTCCTAAGTTTCCTTATGAAAAAAAAATCAACATAAATTATCATCGTCATCTTCTTGACCTTACTCCATTAGCTGGAGTCGGGAAAGCATATGTTGTTTCACCCTATCACTCGTATGACCCTATCATAAAAACTACCGGGCATATGTAGTGATATTGTAATAATATTTGTAATTATATGAAAATCGAGACAATGTTGCTTTCTATGGAATACTTATATTTGTGCACTAGAAGAACTAAACATCCATTCCCCTCATACACGTGTCATCTATCACAAAGTTTATCTAAATAAAGGTACGAAAAGGCGACCGAAAAAATATTCAGAAATATTTTAGGCGAAGATAAAGGCTTGAACAAAAACAGTTTGTAGGTATACAAATATGGCCTTTACCACAACATGAGACTCGAGGTGCCAAGCGACCCATTTCTCTTTCTTATCACGCGCGGTGTTTATCATAGTTTAAACACGGCATGTCCCAGAGGTTAGAACGTTTTGCACCACATTCACTTCGAGATATTCCAATAAATGTACGTTCAATGTTGTAGTTTTTATCTCTTGGGAGGACATACAGCTTTGCGGCAGATGATTCCAATTTATTATTTACTTATAAAGCTTTATTCCACAGACTTAGTCGACTTTTCAAAAGTTTTGGTTAACAAGAGGAAGATCTTTCAGATTTATTGAGTTTTAGTTTTATTTTACGTCTCAAGTAAAATACAAAATAATATAATATAAAGTAAATTCCATGGTATTTCACTTTACAGACGACACTTAGTGCTGTTAATAACTTCATTGAATTAAATTTAATTAGTAACTTTGATTCAAAAAAATTAAGTGTGAACAATTAAGAGTTCATCTCATCACTATACATATATGTTTTACGGCAATGCGCATTATGCATTAAGCACCTTGTTCATCTTCTCTCGTGTAATTTACTTTCGACTTTACCATCATAACTTATGCTAGTTTAGAAGCTTTCATGTTTAATCTGTATTACAACTAGATTAAACACAAATAACGTCCTCTAGGCAATTTATCAACGTCAAGCAACTTCTAGAACTCAATTTAGTTTAATTAGTTAGGTAAACTACTTGGGCTAATTAACATAACAGCATTACCTACGTAGATGCTATGTGTCATTTATTGGCGAGGTATTTAGTAAAATATAAGGACAGACAAATGCACTAGAAGCATCCGATGACTATGTTTATAGTACTTACCAAGTACTGATAACTAACTTAAACAAAATAAAGTCTATAAAATTTTATACACGACTGCCAAAGTAAACAAGTGCAATATTTTCAGGATTCATGTATGCGAGTTTCTTAACTTTTAAATGCCTTAACAGATTTGGATGTTTAGGTATCGTTGGAATCATTACATCATCCCTAATGACACAGAGTATATTAAAAATAGCATATATTAGTAGGCAATCGTGTTCTTTTTAAATATTATTAATTATGTTTTTAATGGTTTGAAGAAATTTTGAATGCATGTTGCAATGCGATTACTGAAAAAGATAAATCCAGTATTGGGAAAGTAAGCATTACCTGATGTTGATATTCTAAAGATAACATATCCACCAGTGAATATGTGACATCATCATTTCAGCCGTAGCCTCATCGGCCATCAGTTCTGCGTGCTATATGCCCTGCCCACAGTCACTTCAACTTGCTAATCTGTTGGGCTATGTCGCTAACTTCTACGGATCTCCTCATTTCTGATTCGATCTCGTAGGTAAACTCCGAGCATAGCCCTCTCCATAGCTCGTTGTGCAACTTTGAGCTTATCAAGAAGGCACATAGAGACCACGACCATCGATAACATACTTTGATAAAAAAAGCTTTATAATCCACAAATATATATGTAAAGAACCGAAATCAATTATTTAAAATAATACTACGATATAATGAACTACTTAATCTTAAAGGCCGCTATCAAAACTTATACGAGTCAGTCTGAGATCGAACGGAATGTCAGATCATACACAAAACGAATTGATTGTGTTCTACGCCTTAAAATGTTATAATTAAGACTTTTCTTCATTAAATGTTGATATTCCCACGTTTGGTGAAAATATGCGCTTCACTGTTAACTCTAATTTAATGAATAAGGTAGGTTCGGGTAATAAAGCCTGTCGGCTAATAAGGCCTAAATAGCAAAAATACAATTTAAAATGACCGGTGCTGCTCAAGGTCGCACTCGCATGGACCTAACATTCATAGATGGCGCTTCAAACCTGTTGCGAAGCGTTAGCTTGCTCATTGCCACCGGTGCAGCGTCATTAATTGTGAGGGGCGGTCATGCTACTCGATTAATAAGAATTCGTCCGAATCAATCGTAAGTATTTTTTTTTAATATATACTTTTATGTATAATTTTACGCTATAGTTTTGTATTACTTCATGTTATTCCTATTTTTGATGTTTAAATAATAAATCATAATTTGTATAATGTTGTTTTAAGATTTTCTTTACACACGTTGTCGGCGGTTATTAAGGCCTACTAAATTCGACCGTAGGCCTTATTATCCTTCTGCTAAATTTATTATATATGTATCGACATTTGTCTGTTTTACAGTTTATTTTTGAAATATAGGTATAATAAATTAATGAATGAATAAATATAAGTAATTATAAGTGTTTACATTTTTGTTGTAAATCCTCCTGGAATGTTTTATCGAACAACTTACAGTAGTTCTAGTTCGGACGACGATCAAGGTTATGTGCCACTTGCACAAATAAAAAGAACAGCATTTCAGCTTAAAAGCTTCAGGTTAAAAATACTCATAGAACACCAACGGTTAGAAGAAAGGCCATAAATTACAGGGGAACACCAGTCACCAAAGACTTGTTTGACAAAATGAAGGAAGACAACAAAATAAAAAAGATCCCCCAAAGGTAGACGTCGTGCTAAACTGAAGTTTTTGGAAAGTTGGTACTGTCACGGTTGTGAGGAGGACAGGATGGCTAGTGTGAGACAATGCTATGCTATAAATGCGGCAAGTGGTATCACGAGGAGTGCGTCGGTCTGTCAGCGGATGATAGAGATAATTTTGAATGTCTTGATGGATGTTAATCAAAGAAATTTATTACTATTTTTAGGACTACAGCGTGATTAATGTATAATTATTAATTATTGATATCAACTATGAAATATAAGCACCTCATTTTGATTATTTATATATGTTAAAGTCTTAGGCTTTATTATCCTACCATAGTATAATAAGGCCTACGAACAAAGTTTTTGTAAATGTTTAATTTTGTTTTTGTTTACGGCAGAAGTTGCCATGTTTTGTTTATATTCGACAGTGTTTGATTTATAGTTTTGATTAACATTAAAATTTGTTGATTCTGATAAATACTTTTTATTTTATTTCAAATCTCCCTTAGCTAGGCCTTATTACCCGCACCTACCTTACATATGGCATTTTATGACAACATTATAAGAACAATTATCATGGTACCGCTAACTATTTATGATAAGCGTGGGTAGATAGTAAATACCATGGACAGTCAACCACGGAAATGATTTTGGTTGTTGATAATGTCAAAACAGTTGGGTAATTATAACTCGGCAGATCATAATTATGTTTCAATGAGAGAAAAAAAACTTATTAGCTACTAACTGCGCCCTGCGGTGTTTTATCCGCTACATTTTTTTAGGATACTATCTGTCCTCTATCGATCCTATATCGATCCTAACAATTTTTTTTTTTCAGGATAAATGTATTAATCTAGCCTATATATTAATCCAAGGTGTCAGCTACCATCATACCAAATTTCATCAAAATTGGTCTAGCCGTTTAAGCGTAAAGAAGTAACAAACATACAAACACACTTGCACACTCACAAACATTCGCCTTTATAATATTAGTGTGATCATTACCTACTACTACATAGTATTAATTATTAAAAGTAATTTTTCTTTCTAGTTTCGTTTCTTACCTTAATATTCCTTTAAGTGGAATTCTGAGCACTTTTTGTCTCCTAGAGGTTGGTCGTCTCCGTAATTGCTCGCCGTGTGTATGTGTATGTAAAATAGATGTTTCAATACTGATTTCATTGCTTCAAAACTATATATTCAAACACATCGTAACTAAACTTGGACTGTACTTACTATACGTTTGTAATAGCTGAGGCAATATCCGTGAAATTCAGACGTAATGTTTGCATTATCTTTTTAGTTCATAGGTATTAATTAACATATCATTTTCGTATGAGAAGTGGGTGGTATAAACGACAAACTTTTATTTACGGTACGCCTTTGTGTTCTTTAATATATAATGTTCAAATCATAGATTTATATTCACTGTATAGCAGAAATGACGAATAAAGATTGAGAATTTAAAAACTACAATTTTTTTCTTGTAGCAAATCTTTCCATATTTTTAAGATATAATTTAATTTTTTTGCCTTGTGGTAGGGTACGTTCTAGTACTTGGCTGGCTAGCTACCACCCTCAAGTTGATAATTTGCCGGTGTGTTCCGGCAGCCTCACTTGAGAGCCAGTTCCATTCCAGGCTAGGTGTGCTTTACCATCTTCGACCACACCGTCACTTAACATCAGGTGAGCTGTGGTCAAACACCTAGCCTGACAGCCATTAAAAAAAAAATACTATATATTTCAACATAATTGTGTTGATATAGTTTAACTGACAGACTGATGGCATAAGCTACCTCGCGTAAGTACTTGTAATACGTAGTTCTAAAAACTGCTGTTAAGATGATTTGTATACTAATCTTATGTTCAAGGGCCGAAGCGATTCAAAGTTAGTAGGTTAGTGTTAATTACGCGGTAAACCTGGGAAGCAATTCTCTCATCAACATGACGCTACAAACACAACACTAGTCTACCATCACTCACCATTGTTAGAACTTGACGAAATTAATATTTCCCCTCATAAAGCACCGGCTAGCAATTATTTCTATTCAGAACAGTGCCACAAGGTCACCAGTGATTAGCCCCACGGTTCGAGCTCGAACGCTATCCACGTAGTCACTCTCACCTAATCTATGTTTATGTGTATTTATACTAACTGTTGTTATTTCTGTTTTCTGTGGTCTAACGTCGAAGTAACAGTCATTTATTCTGTGGCGGGTCACGTACAAACAGCTAATTATTCTGTGCCGTGCGGTCACCTGCGCTGTGGTTTTAAACGTGGGAAAGTGTGGGGCCTCGCTCTGAATCAAATGATACTTTGAACAACAATGCGATAGAAAACAAGCAAAACTTTGATGTTTAATGGAATTCAAACTATAAAGTAGAAATGGGTGCTTGGTTTGACTAGAATCGAAGTATTGTGTACCTAGTTTAAAATTGAAGCTGAAAAACATTGGAAATAATTCTTTTGTTTAGAAAATAATTGTGCAGTGTGCACAATTATTTTTAGAAATAGAAACATGTACTAAAACAAAATAACCTTATGAGCTAGTGCCACAAGTGGCCCTATTGCAGAGATATCTTCCAGGCAACCGGCCAATATTGTGACCAATAAGACATCGAATCATTAGTAAAAAAATATATCACAAAAGCAGCTGAGTATTCTATAAGAATCAAAAAATAATTTATTCTAGAGCACTGATGCATTATGTCCATCATGTTCTCAACAAGACTTATCCATTACAATTGCAAATAAACTGAAAAAGGACGACAAAAACACTCCTTTGTGCTTAAAATTACGTCAACTCTGAAGTTTTTGGAGCAAGTTTGCTGGGAGCAAAGATAAATTAATATACAGAGGCACATCTGTTTCTGGTAATCGCAGTCTAGTGATTCTTTAACACTGGAAGTTAGCCATCAGCTTAGATAACATCTATCACGTGTTATAGGAGAATATTCTTCGCTGGCAACGCTTGACTCGGGGATGTTCGAAGACTTCTAGATATTTAGATATTGCTATCTAGATATTTCTAGCGATGATGGCTCAGTGGTTAGCGCGGTAGGTTCGCATGCCAAAGGGCGTGGGTTCAAACCCCAACAATGAACTTGAGCTGCCGGTGAAGGAAAACATCGTGAGGAAACCATAGTGTGGTGGTAGGGTACTTTCTAGTACTCGGCTGGCTAGCTACCAGCCTCAAGTTGAAAATCTGCCGCTAAGCATCTAACAGTGTGTCCGGCAGCCCCAATTGAGAGCCAGTTCCATTCCAGGCTAGGTGTGCTTTACCATCTTCGACCACACCGTCACTTAACATCAGGTGAGCTGTGGTCAAACAACAGGCCTGTCAGCCATAAAAAAAAAAACCTTGGGTGCCATTTATCCTTGATGTTTAAAATAATACGATGTTTGAGCTTGCTGATTTCCTTTCCAGGACGGTCATTCTTCACTAATGATACAAATCACCCGCATTTTGTCAATGGTACGACTGTCGCAGAGGCAGATTTGCCCCTGTATGAAGCTACATGGATTGGCTCCAACCTTTGATAAGGCACCTACCCAGTTTAGTATCCAAATACTTAGGTGGATGTTTCCGGAAATGCAAATTACACCACAAGCAAGATATGAATGCAGGTTTTCCGCCCGCAATTCAAAATATACATATATATTTTATATATCGCTGTAGTTGTGTTCAAGTTTTATTCTGAATATGCGTTTGACCACAACCTGCCCGATGTTAAGTACACATTAACCTACATGAAACCCTGTCTAATCTAAATTAAGCACCTATTATATGGTAACTTATTCCCTCAATTATTTATCCAAATATTCTACACGGTGCTCCACTCGCATACATAAAGTACACTCGAGTAGAAAATTCATTGAAGCACTATAATTGTTAAACAGGTAAGTGAACATCTTAATAGCATGTTGCGTGTCCCGGAAGAACTACGCGTTGTTAATTAGGTTAGAGCAATTTGTAAATGATTTAACCTACAAGTATTCGTAAACGAGTATATGAAAATGTTATGAAAATACTGGCTACGACGCAGTGAATGATTGTATAATTTTGCATAGCATACATTGCATAGTTGCGTAGTAATTTGTCTACAAACAATAAAAATTCTTACTTAACTCAATTTAGACTTAAAGAGGCTTCTATGTCAAAACATCGGAAAAAAATCATTGCGTAATTCTAAATGGATAAATATCGTAGAACATTTCAGACAGCGCCATCTAGCCCTTAATTAAGCAGTTAATACTATGGAAACCAACTAACTAATGGAATAAATGTATGCTTTTAACACCCAGACACAGAATAAACGTCTGTTTGTTGTACCCTACAGCTCTTAAAAAGATACACTATCAAATGAGCTTACAAAGCCATTCGCCAAGTAATTCGCCAGAGAACAAAAGTCACTGACATAGCTTACGTATTCGCAAGCTGTAGTAGCAAAGGGTTGGACTTATCTGCCACAGAACCCGTAACCGCTGAGCTAGACGTATTTTAAACTGGAGACCACAAATCAGAAAACGTAATGTAGGACGCCCTGAGACTCAATGCAGTGTCGATATACGTAGGACTGCTGGGAGTGGCTGAAGCGAAAAGCCGATGATCAGGCTGTGGCTTGTCTTGGGAGAGGCCTATCTCCGTCGGTGAACTTCGAAGGCTAATGATGATGATTAGTGTAATTACTATTCGCATTAAGCTAATATTTCTATATCCTTTGCAATCTTTTTAAGAGTATTTGAGGAGCACGTCGCCCTAATCAAATGTTGAATATCCGGTTTGTAATTAAACCAATTACTGACCACCTCGGCAAAGTTTATAGCTTCACCGACGCTAATCAATAAATGTATCTAAACTAGTCAATAAGTAGTTACTAAGGGCGATGACCTTAGATACACAGAATAGGTACCTCTCGTGGATTGACTCGTCACGATTCGATCTAGTGCCTAAACATTCTGGCTAAGAGCTTTTTGTCATCGAGCAGACAGATGAATAGATAAGAGCAGATAACTTTAATCATCGTAAATCATTTGCAGTTTGGTTCTGAATCGACCTCGCTATTTTTCAGTATTTTTGTCAACAGCATTTGTTTCGCTTTCTCATCGCGGAGCAATTTACTCGGTAAATCATACTCACTCGTATATCCAGACTGCTTTGTTAGCTCATCATCAGTCTTGTCTAGAGGACTATGATAGGCCGTTGTTCATCCAGCTGGATAATTGGTCGACGATATTGTCGTCATTGTAGGTCAAACGTGGACTAGCATGACATACTAGGAGGCACAGGCCTGCTATCATCGGCATACTGACAGCCTTGTTGGCTAATTGGTAGTATATCTGCTTTAAGAGCTGTAGGGCGTGGGTTCGATCCCATCCAGGACAAGCATTTTGTGTTATAAACAAATGTTTGTTCTGTGTCTGGATGTATGTTACATACATACACTTCACTACATTCTCAAAAAAAAACCATTCAACCAGTTATCTGCCTCCCATAGTACAAGCTTAGCTTAGTTTGGGGTCAGATGACACTGTGTAAATAAATAAAATACCTAAATAAAAAAATCATAATCTCAAAAATCGCTATCAGCTGTTCGATATATCTTGTGAAGGTCATCAATGACATTTTCTGTGGAACATCTGATTCTTTCTGCAATATTAGAATTGATGTTATAGCAAAACTCAACAGAAACTACAATAACGTTGTTTCAGCACCGGACTACCATTCTTCGTATATAACTTAAATAATACCCTGATTTATAAAAAAAAACATTACTTATTATGCCACTGAAAGTTACGAGTACAATTAAAGCTATTTTATGTGACATTTTAGCAATACGCCTTGTAGCCCATTATGGGAAG
This sequence comes from Biston stratarius, assembly GCA_950106695.1. Classification (NCBI taxonomy): domain Eukaryota; kingdom Metazoa; phylum Arthropoda; class Insecta; order Lepidoptera; family Geometridae; genus Biston; species Biston stratarius. The sequence continues at coordinate 14,400,517 of OX467111.1, forward strand.
GTAGGAAGTGCGTGAATCGCCCCAATTGATCACGTCATAAATCTATGAATTCAAATTGTCCAATTAAAACCACAAAGCCATTAATGTAATTGGTTTTGGATTGACCCCAAACTGAGTTTAGCCGAGAGCTATTTGCATGAAAATCGTCGAAAAGCTTCGGTGGAGCTTTATTTGATATCTAATATTTAAAGTGTTTTAGAATAACAATGAGAATTGAATGGTATCGCCGCGCCGTACGGATGCCAGGTCCACCGCGTCGCAGGAATGAGAATCTGTTGTGACTTGGACTTGCGACCCGGGCCCTTTTTGATACGCATGAATACCGTATTAATTAATAAAAAGTGATAAATAAAAAATTAAGTGTGTATACACTAACGACCCGCCCAGGCTTCGCATGGTTAGTAAGAATGGGTATAGTATGTTATCCTTAAAAGGTAGATATATTGCCACCGCGGACTTTTTTGTAGATCTGTAAAAGAGGAATATACCACGCATTGTTTTGTTATATCTTAAAGGGATTAAGCGTTTTCGATGAAAGCTCCCAGGCGGCTGGAGTTTTTCCGACACTTCCAACAATTATTATCATATTTCAACCGATTTACACAAAACATTGACAAATTATATACCTAAGCCTTCCTCATGAATCACTCTATCTATTGTTGAAACTGATATGATCATCCATTCAGCAGTTTTTAAGTTTATCGCGAAAGACAGACGTGGCGGACGACTTTGTTTTATAATATGTAGTGGAGTTGAAAAAAATGAGAGTCGAAAATTTAACAAATGACATAACATGAATTCCGATAAATAAACCACACAGAACAGTGAACAGTTTAACCGGCTACAGTAACGTTTAACAATGTGATGCTACTTTATAATGTGTGTTACGTATTAATGTGAGCGCTGCCTGAGTTAGTATTCCCCGATGGACATAATCTGGGTGTCTTCTAGTCGAGAGTCAATCGGTAACTTCAGGCAAAGCTTTTGCATTTGTGAGGGGATTATGATAGATAATTTTTCGCTATAGTTTGTTGATTTCGGGGTTTTTTTTGTTGTATTGGTGTTTTTGTAATAAATTGTCGAATTATACGCTCGAATGTGAAAAATAGATATAATATTGTGTACATGTGAACGAGAATATAAGTGTCGTTTCTAAAATTTCGTAGAAGCTTCTATTAAAGTCACCATTGCTTTACTAGGACATGGATAAGTCATGACCGTGATTTACCTTATGTGCCTTTGACTAAGAATTGTTTTCCTTAATTCTATCTCGAGATATTTAAAAACGTGAACGATTTGATACAGGTAGAATGCAAAAAGTGCATCGCCTAAAGCAAAGGAAAAAGAGTGACGCAAGCTGGTTGACGTCACGCGAACGTTTGTGAAATTTTAAAATGAATTCCCAAAACCAGTGCAAAATCTTATACTAACCAAGAAACTCGATAAAAAAAACTGTTCAAGCAATACCGTCACGGCTGTCTCACGGCCGTAAAATAAATGGCTGGTCGCTGTTACTGTTAGTTAAGTGATTAAATCTCCACTGTTTCCTATTCGCAATACAATACAGATACTATCTTCTAATTATTTCCACGTCACGCCGGACAAAGACCCTAGTCGTATCGTAATAAGTGCCCTTCGTTTTTTGTCCAAAGATTAATTTCATACCGGTTCTTGCAAGGCCCTCTTTGTCAGAATTAGAAAAACGAAACGTAAAAAACTTTATTTGTAGTGGGTACGTCATCGACAAACATTTCCATTATGATTCTAGGAAGCAATAGTTTGTTCTGCGAAGCTCCTGAGTTCTTTTCGTTAATTATTGTAATATTCTCTTGATTTCGATTCTGTTACAGGTTTCAATTTACTTGTTGTTTCTATTTTATTCCTGTAGTGTTTCAGTCACGTTTACGTACTGTCTTTATTGTTAAGTACCTGGTTGACCGAGCATTGCTCGGCTGTAAACATGGATAAAACGACGTTTTCTGAAAATGAAACCTAGCTAGATCGATTTTTCGCCCTCGAAACCCCCTGGAGCCGTTTCTGAGATTCAGAATATATATATATATATATATATATATATATAGATATATATAATATAATATGATATATATTTGTATATATATATACAAGAATTGCTCGTTTAAAGATTTAGATTTACAGGTAAGTACATGTTGGCAATTCAATGCTTATTAGTACTTATAATCACGTGTATATCGCCACGTGGAGTACCAGTTAAGTACTTGCTGAGGTGAGACGGAAATGTTAGGCTTTATGTACACGTTTACTATTGAGCCAAGCGTGATTTTAATAAGAATTAGGCGCTGATACTTTTTTTTACCCAACCACGACAAACACAAAAGGAAAGGTTATGCGTTTAGCAACCGATGTATATTCCACCATATAGCGACTAAACTACAAGATCGATTTTGATAAATGAAGTTTCAATCGATTCGTTATTATAGTTCAGACGACATGAGAAACATTTTCTTTTAATTGTAGTTCTTTTCCGTAACCGAGTTACAATATTTTTAACATATGTTGTCAAGAAATATCTAGACCGTATTAGATGAATAAATATATGAAAACTAGACTTTTTATTTAAGTTGGCGTGTGAGCGAAAACTATATTTTTATATATTTTCTTATCGAATAGGTACTTTATAATAGTTTTTGGGTTAGATGTACGCTAAAGATAATTTTGAAGCCTTTATTCGACAGATGAATCGATTTCTAAACCACAAGGACAAATGGAAGTATCTAAAACTTTAAATTTAAGTAACTGGACTAAAGCCATGATCTTATCTCATACGAATTAACACTGATGGAACAGACTTAGAAAAAGAGCGGAATTTAAGAACCAAAATGTTAACTTATTGAAAATGATACAGTCCTTGTGTAAAACTTGATGAAAAATATAATGTTGAAAATGAAAGGAATATTTTTAGTAAGCTTAGACCCAATTAAATTCTCTTTGAATCTGTCGCAGACAATGGGGTTGTCAGCGTCATCTATCAAAGAATTAAGTAGTTTTATTCTTTTTCTTCTTGGCATCGCACTCTAAGCATTCTGCCAGTTTCAATATTTCTGTATTTTGTGTGCAGTCTTCAGCTTCTTTATCTTTATGGTCAAAGTCCAGTCTTGGTCAAGTCCAGTCCATGCCAGTCAAATCTAGTCATGCTTTAGTAAAGTAGTGACGACTTTACTATAAGCTTCGATAGTGTTTTTGAAGCAACACGTAAATTCATGTTTCACCCCATTATATCACTTTCCCACACTCGCGCTTGAATGATTCTGTACTTATGAAAAAACACCACTACTTTTATACATAAACACTCGAAAAAACACTAGTTTTGAAAAAAAAAATACAATGAGGCAACACGATTCTTTCCGCGTTCCCGCCAAAACACAAAAGTGGCTAAACACTGTGTTATAATTGATCTCCATGTGTCTTTACCACGCTCTAGTGTGAACTAAGTACTTACATCAACGGTTGATCGAGTACATTTCACTTACGATAAGGCGATTTCTAGGCCACAATACTTTCTACTTATAAGAGCTGAGCTCAATATTTGTTACCAGTAACCAGATCTGATACTATCGAATTGAATATTTACGGTGTGCTTGACGAAAGGTATGCGATTCGTAAATAGGTTTTCTTGCGTTTATTATATTAAGCTGCTACCTACTGGATCTTGTCAGTTATATCTTTGGTTGGTTTTTTTTTAATTTCTGTTGATCATAGACTCTTTGGTAGACCTTTTTAGCAGGTAGTCGTCTAGGCAGGTACCACCGCAGTATACAGATATGTTGTCACCAAACAGTAGTATGTTAACAATTATGTGTTCTTGTTTGAAGGTTACTGCAGCTAGGAAAATTACCGGGCTCTTGAGACTAACCATTGCATGACTCAAAGTAATGATTATCAATGTAGAGGTGTCTTTGACTTTGTTTTGTTACTCATACTAAATTTTAAAACTTAATCATTATATAAACAAAAAATTCTTTCACTTAATTCAAAATTTCATATACCCAATACTGACGAATAGAAAAACAATTAATGTTCTAACAATAACTTACTTTTTGTATTAAAACTCGAAGAATGAACGATATTTTTGAAGAATTTTGCTTATTTGCATTTAGTTATTCAAAAAAAAATGTTTACTATTTTATAATTTGTTTTGTTTGGTAATCATAAATATTCAAACGTTCAAGTGGTATATAATACTTGGAATTCTTGGTAAATATTTAAGATACCTACGTAGATGTTAAATGATGTGACGTGTTATTTGAACATTATACATTTAAATTTAGCATTAAATAAATCATAGTTGACTTTACACAAATATTATTTTAAGTAGGTATATTTATTTCATATAATTTAACAATAGCTTTCATAGCATTTCCAACGGGATATTTTACTGCTTTTACCTAACTCTGTCGTATCATATCGGGTGACATTGTAATCAAATATGCGCGTTTCCCATCAATGCTACCAGACGTCAAATTGAGGGTTGCCACATGAAATAATCAGAGAAACCTTTGATGTTCTATCGTATTCGTAAATATAGTAAGTAGTAACGCACACATGCAAACTAACAGCAAGTCATCGATGGTTGTAGTATTCGTTATTTACGTTATTCATTTGGCAAAGTGTTCCCTTTTTCCCAAGGCTAACGCTCACCACGCAACAAAAAAAATTGGTAGACGGATGATCAGAAGAAAGCATGGCAACCCTTGCAAGCTGTAGGCACACGTAGGCAGGTAATTGTATACGTTTGTGCTAATATATCGCTAACGAACTGTGCTCGGGTCGGATTACAGCCGAGCCTTGCCAACAGAAGTATACTTCATTAAACTATCCAAATAGCTTTATGGGCTCGTTTTGGAAATCTACAGAGACATTGCCAAAAGTTAAGAGTATTGGTATTATACAATCTTTAAAGGGGGCATCCCCGCTGACTCCAAATTAGAGAGATATGGCTGCGATTGACAGATTTCGGTTTGAAAAGTTTCACAAAAAATAACCTACCTATAGATATGCAGTGATCCTACTCTAGGAGGATTCAACTGATAGATTAAAGTTTATGAATACCGGTGTGAAGTTGGCAGCCAAATCTAGCTGCTTATAACACGAACCAATTAAAATGACTTAGAAGAGTAAGCTTAGATCTGTCAAATAAAGTCTTTTATGCAAAGGAACCGACCCTGAAATCGACCAAATATTAATTTGTTCCATACAAACCATTGAATGTGAATGATATACATGTATGAATGATTTTAATTGGATTTACCATAAAGGATTAATCTTATACCAAAAAGATTACATAATAAAGTTGCTTATATACAATCTGTTTATTTTTATTTGGCTAAAATAATTTTGTCGTCATTATTTGTATTGATTACACTTTACAAATATTTTATAGTACTCATTACGAATACTTCTGCACGCGATGGTACCGTGTCGTCATTCCGTCAGAGCCGTATTCTGGCAGAGCTCATTTGAGTATCGATTGCAAGCACTTCCGACGGTTACAGAGGGTTTGGGAAACCGCCTCAATCGACGGGGAACCCTAATTGTTTGGTTGGAAGCCACAAAGCGGCTGGCAACCCTGTGAAGGATCGAGAAGTTAAGCCCGTAGGAAATGTTACACAGGTTAGTTTATTTTCAAAACTGAGTATTATTTATTATATATACGCATGACATATGAGTTTACAATAACTGTTAGATGTGTACAGTTAACAATAATTATTTGTAAACAAGTCTTAGCGAGAACAATTTCTACTTGTTTAATAACTTTTGATCTCCATTCATGGTAATGGAATGATAGGGACAGCAAGAATGGAGGATGGTTAACAATTGCAAAGGGTAAAGGCCTTTTGGTATCTCAATGGTGTTTTTCATAATATACCTTTTTAACCCCTGACGCAAAAAGAGGACTGTTATAAGTTTAACTTGCGTGTTTTTGTGTCTCTCTGCGATGTTACAGCTCCCAAACGGTTGAACCGATTTTGATTTAGTATTTGTTTTGTTGATAGGTGACTTAAATAAAATAAAATAACATTTTTGATTATCCCACAAAATGCTTGTCCTGAGTGGGAATCGAACCCACACTCTACGACTCTTGGAGCAGACATACTACCAATGAGCCAACAGTGCAGTCACTAGATCGAGTGTGCTATGATTAAAAAATATCTGTGTAGCTATTTAAATATTATCAATTTGTCAAGTAAAAGACTTGAAAAATCATTACATCTTTATTTTTGGTATGAAATAAAGATTGTTTCCGCGTTTTTGACTAATCAAGGTAAAATTTAGGGATGATGTAAATTTTTTCTTGATGTATTTACTTACGTACTTTGATGGTACAAAACCAGCGAAGCTGGCGGGTAACAGCTAGTACTTTTACTATATATATATTTTGCAAATACATACAGAACACCCTGACACAGAAAAAATTGTTACCGTGACATAAATAAAAAACTTCTCCTGATGGGAATCGAACCCACGCCTTACAGCACTAGAAGCAGATATTCTACTGAGCTAACAGGGCAGTAAAAATTTAAAAGATGAATGTATGCGAGCGTCGTCCACAGGTCTAAACGAGTCGAAATTTGGTATTCTGCTACCGACGTCGGGGGTTTTTTAAAGTTTAAATTTACACTTGTCACGTTATTGTATAGGAAGTTCACAGACACACACGTGGGCACAGTCCTAGTGCAGGTTGTGAGTGTACTTTATCTATTGATTTAATAATGCAGTGAGCTGTGTAGGCCGAGCTTTATTACAGCGCCGGTTGCAAAACTGGACATTGGAAGAATATTGAGCAGGCACTGCCAACGCACACTCGGTACTTGTATCGGTGATTCTGTGATTGCATCAACTTCAACTCGACACTCAGACGCAATCTCAAGATTTTAAGAAAGCATAGATACATTTTTGAACATCTCGCAGGAGGTCATTATAGAACTTGTCGCATCTCAACGTTCATGTCTAAACACAAGTTCTACGGAAGAAAAGAAAATTTGAAAATGTGTAGTGTGTTTGAGATAAATGTGGTTGTTTAGTCGGTGAGTGTACGCGGTTTAAAATAGTTAGATAGAAACTTTTTATTGTGTACCTACACCAAATCTTTTGAAATTAGAAAAAAATAAAAATTTAACACTAACAAGAAACTTAAGAGCTACTGCTACAAATGGCGGCCACATTGCTAATGATTTAAAGTTAGTGTGACTTTTTATCAGATATGAGACCAAGACCATATTTTTTAAAATTAAACACCCGTAGCCGTAGCGTAGTAAGGGACGGCTGTTTTATGGAATTGTTTCTTTGATTGGTTTTTAAATAAGGTACGGAGTAAATTTTGAATTTTTTTGTATTATTTTTTGAATCAAAATCTATGCGGTCTCCGAGCAAGATGAAGGCCACCAAAGGAAGAAAATTAAGGAAGGCTTCTGCCCAATGGTTGAGCTAGTACGAGTAACTAACAAACATAAATGATGACTTATAAGAAAGTCCAAAAAATAATACAACGTTGATTGGAAATTGATTTACATTACATGTTTGAAAACGTGAGACAGGATACGAAACAAAAGCTATCGTGAATGAGAAGCGGGAATTAGGAAAAGAGGTATTTGCTTACCAGGAGGACAGTCACGGTTAAAATATATAAACAAATTTAACGAACTGCTAAATATAACATATTTGAGAGTATCAAGTTCCTTACCGTGGCATATTATCTTGTCCTTTATTCGCAAATGTATAAATTTCGATAGGTATGAAGTGTACAGAGCATATCAACATACAAATAGCTAGTGATTTAATTATATTTTGCATATTCAACAGCTGATGTTGCAACGACCTCATTCATATTAATACGAGTTTGATGGATCACTATAAAATCATACACTGGCTAGTGTATATTCGGTTTCTTATGAAAGTTCATCCATGCAATAAAATTTCACAATACAACTGGCGGACCGTTCTTACTTCTCAAATCAGAACCTGACATGACTTCTGTTGCAAAGGTTAAACATGTCTGCACATCGAGGGTCAAGGGGTAACATTTTATACGTATAATTGCCGTAATAACTATTATTTAATCAGTGGCACAGCGTAATAGCAAGTTGAGCTACTTAATGCAATATTAATCATAATAATTATCAGCTTTCGAAAGCTTGTAGTACAGTTAGGAAATAATGTTTGGCTGTTTGTTTGTAACGGCCAGGTGGTGAGCAATACGCTCTGGCCATGAGAATAACGCCACATAAAGCTATGTATTCACTGTAAACAAGTCTCGTATTGAATGAAAATAATTACAGCTACATGTTACCATAGACAAAGTTTTTTTTTTTGAGTTTTTGTCGGGTCGTGTCGCCCTATTATATTTTTTCCCAAACTTATGTTTATTCGAGCTTTTATGTATAAAAACAGTGATGGTTTATTAAGTGCTGAATTATGAGCGTCAGTGCGGGAAAATGATATAATGTGGAGAAATATGTCAATTCGTGTTGTTGTCAAAACTCCTTTGAAGCTTGTAGTAAAAGTCGCCACCACTTTACTAGGGCATGACCTGACTTGACCTTATTTTACTTTATGTTACTTTGACGGCGACTTAGGCTTGCTTTACTAGATTTTAAAAAATACTTACAGATATCGAAACTCTTGGCACTGGCCAATATGCACGATATGTCATGCCAGAAATAAAAACGGGAATCTTTTTTTTTTCTAATTTGACTGCCCTGTTTTCTTATTTGGTAATGTGTCTGCTTCAAGAGCTGTACGGCGTGGGTTCGATTCCCACTTAGGACAAATATTTATGTGACGATCATAGATGATTGTTCTGTGTTTAGTATAAGTATGTATTAAAAAAAATATTAATGTATTCTATAAGTTATCTGGTTCGTACACAAGCTTTGCTTAGTTTGGTGCTAAATGACGCTGTGTGATAATTATGTCCTAGGATATTTATTTATTTAATCTGGCAACATATTACACGATTTAAACGAAAGTGAGCATTTAATTAGTATATATAATGAATATAGTAATTTTATAGTTTTGTACACAAAGCGTATAAACGTGTCTTTTGACGTAAAAAGTCACAAAACTAAACGAAAACGTACAATAAAAACACAACGATATCAAATTAAAACTCGGCATTACAATATAGACGTGAGTTAGCAATAAGCATCATTATAATATAGTAAATACGAAGATTGATCCTAATCTGTTAATACTGATTTTATAATAGCCGAGTTAATGCGATTAGTTCCAGTTTTCTTGTTCTCTATTGCCATAAATCTAACAAGCATTGTTGACACGTCAAGAATGATTTCTTGATATTTTGGTACACTAGTAGACAAGGAACAACTGGTCAATAGAAGCATAGTAGTTGGCCCAAATAGAATTACCTACTACACTACGTTTGAAATTGTAATAAAATATTTTGAATTTTGTATCGGAAATATAATTATGAGCTACTCTTGTTGGTGAACCATTTTTCTGTTTATCAGTTTATGTGAACGTTATATTATGAGGGTGTGATGTTGGCCTTTCCCTTTTCTTCGGCCTTCGTTCTTTCTTTCCTTTCACCTTGTATTTTAATAATCTACTTTCCTTCTGTAATGAGAAATTTCTCATTCTTGGTCAATCGCTCGAAAAGTCAACACGTCCCGAAAATGCCTCGCGTAGAGGCGCATGTGGACAACTGATTACTGGAACAAGAAGATGATATAACTACTACTAGATATTTGTCATTTAATTAAGTTTATTTCGGATAAATATTTAAATTTATGAACGAGTTAAATTAAATCCTCGTAATTTCTGTAACCAAAATTACTTTTAAGCGTAATAATACAATAAAGAAGCTTTTTTTCATTACTATAGTCACATGATATATTTTTTATTTGTTTAAAGGCTTTTCATAGAAGTTTATACATTTTGTTGTTTATCTGTTCTGCGGCGAAGTTTACTATTTTGACGTGAAAGACAATCCTACATCGTACAATTAGATGGTAGACAGTAATAACCGGATAGATAAGGTACAGCCAGGAATGAAACGACTTCCTCTGAGCGCTGTGCGTATTTGGACTCCACGAGAAAGTCCCTTTGGGACAATAAAAAGCTCTGAGAATTTTGTTTTCAGGCGTCAGGTAACTTAATTATAAGGAGGGTATTATTATGGTCATTAAAGTAGTAAATAGTGTAATTTGAATATCACTGAATAGTGTAAAGTACACTAAATTGTCGTAATTAACGCAATAATCAGTACATTAAATGGGTCAAAATTGAGTATAAATATAATATCGTAGTAATAACTATGAACTTATTTGCGTAAAGGAGTCTAAGGTAAGAACATAAATAAACAAGTATCGTAGGACATTAGGTACATACAGCGCCCTCTTACCCGAACTAAGCAAAGTTTGTTCTATGGCATTCAGATAACTGATAGAGTACATACATAAATACTTTTTTTTGTAAATACAAAGAGAACAAACATTTGTTTATAGCACACAATTTTTGTTTTGGGTGGGTATCGAAAACACGCTATACAGCTTGCCAACATGGCTGTCAATGTTCCTGAACTTGGATCTCGTGTTCCAAAAAGTTTAATTAGTTGAGGATTCAAGGGTCCTCTAAGATTTATGCAAACTTGGAAGTGATCCTCTTATTGGAGCTTAGGTAATATCATCCAAGGATCCTGCTAATTGGATGAAATATCCTGGTGGGCGTTAATTTATGTAGGCCATAAGATAAATAACTGTTTGATGTAAATCCAATTTTCATAAATTAGTCACATTTTTGTATTTGTTTGTGTAGTATGTAAATTGGCTCTTATTTCTTTCTTTACACAATGCGTGGGTATATTTTTGTATTAATCGTTTTCATTATATTGTATACCATTCAATAATAGGGTTCATATTCAATTAACTTTCTCGATTTTTCATATATGGTACATAAAACCCTAATAAGTAAGGTTACAATATTAGCATCTTGACCCAGGCGATCGAATAATTTATTGCCGCTTCAGTTACCAAACACTTGGTAACAATATATCCAGGTCATATTGGTAAGAAGACTGATAACATTAATCAACATCATAATCAGCCTATATAGTAGAGTGCTGGATTATGACAGGCTGTCAAACTACGCAGCCCCCGCAGTCTATGCAGTCTATAGGCTATGCAGTCGCGTAGCTTTTTTGTAAGCGCCTAGTGGGAATCGCATTAAACGCTCAGAATACGGGGGCAGCACACCCTGGAGTTGCACGACTTGGTTCCCCCTGTCCATTTTTATTACCGGACAGCCAGACAAACGGCGACCAAAGCGTCACCCGTATATGGTGGACATTCCCCATGTTCCCCATGTGTTGTCTACAAATCAAGAGTAAATAGGTTTCTTCTAAGTAAGCCGTGTTTCATCTTAGACCACATCGTTGTTTATTATCAGCCAGGATGTGGTCAATTGCGAAAATATTACGTATAAAAGAATACTACTTTTATGATTTCTTTTAAATAAATAGGTAAATATCCTAGGACATTTCGTAACATCCATCTAGTTTTAGCCTAAGCATTTAGTTTTTCATACTACACATGAAAACAAGAAGTAATTTAAATACAATCGTAAAACGTTATCGATTCCGATAAGAGCGAATAGTAACGTTGATAGTGGTCGTTCACCAAGCTACACGTGGCTACACCATACGCAAAATAATTAGGATTACCTAGAGCTATTAATCTAGGGAAATGATAATTTGGATTTAAGATAGTAGACTAGTTACTATGATATCTACCCTACACCTGCTCGGCCTACGGTGACGGCACTGAGTTAATAGTAATACCGGCATTGAAAATAGCTACTACTGCAGCACTTGCGTTTTTTTTAATGTAAAGGATTGACTTGAACGAGACGCTCTCCTGATGGTAAGAGATACGTCTGTTCATGAGCACTGCAGCGATACACAGAACTTTGAGTAACAAAACAATAACCAGGGCATTGCTGATTTGGCGCTAAGTATGGTATGTGGTATAAATAAATAAATATAAATATTGTAGGACACATTACACACAGCGCCATCTGACCCCAAACTAAGCAGAGCTTGTGTGATGGAAGTCAGGTAACTGATAGCATACATAAATACTTTTCTTTTGTTGTAAATACATACTTATAATACATACAGAACACCCAGACACAGAACAAACATTCGTTTATATCAAACAAACATTTGTCTTTGGCGGGAATCGAACCCACGCCCTACAGCTCAGTCAGGCATACTCCCAATGAGCCAACAGGGCTGTCAATGGCATGGAGTGACTTAGTAATACTCTAAGTTTATATTACTTAGTTGTGTAGGTGTCTATGTCTGTTTCTCAGACCTTCTGTAGTCTAAGCATCTAAACGATTATGATAAACAAAGTAGCTACCTAATGTTATACGTACATATTATTATTCTGAACTATCTGTTGAGGTTTAGTCAGTTTAAACATGTTTATTACGACATCACATTACAAATAACTGAAATTCTCAGATTTTCTCTACTATAATATGTATGTATTATACATACATACAAACCTTCCTCTCAAATCACTCTGTCTATTGATGGAAACCATATTAAAATCCGTTGCGTAGTTTAAAATATCTAAGCGCACAGACGGCGGCAAGCGAGTTTGTATTATAGGTAGGTACTACGTATAGAAGAAGTCTAACAATAAGAAGTATAAATTGTGGTAAAAAAAACTTTTTAAAAAGTGTCACAACTCGACAATATACACAAATTGTTTATGTATGCAGCGATATAAGAATTTTTTTGATAAGATTAAGGTCATTAAAACTGTCAACATGCATGCACCTAGCCTACACGCTTATCTTTCGGAAAAGGCGGACTTATCTCAATTGGTTAATTTTATATTGCATTCCAATTGTAATGTTATTGGTGGTAACTATCTTCTATAAAATCTCAACTATCTGCTTTAATACATATATTTTATTCACAAACTTAATACAAATCAAGCTTTGCTCAGTGTATCCGAAATTATTGTCAAATGTTTACCAAAAAATCCAATTTCCAAATATGAGAATTAGTTACATCAATTTTTTGCCCCCAAAAACCATTATCAAAAGTCATTATCGAGATCTCAAAAAAATACAAATGTTCCTTTAATAGTATTAGATTAGATAGATTAAACATATACATCATACTTATTATTTACAAACTAAAACACAATAAAAATGGAATTGTTCTAATAAACCTGATTTAAAAGCCCACACGAAGATTATAAATTAAACATATTTGAATAAAAGGCACTGAATAGAATATTTTTATAGTTTCATACTTAGCACACAGTGAAGCGAAATGGGATCGATATCTATGTAAGAAAATTAAGGTGGACATCAAGTTTCCCAGCAAAGTTCAATTAATCAATAAATTAATTCCTCTAAATAAAAGCTTTAAGTACAAGTCTTGGGGTGTACAATAAGGCGGGTAGTTGCTTTAGTTAATATACATCTACTCATAGAATTGAAGTGAACAGAGAACAGGCATTTCAAGCAATTTTGATTTTTACACCATTTGCTATTTCAACAATATGCCATTTACCTGCGTGTAGGTATTTACAATAGACGCAATTGACCTTTGATTTGACTTACCATAAAAACTAAGCCAAAGAAAATCCAAGTTAGGTTTATGCACAGACAAAAATAAAACTCGTTTTTCACACACACATTCAACAAAGTGTAAATTTATACACAACAAATTCACTCCAATAATCACTTTTGCACAAATCTCATACGGATTTTAATTCGTTTTATTATATTTTAATCGAATTCGAATCGAGATCGCGGGAAAATAACGGCCGTCACACACAACACGTCCACTGGTGAGCGGTTATCACCCACGACTAGTGAAGTGAACGAATGAATCCAAGGACCGGAATGCCGCGGCGATTGAACGATTCCGGCAATCTACGAGGGCACGCATGCCTACGTCCTATACTACAAGACCACAGCCCTACTGGCAGTAGATTTAAAGGGAAACAGAAATCAGCGCAAGGAAAATAATAAAACTATGTATCTGTTGCGGAAAACAGAAAGCTTTTGTTTTAGTTACCTACTTTCATTTCATGTTTAATTAAACTGTTGGCGCTGGCATGTGAAAAGCAAACATTGACTGCGGTAAGTTTGGTATTTACTCGAGTGTGGTCCACAATAGGAAGCGAAGGAAGTAACATAAATTTTCTTGTACCTTATTAGTTTTTTTGTGCGATGTTTCGATAAACGTTCGTGTAATATTACATCCGCTTATCTTTATCATTCAGTTAGTTCCCCCTATTTACTGACGCGTGCACTTTCTTTGTTTTGCATTTTAGACAAGGCAAAGTGGGAAATCGTGCGATTTCTTAATGTATCATGCAAATATGGCATGTGGTTATGAATTTTCACTACTGTTGACATGGAAAGTTGTGATTCATTATGAATTGTCATAAGATTAAAATATTATTGTCATTTTTATATCCACCATTTAAAAATTACTATTTATATTTTTCGGAATAAAAATGTTTTTATTTTATTTTCTTTCTACACTGTGGGTGACTTTTACGCAGAAGCGGTACAGCGCCCTTCTTATTAAATAAATAATAACTAATATTTACTCAATAATGCGATAACGGTGTACCTACATCCTTGTATCGTAGGGTCCGGGGCAGCCGTAACAGCATCCTAAATGTGTTTGCCAATAGGTTTGACTGTCAGTACAAGAACGATTGCTGTATGTTTAATGTACAGACTAATGAGCAAGTATTGAAATGTGATATGTGTTTGTGAATTACAAAATTAAATCAATACATTGTTTAAGCTAGAGGTATCCTAAGACCACGAAAGGGGATCATTCCACTCATCGTTATCGTACTTTAGTTGATTAACAAGCTTTTTCTGTAAAACAGTAAAACAGCAGATTTTTTATTTTAAATACGGATAAGTCCGCGTTTGACCACCAAATCGCCCGATGGTAAGCGATGATGTGGTCGAAGATAAAGCACGCAGACTAAGAAGATACCTATTCACTCAGAGTTTTTTTTTTAAATATTTTATTTAATTGTTTGTATATAATAATAAGTACAATGACCTTTTGAGATACCCTAACCTTATAACCCTGTATAACTGACACCTAATTATCTTGATATATTTTAAGCGAAAACCTCTAAAGATTTATATAAAAATAGAATAAAACAGTTACGTCAGTTTCTTTCTATGTAAATAAACAGCCTGTAGAAGTTTGCCTAGTTTGGAGACCGACTTCCAATCTGGGGATCCTGGGTTCGAATACCACGGCACGTACCTCTGTCTTTTCTAAGTTTTGTGCGTATTACCGCTAACTTCAAACGGTGAAGAAAAACATCATGAGGAAATCTACATGTCCGAGAGTTTTAAAAAAAGTTCACAAAGATCTGTGAAGTCTGCCAACACGCACTTGGCCAGCGTGTTGACGGCCTTACCCTTCCACAATGAGAAGATACCCGCGCCCAGCAGCTTATAAAAACAGGGCTGATTCGACAAAAGCCTGTATCAACTGATAAGTATCTATTCGGTATAAAAAATATTTTTGCTAGACGTAATTCTTAAAGCTATTGTATGTAGGTATGTATTTTTCCTTCTTAGAATTCTTGGAAATTAATTAACATGAATTGCATAAACTGACTTAATTCTAGATTGCGAGCGTGAGACTGGCTTTATTTATACGATTACTTAATGGAGGAACTAAGTGCGCGATATCTTCAGTGCTATGTTTTACTATTAAGATTTTAATGCCAATTTTGAAAGGACTTTAAAAAAAATGTTGCTGTCAATGTTTTCATTACAGTTCACTAGACAAGGACAGATACATTTCAGTCTTATGACTCACATAAAACATATTTATATTTAAGTATAGAAGGATTACAGAAGCTATGTGCGTCGTGTATTCTTAAGCAGTCAGTGTCGTGTGCCGACTGTTCCGTGTCTTACGTTTTTATCAGACGAAAATGAGGGTAGATCAAAAACACCTTCATTTTACGTCGCGAGTCTCCAGTGACCTCGTAATTACGGCAGTTGCAACACGTTAATGTAAATAAATAAACTAATTTTAGTATTTTGTACGCGATTAAATCCCGGTGATAAACATAAATGCATAAGTATGTATTACTTATATTTCTTTTTTATTATGTTGAAAATTAGTTTATTATTTTATCGGTTCGCCAGTTGATCATACCACTTTCGTTCAGCTGTTATATTTCTCGCGCAGTAATAGAGGAAAATAAACAATAAATTCCTTTTTTATATCGTCAGTCTAAAAAAAACTCGTTATTCCATAACAAATGCTCGAATGAACGAACAATTCAAAGGTTTGTTTGTTTAGGTTTTGCTTGCTCACCAACAAAGGTATTTATTTGGTGGTCATTGGTACAATACTTTATAACCGCAAGCATAGCGGGACCTACTTTACATAGCTACGTACGTGAGTATCTATATACCCATACTCATTGGTACTTGGTACGTAATATTCTCGTACTAACTCACTTGAGTTAAATAAGTAGATAGATAGATAAACTCTCTATTGTTCAAAGCATAGATACCTATTAAATAATCGTTTTTTTTTTAAATATAATTTTTGATTATAAGGCAACAAATATTATGGAAACTGACGTGGTCTTGACACATTTTTGTTTTATTTATGCTTATTTTTGTTTAAATTATATGTGAGTAATCCCGCATAAATAAAACAAAAAAGGCAACAAATATTTATTAAGTATTCACATTTAAATAAATTGCACTGATTGACCTCAAGACATAAATAATTAATCTAAAAATTTACATTATTTAATAAGTATGTAATACTATTTTATCTAGTTTTTGCATACCCAATTTTGGGTTAGGTATGGTCTAATTAACGTTTTAATTTATGTACCAACATTTTGACACTTTTACTTAGCAAATAAGTATACTTTTTTTTAAATTTCTAATGGAAATAAAGTGACAAGTAAAGTGTCATTTTTTTGGTGACTAGTCAAAAAATCGTTTAAAGGTATTTGGCTGTTTCAGGGTATGTCAAGTTTCTAACGATGATAGCTCATTAGTTAGCGCAGTCGGTTCACACGCCGAAAGGCGTTTACCGTCCGGCTTCCAATTTGGAGGTCTTAGGTTCAAATCCCACGGCTTGCATTTCTGTCTTTACTAAGCTATGTGCGAATTACTATAAATGGCTATACAAGTACAATTAAGTAGATATCTCTTCTATGTTGTTAAATAAATTGTAAATTTTTATTTTATTTAATTTAATTGTACTTGACTTTAATTGTATTTAATTTAATTTTTATTTAATTCAATTTGATTTGATTTTATTTAATTTACGTAGATATATGACATGTAACAAAGATGTTACTAATAAAGAATTTGAATTTGAATTTGAATTTATGACGCACACATGTACACATACAGACGCTATTTACCATAGGAGTGAGTCTAAGGAATACAGCAGCGCGGTTTATGAGAGAATAAGAGGAAATACAGTGGATTTTCTCGGAAGTGTTGCCAAGTGCGGCACTTCGGCGTCGGTACGTTTCTATCGCGATTTTGTTGTTCCGTTACGCAGGCTATTTAGGGGTTTTTATTAGGGTATTTTCTGTATAATCTTTTTTTTACGGTTGACAGGCTAGTTTGTCCACAACTCACCTGATGTTAAGTGACGGTGTGGTCGAAGATGGTAAACATACCTAGCCTGGAATGGAACTGGCTCTCAAGTAAGGCTGCCGGAACACACCGTTAGATGCTTGGCGGCAGATTTTCAACATGAGGGTGGTAGCTAGCCAGCAGAGTACTGGAAAGTACCCTACCATCACGCTATGGTTTCCTCGGGCTGTTTTCCTTCATCGGCAACTCAAGCTCATTGTTGGGGTCCGAACGCATGCCCTTCGGCGTGTGAACCGACCGCGCTAACCACTGAGCTATCATCGCTACTCGAATAGGACTCACTTTACAAAATTAGTATGTATATTTATGTTTGATACGTGATACATCTTGCCGAAATATGGTCCGAAGACACACAAGCTGAAATCGTGAAATATTAAAATTAAAAAATCGTACATGTAGGTACTCTTGAATATGATTACTCCGATATCTATTATTACTAGTATTACCGTAAATTACCGCGACCTTGCAGCGAGGCGTGATGATCTCCGGATACCTCTGCGGTTCCGATCCGATATAACGGGACGCTGGACTTAGTCACAGATTAGATAAGCAAACACACTACAGAAGCGTCTCTGACGTCACATACGAGCAAAAGTTTGTTTGCAATTGCCTATTACAATTCGTTCTTACTAAAATTGTAGCGCTAATATACCGACTATGATTCTTGTTCGACTGCCTTGTTAGCTTAATTGGTAGAATATCTGGTTCAAGAGCTGTAGGGCGTGGGTTCGATTCCCACCAGGACAAAAATTTATAAGACGATGAATATTTTTTTTTGTATGTTCTACAAGTAATAAAAATGATATAATTCTATCAGTTATTCCTATAGTATAATCTATGCTTAGTTTGGGGCTAGATGACGCTTTGTGAAAAAGTTGTGATGATCGAGAAAGAAAAAGGTATACTGGTTCTCTATTTGGTTGGATTGGATCAATAATAACATAATTTTTTTTTGCTTACCAAACATTTTTATCTTTCATTCATTTGTCATATCTGTTCGCTGTTTTTTATTCTATGTCGCCAGTCAAACTATCGATAGGTAGGTAACTGTACCATTGGTTATGGCGAGTCATGTCTTCGCCATGATAAGCATCTAATGGCTGTAGATTTAACATCGAAAATGCTATCAAAAGTAGATTTATACCAGTATAATCAAAATCTACTCAGGTTCTCCTTCCTATGGGAGGAAGATATTTGAAGATTTTATGGGAATGTTTATTTCACAATAAGATTACGAACATATTAATATGTTGAGTGTTAATATGACTATTTTAATTCTGCTAAAAACTAACTGAGAATGTTTTATCTAATTTCATTTATAATATAAAAAAAAATTGCGTGCTTAAAATT
This sequence comes from Biston stratarius, assembly GCA_950106695.1. Classification (NCBI taxonomy): domain Eukaryota; kingdom Metazoa; phylum Arthropoda; class Insecta; order Lepidoptera; family Geometridae; genus Biston; species Biston stratarius. The sequence continues at coordinate 14,419,579 of OX467111.1, forward strand.
ATAATTCTTTGTCAGTTTGTTTATTTGACGTTATTATAAGGTGAATGAGGAATGTGAATCCAGGTGACAATTGTAGTAAGCATAATGTATGTATTAATATTTATAACTGTAAATTGTAACCTAATATGAAAAGAAAGATCCACAAAAAAATGCCTTGCTGAGTTTCTTTCCGGTGTCTTCTCAGTTGAAGTGTAATTACGAGCCGGTGGTAAATTCAAACATGTAACTTAACGTTCATAAGTGCCTTACCAGGCAAACTGAATAAATGACTTTTGATTTTGATTTTGGTGTTTTTGATAGACTAGGTGTTTGGTCACAACTCACCTGATGTTAAGTGACGTTGTGGTCGGAGATGGTTAGCATACCTGAAATGGAACTGGCTCTCGAGTGAAGCTTCCGGAACACACCGTTAGGTGCTTGACGGCAGACTTTCAATTTCTGCCTAGTCAACCGAATACTAGAAAGTACCCTACCACAATGCTGTGGTTTCCTCACGATGTTTTCCTTCACCAGCAAATCAAGCTCATTGTTGGGTTTGAACCCATGCCCTTCGGCGTGTTATCCAACCGCGCTAACCAGAGCTATCATCGCTAAAAACCATGATTGCATCATCATCTTCACGTATCACTTTACTGCTGAAGCTAAAACCGGCTGAAATTTTATTTTGTATAAATCCATATCACATTTTCAGAAACTCTTGAATTCCTAACAAACGAAGGCATAAAAACTTCCTTAAGTCCTCATCGCAGACAGAGACCTACTCGTAAATATCTGTATCCTCTCGGAACCCACGTTCGGTATTTTAAAACATCTGAATAGCCCTCCGAGCGTCTTATCGAACGACTTGGACCCTTGAATTTACATTTTAGAGTGGCAATCGCAAGTTGCAAGCACACTCGCGGTATCTGAGAGATCTTGGACCTCGGATGAATCGTTGCCGTGGGAATTCAGGACTATATTTAGCTAACTTGAAGTGGAGGACCTGGTTTTCGGATATTAGCAAGTATTAAGGACTTTTCGTTGACGTGGTCTTTGACTGTGTGCCTTGTTAAAAAGCTTAAAGTAGCACGAGCTATGGAGAGGGCTATGTTCGGGGATTTCCTACGAGATCTAATCAAAAACAAGGACATCCATAAACGAAGTAAAGTTACCGACATAGCCCAACGGATTAGCAAGTTGAAGAGGCAGTGGGCAGGGCACATAGCACACAGAACTGATCACCGATAAAGTTCTCGAATTGAGACCACGGACCGGCAAGCGTAGCGTAGGACGTCCACCCACAAGGTGGACAGACAACCTAGAAAAGATGGAATAAAAAATCATGAAAATCAATGGTCCTTTGTCCAGCAGTGGATGTTATACGGCTAAGGCGATGATGATGATGATGGACTTTTCTTGTATATAGAGATCAAAATCAGCGCCCAAAGGTAAGTAAGTGATATTTATGTTATAATCCAATCGGATTCGGTTTCATTTGCACTTCTTATTTCACCGAAATTAAATTATTATACCTTCATCCAGTTAAATCTATTTTCTCAAAATAATCCAAACGAATCTATCGTCTGGAAGTCTAATCGATTCGGAAACGCAAACACGAGAGGGGATGCAATCAGCGCGCCGGAAACAGTCATTTGACGACAATTTCGCGTTCCTCGCCCCCTTCTGACGCCTAGGTTAGGCCACGCCTGCCCCCGTTTGCCCAGAGAGAGGGAGTTCATTTGCTGGCACTAAAATAAATAATAGGCCAACGATACGGTGTGCACTCTTTGCCCCCCTTATTTTTGGTACGTTTTCATCTTATGTCATGATAAGATTATGTCAGTTAGTTATATGATATAATCAAACAAACATCAACTATAACGTAATATTGAGTGCCCTGTTACCTCAATTCGGTATGTAAAGAAAAAAAATACTTTGCTGATTCCAAAACCATTTCGAAATATTACATTCCTGTACATTATTTTGACGTTTAAAACTCTCTAAACTATGAGATGGGGTATATTTCAATAAAATACACAAGATAAACTTGACTTTCAATGAGTCCCATAATGACGTCATGTAGTTCGCTGTGCAAAAGCAATGGCGAACCTAAACAAAAGCTGTCAATGTCAAGTCAACGCAGCGTTGGATTTTGTACTATAATTACAGTATTTGTACAACTATTTCATGCTCCGTACTAGATACTATCCATATCTAAGGATAGTACGGAAAAATACTATAATTTCGTTACTTCATTTATAAAATACCAAAATAGGTAAATATAACACCCGTGCATTGCCAAATCACGTAAAAAAAAAGTTCATTGGGTTTGTCCTTTTTCTTTTTGGCATCATACTCTGTGCATTCTGTCAGTTCTAATGTTTCTGTAAAACAGCTGTAATAGATCCATATATTTTTTAAAATCTTAATAGATTTGCCAGCGGCGTAATAGCGTAATAATCCATACAAAAAAGTAATAGATTAGCAACATTAAGAAGCTTTGATAAACAAAATTCTTTACTTCATGTCAGTTGTCAAAGTCAATCAAATGTGTCAAAATATTATTTTTTGTTTTACATGGCAAAGGCCTACTAGGGATATTCAGTCAACCTTATGACGTCATCGCTATCAAAAGTTTGAAAACGTATTAAAAATCAACTACCGCATAAAAAGCCAAAATATTCAAATTAGTTTCATGAAATAAAGTTTACTATCAGAAAAAAATATAAAATAAATACCAAAAAAAAACTTTACATACCGAATTGCTAAAGTTTTGCTTTGAGAGCTGTAGGTTCGATTCCCACTCAGGAATAACATTTGTGTGACTAACATACTTAGATGTTTATTCTTTGTCTGGATGTTCTGTTTGTATTATAAATACGTATTTACAAAAAAAGTATTGCAGTATTCTGTGAGCTGTCTGGTTCCCATAGCATGGTTCCATACAAGCTTTGCTTAGTTTAGGGCTAGAAGGCACTGCAAAAAAATATATTTATTTATATTTAATCAAACTCTTAGTCTTTTACTCATTCTTGAATCCTCTCCATTTTAAAGTTATCTGAAAGATATCGCTTTAAGCGATAGGACCGTTAGTAGTTACATTACTGTTTTTTTTCTATAAGTACATTTTTCTTAATACAAAATTATAATCTATTTTCATTTAAATTTAAAACATGTCAAAATTCCATTATCAGGAAAAACTAAACTAAAAGCGAAATCACTCACGCTCCGCACCCACACCAATTTTTCTATTGTATTATGTATGCAACCTTTGGTGTGATATTTTTTTTTTAAGGCTGATGACCACAACTCACCTGATGTTAAGTGACGTGAGTGATAATAAAAGGTTTGTCGATCTATACATATAAGCTACAATAAATGGAAACAAGTTAATCCAATTTATGAAGACTGTATGAAACTTAACATGTTTTTTTACCCTAAAATCATTCACATACTTGTTATCACTTAACATTTATCGGCAATCATGTTGAGATGAGCACAATCGGTATAAGTTCTATTTTATTTTGTTTTTATAATAATTGTCTCTTTGTATTGTGTCGAATAAAAGTTATTATTTCTTTCTTATTCATATCACGAACTCTTTAGTTAATTTGTTCTAGCCGCAACACCCATATATTGGTGTATGCACGCAAGCACTGCCTCATATTGTATAATTATATAAGTCTTCAGCCCACAAGACGTAGGAAATATTTCACACCTAAAGTACAGTTTAGCCTGGGTTCAAAGTTATAGGGGTGCCGGGTGCAGCTAAAATGAATTATTATTCTGAAAAGTCTATCCTGATATAAAACACATTAAAATTCTAAGTTATTAATAATAGGGATATTTTAGGCAATCTACTCGTATACAAAAATGGTTTTAAGCTTTTCTTGACACATCTCTACCGAGCACATAATGGCAGGTCTCACTTAAGAGCCAGTTCCTATTCCAGACTGAGTTTTTTATCGCCCAAGACCACACTATCACTTCACATCAGAGGGCCTAGACAAAGTAACATTTGATTAGCGATAACGGTAATAGAAAAGCAAAAAAAATTCTGGGATTAATATAAGCTGACCACGTGACATATTGACACTTTATGGCAATCCCGTACATATTTTTCCCGGCTTTTCTATTAATGTTTTCGCTAATCAAATGTTACTTTGTCTATGCCCTCAGCAAGTATAAAATATTAAATAACATTAAAGGCTATTTGCGGGAAATACATTCTCTTTTTATTTTGGAAGGAGTACAGAAAATAAAAATACTTGTCACAGTTCAATGTAGACTGCCTCAGTTTCAGAAATACCTTCTAAATGCGGCAAATATCTTAAATATGGTAACCCTAACTGGCGTTAACCTCAAGGTCGTAAAATTGTGTCTACGAACCTTGGTAAACCAACCGAGTTAGCCATAAAACGCCATGACACCTGAGAGAACCATGAAATCATTACAACACTCGCAAAAATACAAAAGGTGCCATTCAAACTCCCCACATGAACAGACATCAAAGTTTTTATAGTCTAAAGAGTTATGAGAGATAATAACTTGAGAAACATAAGTACATAAAACCGTCAAAATTTTAATATTTCCGTATAATTTAAGCTTGTGCTGCTTGGTATAATTTCAAAATAGAGTTACAAATTTTAGTAGCTTAACCATTGCTTGTCTAAACTTATATAGACTAAGCCTTTGAAAATGGTAAAAGGTGAAAAAAAAAGTAGGATGAAACCCATTTGAAATAATTTTCATTTAAATGAGTTTTAAGGGTAAAAAACGGTTTATCTCGATTTCCGGTAAAACTACAAGTCCTATGAAAAAAAGTTAAATGGCAAAGTTGTAGGTAATAAAAAGATCTTTTGTTTATACACTTTTTTCACATAACCTCAAAATTTATGTGAAAAATTCATATAATAAATTTTGGTTTATTATTTTATCTTTTACAAAAATTGTTTTTTTTTTTTCCCACGAATTTTGGCGAAAACTAATCTATTATGTCCCAAGCACACTGTAATTCACACGGTCATCCAGGTAATAATAATTAAAGCGAAAATCTATAAAGTATTCTATCAATTATATTATCTGGTTTCCATAGTCCAGGTCTTAGACTATGGGAACCAGATAATTGATCTACCACCACTAGATGCCTCTGTGTGAAATGTTCTCCAATATTATTGTGTTTATTAAATTTGTCTGAAAGAGATAGGTAAGTACTAGAATTTTCTACTTTTGCTGTTTTTTACTTATTTAGTGATACGGACAGGACAACTTGGTAAGGTTGACTGTAACATCTCGTGTGGCGCATGCTTTATTCGTGACGCAATGATGGAAACTTCCCTAATTTATATCTGGGTAATACACTGTCTTAATTTGCGTAGTTCTATTCGGGGTACTTAATACTCTGCCATTTAGGGAACTGAAGAGAATGAGGGAGCCATAGTCGTATTTTTATGCAAAAATTACTGTAATCTGTAGCCAATTTTTAATTCCCGTATTTAGTAAATTCAACGCATAAGTTGGTAGTACTAATCTATTGGAATTCTTCCGGCTTAAAAGGATTACGATTTAAAAGGCTGCGATAATAGTCTACATTCTGAAAGAATTTCGTTATCAGTCATGACAGTACGAGGTCTAGATAATGGCTTTTTTTTTCTTTACAGTTTATTTTTACTACCAGCGCCCTGCGGTTCCACCTCCCGCTTTATAGAAACCGTATGTTACTAGTTCTGTCTCGTACTTTCATCCACAATTTTCAGGATAACAATCCGATGTGTTAATCCAGGCTATATTCGTTCCAATTTCATACAAATCCATTAAGATGTTAGAGCGTAGAGAAGTAACAAAAATACATACAGTTAGTATGTATTTTTGTTAATTTTATAATATTACTAGCTGCGCCCTGCGGTGTTACCCGCTGTTCCCACGTGACAATAGATTTTATAGGGATAAAAACTCTACCACCCTACCTTATGTGTTAATCCAGGGTGTCCGCTAACTCCATACCAAATTTCATCGAAATTGGTGCAGCCGTTTGAGTGTGAAAAAGTAACAAACATACAAACACAGTTTCGCCTTTATGATAGGTATTAGTGTGATAGTATGATGCGTAATTTGGGGCTTAAGCTAAGCTCTTTATCTACCTGCATAGAAATATGCAGTAGATTAGCATTTAGTTGAAATAGTAACACGGCGACGATTACCATTTGTAGCGATGATAGCTCAGTGGTTAGCGCGGTCGGTTCGCATGCCGAAGGGCGTGGGTTCAAACCCCAACAATCTGCTTGAGCTGCCGGTGAAAGAAAACATCGTGAGGAAACCATAGCGTGGTGGTAGGGTACTTTCTAGTACTCGGCTGGCTAGCTACCACCCACAAGTTGAAAATTTGCCGCCAAGCATCTAATGGTGTGTTCCGGCTGCCTCACTTGAGAGCCAGTTCTATTCCAGGCTAGGTGTGCTTTAACATCTTCGACCACACCGTCACTTGACATCAGGTGGGTTGTGGTCAAACACAGCCTGTTAGAAAAAAAATAAAAACTTGCTTGTCTAGTCACTAAGTAGTAAGAAAACTTTCATAGCACAAACGATAAAGAAAATAACTAATAAGTGTTACCGAATGAACAATGAATGAAGTAGTAGTTCTTGCTTGAAGTAATTCTAGATCGAGAAAGATGGCACTTTATATCGAAAGCCGTTTATTAAAGCTTAATCTGTGCATACTAGATGGCGCTGTACAGTGTTAAAACTCGATGATGTTGTGTAAACAGATCAATAGATTCATAGATAACATCCGGTAAGCCAGCTAGTTTCCTATGTACAGGCCAATACATATTTTGAGTCGCTGCGCTGGCAAAATTAATTAGTTGCCACGCACGAAGCAATATCGAAAAAGCTTACTTATGCTCCAAATTGTGACTACAACTCAAGCAAATCGCAACTTTCCTTTATCTATTTATGATAAGGTGAATAAACTCCAAAACTGGCAACGCCCAACATTACTGCGCCATTCGAGCCCAAATAAACAACAGTTAATAACAATAATATCTATTAAATCCCCCAGGTCCTTCCACTGACCTGGATACCAGTGTATAGTTATGAAAAAGGAGATATCATAGCGTTTGATAATTTTGATGTGCTTCGATCACGCTACAGTCGTTAGAAGAGCTCCAACACGCGATCCTTGTGAATTAATTTGTACCTCTCAAAAAAGATCTGAAAAATAAGGACACGCCTCGAATCAGAATTGAGTTTCAAAATATACATAATAGCCTGTATAAATTATTTTTCCTTACTCATACTCGGAAAGTAGGTCTGAAGTTGCTTGAGGAGCGGGTTGAAAGTAAATACTTTTCAGCCATAGGGAGAATCGTTTTCAACAGACAGCTGTCAAAATATTAAAAAAAACTAGTTCTAATTTCACAAATTCGAGAGAAGTTTATTTGTTGTAAAATAAAATCCCTAATTTTTTCTTAAGCAATTTTTTTTTTATGGCTTACAGGCTATGCCTTTGACCACAACTCACCTAATATTAAGTGACAGTGTGGTCGAAGATGGTAAATCACACTTAGCCTGGAATGGAACTGGCTCTCAAGTGAGTCGTTTGTCTTGTCCAGCTGTGGACTACTATACACTGATGATGGTGACGAAGACTCTTCGAGGGTAGCTCTATGCCCGAAGCATGTGGTATATCACCTTAGTAGGAGGTCGTCTAGTTAGGTACCACCTGATATTCTGCCGCCAAGCAGTAGTGTGTAAACATTACTGTGTACCGGTTTGAAGGGCAGCGACATTATATAGCTGTTGAGACTAACCATGAAAATTCTCAAAGTAATGAGCGCCAAAGCAGCGATGCTCTGGACTTTGTTTTGTTACGTTCTATGTATCGCTGCAATGGTCAAGGACAGGCGTTATCTCTTACCATCAGAAGAGCGTATAGATTGTGTCATTGTTTTCTTATAAAATCATATTTAAAAAAACTGTTAAACACTAATGTAGTGGAAAATATATACTTACCCTGTTCTTACGTAATAAGTCTATGAACTCATATAAATTAGCTGCAGATCGTGGATGATTATGGGTGCTGTAATTGCTCAGCTTAGATAATAAATAATACCTTCCAACAGCATGTAGATTCCTGGCTTCTCATTTCTGATTTCCTGTAGGGGAATCAGAATCTATAGAGTAGGTACACTGATTGGCATCTTAAAATACGTTTACTTTTCATTCTGAGCACAAAAATGATATTAATATATTACAATCTTGGCTCTCTTTGGACTAGATAGCGCGGTGTGAAATTCCTATTAATGTTTTATTTTATCTATTGACTTTTTAGTAGGCAAGATTAATGTGTACTTATTTTAATTCATTTTTTTTAATGTAAGAGACGAACGCGTTGTTCTCCTAATGGTAAGAGACAACGCATGTCCATGACCATTGCAGCTTTACACAGAACTGAGTAACTAAACAAACTCCAGGACGTCGCTGCTTTTGCGCTTATTACTTTGCGACTTTCGATGGTTGGTCTCAACAGCCGTGTAATTTCGCTAGTTGCACTTTCCTTGAAACCGGAAGACAGTAATGTTTACATGCTACTGCTTGGCGGCAGAATATCCAGTACTGCAGTGGTCTAGACGAGCTCCTGCTAATCTGTTTTTTTTTAATCCCTCGTAAAAATTGTTCTAAATTATAAGCATAGTGAGCTGCTTCTGGTACAGTACTACCATTCCACATAGCCTACAGAGCGTTTTTTTTTTATAGCTCACAAGCTTGGTGTTTCACCACAACTCACCTAATGTTAAGTGACGGTGTGGTCGAAGATGGTAAAGCACACCTAGCCTGTGGAATGGAACTGGCTCTCAAGTGAGGCTGCCGGAACATACTGTTAGATACTTGGCGGCAGATTTTCAACTTGAGGGTGGTAGCTAGCCAGCCGAGTACCAGAAAGTACTCTACCACCACGCTATGGTTTCCTCACGACGTTTTCCTTCACCGACAGCTCAAGCTCATTGTCGGGGTTTGAACCCACGCCCTTCGGCATGCGAACCGACCGCGCTAACCACTGAGCTATCATCGCTATCATAGTTATATCATAGTTATTATCATAGCGTATAATTGATTCACATAATATTTCCGTTTAGCAGTAAATTTTGTCGTAAACCTCGATGAGTAGAGTAATCCGCGCGAAACTGAGGTCGCACACAATTAGTCCGTATTACATTACTGAACATATGATGCAAGATTTAGTCTCGGATGCGGTTATAGTACAAACATTTTTAATTAAATAAATGTTAACATTATAAACACACTACAGTGTTTGGGAAATTATAATAATATTGAAAGAGCTTGATCTTCGCATCAAAGGCCGACACTGGAAATGGAAAAGAAATTGGTCTTTTATTTTTTGAAGATAATTTTTTTTAAGGAACATAATTTTGACGTTCTTAAAATTTCCATCCACAATGGGAGGTCATTCAGAGAACAAAAGATTACAAAATAGTAATTATAAAATAATATAAATTCTACATATATAATATATATATACATGTATGTATATGTATGTTTTTTATACTTTATAAATAAATAAATAAATATCATAGGACACGTTACCCACAGCGCCATCTGACCCCAAACTAAGCAGAGCTTGAGTAATAAATATAATTATAAAAAAAATTAACACTTATAGGTAACTAAAGGATTAGTTCGTGATGACTTGAAACATTGAAGACTTCTTAGTGTTCAATACCATACAAGTATTCACGTACATATGGCCGTATTGACCGTGTCTACGTCACAGCCACACCCCAATTATTTTCAAGGTTTGTCCATAAGTAAAAGTTGTTTACATTCAAAGGTGGATCAACACCCTTAATCAAGAATATGCGTTTATTAAAGAAATCTACTGATATAAATCATATGAATTTCGATTGTGTTAAAGTTATGTTATGGGCGAGTGGTTACTGCAGCGAAGAGGATATAAATACTTGTAGTTTTTTGTTTTTATTTTAATTAGTGTTTTGTTTAAGCTTATTGTATTGTATTATATTGTACAAGATACAAGGCATGATTATTATTCACATACATACTAAGCAATTTAGGTAATAAACGAGGGGGCCAAAGTTAATGCGGATTCCCCACACACCGCAAATAAAGTTACTAATTGCAATTTATTAGACGACCGCGTGGCAGTAACTAGAAATAAACTTGAGAACTTGCCCAAGTAGGTAGCCTAACTTTCATTACCACTAGGATCTAATACATTCATTCGCATTTGTTCTCATTTACTATTTATAATGCTTTTTATTAAGGGTACATCTAACATTTTGCCTCAACCTTTGGATGACATACCAACCGCCAACTTACTCTATACAAAAATTTAGACAAAAAAGAGGTGTCTTATGAACACCCGGTTGGAACAGAGTTCCTTTAAAAATTTTAAGTTATAAAATATTTTTACATTTATTATTATTTATTATTTTAACCTATTTTGTCCCACTGCTGTTATTAGTATCTACATTGCACCCGTGCAAAGCCGGCGCGGGTCGCTTGTATTTAATAAATGTAACATTTACAGTGTACTTTGGTGTTGTAAATAATTTTAATTTTGATCAATTTTCTTATAAAGGTTGATGCAAGTACGTTCAAGCTTACAAAAAGTGCTTGTTAGGAAGTGCCGGGATTTAAAACTTAGTGTTATTTTTTTGTTTATTTCATTGTTCCGAATCACATCTTTCTGAACTCAACCCTACTATAGAAGGGCAGGAAGGAATGTTTTATATTGTAGCGGCATAGTTAGGTATATATACATACTTTATATACATATATTTACATATCTCAACAAAATTATTTAGAAAGATATACTAGAAGGGAGTACCACATCCTTATTATTACACACTATTCCTTGCCACCCATAATCACGACGGTATGACGCCCATCCCGGAAGCTGTTACCTGTAACAACAAAACATGGTTTAACCACAATATCCAGGGAGGGCATACTAGTTATTTATCCACGGTGTACAGAAAACTGCGCTAACAATACAATGGATACAAAGTTTTCTTATTCTAGCAAGGCTTAGCTAGGCAAGAATGTAAGATTTTGCTTTTCCCACAGATTAAGAATAGAACAGATACAATTCAGCGTATAAAATGAGTCTAGATTCCTTGGCATGCATTTCTTGTTTGTCTTACATGAATTACATGCATACAAGTAACTCGATACATACATATGTTTAACGTAAGGCCGTGATGTTTTTTTTTTAATAATATGCGTTTGCTTGCTCTTGGCTGCCATCTCGCCTTATGCGAATCGAAGATACGGTCTACAATGGAGCATGCTTGCCTAGAAGAAAGCGATTCATTCGAATTGTATGAGCCTAATTTGGGTTAACGAAGAAAAATTTTAGCTTCAAGGAGACATGTAATATTTTCTAAGCAAAGTATCCATTCTTTTTTTCTAATCTGTGGTTTTTCTGCTGTCCTACTTACTCGTGTCTGCTAATCTGCTCAGAATCAATGCTTAGTTTGTCTGTTCATTCTAGAGTGAAAGAATAAAATCCAGGTTTAGTTTTATATCTGTTCCAATTACTAAGCTAATCCGAAATTCAGTAAGCTTAAATTTTTAATGAAACGAATTGGATGAATCGGTATTTATGTTTGCATAATTCGTTTGACCAAACTTCCGAGCCATTGATCCGATATTAAATTTCTGAAATTTTGTTGTCAAGTAATTTGTGCACTTATGTGTACTAATATAAGCCAATGTTCATGACCAAAATTGGCTTATTGGCTTATAACCTCATGAGATTATGAAGACAGGTCACGATACCACATTTCGAGGAGAAAAACTTGTTTTAAATAGGTTGAAACAGAATTAAGTCGGATATAAGGTGTTTCCGTTGTTCCAATAATAAATAACCACTGTGCACTAGAAATGTGGTACAGTGATAGAGATGACAATAAACAGAAGATGATACTGCGTATAAGTATGATCCACAAAAGTGTCATATCATGTCATATATAATAGGTAATCTTTGGTAGGTAGAAGAAAATCACCACGTGATTAGGATATTAATGCAAGAAACCTTTTCTTAATTTAACTAATATTTGCCAAACGAACATAAATGTATGTTCTATATCTGGGTTTTATGTATGTAACACTTTACAAATTTATAAAAATAACTTAATCTAAAATTCATAATAATTACTGATTATTTTATTTACATAGTACACTGTGAATGTGAGGTTTTTTAATTTGGTAGGATAATATGTTTTTGTCCGAATGTTGGTACGCAGTACGTTCAAAATCAACTAATCTCGTTGTTCAAATTATCCGCCAGAACAGTGTAGGGTACCGGAGATAGCCTGATAGCCTATAGGTATGATCTCATATTTCGATTTATTTACGCTGCATTTCTAAGGCTTGTTATAACGTTAATCGCTCTGTGGTGAGTTTACAATTATGATTGGCTCCACAGGAGGCGAACCTCCGTGTTCGTTCTTGAGGTAAAGTTATCAATTAATGGAAATGCTGTTACCTGCAGGGCTAATTGTAATGAAATATCTTAAGATCTGTACAAGTTGATATTAACCTAACCTTATTGACTGGTTTTATGGTGGGTGTATTTGTTTATTAGATATTCTGCCAAGCAATACTGTAAACATTAAAGTGTTTCTAGTTTGAAGGGTACTGCAGCTAGCGAAAATACAGGGCCATTGAATGCCTCAAAGTAATAACTTATATTATAATTAGTATCAAAGTAGTGATGCACTGAACTTTATTTTGTCAAACTGAAAGTAAAGGAAACCATAGCATGGTGGTAGAGTACACTCTAGTACTCGGCTGGCTAGCTATGACCCTCAAGCACTTAACGCTGTGTGCCTTATTTGAGATCCAATTCCCATACCAAGCTAAGTGTGTTTACCATCTTTGACCATACCGCTACAGATCAGGTAAGCTGTGATTATGTGTTCAAGTCGCGAAAGTTTTAAAATTGCAGGTGAGCTGTGGTCAAGCACCTATCCTGTCGCCAGCAAAAACAATTTTGGTTCACTGCAATAGTCATGGACAGGTGTTACAACGCTCCCAAAGAAAGCTGACATTGATATTTAGAAACAGATATTGACATTTTAAATGTTATTTATAAATATGAATAAAAAATGACCTGTATTGTAGGTCACTATGGGGTTATCAAGAAAATATTTATATTTCATTCCGAGCACTTTGCTTGACACATTAATATATGTTAGTATTTATTTATACATATAATAAATACTTAATAGGTTCGCATTTAACCACATCACGCCTGATGTTAAGCAACGATGTGGTCTTGTATGGAACACACTTACCTAGAATGAACCTGTTTACTCTTGATTTGAAGGCACTCATATTGTACTTTTCGGGAAACAGACTCCGGCAAAGAGTTCCACATCCTCGCTGTGCGAATAAAGAATGTGGAAAGCGCTTAGTGCGCACATGGGGAACGTCCACCATGTACAGATGCATAAAAGGGTAACTAGGGTTGTCGAGGTAATAGAACGATCCCGATAATCCAAGTAGTGCAAATACACCCCTGGTTTGAATCTAACTATGCGTGTGGACTGTGCACATATAGATCTAATACTAGAGATACTTAGCAGAATATATGTTATGCTAAATGTCCCCGTTGTTTGTTTTGCTGACACGGTCAGGGTCAGGCCTACGACCTCCATTCATATGCAAAGCGTCGCGGTAATTACAGATTAGCATGTGTAACAAAGGAATAAATGAATAAAAAATTAGACGAGTTTCTTGTATAACTTTAAACAAGTTGTAATATAATGTAGTTTTTAGGTCGCCTATGATCCTTCATTTGCAGAGCATACATTTGTTTTATACAAAAGTAATGAGACTCTCCGCATGATATGAGATAATACCTGTCTATGTCCAAAGTCGCAAAGTTAGTAGTTTGAAAGATATATAGATAGAAGCTATTTATTGTACACACCAAAGATAGGTTCTATAAGGGTTCCGTTTTTCCTTTTGAGGTACGGAACCCTAAAAAACACGAATAAATCATTTTAGTATGTATCATTATATGAGTAGGTAGTAGTATAGTTGAGAAGTAGAAGTTTCGGCAGCCTAGTTGCGAGATCGTTTAGGTTCCAATCTGGAGGTCCTGGGTTCGAATCCCACGGCACATATCTCCGTCTTTTCCATGTTATGTGCGTATTGTCGATAACATCACACGGTGAAGGAAAACATCGTGAGGAAACCTACATATCTGTGAGTTTAAAAAAAAAAAGCGCTTGGAGACGGTGAAGTTTTCTAACCCGCACTTGACTAGCGTGAGCAGTGGGACATTTTATAAAAACAGGGCCGATTCGTTCGAAGTTGAGAATAGAGAAAAATGCCTGTTATAGTTCCCATAATTTCTACAATCTAAGTATCTTACATCATCATCATCATCAGCCGTATGACGTCCACTGCTGGACATAGGCCTCTCCCATTGATTTCCATAAAGACCGGTTGGAAGCGGCTCGCATACATCTTTATGAGGTCGTCTGTTGCCATGTAGGTTGCCGTGGTGGTGCCGACGTAAGAATTGCACCCCACCCTCTCTACCCGTGGTTGCCGTAAGAGTCGGCTAAGGGATGTAATCCGAAAAAGCGTCAGCAGCAGCGTCTTCTTTAAATAATCTCACCCAACTGCGCTCGCCAACCCGCCTGCCAAGCGTGGCGAGTATTGGTAAAACTCCCCCAATGAATAGTATCTTACAGATCACCAAAACCTGTAGATTTCATCGTTCGTTTTCGTCCATTTCATCGCTGGACAAACTTTAATTTCATGCTTTTTGTCCGCTTTTTCTTATCTACCCGATTCCGTTTGCGATAGCTGTTCACCTGAACGAGTGTGAAATCATTTCGCACGATTTGAACTACCGTGATCTACGTGGACGCATTTGAGATGGTTAGTAAAAGGGGGCTTGGCAGGTGGACACTCATAAAAGAGAAAGATTGATTAAATAAAGATTCGCATTGTCAGTTTATAGTTTTGATGAAATCTTATATAGCGCAAACGAATTGTTTGCTTGTTGAGTGCTATTATGTAGTATGCCTATTTATATGGGTGAAATATTCCAGTAACAAAATTAGGTATTAGATAAAGGGCCAGAGTAAACAGGCCTAGAAAAACTATTGACAAACGGTTCAAATGTTCTTTTATACATTGAAATCTAGGTAAGGTAACATCTGTGTTGGTAACGCTTCGATAACATCCCTAACATTACAAGTGTGCATAGGTGAGCTAACCATCAGGCAAACCGTATAATTGCTTACCGCTCTTTCAATAAAAAAAAATATATCAGAAAGTCGAGCAACAAGAAGTATACATATACTTACAAAAAGATAAAAAGAACACGACTGTCAGCTGATTTTGTTCACGTTAATTGTTGCTATAATTTAAATTATGGTACATTAGCGACCCGCCCCGGCTTCGCACGGATGCAATGTTGATACTACACAAAACCTTGTCAGATTATATATCTACCTAAATTTCGCCATGAATCACTCTATCTATTGGTGAAACTTGCATGATAATCCGATCAGTAGTTTTAAGTTTATCGCGAACAAACAGACAGGCAGACGCGGACGACTTTGTTTTTTAATACCTATGTACTTAGTGATACCTTATGTTGATAAATGTTGCGATATTTATATCTATGCAAATTACATGACATTATGTCTTCAATAAGCGTTAAGACTCAATTGTTAAGTGGGGGGCAGTTGGCCCTCCCCTTGTCACGACCCATAGCACCCATGTTTTTATAACGGACGCGCAATCCGACGCACCTGTCCCAACGTCTTTAGATTCCACTTTACTGCTTCCTTTATGTCAGTTGATAATAGGACTGTCTTCACAGCTTCCTGCGCCAGTGGTGGTTAGCGAAAGCAGTTTGTAATAGGTAATCGGTTAAAATTTTCACTTTACGCGGAGATCTCAATTGTTATGCATTTTTCATGATTACTTGGCAACATTATAATTAAATTAATAGATAAAAGTCATACTTAATAACATGTTTAAAGCGTAGTTAAAACAGTAGGTATAACATAGAAGCCTTGAATTTTTTGAACACACACACACCCTCACACTGCACCCACAGACTCACGCACGCACAGGCAAACGCAGGCACACACACACACACATACACACACAAACAAACACACACAATCACACATTCACTAACACGAACAACCGGGGGGACAGGCAAATGCTGATACACATGTACGCATGCACACGTGGTCACCGAACAAAAATTAAAACTATACTAATGCATTTGGTGTTTGCCAAAACAAGTAGTTTTTTTTACCTTTGATTTTATAAATCAAATTAATAACACTAATCCAAGTTAGCAAATATTGAACCCGAACTATCGTATTACTGTTATTATCTAAATATTTCTCTATTTTTAAACAACTTACCGAAAATAGCCCCAAAAATAATGTTGACCAAGTGACGCAAGTCTAGTACGCGACAAACATTCACTTATCATACTCGTATTATTAAGACACAAAAGGCTTACTACGTTTTGAACCAGTTCTAAATCATTATAGGAGGATGCTAATCATTTGACAATACTTCACACTACAGGCACGCGTCAAAGCGGTCACAGAATATATAACAGTAAGCTTACAACCTACATCTCTGTCTCCACACTTCTCGGACATTCGATAAAAACTAATAAACCGTAGCCTGACCCTATTAGACATAAACAGACTGCACAGTTCCGTTCTTATTAGATATCTCGAATATCTCGACGGTAATGTATCGACGCCACACTTCGTTACCTTTTGTACTATTAGCGGGTTCACTTATCAGAACCCGCTAGTACAAAAATCATTGAAAGGTACATAATAAACAGTAGAAAACGTAGATATATAGCGTGATCTATATATCTATAATAAGTCAATAGAGTTACGATATATGTAAGTAAAAGAACGTCAACATTACCGCCAGCTCCTTGTAGACCTTCGCAGTGTTTGTACGCAACGATTCGGCTCTTGACTTGACGGCGACTTTCTTGATACGTAGGTACTACCCAAGAATAGAATGCACTGCCGCCTTTCTTGTTTTCTGCGAACTACGTTATATGCATTTATAAGTATTCAAGAGTTATATTTTAATGTATTTCCGCTTAAAAGTCGTTTTAATTACAATAATGACGAGGATTTGATTTATTTTAAGTATATTTTTAAATAGGTATTTATCTAATTTGAAGACAATTCATAATTCATTTATTTCTTGCAAAATATGTAAACAAAATTGTGGTGTTAATTCCTCTATTTCAATCTAGGTATTTAGCACTCTATTTTTGCTTTTAAAGCATACAAGTATTTATAAATAAAATAAAACAATTACACTATTTAAAATATTTATCCGAATTATTACTTAATATCTAAAATTAAAATCCGACATAAACCTAAAATATGAATAAATTAAAAATAAAAACAAGTATTTATTTCCTCTTCTCGCTGCAGTAACCCATCAAACCGCTGAAACCAATCAATTATATAGCCATTTTTAAAGCTACAGTGAATATATTGTCTGTTCATCTGTCTGTCTGTTTCTCCACTTATTATTCTGCATTTATTGCAGGCTTAGGTATACGATACACCCTAATGAGACTTATAGAAGAATAACGTAGTAGATTTCGCATGACAGTAGGGTAATTTCTAGTACTCGGCTGGCTAGCTACCACCAAATCAAGTTGAAAATCTGTCACCCAACGGCTTCACTCGAGAGCCAGTTCCATTCCAGGCTATGTGCTTTGACCACACGGTGACTTAACATCAGGTGAGCTGTGGTCACCGAAATAAATTGCACGTGTGCGAAGATATTAGTAATATACATAGTTATGTAATGTAAGAACTTTTTCCTGATTTAAATTGTACTTCAATTGAAAGACCCGTTAAGTACTATAAAAGCGTGTGAACAAACCCCAAAAACTGAACAAAACCCCTCTTTGACAGTGCTGTAGCTATAAAGATACATAACAATGTTGATAATTCATGTAATCATTTAAATCCGTTAATCAGTCACGACTCAAACCCATTTGAGTATTAATATACAACTATGCATACCTACTTACCTACATAAGCTGTATATTATACATGTATACGTGTCTATAGCTTATACTATTGTACCATCTGTGGTTCACTGAGTATCAACAGCTGACGGAACTTCAAATTCATTTGAAAATAAATTTGTGATTTAAATATAATTATTCCAAAAAATTCAAAAACATTACCCTTCTGCTGAAGTAGTCGAGTAATAATAATAGATGTTGAGTTTGGTATTCACAAAACTTGTGAACAGTGTATCTAAGTTAAGTGTAGTGTGTGCGTGTGTGTTTGCATGGTGGTAGGGTACTTTCTAGTACTCGGCTGGCTAGCTACCACCCTCAAGTTGAAAATCTGCCGCCAAGCATCTAACGGTGTGTTCCGGCAGCCTCACTTGAGAGCCATTACCATTCCAGGCTAAGTGTGCTGTACCATCTTCGACCACACCGTCACTTAACATCAGGTGAGCTGTGGTCACACACCTAGCATGTGAATCATAAACCTAATAATTTATTTTGACATCTGAAGATTTATTTAAATTGTGAGATTGATTATAATTGATTAGTTTTTATCTCAATAAATCAATTTAATTTAATTATATTTCAATTTAAAAGTTGCAAATTATTTACATACTTTGGTTGGAATATTTACAGCGTGGTCCTGAGGCCAACTTTTTCATTTTTTTTCGTACATGAAGCCTTGCTCTTAGGAAAAAGTTGCTGATTTAGGGTTTAAAAAGAAAATTTGGTTACAATGTCTGCAATATATGTATATATAGAAAAGTTGATATCTCAGTGGTTAAAGCGTTCGGCTCGCACGCCGAAGGACGTGGGTTCAAACCCCAACAATGAGCTTAAGCAGCCGGTGAAAAACTATAGCGTGGTGGTAAGGTACTTTATTGTACTCGACTGGCTAGCCGCCAAGCATCTGTGTGGTCCGGCAGTCTCACTTAACAGCCAATTCCATTCCAGACTAGATGTTTTTACTATCTTCGACCACACTGTCACTTAACATCAGATGAGCTGTGGTCAAACACCAGCTTGTAACCATAAAAAATACATACGAATCTCTTTGTAGCCTTGAAATTAAGTGCCGAACATAGGTATCAAAGTGATTTATATTTTAGATTTTTCTCTGAAACTGTAGGTATTATCTACCTGGAGACCTGTAAGCTTTATTTTAGCCGCTTGATCGCAACTCAACGAGCTGGAAAGAACATTGATGTGGAATGATTGAACAGGCAAAGTGAAAATGTTATCAAAGGTTTTAAGCAAAGAACAGTTTATTGTACAATTATTAAACAAATCCCAAAGTAAATACCTAATTATGATTGTTATTTGTATATAATTTGTTACGCCTTTATACATTTCGAGAAATAATAGTATTGAGTAGAAATTATATCTTTATAAATCAGTGTGATCAGCGGTTAGTAGGAACTGATATTTATATGTATATTGCGAACAAAATTAAATACAAAATACAACAGTTTTAGTCCTGTCATATTTAGTTTATTGAATGGTACAATAGAATTAAATGTTATTGATAAATAATAAAAATTATTACTAATTTTGTAGTTTAAAATGAATCGAAGAGAACGCCTATCTATGTATGACTTTGTATCAGAGTTTTGAGTAACAAAACAAAGTCCTGGGCATCGCTGCTTTAGCGCTCATTACTTTAAGACATTTGGTTAGTCTCAATAGCTTTGTTATATTTTGTAGCGATGTTAGCTCAGTGGTTAGCGCGGTCGGCTCATATGCCGAAGGGCATGGGTTCAAACCCCAACAATGAGCTTGAGCTGCCGGTGAAGGAAAAAAAAAGTTCCCCATTCAAACTTGCACTTTGAAAACTTATTAACAACGTTTTTTATTACATATAATAAAGATTATTTACTGTGAGTTTGAAAATGCTACTATCAAAAATAACGATATTTCATATAAATTTCCGACCTCTATTTTACACCCTTAGGAGTGGAATTTAAAAAAATCCTTTCTTAGCGCAGACTTACGTTACCTAAGGAACATTTGTGTAAAATTGTATGCTTCCAGACCCAGCGGTTTTAGCTGTGCGTTGATCGATCAGTCAGTGAATCAGTCTGTCAGTTTCTTCTTTTATAGATATACTAGCTGCGTCCCGTGGTTTTACCCGCGTGGTGATGGATGATGATGATGAAAAGTTACTAATCTTATATAGCCTGCATCTCAAAATCCTTTCTTAGGGGATGCCTACGTCATAGTAGCTTTATGCATGCAAAGTCTCAGCTCGATCGCTTTAATATTGACAAAGTTTCATTCAAACTTTCATCTCCTATTTTATCCTCTTGGGGCTAGAATTAATCAAAATCTTTTCTAAGCGGACACCTACGTCATAACATCTACCTGCATGCCAAATTTCAGCCCGATCCGTCCAGTGGTTTGGGCTGTGCGTTGATAGATCACTATGTCAGTCAGTCAGTCACATTTGAGTTATATATATTTAAAAAGAAAGAAGAAGATAATATGTAGATAGGAAAATTAATCCAATATTTTTTTTGGATAATAGGTTAAGTAACTTAGTTCGAATGCTCTGTTATACTTATATTTTGATAAAGATACTGGTTTACCAGTTCAACAAGATAAATGCCAACTCAAAACTACAGCAACCTTGCATACCAATCACTGCATTACTGTAATCAGATCAGTTATATGTCTCAATATAATTTGCCAATATCGATTACAAGTTATAAGGCAAGGACGTAATTTTTTTGCGAAATTCTCACAATATCCTGTAACAGAATATGGTCGCCCTACATTACTTATGAACTTGCGAACTCGTTATGGCGTGCTTCGGCAATGTTTTCATTCGCAACAGATATAATATATAGATATATCGATTCAACCTAATTGGGTTGTTAGTCATTGATACTGCCATAACTCGGGAGCGTTAGCTTTAAAATGCATTATGTCTAGGTTGTTACGACTTGAACATGAAGTTCGATATTTTTATCAAAAATCGTACTAGGTTTTTCTAAAAAGTAGATCTCCTTAACAGGCGTGTAAGGTGTAAGATAAGTACCACTGTAATACCAGACATACTGTCGTCAAGCAGTGGTGTGTAAAAAATACTCCAGTTTAAAGGGTACTACTGCAGCTAGTGATATTTTTTATGGTTGATAAGCTGGGTGTTTGACTACAGCTCACCTCATGTTAACTGACGGTGTGGTCAGAGATGGTACACACCTAGCCTTGAATGGAACTGACTCTCAAGTGATGCTGCCGTAATATACCGTCAGGTGCTTGGCGGCAGATTTTCAACTTGAGGGTGGTAGCTATCCAGCCGAGTACCTACTAGAGAGTACCCTTCCACCACGCTATGGTTTCTTCGCGATGTTTTCCTTCACCGGCAGCTCAAGCTCATTGTTGGGGTTTGAATCCACGCCCTTCGGCATGCGAACCTACCGCGCTAACCACTGAGCCATCATCGCTACGAACTACTTACTTGTGCCTTATTGACATCTTTCAATAAGATAATGGTAAACATTTTCCGTTTCTATATTGTCAAGTTTTCATAGAGTCGAAGACAGTCACAATAACAACGGTAGAAACAGCATACAACACAATGAACGTGTAGGTACTGACGAGCTACGTTGACGTGACATAAAATTAAGATAAACCGCTAACTGACATCGCCGCTATAGTACCCAGTATACAACAGATTTTCTATATGAGAATACATCTTGATCAAAGCCAGCCATTCTCAAGGGAGATTATAACTGGATTTGATACGACAGAGGAACTAATACCATTCTCCTACACAGATATAGAAGATATGTTATCTTATTATATGGCTTAATATAGGTTGGCAACCTTCCATCTCATATCACAGGAATCTTAGAAAACAAAGGCGCTTTGAAAAGCGGGTCTCTGAATGATTTTTATAAGTAGAGACCATGTATGTACTTGTACAGATTGGCTTCCGCGTTAGGCTTAATAAATCTAATTAATCATAAATAAATAACAAATATTTGTTTTTCAGTGTAACACTCAGAAAACTAGAGTTTAATAAACTCATTTACATTTGAAGTGACAAGTTGCTTTATTCCTGAAAATCCTTTACAAAGTAGCCTACTTCTATAAATTAATTAACACTCAGAGTTCTGATTAAAGTGGGTAATTAGCAGCAGCGGTGACGAAGTGAAGATTACAGTCGAATTATCTACTGCTAACCGTGTCCTCATCAATAGAGTAGTAGCGACGTTTAACTGAATTGCCGTGCTGGATGGCTACCCGCAAAAACTTGCGTTGTAATTATCAGTGGTACATTTATAAACTTATGGCGTTTTTATCTTTATTGTCATTCTGATCAATATTTCGTAAAAAAAAAAAATTGTATATGTAAGACAGATTCACATTAACACATTCTTCTAATGTATGTACTATGTATGTGTGTATTGTCCGAATCAGCCCTGATTTTATAAGCTGGCCCACTGCGCGGGCCTTTTCTCATCGTGAAATGGGTAAGGTCATAGTCCACCACGCTGGCCACGTGCGAGTTGGCAGTCTTCACACATATTCGAGTTTTTTTTTTAACATTTGGACTTGCAGGTTTTCTAAGGGTGTTTTCCTTCACCGTTTCAGTGGCAATAAACATATAACTTAGATAAGACAGAGGTGCGTGCCGTGGGATTCGAACCAGATTGGAAGCCTCTCCAGATTGGAAGGTTTCCAAGCTTGATGTGGTTGAAGATTGTAAGCACACCTAGACCGGAATAGAACTGGCTTTCAAGTGAGGTTGCTGGAACACACCATTAGGTACTTGGCGGCAGATGTTCAACTTAAGGGTGGTAGCTAGCCAGCAGAGTACTAGAAAGTACCCTACCACCATGCTATGGTTTTCTCACAATGTTTTCGTTCACCGGCAACTTAAGCTTATGGTTGGGATATGAACCCACGCTCTTCGGCGTGTAAACTGACTGCGCTAACCACTGAGCTATCATCGCTACGAAATTAGCTCATATCAAATTCAAAGTAGTGTAAGCACCAGTTTTTGTTACGTCAAAGTATTGAGATTAAAAAATTTAAAAATGAAATCATCTAGGTACCTTTCGATATGCAAGCAAATCGGGCAAAAAATCGTGTTAATACTATTTCAATATATATGGCAACACTGGAGTGACCCTTTGCTCATAGTTCTTTATTTTAAAGTTTTCCTTAAAAAAAATTGTTGGTAAAATGGTACTCGCTTTTCTCTCTAATCTTGTTCGAATAAGCGCCGTACAAGCAGGCTGATATTATATAGGTACACCGTACGCAGTATCGGTCAAGGGGCCAGGCGACAGTTACCGGTGGACCGCTTTGCGTCCCGCCATTAGGGTTGCCAGCGTGTGGAAAACTGCGCATTACGACGCTGACCTTAATGTAACTCGTGAGGAGTTAGCGACCTGTTGGGTTGATTCTGTGAAATGTGATCTCAAACGCGATAGTTATTAAATTTACTGTTGGTTATTTGGAAACTGCAACTTGGTAACAGCACGCCAAATTTTTTGAGACAAAAAATTACGTATATTCTTTATGTGCCGACATATTCTGGTCAAAATGCATGACGGTCGGAACCCCAGATCGTAAAAAAAAATCAGGCTGAACAGATTCACAGCCAAAGACATATTTAGTTAATAGCGACTACTAATATCATTATGTTTTTAGGGTTCCGTACCTCAAAAGAAAAAATGGAACCCTTATAGGATCACTTTGTTGTCCGTCGGTCTGTCTGTCAAGACCCCTTTTCTCAGAATCCCGTAGTTTCAAGCTGAAATTCATATCAAAGACTCAGGTCTACTGTCCCTTGGAGCTTTGAAAAATTCAAACTTCTAAGCCAACACAATCAAAAGATACAGCCGTTTATGTTGTAAATTTTCAACACTCGCAAGGGAATCAAAACCTACAGGGTACTTCCCGTAAACTCAGAATCTTAAATTTTGGTACGAAGCAACGTCTTATAGCACAGATAAAGGAAAAATTGCGAAAAGCATTAAAATACCATAACTTTTACTTAGGTATATACCTACAGGTTTGTACGGAACCCTTGGTACGCGAGCCCGACTCGCACTTGGCCGGTTTTTGTTACTATTATGACTAGTATTGCGTTAATACTTAAAATTAATATGTATTATCTACAAGAATAGAAAAAAATGCTTCTTCCTAATAATTAAATCTCCTACTTTGTGTAATTTTATAACTTCTTAAATGTCCCTAAAGAGCTCGTATAATTTGTTTTTATAGTTGACAGGCTATGGGCTTGAGACCACGGCTCACCTGGTGTTAAGTATTGGTATGCTCGAAGATGGTAAACACACCTAGCCTGGAATGGAACTGGCTCTCAAGTGAGGCTGCCGGAACACACTATTAATTGCTTGGCGACAGATTTTTACTTGAGAATGGTACCTGACCTCGAGGTAAATAAACGAAACACATAACTATATCAAAAGAACGTATTGGTAAGGTTATTACTTTACATTAAAAAAACAGTTAAATCATTTTATTTATCGATCAATGGTTTTGATTTCGTAAACTAAATTTGACAGGACTAAACCCGTGGACGTTCCCAGAGTTCGTAAGCAACGATTCGACTATACTTTCTTGATGCGAGCACATAAGTGGAACTCATTGTCTCTTACATCTTTGTTTCCTATGAACTATCATTTGGGCCTTTCCACTTTCCATCAGGCGAGTTGGTGACCAAACGAAGATCTATTTAAAAAAAAAAACTATACTAATATTCACATTCATAGTACACTATGATAAGCGTCAAGTTTTTAGTAAGTATCGCTGCAATGTCCAGTAAAATACATTATTACCACCAGGAGTGTTCCCTTCGTCTCATTTTTAGTTAAAAAAACACCACCACATATTACATCCATCTAATCTCTTTTTTTTTGCAAGGGTTTTCCATTACAAGCAGGGAAAGAAACTCCAATGTAAGTGCTTTCGAAAGAAAGCCGCAATGCGCCGAGTGCGCGGTGCATTCGCCATTACGTACCAACACACGAATCCACGTGCGGCTCTCTCGCGCTAGAGGACCTTTGACAAAGTAATGACGGTGCCAGACAAAGGGACGCCCTCATACTCCCCCTAACTACCACCCTGTTGCCCTCCCAGGTACGCCCTAAGGGTAACGTTGAACATCTATACCTTAAGAGGATAAACGATAAAGCACTGTTTGAAGTATAAGGTCTTCATATATTTTTCCCTCAAATATTTTGTTTGTCTATTATTACACTGGGACGGTATACTTTTGTTTGCATACTTTGATTTGGAGGAAAGCCATTGAAAGATAAATTTTCCTCATTATTCTTGAGATGGTAGGTACTTAAAACAACTTGGTTGAATTCATTATTTGCATGTATTTTAGGTGATATTTTTGCTATGGATAATGTTCTCTTTATTACAAGTATATTTCCATTTCAACTGCTTGACGTCTTCGACCAGTGTGTGTTACTTGTGGGACTGAAACGTGGTTTCTGACTATGTGCCTTTTTGGTAAGCTTGAAGCACAACGCTATGGAGAGGGCTATGCTCGGGGTTTCCCTACGAGATCGAATCAAAAATTATGTGATCCGTAGAAAAAAGTTCCACCGATCGGCAAGCGCAGCGCAGGAAATCTACCTACAAGGTGGACAAACGTCCTAATAAATACCTTAGGAACGCGCTGGATGCGAGTCGCTTCCAACCGGTCTTCGTGGAAGTCAATGGAGGAAGTCTATTGTATAGCAGTGCTCGTCCTATGGGTGAGATGTGATATCTCTATTTATAATGATATTAATACTACAAAACCAAAGATTTATATATTGAAAATAAAGAAACGCCATCTATTGATTTGAGAATTCACTACAATGTAGTAGCCAACGTAAAGCCAAGATAGCCCAAAACAATCACATAGTGTGGCGCCATCTAGGCTTTTCCCACGTAACTATAGACAAAAGCTCGCTTTACCTTAATATATTATCTGTGACCCGGGCTACATTTTATATCGAAAATAAAGTTTGTATAGAATATCTAGTAAAACTTACTACTTACAATATTGTAAGAACAAAACAAAGTCAAAATACATCTGTCTCAATAAAAGGACGTATTAAATGAAAATGGATATTATAACAGCTGTACACGTGAGGACTCACATGTTCCGGTTGTTAAGTCGAAACTAAAAACATATTAAAATAACAATCATTTGATCAATTTGATTTCAATGTGAAGTTTACTTGGTGGTAGATCTCCTTAGGTCGTCTTGATAGGTACAACAGTAGTACCAGATATACTGCCGTCAAGCAGTAGTGTGTAAGCATTACTGTGTTCCGGTTTGAAAGGTACTGCAGCTAGCAAAATTACAGGGCTGTTGAGACTAACCATCTAACGTCTCAAAGTAATGAACGCTAAATCAGCGATGTCCTGGACTTTGTTTTGCTACTTAAAGTTCTGTGTATCGCTGCAATGATCATGAACATACGTTATCTCTTACCATCAGGAGAGCATCTCGTTCACCCCATTACTTTTAAATTAAAAAAAAAAATATTTTCAATATTAGTATAAATTTTTTATAGATAATTCGCAGAGAAAACACGACGCAATCAGTTTAATTTTATTTTATTTGGAAAACATACTGTGATATATATCTTAAAAGGAAGATTATTAACAGTCTTTTAAAGTTGCTAAGACACGACCTTCGTCTTTAGTAGGCCTTATCACGAAGTGCTGACTGTCTTTCTTCATCATCAATATTTCTATCTCTCCCACTGGAGCTACTATGCCAGCATCCTAGTCTCACTCCTGTACTTCAAGGAGCTGGGTGGGTTCGGGTAGACGCTGGTAGGCGGAAATGCAGAATACACCCCAAGCAGGACATCAGTGCAGGACTCATCGCTCCCTTTCCGAATAAGAATAATTAAAAAAAATAACCTTAAGATTAACAATTGGCGACTTTATCGTTAAAAATGATTGGATCTCTTTTAGGTAATCTAAGGATGGACAGGATTCAAGAAAAAGAAGAAGACATGTTCCCCCTAGAGATCTCCTGCTGGCTGGCCGGGAAGAAGAGGGAAAGACGACGAGTGGCATTGAGGCCCTCAACAAATGATCCACAAAGCCATGACGAGGCCGCCGAGACCTGAGAGTGCTCGAGGCTCCGCCCCGATCTTGGGGCGTCGAGCTCGCACTCTCCACCACCGGGTCCCTTAGGGGACAGAGTTCCCCTGGAGCCCTACCTCGGAAAGGAGGTACTACCTCGAATCCGATGTCCCACCTCCCCAACAGCGGAGGAGGAAGATCACAGAATCGAAGATATGTTATCATATTATATTTCAGCGGTACAAAATACAAACAGGTAGGCATACATTTTATTGTTTACAGTTGGTTATTCTGATCCGTCATTAAGTTGCTCCCAATTTAAAGAGATTTTCAACGGATTGTTTCTATAAATTATATAATGAACAGATGAATCTTATTATCTCTGAAGGGTCTTTTCTTCTCATTACTTGTTACCATAACAATGTTAAAAACTCAACGATGTTTCAAAAGCAATTAACCGGTACTTCTACTATTTCGAGAACAACCCACTAATCCAAGTAATAGATATTCAAAGACGGACGGTTGCAAACTGCGCGATAGGTCCACTGTGACGCCGCGGGCCCCTCTTCAAACAAACTCTGTAACAGCTGTCAGAACGACGCTTGAGGCACCAGGCCGCTTGATATACGCACTAAGCCCGTGAAGTTAGTCCTACAAACTTGATAGATGTACTATCTAGTACCTATCTATCGGTACCTAGTTTAGACGTGATTGTAAAATATGAGTTAGTAACTATGAGAAAGCCAGTTCAAACTTGAGTACGAAGTACATAACCTATACATAACCAGAACTAGAGGCATCCATGAAGAGGGACACTCATAAATGCCCATTACTTAAGAAAACAAATGATGAGTTTTTTTTTTTATATTTTGGAGCATAGATTCCAATGTGTGTAATGCTGGCACCATATCAAATCTACTTAATAAGTACCTGGATGACCGAGCTTTGCTCGGTATTTTAAAGAAGTAACTTGAAAAAAACAATCACCCATCTGGACTTGAACTTGTCTTCCGGTTTTGGGGCCATTCGATTTCCCGCCTGAGCTATTATAACCTTGTAGATAGTGGCCAAAATTACCTTCGTATTCTAATAATATTGTAGCAGTTTTTCTTTGCTTGAAAACACGGATAAAACAACATTTTCTAAAAATGAAACCTAGCTAGAACAAATCTTCGCAATATTGTAAAACATCAGTTTTACAACTATCATAAACTTGGAAAATTTACTGAAGCTGAATAACGGAACTAAGTGATGAATGAGTTCCACAACACGAACGTGCCTCAAACATTGGCTAGATAATATTATTATTACAATATTTATATGGAAGGTAATAAAATTAGTTACTATACATTTGTGAGCCAATAAAAATTAATAGCATAGCCCTGGACAAACGCTTAAGAAATAATTACGTAACAAAATACGGATATTCTTATTTAGGTATATGCAGTAGAAATGGGAGTGCCAGGAATGCCACGCCACCAAAGTCTCTCTATAATCTTTTAGAAACTTTACCCTTTTGTAGCGATGACAGCTCAGTGGTTAGCGCAGTCGGTTCGCATGCCGAAGGGCGTGGGTTCAAACCCCAACAATGAGCTTGAGCTGCCCGTGAAGGAAAACATCGTTAAGAAACCATAGCATGGTGGTAGGGTACTTTCTAGTACACGGCTGGCTAGCTACCACCCTCAAGTTGAAAATCTGCCGCCAGGCATCTAACGGTGTGTTCCGGCAGCCTCACTTGAGAGCCAGTTCCATTCCAGGCTAGGTGTGCTTTACCATCTTCGACCACACCGTCACTTAACATCAGGTGAGTTGTGGTCAAACACCTAGCCTGTCAGCCATAAAAATAAAGCCTGCTTAAAACAACCTTAAATACATTGATGGAAAGAGTATGTAAAGAAGGGTTGATAGGATCATGTCAAATGTAATTAAGCACGGAACACGGGCAATGAAAGTGAGTGTTGATATACGAATTTGGTCCGAGTCCTAGGTACTATATGGGTTGTTCCCGTCGCTTAAAAGTGCACAATGGTACAATTGATTGATAGGAGGTTTCATATCTGTAATTTTTAAACTTTCGCAACTAATTATGATATCACCGGGTTTTAATCAAAATACTATGAAATTAGTTTTGTTTATTAACCTTGATGTTTCGGCCAAGTTGCATCAACTTATGACAAAAAAAAAATTATGGCTGTCAGGCTTTGGCTACAACTCGCCTGATGTTAAGTGATGGTGTGGTTCAAGATGGTAAAGCACACATAGCCTGGAATGGAACTGGCTCTCGAGTGAGGCTGCCAGAACACACTGTTAGATGCTTGGCGGCAGATTTTCAACTTGAGGGTGGTAGCTAGCCGAGTACTAGAAAGTACCCTACCACCACGCTATGGTTTCCTCATGATGTTTTCTTTCACCGGCAGCTCAAGCTCATTATTGGGGTTTGAACCCACGCCCTTTGGCACGCGAACCGACCGCGCTAACCAGAACCACTGAGCTATCATCGCTACAAAAACAATGATGATAGTATTTTGCGATTAAGACCCGGTGATGGACATAACAGCCTGACAGCCCTGTTGGCTCAGTTGTCAGCTGTTGATAGTATAAGAGAGCTGTATGGCGTGAGTTCGATTCCCGCCCAGGATAATCATTTTATAGTATAAACAAATGTTTGCTCTTTGTCTGGGTGTTCTGTATGTATTATAAGTAAGTATTTACAACAAAAAAAGTATTTATGGATTCTATCAGTTATCTGACTTCCATCAGACAAGCTCTGCTTAGTTTGGGGTCAGATGACGCTGTGTAATATGTCCAACGATATTTATTACAGTTTATTTAATTGTTTGATTTCTGTTTGATGCCAGTAAGAAGGTTTTGCGCTTAGTCGATGTCAAAAACTAAAAAATGAATGTGTGAGACAACGGGATACAGTTAGTAACTATACTGCAGCAAAAAGCTGTACTTTACATCACCATGAGAACG
This sequence comes from Biston stratarius, assembly GCA_950106695.1. NCBI lineage: Eukaryota > Metazoa > Arthropoda > Insecta > Lepidoptera > Geometridae > Biston > Biston stratarius. Next base: position 14,449,718 of record OX467111.1, read on the forward strand.
GTCTGAGACTGGTGCATTCACGAATGAGCCACATATCACAACAGTTATTAAATTCCGACTCTAAAGTAGATGCGTTTACGTTGGATGGCGCACTATACAATTAGGTGACAGTAAGGGAACTGTCTCGAATTCTGGTTACAACGTTGGAACAAAGAAGTAGTTATAATATCTGTATCTGGTTCGTGGTTTATTATGTCTAACAGGTAAAATAGGAGGTCTATTTATGCATTTTGAATAAATTTATTTAAGGCTTTTAGAATGCTTTCAATAGTAAACTAGCAAAAAGCTGAGCTTTGTGAGGGCTCGCGTAGTTTTTCTAACAGGTAATAATTTTCAAGACAGTTTTTTTTACATTATTATAAAACCTTCAAGTTGGAACACTGATTACGCCTGATTCTAGTGGGTATTGAGTTTAGTTCTTTTGTAGCGATGCTAACTCTTTGGTTTCCTAACAGGTGGCGTTTATAGTACAATACATTCTGTCCAATGAATACAAAATTGTTATTGTTCATTTGTTTTAATGGTTATAAAATTATGTTTTTTTTTTTTAACACAACAAAGCTTGATTTGATGTTAAATTACTATGTTAAAACACAAATCTATAGACGTGATAGTTTTTCAGAAAAGTGTACCACGAAAATGCTCAGGTTGTGGAATAGTGTTAGGGCTCGCTTCGCTCGCCCTGATTACGTGCAATATTACGGCTTAACTTATCTCAAGTTCTAAACAAGACTTATGTTTTAGATATTACCCTAATCCAAAACGTGTGGTAACTTGACCTGCTAGGTATATAAAAATAATAAATATAAATATCGTAGGACATTACACACAGCGTCATTTGACCTCAAACTAAGCAAAGCTCGTACGATGGAAATCACATAACTGATACTTAAATACTTTTTTTGTCAATATATATTTACACCCAGAAACAGAACAAACATTTTTATTTATGCCACAAAATGTCTGTCCTCGGTGGAAATCGAACCCACGCCCTACAGCACACTACTAATAAGCCAACAGGGTTGTCGAATAGTCTAGTCTTCGTTTTTTTTTTGGTGACAGCTAGGTATTTGACCACATCTCACCTGATGTTAAGTGACGGTGTGGTCGAGGATGGTACACACCTCACCTTGAAAGAAACGAGCTCTCAATTGAGGCGGTTGGAACACGCCGTTAAATGCTTGGCAGCAGATTTTCGACTTGAAGGTTGTTGCTAGAGAACATCCTACCACCATGTTATGTTTTCTTTTAGCAGCTCTAGCTTATTGTTGAGATTTGAACCTATCATCTTGGCGTGTGAACCGACCGCACTAACCACTGAGCTATCATAGCTTCAGACTCATTTCGTTTAGCCTTGACTTTAAATTAAGTCTGCGATTTAGATTGACTTTCGCGAATGCCAATCAAGGCATAGATCTAGGGCCGGAATGTGACTCTTATTGCCATAAATGTTAGGTAATTTTATTGTATGAAGTTAGCACTTTAAACGACAATCCCTACTTTTAACCAGTCCGCTCCCAATTACATAACCAGTTAACCGCCGGTTAAATATAACGGTCGGTGTGACGAAACTGCCAGTTAAATAACCCAATAGCGTCTGCAACCGGTTATACATCGGAACCATATTTCAACGCAATTGGGATGAAGTGGAACGGCCGGCTTGTCTTGTTTGTTTTTTCTTGGAAATTAGTTGTTGTGCAATACTTCTTAATCATTCTCCATTGTACAATAGTATGAGTTTGTCTTATTGCTTGCCAAATACTGAAGCAAAACAAGCAAGCTAAAGCAAATCATGACCCTGATAATTGACTGCCCTGTTGGCTAATTTAGTAAAGTTCTGCTTCGAAAGCTGCAGGGCGTAGGTTAGATTTCCACTCAGAACAAACATTTTTGGGAGGAACATTGATGTTTGAACTGTGTCTGGGTGTTCTGTATGTATTTTAAGTATGTATTTACAAAAAAAAAGTATATATATATATGTCAGCTGTTTGGTTCCTATAGTACAAGCCTTGCCTAGTTTGGGACTAGATTGTGCTATGTGAAATGTCATGCAATATTTAACTGCAAAAAACAACGTAAAAGTAATTAGCATTTTGCATGATGGTTGTGTATTTTCTTGTACCCGGCGTGCTAAAAATCTGCCACCTAGTAATTTCAATTTTAATTTATTTACCCAAATATAGGTACAATAATGTTCACTTATTTATGTCAAACACAATTAACAATTCATATTTTAAATTTAAAATGTCAGAAATCATAATAATACAAATGTAAAAAAAATATAAATGTCATTGATGATTAGTATAAAATTAAATAATTGAAATAAAATGTCAAATAATAAGTAAATTATGTTAAAATAACTTAAGTTAAATTGGTCAATAAATTATTTTTACAGTCCATAGATAATTTGCGCAAAGAAGACTTGTCACTAATACATCTAGATACTTAATTATATGTTACAGCAGCCACACTGCAAAGACAGTTCCCATTCCAGAGAACCATTGTTTCAATGTGCTTACCATCTTCGACCACAGAATCACATAACATCAGCTACGGTCAAATACCAATCATGAAAAAACTAACACTTGAAGATGTGCCTCATATCCTGAGGTTGTGGGATCGATCCCAGGCCTGAGAATCCGAACAAAAAATTTAGGCTCTATTTTGTAATCGTGCCCGAGTTTTCGAATAAGAATATGTCCGTTTGTCATACAATATTGTGTTAAGTCGGTCATATCTTCTGTAAGAAAAAACTATAAGAATAATTCCGAAATAGGTAGATCTTATTTAGATTCTTGATACAAGTTTTAAAACTCCTAAATACAAGTATTTTTGCCGACGCTACAAAGCTCGTGGCCGAGTTAAGGCGTCGCCTAAGGGAGAGTCGCCTATTTGAGAACCGCAGTCAGGGATTTTCGTAGTCCAGTGTATTTCGCTGGCGCAGCGGGGGAATGCCACCAGTTTAATGGGTACTTTATTGGTGGCGGGCTCGATCGGTTGACTTAGATTTTAATTATGTTTTCTTTCTTGTCATGTTATAATAATATTATGACATGACAAGAATATGTATGTATATATGTGATATTATTTTGTTTTTAATAAGATATTAAATTACATATCAATGCAATACAGTATTTTATTCATAACACCAAAATTACAAGTGCCCATGACTACCTATTTGCTTTTCCCTCTCCACAGACACCGTAGTCCGTGACCTTTGTCAACAAGTTTTTTTTTAGAATATAATACAACATAATTTGTATATTGAGGTAACGGTTTAGCTATTAGGTACAGTGAGGTGCAGATAAGTTAGACGCTCTGTAAAAACATCAACGATGTCTTCCGACATGAAGAACAATAAAAGCAATCAAACAGCACGGGCGTCGCGTAGAATAATCTATTACAATTGTTATGATTGATGTTTGTAAACGATCGGTCGGACACACTACAATTTGTGAAACGAGCGAATTACTGGCAATTTGTTGCATAAACCAGTTTCATTAAGGCTTTATGGGATGTTTGTTTTAAGCCTGCTGTCACAGCAGCCATTCAAAATGCGGACCAAAAAGTGGCTTGTTGAGCAAGCATTTTACAAAATAGACGAATACCTAGAGTAGAATTCAAGAAGTATTTAAATAATTATTGACATCAATTTTGTGTTTAATTGGATAGTTTTTATTTTTCAAATAATAATTTAATTCATCGTATCGCCGCAATATCTATTCTTTTCCAAAACTAGTGTTTTTTCGAGTATTTATGTCTAAAAATAGTAGTGTGAAGTGTGCGCGAGTGTGGGAATATGATATAATGCGGTGAAACATGACTTTTCGTGTTACTTCCAAAACTCCATCGAAGCTTACAGTAAAGTCGCTACTACTTTATTAAAGCATGACTAGATTTGACTGGCACGGACTAGACTTGACCAAGACTGGACTTTGACTATAAAGATAAACAAGAAAACTGAAGACTGCACACAAAATACAGAAACATTGAAACTGGCAGAATACACAGAGAGCGAAGCCAAGATAAAAGAAAAAAAAAACTATCTATGAAACTATTTGACGTCCTTGTTGGTTCTTATGAGCTGTAAGGCGTGGATTAGATTCCCCCAGGAAAAACATTTTATACCATAAAAAAATGTTTGTTCTGTGTCTGGGTGTTCTGTATGTATTATAAGTACCTATGTATTTACAAGAAAAATATGATATGATAAAGCTGTTCATTATAAATAGTTTTTCTAGTTAAGGCTTACCCTCGCTATGCGTGAAGTTACCCAATACTTGAAGTACAGTAGCTTAAAAGTATTCGCATATTAAATTTGAGTTTTGAATTTAAAACACCGTTTTACGTACAAAAACTTATCCTACTTGAATATCATACATCCTAAATCACAGGCGGTCATCTAGTCTTCCCTATGCGAAGTACGCGGAAGCGTCTCGTGCGCGAGGGTACTTTCATTCTACATCTACCCGCAAATTGGCGCGTCAATTTCCCGCCGTTTGCAGCATTATCGCAATCTACACTCATTACCACCACTCGTGGTGTGACCAGTCGCTAGGAACACGTGTTTTCCAGCTTGATTCTAATACGAGGAGAATTACCATCTTGGCATTTTAAAAGTCCTAGCTAAGATAGAAGTTTATAAAAATCGGACAAAGTCCAAACTGAAGCCTAAAAATTTAGCGATTTTTTACCATGATTACGTATATTACAGGGAAGTAATACGCGAACCTATTACGTTTAAAAAAACACACCATCTTATTTTAAAAAAAAATTGTATTCGTTGATGTTATTGGATGTATATTTTTCCTATCTTTGAACTTTAAATAATTTTCTTAAAGTTATCCGCAACTTTTAGACGAATATAAACTATTAATAACTCTATTACATCCCTACATATAACTCCAGTACTCCTCAGTACCGAGTATAACACTGACAAAAAAAAACTTCTGCCCCATACAATTTAATTGAAGGTTCAATATTTTTTTTTGTGTTTTCAGATTCGTGCCTTTAGAAAAACTTGTTCGTCAAGATGATTACAAGAACGATCTTCAGCTTATCGTTAATATAACTCCATGCTTACAGTCCTGTATATCTAAATATTCTTGTGTACCACTTATTTACAGAGCAAAAAAAATCGTTATATACTATATGTAAGTGAATAATCGTAATAAACTTTTTAATCGCTACACCTGGAGTATTTGAGTTTCTATCAATCTAAAATTCCATAAATGGAGAACTAGAGCTGTTTCTAATCATATCTACTTATCTATCACAACAAAAGCTAGATCAAGTTCGCGGTCTCGCAGACCGCCGGCAAGCCCACAGGGGTCTGCGAGACCCTACTTAAGGTTATCGCTCATACGGAGCCAGAACGTACCAACGTGTGATTTCCGTAACAGTCGTCTATTAGACCACTATTAGGAAATGGAATGTGGCTCGTATATACACTGCGTAACTAGTTAAGGCTTAAGATTGGGAATAGTTTCCGAATATAATGTCATGTTATTGAAATTTTGAACAGTCGGTTAGAAAATATCAGTTAAGCACAATGACTTTATTAAGCTGGGTAGAGTTACACAACTATGTTGTATGTTATATACTTCATGTCAAACGCTTTACTTGGTGGTAGATCTCCTTAGCAGAAGATCGTCTTAGTAAGTAGTACCAGATATTCTGCCGCCCAGTAGTAGTGTGTAAATATTGCTGTGTTCCGGTTTGAAGGGTAGTGGAGCTAGTAGTAAATTACAGGGCTATTGTGACTAGCTCAAAGTAATGAGCGCCGAAGCAGCGACGCCATGGACTTTGTTTTTTTGTACTCAAAGTTCTGTATCGCTGCAATGGTCATGGACATGCGTTATCTCTTACCATCTGGAAAAATACAGTGTTTGCCCAGCTTCAACTAGCGAGTACGAATTACGAAATACGAATTTATGATATTAAAATTATTAAGCGCCTACTATTCTTAAATTACATTCTAGGCAACCGTGAAACAATTAATTAAATTCTATACAAGATACTACGTGATTTTTGACTTTGATATAGTAAAACCTTTTCTATCAAATTAATCCTACATTTTTAATTGAGGAAATAGATTGCATATGAGTATATATATAATTACGTTTCATTTGGTGAATATCTGTTTACCTTTGTACGTTTAGTTTTTTAAAACTACGCAACAAATTTTCATACAGTTAATTTTTTTTTTCCGAAAATATAATAGATTTCTGTAACGATTCGTCCTGTTAGTTTTTGGGTAAGTGACTACGTATGGCATTCTTATAACATTAATACTGTGGAGATAATAGCGTTGTTCCATAATATTACACAAAAAGGTACACATTCATTAAGGTAGACATTCGAAGCTATGTTAATTGTAATTGTAGTTTTTCATAATTTATTAATGTAGTTGTTCCTTATAACTAAATAAACATTTAGAATGGTAAATTTAAGAATTCCATAGTAAGTAGGTGAGCAAAAAAAAAATTATCCCATTTGACGTACCTATTCTCTCAAAATTACTTTTGTATTCTTGGTTTTTATGTTGTGTTACATTTTAGGTTTATACGAGTTTTCGTTTATGTACATTTTGATTTCAGGATAACATTATTTTATGGGTCACCCTATAGAAACCAAGTGGTAAGCAGGCAATATATCGGTTAAATTCGTAATTATCGAGTAATAGAAAGGATGACGTTAGCTTTATCGTGACGTAATTTTTAAGCTTCCTTATTTGAACGCACGTTTATCACTAACACTTTATCGCGAGGTATCGACTATTATTTAGTTTAATTTATTTATCTCGACGTTTCGGCCATGTTTTAGAACGAAACGTAATATTTTGTTCATGTTTAATTCCTGGTGGTAAGCAATTAATTTATCACTAGTCGAAATATAGTAAAATTAATTTTAACATGTGTCTTTGTGCCTTATCTTACATTCTCCATACTTTGAATTGTACTGAGAAGTTAATATTACCTACGTTACAAACTTGGTGTACGAGAATACAACATAAGATACGTGAACAACAAAGGGGCTTGGAACTCTACATCTCTTCATATTTACCTAACAAAATTACAGCGGTATAGACAGAACTGCTATGATAAGCTGGGAGGGAAGAACTTTTAGCAATAACCAAAATTAAAAAATAATAACCCGAACGAATGTATGTGCTTTCAATCAAGTTTTTTTTCGGTGTAGGTATAAAATGTATAAAAAATGCTTTTCGTACATTATTTTTACTAAAAATTTTATTTAAAAATTTTAATTAGAAGTACCTATTTCAGTACACCACCTTATTGCTTAAGGTGGTATTCTTAATTTTAATTTGCGCTTTATCTACCAAAATATAGCTTTCATAAACAAATTTAATCTTATACCTTTAAACGAGAAATTCTTGTATATATATATTTTCTGAATCTCGGAAACGGCTCCAACGATTTTCATGAAATGTAGTATGCAAGGGTTTTCGGGGGCGATAAATCGGTTTTGGGTTTCTTTTTGAGAAAACGTCGTTTTATCCGTGTTTTCAGGCAACGAAAAACCGTACAAATCTCGCTCATCCAAGTACTTTTATTTAAATTGTTCATAAGTGTAAAAATTTCGTAAAAGCAGAAACGATAAAAATAATCAACACAATATAAAATTAAATCAAAAATGACTGTGATAAAAGAAGTGTTATAATTTTTCAGAACTTCGTTATACAGAAATAGATTTATTTTTTACTTTTCGAATAATGTAAGAAAAACATCAGAAATCAAAGTATGACACGTACGAACGTGTGTAACAGCCATTTTTTTGCTTTGCTAAACATAACTTTATCTGATACAATATTAGAGTGATGATTGTCTGCAGTAACAAACGAACTTAACACCTTCGAATATAAGGCTTTAATATAGTAGTCCCACCCAATACAGTACGATGTAAATTATACACGTGTATACTAGGTACCTATAACGTTGTACACAACACTGAAAGTAGGGACGAGACGAGAGCCCAATAATATGGTAATTCAAAGACAATATTGGAGGTGTTCTACCTAGGACTAGAGACTGGTTTTAATATCTTTTGTAGAACGAAGCAATTTTGGCGCCCAAGCAGGTACCAAAATAAACTATAGTCTAACCGAAACACATTAGGCATGCGTTTGGCCACGGTCTCACCTGATGGAAAGTGACAATGTGGCTGAGATGCTTGCCCAGGAAGTACCTATTGGTGTGTTTCTTAAACAACTCTGGGTTGTATTAAGCTGGAAACACAGACGCAGGCAACGAGTTCCACACATCAGCAGTTCTTACAAGGAAGGTAGTTTGAAAACGTTTAGTAATAATCCTAACTAATACTATAATTCCCTCCCTCTGTCTGTTTGTAATGGTTTCTGACTAAACGGCTGTACGGTAGGTACATCGTGAAATTTGATGAGGAGGTACTGTGTCACAACGATGGACATAGGAGTTGTGATGAAATAGGTTATATGCTATATTTATGTATATAGTTGATACGCCGTCGCCCGATCGGTCGCGTTCCGTTTTACTATACGCTGTTGCCACGTCGTGCAATAGAAGGCACGAGAGCGAATGAGACGGCGCGCTCTTCGACGTTGCCGCGATCATCCTTTCTAACACACACCACAATAAGCGCGCGCACACGGGCACACACACACGCACGCGCACGTACATACGCACTCGCACACGCCCACACATACACACGGTTAAGTCAATAATTATTGAGTAATAGAGGCGATGACGTTAGCGTTAGTTACCTTAAGAATTCTCTCTTTCACGAATTTTAGATTTGTTTTAGTCTTTTAACCAAGAGCTTGCTATGACATGCTTTTGCATGATTTGTTTCCATAATTATAACGAATTTAATGTGAAAAATTCAATTAGCAAAATATAATGCTCGATCATTTTGTACTAGCTGCGCGCCGTGGTGTTACCCGCTATATAGCCTATATGTTAATCCAGGGTGTCAGCTACAACCCCCCCGTGGGTTCCCGCCTTGTCGTGGCGGGGGGGCTGAGTAGCCGTGACTGGTGACCACGGTGAAACCAAGCGGAACCCGAGGAGGGGCTGCTTCTCCGGGCATTCCCCCGGGCCTGGTAGAAGCGGCCAATGTAGGTTGCGGAGTTGTGTGGGCGGCATCGCAACTGAGGCGGGCTGCAGTGTCGTATGGGAGACGCTGCAGCTGAGGGCTGGAGGCCGCGGCGGGAGAGGACTGTCGGTGTGACGTTGCCGCTCTCCCTACCTTCCGCGGCCTTGACAGGGCCGCCACTGTCTGATGGCGGACGCGGTGGGGCTGCAGGGGAAGAGGAGTACCGGTATGACGGTGCGCCGCTCTCCCTGTCCTCTGCAGCCGAGGTGGCAGGCGGCGGGGCCACTTAGCTGACCCGTCGCATGGGGGCCACTGGCGTCCAGACATGGGGTCGTCTGGCGCCAGTAGCTACTTGGTCCCCGAGGTGGGTCGTGACTCGTTATGCACGATGTGTATATGGCGTGTCACGACGAGGGTGGATGGTCCGGAGACGGACGGAGGAGGCAAGGGCTCTCCACGTGTCCCTCTGATAAGCAGAGGGTACAGTGGAGGAGCCGAGTGGGAGGGGGCTGCGGGTTGGGAGGAGTGCTGGTCTGGCGATCCCCATCCCAGCGGCCAAAGTGGCAGGCGGCGGGGCCACTAATCTGACCCGTCGCACGGAGATCATGGGCGTTAGGACGTGGGGCCGTCCGACGCCCATTTGCTGGTTTGATCTCGGAGGTGGATAACGATGTGTCTGGTGTTCCGACACATCGTAATCGTTGCGAGGTGAGCTTGGGCTCCCTGAGGCGGGTCCGGAAGGACAAGCGCTGTCGAGGCCGCGGTAGAGTGCGAAAGCGTGCCCGCAGCCTCGACACAAAGCGCCGAGGTGGAACACTCCAGGGTTTTTAGTGGGTAGGCCGTCATTAGGACGGAGAGTCCCACATAACCACCGTGCCCGCCCCAGGGCCGGTGGTATACATTAAGTATATTCCCTGGAAAAAAAAAAAAAAAAAAAAGGGTGTCAGCTACAAAATTACATCAAAATTGGTCCAGCCGTTTGAGCGCGAAGAAGTAACAAACATACAAACACGCACACAAACTATCGCCTTTATAATATTAGTGCGTGATAAGTCATAGCACAAAATGTTAAGTAATTGATGGAATCCGTTGGCAGCTATTATGTCTCTTTAGACACGACTGTTCCTTACAAGGCAAAGCCCAGTACAGGTCTGAGAAGCAATCATTCCTTACCAGTATTAACACTTAAATAATGCGCACTAATTAAACCCTGTCTGAGAAATCCGAGTTTAAATCAATTAGTCAACTGAAATAAAGGCTCTTTGCGATACCCTAGCACATAGGGATCTTAACGAGGGTACTACGCATAAATGGAGCACATTGTCGTCATTATAAACTACTTGCTTACACCTCGCGATTCCTCCAGTATTATGTCTAATTACATATATATATATATGCTAATCCCGCGTATAAGCTGTCTTAATTCCAAATCAAAATCAAAATGTATTTATTTGCTAAGTACATAGTATCAAAATATTAATAAATAAATTAAAAAGCCGCTGAGACCATACTTAACCCAGAATTACGTGTGCGAAAATTGGATAAAATAGAATTACATACTTATTAAATATTGTAAATTTTTAGATTAATTAATTATGTCGTGAGGTCAATTACAAAATGCCAATAAGTGCAAGTTATTTCAATGTTAATACTTGTGAAATATTTTTTGTATCAATAAATTCTTTTACAGAGTTAGTTACATGTCTTTACAAGTTTCATATAAATCCTTAAGTCATTGTACCGTGAAGAAGTAACCTAGATGCATACAAACAGACAATCTGTCCCTATTTTATTATTAGAATAGAAATGAATACAACTTTATTGTACACCAATATTCGATATTTTAATAACATAGAAACCATAAAAAAGAGATAAAGAAAAAAAATCAAGACTAATTTGTTTTAGTACAACGGTGGCCTTATCGCCTTGAGTTATTTCTTCCAGACAACCTATGGATGGACAGAACAGATTAACAAGCCATGCGGTTACATCCGCAAACTTAACAGAGAGGCATATTTTAGGTACGTAATGTGAAGTAAGACGAGGCTACGCACGCGTTATACTCAACTTTGTCTCCCTGAAGAAGGCCACCGGATGTGGACGAAACTATAGTCGGAGTATCCGATATAATAAAAAGTGAGTAATCCCGCATAAGTAAAACAAAAATTTGTCAAAATCACGCCAGTTTCTATCGTAAAACATTATTAGCTGAAACATCAAAAGCATCAACAAGCAAAAGCAATGTTTACATTCGGTAAAATCTGCACTAACGCACGACAATTAATCAAGTCAGGTGTAAAAACAATATTGCATGGCGTATGGAAGCATACCGAGTTAAACTTTTTTATGTTAAAACTAGCTGTGCCCCGCGGTTTCACCCGCGCTAGATGCCTACGTAGCTTTATGCATGTAAAGTCTCAGCCTGATCGGTTTAAAATTGACAAAGTTTCATACAAACTTTCATCCCCTATTTTATCCTCTTGGGGGCAGAATTAATCAAAATCCTTTCTTAGCGGATGCCTACGTCATAACATCTACCTGCATGCCAAATTTCAGCCCGATCCGTCCGTGGTTTGGGCTGTGCGTTGATAGATCATTATGTCAGTCAGTCAGTCAGTCACCTTTGAGTTATATATATGTTAAAATAAGGAAACTAACGAAACGCTCCTCTGGTGTCCATGACTATTTCACGTATGTCCATGACCATTGCATGGTACCCAGAAATTTCAGTAACAAAAGAAAATCTACTGCGTTGATAACTAGACGACCTCCTGCTAAAAGCTTACCTAGGTTTTCTACGAATTAGTTCGACAACGAAAAGCCTCTTTTCTTGTCTCATTTTTTTTTAACATCATTATGGCAATACAATGTGCTTCTTCACATTCCAAAATTTTTACCAACAAAAGGTATATAAAACTCTATAGAGGACAGCTGCCGTTACGTAACATGCTTGTCAATTAAACAAAAACTCCGTTAAATGACCCGAAACAAACTTGCGAAGTTTTCAATTACTTTCTTATAAACTAGCTAATAAAGTGTTATTTCCAATAGCTTATACTATCTGTACCCGTGATTTGGTATTATAGTTATTCGCATTGAGAAAGACATACCGGACCGTGTAAGGAACCGCAAAGGGCCTCCGTTCAAGATAAAGATCCGCATAACTCAGCTGAACTTATAGAAATAAAATAGAGGTATCTATTTATAAAAGACAGGGATTTAGGATTTATAGTGATTAGGACGAAAACTTCACGTTAAAATATTTTTATTTCGCAATATTTCATTAATTAGACAAACAGAAAATTTACCAGTTTCACCACCGTTCTCCTGATGTTAAGTGGTCAAAGATGGTAAACACACCTGGCCTGGAATAGAACTGGCTCTCGAGTAAACATAAAATATACATAATAAAACACACACATACAAAAAAAACACAAATCATAACAACATTTATACATAATGTAAAAATTTAATAATATAAACAAAAGCCAAAATTTTCTAAACAGTAATACAATAAATGTCCGAATAACAAAATTAAAAAAATAAGGACTAATCCATCAAAAATAACTGACATAAAAATTCCTATTCATCAACATCCATTTCCTTCTTCTCTGTTGTCATTATCTTCTAGTATTCCAGACACTTTGACTGCATACTTTTTCACTCATCCGCAAACAAATCACAATCTTCTAAATATATATAACTCAAAGGTGACTGACTGACTGACTGACTGACTGACTGACTGACTGACTGACTGACTGACTGACTGACTGACTGACATAGTGATCTATCAACGCACAGCCCAAACCACTGGACGGATCGAGCTGAAATTTGGCATGCAGGTAGATGTTATGACGTAGGCATCCGCTAAGAAAGGATTTTGAGTAATTCTACCCCCAAGGGGATAAAATAGGGGATGAAAGTTTGTATGAAACTTTGTCAATTTTAAACCGATCGGGCTGAGACTTTGTATGCATAAAGCTACTATGACATAGGCATCAAGCGCGGGTGAAACCGCGGGGCACAGCTAGTCTCAAAATAATTCGCGAGTGAATCGGTTTCTGCTAGGTAAGCGTGCTCCATCGTAGACCACATCTTCGCTTAACATCAGGCGAGATGACGTTAAAACGTAAGCTATATGCTATTTAATAAAAACATCGCTGTTGTAACTGCAACAACTGTTAAGCGGAAATAAACTAAATATATACCTTGAAACCTCATCTTGGAATCGGTTAAAATTGTACAAAGCGAGTACAGTTTAACACATATACACCCTCATAACGTATCGACGTCGAGAAAGTTATACTGCTCAGTATTTCACAGACCCCATAACATGGGTCACCAGCCTTACGTCGTGTCGTGTGCAATAACTTTTTCTACAAAACCTCTCCTATGTATTCCCACCTTAACAACAAGCACGATCCTCTCTCACAGCTCAGTTAATGGTTTTCCTTGGAATTTTAACCACGCTTTTTAGAAAGTGCACAACACGCTTAATGGAATATTCGAAACAACTGCATTAGTGATATCTTATTTTAATACTAATATATAATCCGTAAGAAATATGTTTTGATGTGAACACGTCTTTAAAGCTTCCATAGCGGGAGGCAAATGAAATTTTGTAGCGATGATAGCTCAGTGGTTAGCGCAGTTGGTTTACACTTGAGCGTGGGTTCAAACCCCAGTAATCCATCCATCTGACGCCAAACTAAGCAAAGCTTGTGTGATGGAAGTCAGATAACTGATAGAATACATAAATACTTTTTTTGTTGTAAATACATACAGAACACCCGAAGGTGTTCTGTATGTATTTACATAAAACGTTTGTCCTTGGCGGGAATCGAACCCACGCCCTACGGCTCTTAAGGCAGATATATTACCAATGAGCCAACAGGGCTGTGTAATGATGTTGAATTTACCTTTATCGTGATGCTCCAGTCATCCTTTGCTAACGAAGTGGATTTCTGAAAAGAAAAGATGACAAAATTAGAAACAAGAAAGGATCAGGGTGATTGGGATTTGAAACAGCTATATATACGAGTATATATAATCTGAATCTCGGAAACGGCTCCAACGATTTTTATGAAATTTACTATGCAGGGGTTTCGGGGCCGATAAATTGATCTAGCTAGGTTTCATTTTTAGAAATGATGAGAATGTCGTTTTATCCGTGTTTTCACCCGAGCAAAGCTCGGTCATCCAGGTACTATGTATAAAATGTAAAGCTACGTGATATTTTGAAAATAAAACGTAGATTTTTTTTGATATGGGCAATTTTAAACACTTCTGATATTCCAATTCACAGTCGGTACCGTGATCGTTACCTACAACACAGTTGAAACTGTAGGTATTTTTAAACTTTATTTCGATTGTCCCACCAATTTGTATTTTAGCATTCATTTTGTCTACTTTCTCGTTCTGTTTGCCACCTTTAACCTTTTCGCTGTATTGTACTGGAAATAGAATTATATATTATTAATTATTTTTGGAGTTAAGTAAACAACAGCAAATGGTACTGCAACTATTGAGACAATTATTGAGTATCAATTTACAATTTAAAAAAACCGACGCCATGACCCTTAGTTAGGTCAACTTAACACACTGCTCCAATGAAACAGCGAAGTTTCGGAGTAAACGAAAATATCATAGATGTATACAATTTTTAGATTTTTATTAATTTTAATAAAAACCACTTGACCAATTTCAGTAAAATTTAAATGGGACCACATGGGACCTTTAAACAAAAAATAATTTTCCAAATCGGTTCAGGTGTATTCGAGTAATCGGCGAACAAACAAAAAAAAAGATTTCGACGAATTGAGAACCTCCTCCTTTTTTGAAGTCGGTTAAAAGGAAGCTCATTTAACGCTTAATGATATCTTTTTATGGCTGCTTAGTTCTGAAGAGCTAACATATCAATTTGCGAGATTTATGTAGTACATCAACTATAGTCAAAGGTAAGAAAAAAAACCATTTACTCCCGCCAGGAGCTGTCCCACTTTCGATAAGTCTTTCCTATTTATGTAGTTAGTAAATAGCACATTGATATCCTAGCCTCTCAGATCCAATATCGAACGGGCAGTTCTATTATCTCGTGCCGTTGTAATACAACAAAGTGATTACTATATTAAGGGATCGAGCAGTTCCGTCGATTACTGCCGTCCTGGCAAGCTCCTGGTGTAAGTAGTTCTTGTGTTTTATTGCATCCGCTGCGAGCTGAGGATCATTACCCTTATTGCGTTTATTAAATCATAGCTTCATGTCTGGCTATTTATACGCTATGATACCACGTGTTAAACCATGGTTCCCATAATCATAAGCACCATTGACAGCCCTGTTGGCTTATTGTTAGTATGTCTGCCTGAGCTGTAGGGCGTGGGTTCGATTCGCGCCAAGGACAAACATTTTATGTTATAAACAAATGTTTGTTCTGTGTCTGGGTGTTCTGTATGTATATAAGTATTTATTAACAAAAAAAAAAGTATTTATATATGCTATCATATATCTGATAGAGATATTTCCAATTATTATTATAATCATATTAGGGTTCAATATTTATTTATTTTTGTCATCGCACTGTATGCATACATTAGTAGCAAATAAGTTTACTAGAAGCTTCAATGCAGTTTTTGGAAGAAACAGGAAAAGTCATGTTTCACCACATTATAGCACTTTCCCACATACGCGCACGTGATTCGGCACTATGAATTGAACACCACTATTTTAAATACACACTCGAACAAAACCAACAAGTTTTGGAAAATCACTACATATTATAAAACAAAGTCGTCCGCCGCGTCTGTCTGTACAGAACGGATGATCAAGCGAGTTCCACCAATAGATAAAGTGATTCATGAGAAAAATTTAGGTATATAATTTGTCAAGGTTTTGTGTAGTATTTACATTGCACCCGTGCGAAGCCGCGGCGAATCGCTAGCTATATATAAGAATACACAAATAGACTCTTATCGTCTTCCTGATTTGAAAGAAAACTTCAAAGAAACAAAAGTTCATTCTTAATTAAAACCTGTTTACAGTTTGCAATCATTTGAAAACTGTAAAGAATACTCGTACATAGATAAGGTTACGCTCAGAATCCGTAGAGTTGACAAGTCACCTCGGCTTTACTTGTAGGGATTCATTGAGGCCACGTTATTAGATCAAAAGCCACAAGTCCGGCTGTATGCAAAAACCTTGTACCTTACTGCACCTCGTCGGTACCTGTTGCAAGAAAAATAAGAATCGTTGTTTTCTAATATGTGTTAAATTCCAAAAAAAAACTATTTGTGACTATGAATTTTCCTCTTCGAATATATTAATTATTAAATGTAATGTATAGGTATTAAAAAATAGACGATGAATAAGTATATATATTTTAACTATTTACTTTTTTGCTTTGTTTATGCGGTATTTAATTATAACGGAAACTCCGACTATAGTTTCGGCCACACTATAGTCAAACTATAGTCTAAGTTCCGATATATTTAAACGTGAGTAATCCCGCATAAGTAAAACAAAAATGAGTCAAAATCACGTCAGCTTCCGTAGTGTTTTTTTTTCCATCATTATTTTATAGTATATTTATCATCATCATCATCATGATGATGATGATGATGATGATGTGATGATGATTACCTACATTTAATTCCAGGTAGATATATACCGTAATTTTGTTAGTGTAGAGTTAATTAATTATTGAGTTCAGACTTTGCATTTAAATCATAGATGTTTGTTTTAGTTAGGAGATTAAAACCCATTCATTTATTGTCTTTGCATATAAAGAGGTGCATGCATTCTGTCAGCTATTAATTTCAACCGCTAAGTACTGTAAAAGATTACTGTGTTTCAGATTATCACATTTCCAGAGAAACTACAAGACGAAAATACATTAAAATAATTAACATATTGGCGTCATAGAGCAGATAAAAATCTAAGTGGTTTTGATACATTTTCGTTTGAGTTGCCATGGAGATAGGCGTCAGAACTTAGATAGAGATGATGGGCAAAACCTGCCACCAACTTGGAGACTTTGCCTTCATGGACCTCGTGAAACTAGTAATACGAAGATAGTGAGCATCGTGTGCTAGTGTCTCTGGCACCGTACAGAAGGAATCCGGGTAAGGAAAAGCTCCAGAGAGCTTCTGCGTAACACGACACTCCACCCGTCTCCACCGCAAGACACGCAGCAACACGTAGTGCAAAGCAAGACGACGCCGCGTAGACATCGCACTCCGCTTTGGAAAAGAAACTATAGTCGCAATATTCGAACAAAACAAACATGACTAATTTCCCGAATAAATTGATCGAAAATTTTGATTGCACTAACGTATAGGCAAGTATATACAATGCTTTCAATTGTTTTTGTCTCGTCCGTTTGAAAATAAGACTTCCAACTTTTACTTAGACATACAAATAAAGCACCTAGAAAGAAAAATATATAGCCAACTCGATTTGAAATGATAATTCGTATTCTTTTTCAAAAGTAGGTAGATGAGAGGTTTTCTATGTAACAAACTAAAAGCCATTTGCCGACCATATAAAAAATGACTAATATTAAATGTTTTATAAAATTTAGAGCGAAAGTAAAGTGCACATTACTCATCATTTTTGCGGTCGCATTGCATCCAAAACGGCTTCGTCTAATCTTAAATTGTGACACTACAATGAAATATACATCCATAACAGAAGGCTTAAGGTTGATGTTCGCTTGATAATTTAAAGAGGGATGAATATGCGTCGTAGTAGTAAAACGCAGCGTGTTTTTTTTTCAGTCGTGTTATATCTTCGACGTACCGCACGTACCGTGAGCTATGCCACAATCCTATGCAGACATTGTGACACACTCTATAACCCTGACAAGGAAAAGAAACCTTTAACCTTAAAAATTTAGAGACTAAAATAGCGTAGGTCTGAGTCAGAAAGATGGGGTCAATGAATCGTGAGGTCTAGGACTTTTCACATAATTGTTTTTTGCCTCAGTTGAGTGATCCGTTTAACACGATCGAAGGTTCGGGATATTTAATTCGAGATTGAATTCAATTTCTTGTTGAACAGTTCGCTAGTGACATCTATAAAAGCGAACTTCATTTACTTGTCTCTGTGAGAAGCTTTTAGTAACCTCTGACGCAAACAGAGGTGTGTTATAAATTTAATGTGTGTCTATTTGTGGCATCGTAGATCCTAAACGACTGAACCGATTTTAATTTAGTTTTCATTTTTTGCTTTAAAAGCGAATTGATCGAGTGTTCTTAGCTATGATTCAATTAAATCCGTACAGTCGTTTGTAGATTATCAACTCTTTTATACTTTACGAAACGATGTTATCATCTTCCACAGGTCGAGATCGAATCGAAATTTGGTATTCCTAATACTTATTTAAATATGAATAATATAAAATGTGTGTATATCCGCCAACAAGTACAATATTTACATTATACATATATTTTATTCACCTTTTTTTTACACTGCTAACCTATACTATATCTTTGCCATCATTTGTGTCCATCCAAAGGTTGTCTGGAAGAAATCACTCTAAGCAGTATGATCGCAGTTGTACTACAGTCGCAGACAGGCTACGTTAAGCATAGATTAATTTAAGCAATATTATAGTCATGAATAAAGCTCCAAATCTTTTTAATGAGTATCAAGTGACACATAATTCCTCATGCGAAATAAGAACCACTATTTCTGATTAAAGAATTTCTTCTACACAAAAACTAGAAAACTCTTCTTTACATCATTATTGAAAAAATCAAAAACATCAGTCCAAGACGATGGGGCTTTAAGCTAATGATAGTTTCTGCAAATAATTTCTCACGTTCAACGCATTTCTCATTAAATCTAACACTCTCGCGCATTCCGACGGCTCGGTTACGTCTAATGGCATTATAACCATAACCACCATAGTGATAATATAACCATTACGGTGATAACATAACCATTATGGCAATCACAGAATGGCAAATTTGCGTAGCACAGCAGGCACTGGAAATTACATGGAACGGACGGCACATTATAAGGCGAGTTAAGCAATAAAGTCTATTCTAATAATCATCGCAGTGTTTTCTCAGCTGATCTATTCTGCAAGCTGAGTGAACGTGTGGGTCGAGTCGAGTGAAAGCTTTTATTATGTGCAATTCCAACGATCTCTATGTAAGTAGTAGAAGAGAAGTTCAGCACAAAATGTGTGCAGAACGTTGTTCTGTAATTCTGTCATGTAGGTAAATGTTTGTCTTGTAGGTAAACCAAATTATTGAAGTATTTATCATTTTCCAACACTGATTATAATATAGTATCTTGATAATAAGTAAAAATTGCCATCACTGTGATGATTAATGGTATTTTTCTCTCATTAAAAGAAGACTGTTGATTTTTTGTTTATTTTTTCTATATGTCCAGTAATTAAATACATGCCTATATGTATTTATAACTTATTAGCTGAAATATATGAATTTGAAAATCGTGCGCCTCTGAGGCGCAACGTTATCTTTTCCGTACTACTTGGTATGGTTATCTATCTAGGGTTAAAAAAAAAACGAAAAATTTTAGACTTTTTTAATTTAGTCACAAAAAATAACTAAAATAAATTTGTGCCAAAAGCGCGAGCCAGACTCGCACTTGTCCGTGTATATTTTTTAATAGGTTTGCGTTTGACCACTTCCTCCCTGATATTAAGCAGTCCCAAACTATTATTAATATTGGATTTGAAAATACCTATATTGTATCTTTTGGGGAACACAGCCTCTTATACATTACAGAGAGTTGCACGACCTCACTGTGGCACAAAAAATGTGGAATCGTATTTTATGCAATCGTGGGAAATATCCACCATATACGGGTGGTGGTCTATGTCTGTTCGACCGTTATTAAACACGACGGGAAACAAATAGCGAAATTCTAGGGCACACTTTACGAAAACCATTTGCAGAAAGACCGACAACAAGTTTTTCGTTGAAGGGTTAATACGTAGGTACCTGTCTGTAAAGATAATTTGAAGAGTAAATGGTAACACGTTAAATGTTCTTCATTATCGTAATTGTAATGGTAATGGTAATACAGTTAACAAGTGCTGTAACAATAGTTATTTTACGGCGTAAGCCACTTTAAACAACATGTTTAATATTTACGACACTTCACACGACTATAACTCAAGAATTTAGAAACTTTGCTATGACAAGAGGCGTAAGATTGCGTTGAGATAAGTCGACAATATCGACATTATTGCGAGTCGAATCTAGATCCGGAAGCTTTGTTAGCGACATAGAGAAGAAGCTGCTGTGAATGATGATGATGTTAGGTACGAAACTACTTGGTCGCTCATAGAACATGTAAAATATCCGGTCTTGGGGTTTTTTAGTCTTTTACTATAGGCAATTTAGTTTTAATTTGCTGTGTTTTGTTTTGTTGTTTATTTGTAATTTTGATTTTTTTAATTATTGTAATGAACTACTAGTAGATTAAGTAAGAAAATAAAAACCATGTCTGTAAACATTTCAGCTTAGAAGCTAGAGAACTATTTTAATAATGATAACATCTGTATATATACCTAACTTCCTAGACAAATAAATTCATTCATTTAAATAAATGCATTCATTCATTCATTCTTAATTTAATGATAAATTGAATGATGACGATCCGATCTTTTATACTATTCGATTAAAAAGTTATTCATAGCGCCTTAGATGTGTGCTACGTGAAATAATTTCGATTTTCGTAACTCTACATCTAAGTTTAGATATTTGATATCGCCTACTCGAATACGCGTAATTTTATCGAGCATTTTATTAGGTGATCTTATTTTATGATATTACCCGCAGTTTACGACTTATTTCTGATGTACTACCTTCAGGAGTTGTGACGTCAAACGTAGGCAATAGTAGGCATAAATAACATTCTGACTACTTCATAATAATTGTCATGAAGCTAATAGGGCCATAATTTTTGTTGTTTTTTTATGGCTGACAGGCTATGTGTAGTAAGGTACGGTGTGGTCAAAGATGGTAAACACACCTAGCCTCGAATGGAACTGGCTCTCAAGTGAGGCTGCCGGAACACATCGTTAGATACTCGGCGGTAGATTTTCAACTTGAACTCAAAACTTTGTCATTTATAAAAGAAATTGGAATTTTTCATTTGAAAGAATATACTTTTAGATTGGTCTCATAGTTTCATCAAAATCGGTTTAATAGCTTGATTTTTAAACCAAGATAACTAGAAAAAAATATGTCATCCAAGTAAACGAATTTGCAAATTTTGCTTTCCTGTGACTTTTTGGCGTTTACAGACACCATAATAATTATATTAACTACCTACCGTCATCAGATGATGATGATGAAACCGGAAGGTCAGCACCGTAACTCCTTAGTACGAGAAAACAATGTAACCTAGCCATGTTAACCTTAATAGAAAGGTGTCGGTTTTTTAAATTATGTAATTGTCATAGCCATAATTAGAATCAACGTCTTGATTTTAAAACTGAAGCCGTTCATACTATTAAAACTAAGATATTTATTGAACATTGTTGCTCATAAAAATGTAGCTAGAGAAAGGAATTTAATTAAAATGGAAGGCGCGAACGAAAGTGGTGAGACGTGCCCGTAGCGAGGTCCGAGCCGCATCCGCCCCGGATTTCCAAGGAAATTGACTCCAAAGCAATAACTCCGACTCTCCGACTGCAGTGTCAGTGAAATACTGAGCTTAGTTTGTGGGAAAATGTCGATCTTAGTCAACGAATTCTATGTACAAATACAAATATAAATATTTTATTGACAACACCAATGTTACAAGTCAATTCCGTAATATCATTTCAAATATATCATTAAAAGAGTTTTTAAACACTTATTACATGTCAATGATTAAATAACAAATGTCATAATAAGGTATGTCAATACACAAACATGTCAATACA
Source organism: Biston stratarius (assembly GCA_950106695.1). NCBI lineage: Eukaryota > Metazoa > Arthropoda > Insecta > Lepidoptera > Geometridae > Biston > Biston stratarius. Next base: position 14,471,718 of record OX467111.1, read on the forward strand.
AAAATTCCAATGTATTTCAGTGTATGTGTGAATTGACAGTAATTATGTATTTATTTTTGACATTTTAATTGTACCTATACTTGACATATTGGAATATTGTTAATTGTCTGTAACGATTTATAATAATTTAATTGTTTGTTGACAATAAATAATAGAAAATATTGTCAATATAATAAAATGTCAAAAAAATCGTATTTACTAATCAGTAATTTAATAACCTTTAAGTACTTAGAAAATAACTTCAGAATAAGAAAAGAACATCGTAGTGTGAGGCTAATACGGTCAGTGGTGTCCGTCTTAGGATGACCAGATTAGATTTTAGGAAAATTGCCACTTCAACTAAACAAAATACTAAAATATCAACAAAAATCGTAGTCTTTTGAAATTACTTTATATCTTTTGACAATTCTTATCTAGCAGACTTACTGTATGGGAGTACGCCGCACTATGGAATATATGAGTAGTTTGCTGATTAAAAATCTATAACTTCTTTATTATTGATTGCATTGACTTGAAATTTTGCAAATGTAGAGGACATAGTATATGAACTTTATCAACTATACTTTGAAGAAAAAAAACTAGTTTTAATGGCGCGCCGTACAGCGTTTAGTAGGAAGGGTTTTGTTTTACTGATATAATAGTAATTTTTTTGTGTGTAATATTTTGTACCATTTTCATCGTGAACTTAAGAATAATTACCATTTCACACAAAAACAATTTTAACCCTTTTTCTTCCATGGAATATATTCATAAATTTGTGTTTTCCTTATTTACATATTTTGTTAGCAAAGTGCTACCATTGGTACTGAATTACTGCGCGTCACGTACCAGCCAATTTCATCTGCAATAGCGCCATTCTGATGTAAAAGTTTGATCCTTTTTCGATAGATAACGCTCGAATTCGTTTAGAACTTGAAGGATAAAAGAATTTAAAATGAGACTCGAAATTGGAAATTCATTTTTAAAAATAAAAAAGAACACAAATGTCAACTATCTGTTACTCGAGTAAAATACATAGAGCCATACATTTTGAATATGTATCAAAGATAATGTGAAAGCGGCCCTTGGTTTGAGTGGAGACGGAAATGAGATATTCGTGAATGGAAATCCAGGGATGAAAGCCAATTTGACTGACAAAGCAGTTCTAGATATCGACGCAATGATCACGGGCCTGCCAATAAGCCATGGTCAGTTACCATCAGGAGATCATCTCGTTTTACTCGGTACTAGATATTTTGCCGCCAAGCAGTGGTGCGTAAACATTACTGTGATCCAGTTTGAAGGGTACTGCAGCTAGTGAAGTTAAAAGCTTGTTGAAACTAACCATCAAAGGTATCAAAGTAATGAGCGCTAAAGCAGCGACGCCCTGGACTTTGTTTTATTACTTAAAGTTCTGTGTATCGCTATAATGGTCATGGACTTGCGTTATCTCTTACCATCGGGAGATGATATTTTTTGTCTCATTAATATTTAAAAAAAAACATTTCCATAATAAAAAATAATTACCAAACTGACTGAAGTAAATCACTCCCGTTTAATGCTATAAACGCAGAAGTTCCCACACAACCTGTCTGCCATCTTTCCTCGTTGTTGTATTCCCAAAGCGGTGCTATAAAAAACCCTTTTATTCCTATGAGATTATAGACGGGTCCGTGGCTCATAAGAATTCAATCGCTATTGTAAGTGTGGGCTCTGTAAACACCACCTTAGAAGTAGGAAGCGAGACGGCTTCAAAGGGAAAAAAGAAACGGTAGAGCGCGGCGTCAGTCGTAGGTGAGTTGTGGCGTTAGTATTTAAGAAAACGTTTATACGATTCTTTGAAGTTCCACGTCTCTTTATGTAACTTTTCTAATGTTGTGATTCAAACATCTTTCTAATTAAATATAAATATCGAGAGAAATTACACATAGCGCCATCTGACCCCAAACTCAGAAAAGCTTGTACTATGGAAGTCAGAAACAGACAGAATATTATAAAATATTACAGAATATATAGCTGACAGAATACTTAAATACTTTTTTTTGGTAAATACATACTTATACAGAACACCCAGACACAGAACAAACATTTTGTTTATACCACAAAATGCTTGTCCTGAGTGGGTATCGAACCCACGCCCTACGGCTCTTGAACCAGACATCATCATCATCATCATCATCAGCCTATCGAAGTCCACTGCTGGACATAGGCCTCTCCCAAACCATACCAGACATACTACCAATGAACCAACAGGGCCACCAGTCCAACTTTTTTTAATGTAAAAGTAATTAGACAAACGAGACGCTCTTCTGATGGTAAGAGATAACGCATGTCCATGACAATTGCAGTGATACACAGAACTCTGAGTATCAAACAAAGTCCATGGCATTGCTGCTTTGGCGCTCATTACTTTGAGACTTTCGATGGTTAGTTTCAACAACCATATATCGCTAGCTGCAGTACCCTTCAAATCGGAACATAGTACCTAATGTTTACACACTGCTGCTTGGCGCCAAAATATCTGGTTCTGCGGTGGTACCTATCTATACGACTTCCTGGTAGGGAGATCTACCACCAAGTAAATATCACCAATACAGTTACGAAATTCTTCCCCCTCACCGACATTGTATTCCCGTGGGAGTTTTACTTTGTGGGAACCCGACAATGATGCCAGCGACTACTGTACGGAACAGATATCTAGATTATTGGATTGGTCAAGTATATTTTTTTTATTTTTTTTATTTTAATATTACTCTCCACAGACACTGGGGTCCGTGACCTTTGACAACTTTGAAAAACAATTTATTTTTATTTTTTTACAATATGGGAAGAGGAATATTAGTCAAATTAATCTTAATCTAGGGTTTAATCTAGGGATAAAATGTTAGATTGTGTGTATACCGCGAGCAGACCAGCGACCCGCAAGCAGCACCCGATCACGAGTATGACGCATGTGCCAGCCATCGCCCTCCTCAACTATATCTGAGGGAAGAGAGCGACCCGACACACGACGCCGCCGCAAGAAAGAGCCTTCGATGGTGAGCATGAATGCTCGAGGAATACACACAGTCCTCATTTACATTTAATAATTACATTAACAAATATATATTAATTACAGATTAACAATTTACATTTGAATTTAAATCGCCTCCTCTCGGCCCAGAGCCCTCATCACCGCCACGTTTCGGTCTTTAATTGCCATCTGCAGGTTGTACTCTTTGATGGTCTTTGGCGACGCAGCCGACGCTCGACGCACAAACCGACTGATAGCATCGTCTTCAATATCGTCGGCGTAGTAGACGAAGGTCCCGGTGTGCCGTGATACTGCAACGACTGCGTGCGACACGCTCTCGTGCAGCTTCATCCTTGGCTTGGTCTTTATGGCGATTACCGACTCGTACGTTAGCCCCTGAGCTTCATGAATGGTAAGAGTGCGCGACCCCGTGCCTCCCCCATAACCTTGGCTGATGAGGGTTTCCTTTTCTTCCTGCGTGTGCACTAAGAAAAGAGTGTTGGGGAGGGTGCTGGGTATTTGCACTCCCTTGTACCGTTTTTGCTCAAGAGACTTAATACGGGGAGCTGAGGAATATATACCGGAGTATATTTCCCTCAGCGCATACGCAACATCCATTGGGTTCCTGTGTGTGCAAAGCAACTCCTGACTGATGTTTGTAACCAGGTTTGGGCGATGGTACCTCATTTCGAAGATGTTTTCTCTGTCGATATAAGGTAGCTGATTGACGTCTCCAATAAGGACAAGCTCGCTAGCACCAGACAGGTCAAGTATATTTATAAGTGGTGGTCCAAGTATGAGCTGCTTTCAATAAAATATTAAGTATTTTACTAGAAATATATAATATATAATAAGCCAAAAAAAGTTTTCTGAATTTTTGTGTTTGAGCGTTTATGAACAACAATCTCAAACAGCTTACCCGATTTGAATGTTTTTGTTGATGTATTATGGCAAGCTTTCCATAATATTCAGTGTTTGTTTTATATATAACTATATTGAAATAATACGCGCTATTCTAGAAACGCGCTACGGTCGATTTAATTCTCGTACTAACAACAATCATTTATTGAATTTCGCAGTAATTATTTTATGCTTTGTAAACAACATTAGGTAGATTGTTCACAGCAAAGTTTGTAAATGTAATATAATAAAAAGTCTAGTGTAACGATGGGCGGTCTTATCGCTCAAATCAATCTCTTCCCGACAACCTTAGGATGGAAATAATTCAAGTAGTAGAAAATATGTGATATGTAAAACATAGACGTACAACATTGCATGTATATATATTTGACTGCCCTGTTGGCTCATTTGGTAAAGTTCTGCCTTGTGAGCTGAAGGGTGTGGGTTCGATTCCCATCGGGACAAACATTTATGTGACGATGAATGTTTGTTCTGTGTCTGGGTGTTCTATATCATCATCATCATCATCATCATCAGCCGCATGACGTCCACTGCTGGACATAGGCCTCCCCCATAGGTGTTCTATATGTATTATAAGAAAGTATTTACAAAAAAAAATATGTAAGTATTCTGTCAATGGTCTGGTTTCAATAGTACAAGCTTTGCTTAGTTTGGGGCTAGATGGCTCTGTGTGAAATGTCCTACGGCATTTATTTATTTATATGTTGATATAACTTTTTACGGTGATGTCAGTTATGTCAGTAAATAATATGAAATCGAAGCAGTATTCCGTGTTTGTTTGTTCGTTACCTTGTTTCGCTTAGTTATTCTAAACGACTCTACGAAATTCGATACATTTTTTCACTATCATTTAAAGAATTTTGAAAAAGTTGTGTGCGTGCGATGGCGTGTAACCACGCTAGTTTGTTATACACATAAAATACGTATCATATATACTAAATAAATATCGAGTACATTTTTCTAACGAAAGAAACGTTTTTATTGATATTCTCACATTAAATAAATGGCCTCTCCATTTCCTGATGCTCTGTGGTTTTTCATTCCACCGGGAACGTTGTAGCACTTTGAATTTCAATAAACTGTGCGACCTGATTGTTTCTTTTTTTCTGTTTGTGCAAATGGTCACTTTTTGTATTGTTGTAGCGTTATAATAGAGCTGCATCGGATGCTTATTACTTACACAATTACGCAAAAAGGAGGGTGGTTTTAACAGGTTAGGTAATTGAATAGATACATCAATTTAAATAAATATCGTAGGATACACAAGCGCCATCTGAACCCAAAATAAGCAAAACTAGTACCATGAAAGTCAAGGTAACTTATCAATTACCAATTTTTTTTCTCAATTCATTTTTTGAAACATACAAAACACAGAACAAACATTTGTTTGAACCACAAAATGGTTGTCCTGGGTGGGAATCGAACCCACGCTCTACAGCTCTTAAAGCAGTAGACTACCAATGAGCCAACATGGATGTCAGATAACACTATATTATACCAATATTACAAAATTAAATAAAACATTTAACAATTAATAATAGTCCAACAACCAGCGGTCTTGTTGCTTAGCGCGATTTTTTCTGTCAATTTTGCTATAGATAGATCTTGCTAAGATAAACAGACGGTGTGTCGCAAAAAAATTTGAGTAAAAAAAAGGAAGGAATATCGACAGAACAATTATATAACCTTGGGGTATACATTAATAGGTATGTAGGTATGTATAAGCAGGCTCATCGGGTGATACATTTTTCTTATGGTTGAGAGGCTAGGTTCAAGCTAGGTGTTTGACCACAGCTCACCTGATGTTCGTGACGTGAAGTGATGTTAAGTTATAAAAAAAAGCTGTCGAAACAACCTAGAAAATTAACAATTTTTTTTTTAAATCATATATTGCCACGCGTTTGACCGCCAACTCGCCTGATGTTAAGCGAAGATGCGGTCTATGGTATGCGGCTAGCCTAGAAGAAACCGATTCACTCGCGACTTGAAGGCACCCAGATTGTACCTATCGGGGAACATCCACTCGGGTAGCAAATTCCATTGCTTAGCTGTTCGTACAATGAAAGCAGACTCAAACCGCTTAGTTCGGGTTTTTGGAATATCTACCTCGAAGCGGTACCGCTTTTTAAAGCTCCTGGCTGTCCGTATATATACTTTATATAACAGTCAAACGAAAGCTTAGGTATAGATCATTGCTAATTCACGATACACTCAAGAATACAATGACCAAGACTTATTACCATAAAGTATCTTCAATCACTTTGATCGCACATTTATGAGACATTAATCTTCTGTACTGGATTATACATAGTCCTTATTTCGTCTACATTTAAGTCCAATTTCTAGCAAAAGAACACGTGAAGCACTGTCATAGATGACCGCAAACTTACAGGTCTTCAGCTCGTGGGAATGTGGTATTGGACGGTTAGTTTGTGGGATACCTTTTTAATCCCACCTCGTATTCCAGTAATACTCTAAGGGGCTTTGCTCGTTATTAGTCTTGTTATATTAAAAAATTATGTAGGTCCGTGGGGGCCGGCCGCTCACGAACTATATTGGGACCTGGTCAAACATTTAGAGGAGAAGGCTTCAGGCGACCAGAATGTTGGCATCTACTTTAGTCAAATTAGTATTGCCATTCAGCGTGACAATACTTACAAATTAATGGACTTTAAAATTAGGTAGTTTTTTTGATTAGTAAATAGTGTCTTCTTCTTCTTAGTCGTTTGCACTCTTGACAGAGTGGTCGTGGTCATCCATTCCGATGCTGGGGGTGGCTCGCCTGACAACCCGCGACCATTCTTCGTGTATGGATGCCTTTCTTATGCACTTTCCACAGGACTGTGCTGTGCAGCCTTTATCTGTTCGGTCCAACGCAATAGGGATCTACCGCGCGGTCTTGTGCCCTTAACTTTGCCTTGTACGAAAAGGCGTTATCGCGATAGGTGCCCAAAGAAAGTGCGAACTCGAACAGTGGACGATAGACGCTGCTTAGTGGCAAGTTCTTCTAGGATAGACTGATTCGTTAAATAGCGTAGGTAGTGTTAATTCCGAGACTGTTTGTATGTTATTATTTTATAACAAATAGTGAAGGAAAAACAACGTGAGAAAACCATAGGGTGGTGGTAGAGTACTTTCTAGTACTCGGCTGGCTAGCTACCACCTTCAAGTTGAAAATCTGCTGCCAAGCACCTAACGGTGTGTTCCGGCAGCTTCACTTGAGAGCCAGTTCCATTCCAGGTTAGGTGTGCTTTACCATCTTCGACCACACCGTCAATTAACATCAGGTGAGTTGTGGTCAAACACCAAGCCTGTCAGCTATAAAAAAAAAAAAAAAAAAAATAGTAAACAATTATCAAAAATCAAAATTAAAACTTTTATTTTATTCTCCATTTTTAGCGACGTTATTTTTTAAGAAGTTTGTATATGTTTCTTTCGACATGAAAGGTCATCGACCTTACTGTGCCACACTACCCAAATTGTTAAATAAAACTTACTAGCAACACGAAGAGAACAATTGTTTAAACAGCCAGCTCCTCGGCTCTACATTCCTAACGCACACAGCTGGTAGAGTGTTTGTATCTGTAAAATATTCCGCCGCACGTCCCAAAGGTACTAAGAGTTTCTAACAAGGAAATTTTCCAGCTAGGTAGTATACATATATTTGGCGTGACTGAAAAATTTAGTTATGGTATAGGACTCACATGTAAGGATATGGCATGTAAACCTTTTCTACGCTACAATTAGTCTCGAAGTTAATAAGAAGAATAATACTGGGAAAAATAATTCTAATTATTTCGATTTACTATGGATTTCTGAAAATTTAAAAAGTTAGTCCGAATTGAAATCCGAAATGCTGGTCGGACCGGTAAGCGCAGCGTAGGACTTCCACCCACAAGGTGGACAGAGGACCTAATAAAAACTGCAGGAACGCACTGGATGCGAGTCGCTTTCAACCGGTCTGCGGGTTGGCAAACTTCACACATTTTCGTCTATATGCTCTCTCGGACATGTCGGTTTCCTCGCGATGTTTTCCTTTAGCGGCAATACGCACATAACTTTGAAAAACAGAGGTTCGTGCCGTGAGATTCGAACCCAGGACCTCCAGAATATAAATCAGAAAGTCTCCCTACTAGACTGCATAATCTTCTAAAAATAGTATAAGTTAGTACTAGATATCAATTTAGCAAAAGGTAGCAGTCATCAAATCACGGATACACAAGAACGTATTCAGTATTGATGTAACTCTGTACCAAGTACCTTGTGGATATTTACTTATTTATATAAGAACATACCTAAACAGTTTTCAATAATGTACTTACTTAAGTACAATAAACATTTATTTCATATGAATAACCTTTATTCTATAACTTTTGTTCACAACATTTTTGGTCAAACATCTTGTTTTTTTACGCAACATAATTTTATAAATACAACTCAATATTTAAAATGACAAAATATTAATGATATAAAAAACACAAACAGACTAATTTAGACTAATCTGTATCTGTATGTACCTATAATATACACACAGATACAGATTCATCGCTGTCTTCTAGCACACCTCGCTTCGAATCGGGTTGTCTTTTAGTCGCTGGTTGTCTTGAAGCCTAGTCCATCGTACACCGCATCTTCGTTTAACATTAAGTGTATTCGAGTTGACAGTTTAACGCAAGCCTATTCATATAAATAAAAAAGTCGTGGCTTTGGGTGAAAGTAAAAACTTATTGCTTTAAATGTGATTTGCTCACGATTCTATCATATTTTCGTATTTTACGATTATTTAGTAAGAAGTCAAGATATCAAAATTTTATAACCAGAATGTCACAATTACTCACCCTTTAGCAATTGTAAATTGTCAATGAAACTGTTAACGTTCTTGCAAGAGCAGTAAAATTGTTTCATTGCTGGTTGGTAATAACTAATAACAATAACTCAGATGTCAAGTTGTTTATGAAGCAACTCCGTGAGGGCAAACGTAGATGGTCACTTGTTTCTGCAGATTTATCTATATGTGCTCGTTTCTTACACGAGGTAAAAGTAGAAAAAAGTAAATTTCAAATTCCAATTACTATTAGAAAAAAAATACTAAAAGAAACACGAAATTTACTGTCGAAAACAGATAGAAAAAGTAATGAGTCAAAATAGTAATTTACAAACAAACATAATTTTAACTAACTTTCAATCACAACGAAGTTGGATTTTTAGCGCAGAAATGGGTAAAAACACCTTTGAATTAGTTTATACGACTAAAATAAGTAGGTAAGTTCGTGTTGGTTGATTAACCAGGACTAATGTAGAGAAAACATTATACCTACTAAGTAAAATTAACCGGTTAAAATAGTTTCGCAATTCAATTGTTTTTATCAAGTAGCAAATTTATTAATCTTGATAAAACTTTTGGCCAGTTGTTATCAAGACACGTGGTTAATTTTTTTCATAGTCGAGTTTCAGTTTTAATCATATCCTCAGGTTCTTCCTTCTTTTGGCGAGGTAAGGAATCGGAATCAAGGCATCCCTCTTTTTCGAGACTAGACGCTGAGGGACACTGCCCCCAGGGGGTGGAGAGGGTGCGATTTACCCGGGCGGAAATCGAGTACCTTCAGGTCGTTTGCCGCTTCTTGGTATTGTGCTTTCTTGGAAGACCTCATGCCTCTATGCTGTCTCTTCTTCTTCGTCTTCCGTGCCAGCCAGGAAGAGTCCTCGTAGGTCGTTATAGTTACTTGTCATACAAAAAAAAAACGTTCCGTGTAAGAAAGCGATCTTAACTTTAGCTAGTTATTTCAAATATACTTAATAAATACGGCAAACATTTTATTTTTTCAACTCGTTTTATCTCATGCGGCGAGTGCACAGTGGTTCAAAGCGCCGCCGTCGAGCCCATTGTTGCAGCGTATCGAACTTTTTGTCGTCGTGGACACGCGCCGACCCCACTGTGCAACAAATCGATTTACTATTGTAGATTATTTATGATATTTGCTTCCGCGGGAGATAAGAAAATTCAATCCTTTATAGCTAATACTTTTTTGCTACTATTTTCCTTTTATGTGAACTATCTGTTCCACCCCTGTGTTTATTTTGTCCGATATAGAAAAGGCTATATAGTATTGGCTTTTTAAGGCAAAGTTATTGAAATAGTTGAGGCCTTGCTTGCGCTATGCTTTGTTCTGACCGGTTCAGGTTTAGTTTGTTATTTTTTAAATATATTTATACAAATTATTACTTTTTTTGTAAATACTCACTTAAGATTCTTAACACCCAGACACAGAGTTAACATATTGACTGTCCTGTTAGCTCATTCGGCAGTAGTTTTGCTTCAAAGACGTGGGTTCGATTTCCACACAGGATAAATTTTATGCGACGTACTTATATTAGTTGTGTTTCTGTTTATGTGCATACATATACGTATATATTCTCCTAAGGAGCTGGACCGATTTTGACGAAATTTTTATGTGTTTGAATAGGTCGTTGGATGGTTTAGATTCACAATTGGAGCCAGTAGGTGGCGCTGTAATCGAGAAAGACAACTTCTGCGGAGAGCCCTTGTATATTATAAGTGAACGTATAAGTAAAAACACAAAATAGTCGGGTTAGTATATTATATATTAGTTATATTCTATTGCCAAGCAGTAGTGTGTGTGTTTCGGTTTAAAGGGTACTAAATTACAGTCCAGGTAAGTACCACCGCAGTACCATATATTCTATTGCCAAGCAGTAGTGTGTGTGTTACGGTTTAAAGGGTACTAAATTACAGGGCAGTTGAGACTAACCATCTAATTTCTCAAAGTAATGAGCGCTACCGCAGCAATGCCCTGGGCTTTCTATTGCTACTTACAGTTTGGTGTATCCCTGCAACGGTCATGAACAAGCGTTATCTCTTACCATCAGGAAAGGGTGTCGTTCGTCTCATTACTTATAAATATAAAAATTATTTGTAAGTTAAGTACTGTTTATCTTGTACCTAATCATCTTTTATAGTTTACTAGCAACCCGCCCCCGCTTCGCACGGGTGCAATGTAGATACTAATGTGGTGCATATACATGTGTTATACATATAAACCTTCCTCTTGAATCACTCTATCTATTAAAAAAAACCGCATCAAAATCCGTTGCGTAGTTTTAAAGATTTAAGCATACATAGGGATATAAGGACAGAGAAAGCGACTTTGTTTTATACTATGTAGTGATAGTGATGATGATGATTCACGAGACTGACGGCCACCTTATGAGTAAATAAACATACACGTTTCGAGAAAGTGATCATGTTACACCTTTGTAAGTAATGGTAAATGACGCATTGTGTCTCTACTGCGAACTAAATAGGCTCAAATTGCAAGTAGCACCGAGGGCTTATTAAAATCTATATGGTGGTCGCCATAATAAAGGAATCCAAACTGGTATCGTATTAATTCTATCATGAATGAATGTTTTATAGCGATAATAACTCAGTGGTTAGCGTGGTCGGTTCGCATGCCGAAGGGCGTGGGTTCAAACCCCAACAATGAGTTTGAGCTGCCGGTGAAGGAAACCATGGCGTGGTGGTAGAGTACTTTCTAGTTCTCGGCTGCCTAGCTACCACCCTCAAGTTGAAAATCTGCCGCCAAGAATCTAACGGTGTGTTCCGGCAGCCTCACTTGAGAGCCAGTTACATTCCAGGCTAGGTGAGCTTTACCATCTTCGACCACTTAATATCAGGTGAGTTGTGGTCAAACACCAAGACTGTCAGATATAAACAAAAAAAAATAAAAAAAATAAGAAACATACCAATCTGATTGTTTTCTAACATAATAATAATATTAAATATCCTAGGACATTTTCACATAGCCCCATCTAGCTAAACTAAGCAAAGCTTGTATTATGGGAACCAATAACTGATAAGAATAATTATTATATACTTTTCTTTCGTTAAAAAAGTTATACTTTGCCGGAGTCTGTGTTTCCCGAAAGGTACAATATGGTTGTATTGAAATCAAGAGTAAACACGTAAGCGTGTTCCATCCTAGACCACATCGTTGCTTAAAATCAGGCAAGATGTGGTCAAACGCGAACCTATGCTGTATTAGAAAAAAATATATAATATATTAACACCCAGATACAGAACAAACATTTATCGTCAGATGTTAGACCTGGTAAGAATCGAACCCACGCCCTCATGAAGCAGAAATTCTACCAAATGAGCTAACAGGGCAGTCATGTATAATTTTCATATCAATATTTCCAGATACTATATAGAAAAAAATATGCCTGCCTTCTAAATAGTATTTATATATATTATTCAATGTTTACATTGCATGAATTGCAACCAATTAAAATAGAAGATGTGATAGATTCGTGCTAATGAAAAGATAAGAGGGCTTAGCCAAAGTAATATTCGATTAGCGATAACGCTAATAGAAAAGCTATTAATGTACGGGATTGACATAAGCGGACCACGTGACATTACGACAGCCTATGGCCACTCCGTACATTTTTAGCTTTTCTAATTCGAACGAATTACGAAAAAAGACATGGTTGTACCTATATACATTGAATTGCATAAACAAAAGAGATTATCAAACGCAGAGTATTCCGTATTTAAAAAAACTAACAGTGTTTAACCTTACATTTCCAATTAGGAAACACCTTCCAAAATTGTATCGGTCTGCTTGAAGTGGAAAACTTACTTCATCATTATCATCTGTAGCCCACTTTATTCCACTGTTGCATCTCCTAGTGTACATTATCTAGCCCGATCTTTGGCTCTTTGCTTCCAGTCACTACCCACTCATCATCATCACCAGCCATAGGTTGTCCACTGCTGGACACTCCTGGGGGGATTTTGCCAATACTCGCCACGCTTGGCAGGCGGGTTGGCGAGCGCAGTTAGGTGTTATTAATCAAGGAAGACGCTGCTGCCCGTCTTTCGTTCGGATTACCTGACTCTTACGGCAACCACGGGTAGAGAGGGTGGGGTACTATTCTTACGCCATTACTACCCACTACTTCACATATATTATTATCATTCCATCAAGTCTCAGAGTGTCCTACGCTGTTTGCCTGCACGCGGTATCCTTTCCAGAATAATTCTACCCTAACGGATATTGGTTCTACGACAGATATTCACAATTAGACGTAACCAGTATACTAGAAAAAACACAAAGTTCCGTGATTCTCGATATGCACCAATAAGCTATTTAAATACAAGTACGAGTAAATAGGCAACGGTAGAAATTGTTCCACACTTCACATCACGGATCTCGATCGGCGTGTGTGATTAATTCAATCTAATAGGAAATCATACACAAACACGACTTGGTTAGAATGACTAAATAGAAGACTCATTGCTTGATAATGGTGCAGAGTGTCAGGGTTACGGGATGACTTCTTCTAGCAAAGAAACGCAGGATTTTGCACTATCCGCTCATTAACGTCCTGTCAGAAACTCTATTGACGAGTTAGTGAAAAATTTCACTAAAACGCACCATTACAGCAGTTTGCATATTGTTACGTTCGCCCGCGTTCAATTGTCATATGGGTCTCGACAAACAGCTACTTACATTTTACTTTCAGTCTTAAAATCTCAGTTTAGAGTTGTTATTTCTCTGAATTGCTAAAATACGTCATTATTTTCGATGCGGTATGCTATCTTCTGATTCATTCATCAATTGACGGTTTCGAGTACTGTAATGTATAAATGGTATCAATTGGTCAATTTTAAACTAAATTCACAATTGATTGAGTGAAAGTATACATCAATTGAATATTTCGAGCATTATATTTTGAAATCAATAAACTCTTGAATTTCTTGTTCACATTGCACAATGATATTCAGTATGGCATTGATTGACTGTTAAAAGAAAGGCAAAAATTCTGAACCAATTATGTTTTTATTTTTAAGTAAACCTAATGGGACAAATGAGACGCTCTCCTGATGGTAAGAGATGTCCTGTTCATGACAATTGCAGCGGTACCCAGAACTTTGAGTACAAAAACAAAGTCTAGGGCATAGCTGCTTTGGCGCTCATTACTTTAGGCTCAATAGCCCTGTAATTTCACTAGCAACTTCCTTTAAACCGGTACACAATAATATTTACACACTAGTACTTAGCGGTAGAATATCGGGTACTGCGGTGATACTTACCTAAATTACTTCCTGCTCAGGAGATCTACCACCATGTAAAATATTCAACAAGGTTTAGGTAAATGGTATTTGATGCAGTGTAAGCTCAACATTAATAAATGAATAGATAAATAATATTAATAAGGCGTTTGAGCTGGACTTGTGGAAAAAAACCAACTAGTCTTTCTATTATATATACTTTTTTTACAACGTTTTCCGGTTTGTATTTATTAAGACATTAAAAAGTAGCAAACGAGTCGGCCAAAAACCTATCATTATTCCAATCCTAGCTTGCGCCGCCTCCTTCCAGTCTTGCTTTGAAAATAAATTTAAAGTCGCGTAAACAATATCATATTAGTATCCCACAGTGCATCAGTATGCAGTGCTCCTGGGGCTAATCAGGCATCCGCTGTTTCACTGCAGACCACCGTATTTATTACATTCTCACAGATTAGCAAGTAGCAGATGGACTACTTCATACAATTTTACAATGTAATTTTTTGTCCACATGGTGTATAGTGTTATCACTATATCTTGAGGTACGAGCAGGTATATTGAAATTGTTGAACTTGGAATGGTTGGAATGTATATATTCAATAGGAATTCTGTACAAAGTATCATGCAGCTAACTCCTGTTGATTTTCTTTTAGTAATAGTTACATTTCATTTGAAAGCTTACGTTTATTGATGTTTAAATTCCAATACTGGTATTAAAAGTCCAATAAACTGTGACTTTATATATATTCTACAAATTGGTTGCAAGGCTGCTGAGACTAACCATCTTATGTCTCAAGGTAGTGAGCACCAAAGCAGAGATACCATGGACTTTGTTTTCTTGCTCGAAGTTCTGGGTGTCGCTGCAATGGTCTTGGACATGAGTTATCACTTCTATCAGGAGAGTACCTATCTCTTTTTTTCATAACAATAAAAAACAAACCCATAAATGAGATGCGGGGCATTTTAAACTTCAACTCTAGTTGGTATTCTTATTTATTTAGCAATACAAACAAATAGCATATAGACTCGAACGACGTTAGTTCGTGACCACAACTATTGTAAGATCTTAATAAAGATATTAATGATATGTGGAAATGGCAAAAGTCAAAAAATAAACAAACGAATATCGGCTGTCGCTTCAAAGTGATCCATCTGCCTTCAATCATCTGTAATACATTAACATGGGAGGTGGTGCGCTAGCAACTGACGCATTTGCATGCTTCATCGTGTTCCACCGCCCTGTCGGACAACGGAGAGACATGGGCAATTGAAACTGAAGAAATAATTATACCAATTAAATAGCTAAAGAAAGACCATCCCTTCTAGCCACGTATTTCAGATCCGATATTGATTCTGTCTCTGTCGCTCTTATGTCAATGTTAGTGAGAGTGATGAGTAACATAAAAAAATACATAAAATAGTTATTTTTATGTAAAAGTTATGAGACGAACGAGACGCTTTCCTGATGGTAAGAAATAACGCTTAACGTCCATAACCATTGCAGTGATATACAGAACTTTGTGTAGCAAAACAAAGTCCAGGACATCGCTGCTTTGGCGTTCATTGCTTTAAGACATTCGATGGTTAGTCTGTAATTTCGCTAGCTGGAGTACCCTTCAAACCGGAATACAGTAATGTTTACACACTACTGTTTAGCGGCAGAATATATGATACTGCGTTGATACCTACATGGATAACCTTCTGCTAAAGAGATCTACCACCAATTAAAAAAGTACTGCAAGTTCTGATATAGTATACCTGCCTAGAGATGTATACCTGAATCGGAGCGTCAACAAGGCGTCATTTCAACACGTGTCGACGTGCCGTGCCACGTTCTAATAAGCAACGATGATACCTTTCGGTTTGTATATCTATGGGATTCCGCATTTACAAACAACTTTCAACCCTTAAGCAATTTCATTGTCATTATTTAATTTATCAACCTTTTATTCAGGTATATTCTCAATCATTCCCAATATTGTATTTATTCTACCTATGTTCTAATGTCTTTGTTATTTTGTGCTATGAATTGTATTTTCCTTATAATCGTGGTGGACCGCTCGCCCCGCATAAATCGCCTCCGGTCGAAAAAATAAGCTCTGAGCGGATTTTTTTGTCGATGGGACGGATCGTGTGTGATCCGCGATACACCCGATGATTGATTGGTTATGATAGCCCGCTGTTGTGTAAATCTTTTGTAATGACGGGTTTAGGATGCGCAGGAATGTATAGGTACCTTGGAAGGATACATTTGAGAAATAAATTAGACGATAATTCAAAGTTAAATTACTTAGCATTCAATGGTTTCACCGTGCAAGGACAGACCGTGCAGTGTCTAGAAGTTACGATAGAGGTTTAAGGCACCCTTTTAATTACTTTCACTACCTGTGTTCAATTCCTGCTCAACCAAATTTGATATGACTCTATCGACGCTGTTTCCTGAAAATTTTCCGTAAATGTTCTTGGCAGGCCGATGTCTTAGTAAATTATAGCGCGATTTTTCTAGAATTATTTTCACTTCCACTATACATATATGGCGGACAGACCTAGAATGGCCTCTAATTTTGGTGTTATTAATAAAATATTTTTATTTGTACAGTTTTAAAATTGTTGCCCTACATATACTAAATTGTAATCCGCCAACTTATTTCGTTACGCATTCAATATATTTTGGTTGTAATTTACGCAACGTTACATTTTTTACCAGTTAACCTATTGGTTTTTTTCATTAGCCGTTATCTCAAAAAATTTGTACTATAAAAATGTCACAATTTCGACTCCGCCTTGCGACGACGTCATATCTAAAAACCAGAATTACTAAAATCAATACTTGATTTGAAACAGTCGAAAGGAAACAGGTTTAATCTATAAAAGTTTTCCGAACAAGGCCCGATCAATGCCTTTGCAAACTCTACAGCCCACAAGAAACCCTACATGGTTAGTGAAATTGTCTACAAAGTTTCCGTACATCGTTTCCTGAGTACCCCGTACAGTACCCTCTACAATCCCACAGGCTCAAACATACCTCCCTCTATTTATAGCGTCGCCGACCTTGTGACGCGAGACAAATTCGCTGCCTTCCCATGGTGTGCCGTTCCATAACTACCCATAGATCTTCGACACCGTACAGAGTTAAAGCAGTAACTGAACTTTCACCTAACTGAATAAAAGTAGAAAAGGCAGACAATGTTTATAGGGCAATAGGTAAAATTACTCAAAAAGTATATTACAATTCTATTTTATTCACAAAAAACAGTTTTTACTAATTCCTTACAATTTATTATACATTTTTTTTAATTTATATTGTTTAAGGTTTAAATTAAGTGTAATAATAAAAATAAAAACTATGAAATAGACATTTAAAATTTAGTATTGTTGTTGATAATAATTTTTAGGTGCTTGCCGGCAGATTTTAGGCCAACCGAGTACTAGAAAGTACCCTACGAATATGCAATGTTTTCTTTCGCCAGTAGCTTAAGCTCGATGTTAAGAATTGAACCCAAACCTTACGAGTGTGATCCGACCGCGCTAACCAATACGCTATCGTCATATAGATAAGTTTTCGCTGTCCAAAAATTGCGCAGGAATGGCTTTTAAAGAGTTCCCATACTGTAGCAGTAACAAAATGCGTCTCCGAGGTTAACGAACAGTCTGCAAAGGGGAAGCTTCGCGCGTGCGCACCTCTGGGTTTTGGACCTCAGTCCATTCCCAATTTTGTTCTCATGTTGGTACTAAGTATGGTGAGCCGAGACATCTTAGGAATGCTTGTAACTATGATGCTACCTATGTACTTACTAGCAATACCTTGATTTGTGCTGAGCGAGCTTTGCATTGGATAACAGTATCAAGATTTATCAACTAGTTTCTTCCGTAATTATTAGGATAAAAACGAAGTCACTTATCTCTAATTTTTCGCTACATTTCGCTAAAACTGTGTATAATGTTTGGGTTAGAATCTCAAATGGCGCTTAATAATAAAAGCTGAAGGTAGTTAAAGCCCTCCTAGTAGGTAATTGGAGCGTGTTTTGGTAGCTCAGGTGATTAACAAACTTATTCAACAAAACATAATGCATTAGCAGATCAAAAATATAGAGGTAACTACCATATTTTTACTCCGTTGTGATTTGTACGATTGATTTAACAGAAAATAATTAATTTTAATAAAACTATAACGTTATTAAAACAAGTATAAATATAACATTTTAAATAACACACGAGTAATGAAATATTAAATTTCGGCTGAATCAATTACGTATATGAAAGATGTTCGCAACCATTCATCAAACAGAAAAAAGCTGGTAATTTACAAAAAGTAGAACATTATTTTTTTAATCATGACTAATAACTCTTTTGATCAAGTCACCTATCAAAGAAAAGAAAACTAAATATAAAACCAGCCATTTGAGAGCTACAATACACAAATACATATTTATGTTTAACTTATAACAACCCAAACTTTAAGTCGGGAGCAAAAGAAAAGACATCAGTACTATTAGAAAGAAAACATTTATTTTGTCACACAAAACACTACAATAACAACATAATGCATAAAAATAGTGAAAAGACGACATGAATAATAACAATAATAATAAAAAGTAGTCACTGTAGTGTCCAGTGCGAAAAAAAAGTTTGTTCTCAGCATTAGTGCAGCCGATTTGAAATGAAGTATAGTGCGGAACCTTCCATAGTTTTAATTATATATCTTGATATTAAATTTACTATGAAAACATAGGTTATACACTTAAATTGTTATATTGTTTTAGATGTTACCTAAAAAGCAATATCGATAAAGTTTATATAAATCGTGTTTTGAGAAAAATGGTTTTCTCAGTACATCATCAAGATAAGACATATTTTTTTACTGATTTTTATTACAAAACCATTTTGCTGCGAATTATGTTGTGTAACATTTTTAACTACCTACAGTGTATTAAGACGAGACGAGAACTTGAACGGTTTGGTTTAAATTATATATTTCCCGATAATACAAAATTTCAAGCTCCTTATTAATTCCGAGAGCTGCCGTGTAATCATCACATTTCCCCAAAATCCCTACAGATTACTGAATCATTTGCAGCTTTCGGTAGAATCCTTTAATATAATGACGAGATTAAAAGTAAAAATAAGGATGAGATTGGCTCCTTTGTGCTTTACGTATTGCTTTGGAGGCGTATTCTTTGAAAGCTGGAGGTTGAATATATGTCATTATAGAACCATTAGAGGTTGTCTTTGTGGCGCCGACTGGTGGAAACGTGATCAGGTGATGCTGGAATGATTTATTTTATTTGGTTATTCAGGGTTCATTATATTTGGCCTTCAAGCTTGTAATTCAAATATGATATGTGGATTAATTGAAAAAAGGAATCATCATCAAAATCAGCCCATCATTGTCTATTTTTTTGACGACAGGAAACAACCTAAAAAATATCATTTTCTAAAAGTCTCTCACTGATACCCAACGTCACGACACGCTCAGAGCGATATCTGGCGTTTCACTTTCAGCTACTGCAAGCTTTGTGTATATCGTTACTACGTCGAGTCTCAGGGCATCCGTCACGTTTACCGATTCGTGATCCAAAATCAAAAAGTGTTTTCACTTTTGGACATACACTTTTATGTTTATCGGCTCTATGACAACCCACTGTTGTTTCATCAATCTAAAACTTCATGATGTACATACATCATGAAGTTGAAGGGAGCTAATTTCCAAATCAGTCCTGTTTTTATGAACTGGCAACAATGTCAACTAACATTGATGGGCGCGTGCCTGTTCTCACTGTGAGATGGCCATAGTCCACTACGCTAGCCAAGTGCGGGTTAACAGACTTCTTTATGTAAAAGGTAATGAGACGAACGACACGCTCTCCTGATGGTAAGAGATAACGTCTGTCCGTGACCATTGCAGCGATACACAGATTTTTGAGTAGCAAAACTAAATCCAGGGCATCACTGCTTTGGCGCTTATTACTTTAAGACTTCAAACCGGAACAGAGTAATGCTTTAAAACTACTGCTTGGCGGCAAAATATCTGGTATTAGAGTGGTACCTAACTAGACGACCTCCTGCTTAGGAGATCAACCACCAAGTAAACTTCACATGCACATTTTCTAAAACTAATTTAATATCTCTCAGACATGTAAACTTCCTCGTATGCTTTCATTCGATTGAAGTCAGCATATACGCATATAACTTAGAAAAAACAGGTTCGTGCCATGGGATTCGAACTCAGGTCCTCCAGATTGCATACAACACGACCTCCCAACTAGGCTACATTAACTTATACACTCCCAAACTTTCACATTAATAAATAAATAAATTTTTTAAATTAAATTTAATCGATATCCAATATATATATGCTCACACCTAATCCGCGGTTTGGAGCCAAAATCGTTTTAATCTTGAGCGATGGTCGGGATTCTCCCATTCAGAATGATAAATAGACTTCTAAATTCTCAAGTTTTTCTCTCTCTATCCTTTAGACCTTCGGTGTTGGAAGCTTTCAGTTACAAACACTTCAGATCTAACATAACAAAAAGTGGAATTAGATATAACCATTACACTTCTATTAAATTGACTAAGACAAGGCAGGAGCGAGAAGTTCAGGGCTGGATTAGATTTCGGGTTATACGGACGTATAAATGATGCGCTTACTTTTCTACTACTGGACGGATAAATAATTTGGTTTGTAGCGATTATAGCTTAGTGATTAGCAGGTTCGATTCATACGCCGAAAGGAATGGGTTCCAATTCCAACAAAGATCTTGAGAGGGCGTTAAAAAAATTTTCTTTGGAAATCTACATTTCCGATACATTTTTTTTTATAAGCTTAAGGGTGAAGCGTCAAACACCATCTTGAAAAAAAGTTTTTGGCCAATATCTCGGAAACTATGCACTTTAGAGCAAAAGTTATTGAGAGTATTATTGTAGAAAATAAAATTTTGCATCTTTTGTTTCCTGCAATTTTTTTTGTAAAACTTACCGTTTACGATTTATGGCCCATTTAATGAACCGGTTTTTCTAATATTTCAAGAGTTATCGGTCGTGCGCATAACTTAAAACAGAAGTGCGTGCCGAGGGATTCAAACCCAGGACCCCCAGATTGGAAGCCAGACGATCTCCCAAATAGGCTTCCAAAACTACAAAAGAAAGGACATAATCTACATTAAATCAACATCATCTTTATCAACATGGATGAAACCACAGGCAAAAAATAGTTAATTATAGGTAATTTAAAACTAGCTGCACACAAGATGATAAAAACACTCATCAAGTATAAAACACATCCGTCGACATGTCTCTCTTGAGTACTTATCGCAAAACATTGTAGCCGTAACGACCGGTCAGAATTAATACAGGGTAATACTGCCTCAGGGTGATGTTGAACATTAAATCGTTCACGTATAATTTCCATTTTCATACAAAGCTTAAAAAAACTTAGTAAAATTTGTTATGAATGATGCAATAGCAATAGCCAAAGTTGATGAACATGTTCATTTTCAATATGTATTTTATGGCTACTTTCATATTTTCTAAGCAACTATCTCACATCCCGTGCGCAGCCGGAGCGGGTAGCTAGTGTTTTATAATCGGAAGTATGTCAATCAGTTGTCTGGCTCTTATAGTACAAGCTTTACTTAGTTTTGACTGCCCTGTTGGTTCATTGGTAGTTAGTTTAGTTCATTCGTCTGGTTTAAGAGCCGTAAGCATGGGTTTGATTCCCACTCAGGACAAGCATTATGTGGTATAAACAGAATGTTTGTTCTATGTCTGGGTGTTTTGTATGTATTACAAGTATGTATGTACAAAACAAAGTATTTAAGTAGTCTATCAGTTTCCATAGTACAAACTTTGCTTAGTTTGGGGTCAGATAGTACTGAGTTTAATGTCCTACGATATTTATTTATTAGTTTAGGGATAGATAACGCTGTGTGAAATGTAACCCGATATTTATTTATTTAGCTTAATGTCCGTTATGTCATACCTGGTGCGTAGCGCTCGGCCTTCGCCCTCGCATCTATGACTTCATTTGAAGAATCACGAATATTAAAAAAAACAGCTAAATCGGTTTAGTCGTTCTAAATTTATGCGCTTACCAACGAAAATAATGAGATTTTTTATATTTAGATTGGATATTATTTACACGGTAATAAGCTTGACGTGTTCTAATCCGTAAGGGATTATCTGATCTTTTTAAACAACTTTCACTAAGCACACACACATATCACACATCAACAGACATAGGACGTCCACTGCTGGACATAGGCCTCCTCCTGGGGGGTTTTACCAATACTCGCCACGCTTGGCAGGCGGGTTGGCGAGCGCAGTTAGGTGTGATTGTTCGAGAAAGACGCTGCTGCCCATCTTGCGGATTACATCCCTTAGCCGACTCTTACACACTAGGCACAACTCTAAAATAATAAAATAAAAAAATTTACTGTTCTATAAAAAATAACTTTAACCTTTAACCAAATGCAATGAAATAGCTAAAGTCAAAGTCAAAAGCTTTATTTGCATGACAACAGGTGTACAAAGCCTTAAATAAAATTTATTTACATCCATTGTCAACCAAGTTGTCAAGGTGTGCAAATTTATTTAAAGGTTGACATTAAAATACTAAATTGATTATTATTATTATTCTACACGATAAATAAAATACACATACGATAATATCGATTAAAAATAATTATTCATAATATTAAATTTTCTATGTAGCCCAAGTCAACATGCGGATTTTTTCACGATTTCAGAGATGCGCCTATACTAAAAGCTGATCATAAAGATTAGTACGACCCCGTTTTGGCTCGGTATATCTCAAACTTAGAATATCTAATCAAATTTTATCAACGAATTCCTCCTACTCTGTCATATACGAGACTTCTAATGAAAAAATAGCGCTAAAAGCGTTCTCGAACAATAAAACAGCGATCAGACACAAGGCAGGTAAGTCCCTAATGACAGGCTTGCAGGCCATCCATCTCTGTCGACACTCATCCGGCGTCTTTTGCAGACATCAATCGTCCTTGAACACCAAACGTAGAGTAAAACTTGTGTAGGGAATGCCAAAATGTGTACCAGAGAGGGTAATGTTGTTCGGCTGTAACAGAATCAATGTTCATAATCTTTTACAGACAATAGACAAGACTTTATTTGATACATAAAAAATATATATTATATTTATCAACATTACAATACATACAAAAAAAAATAAACATGAATAAATAAATAAAAAATTAATGCAAAGAACAATAAGAAAAATAACTTATGTCACTCAGCATAATGCCGACTGCAGCCAGCCAGCGCTGGTCTTCCGTCGAGGCCGGCAGGTTACGTCACATACGTGTGTGCCGGACGGTAAGAAAAAATATATTAATAAATACACAAAAAAATATAAAGTAAGTTAAAAACAAATAAATATAGATATACTTAATATGAACGTTACTTATAAAAATAATCTGATGTTTGCAAGTGAGCTGATATCTTAAGAACTTAACTTTTTGCTATTTTTAAGTATATGTATATCTAAATGTATATGGCGAGACAGGTAGAAAAAATAATACCCAACTTACGTTACGCCATGCGACTGTTTTTATTGCATCTTAAACAATCAGGGTTGGTCTCATTAAACCTTCTTTTATATTTCAAAAATTTGATACAAAAAAAATTTGAGGAGCGACTTTAAGATATAAAATTCGCCATACTTCATTATAATAATGCGAAATCCAGTAAAATGTCTCTATTATATTTTTATAAAAGACCACGGCCTTCCAAGAACATTTATAAATTAATTGGTGGAAAGAGTATCTCAAGCAGCGTTGGTAGGGCCATATCAAATTTAGTTGGACAAGGATGGAAAAACGAGAAGTGCTTAAGATTAACCTTAAGCGTTAATAATTACGTATAATATAGGGAGCCCTTTGAACCTAGAGTTGGTCGCAAGTCAAAGCCACTGTACTGTATTTTCATTCACCGCCTGCAACGAAAGACGTATGCATGCACGGACATACCATTAAATGCTTAGAAATTTTGTCTATGTATTTTTGAGAATTACGTCACTAGATATTTATTATCGAACAATTATAAGTTGTTTAGCAGATTACAGCAGAATTGACCAATCACTATACATGCATACATAGATTGTAAAAACGCTGGACGACATCCTCAAGTCACTCCATAATCTAGTGTTCGAAAACTCACCGTTTTTCATGTAAAAAGTAATGAGGCGAACGAGACGCTTTCCTTATAGTAAGAGATAACGCCTATAACTATTGCAGCAATACACAGAACTTTGAGTAGCAAAACAAAGTCCAGGGCATCGCTGCTTTGGCGCTCATTACTTTGAGACTTTCGATGGTTAATCTCTACAGCCCTGTAATTTCGCTAGCTGCAGTACCCTTCAAACCGAAACACAGTAATGTATACACAGTACTGCTTGGCATTAGAATATCAAATACTGCGGTGGTACCTACACGACCTCCTGCTAAGGAAAACTACCACCAAGTAATCAATGTGTTCTTGTTCATGTCTTAACGTGCAAAGACGTGATAGATCACACATAAGGGCGAGCATAGAATTAGAATAGCACAGACTCTCATGGAGAGTTCCATGCTCAATACAAAACTCTAAATGTTAAACGGAAATCAGGCGAAGAACGAAAATTGGAGACGTCGCCGTCAGTACTACGGTTAAGAAATTAATTTGGAGCTGGGCAGGACATATTGCTAGAGGAAGTGATGACAGATGGAGAAGACTAGAGTGGTATCCCAAGATAGGTCAAAAAAAATATCACCATCGCGTGTCAAACCTGCCCCCGTACTCTGAGCGCCTTATTGCGATATTCGACCGCATATCGTATACCCGCGCAGCAAGGTTCACAGTCGCGTAACTTTCTCGTGAGCACCTAACGGGAATCGTTATAGGAACTTTAGAGCACAGGGGCTGGATGAGATTGGCGTATCTCAGATGGCACAGCTAGGAAGGAAAAAGCAGTAGAGGAATAAAAAATCTGTGGATGCTGATGATGATGATGGACTGTAATAATCATAACCCTCCTTTTAGGGATTCGGATCAAAATTAAATATCTAATGTAGCAATGAATCAATATGTATCGCTTCAATAAACATCATAAATTTCAATAGAACCACTAGGTAAATATCAAAATTTCTTAAGCTAATCTCCCTGTAGAGTCAAGTCTAACAATATTCGGGTTATTAATCTCTCTTCAGATATAACCTCTAATAAATTCATCCATAATTCTTTAGGCATTATCCTTGAGGTTCTCAGAAACGTCTCGAATTTAAATTCAGGTTCAACACTCGACTATAAATCGAAATTTATATTTCTAAGCTTCAAAATGACGACAGATAGAGGAATACTAATCGTTATTATACCGAAAATGGGAATTTTATTTTGTGACCATCGACTGAGTAAGTATTTACTTATTATTCTAATCCACTAAATATGCCTCGGGTTTGGTTTAATAAGTTGTAACTTGTAAGTTTACAAGATTCAATGAAAGGAGATCAAGCGACTCTTTGTAAGCTTTTTAAATATCTACCCGCAGATGCTGAAAAAGTATATTGAAATAGTTTTACATTATCGATAATGTAACCTCAACCTTATGTTTGACATAGCTAAGCGTTTGACTACAGCTAACCTGCTAACCTGATGTAAAGTCACGATGTAGTCGAAGATTGCAAACTCACCTAACTTGGACTGGAACTGGCTCTCAAGTGTCGGAACACACCGTTAGGTGCTTGGTGGCAGATTTCAACTTGAAAGTAGCTAGCTGAGTACTAGAAAAGTACTCTACCACCATGCTAGGGGTTCCTCATAAATTAAATTTTCCTTTACCGGCAGCTCAAGCTAATTTTTCTGATTTGAACCCACGCTCTGTGGCATATCATGTGACTGCTGTAACCAATGAGCTAAAATAGATATAAAACATGTTCTATAGGCGTTAAATATGATGACCACAAACGTCGGACCATATAAAACCATGCAACCAAATTGACACCAGAATACTACCCTATCTTTACGTAGTAATATACATAAGTCAATGTAAGACATACAAAAGTTGTCTAAACTTAATTGCTTAAACTCTTCAACTATTCTAACACATTCTCCCATAATGATAATGACATTCAGCACACACAACCTAAGCGATATAACAAAGCCTTACAGCTTTTACCACAGATATGATGTTCCATAGAGATGCTTAAAAACACAGGACTGACTCCTAGGAATGTATAAAACTCTCACCAAAGATCATAAAATCAAATTAGGTATGAAACCAAACGCAAATGTTTATGTATGCATTTCAACTGCATCTTGGTAAAAATAAAACCATTTAAAAATCATTCCGATGTATTTTTATGTACACTTAAAATGAGTGAAAGTCGAGATACTAAAAAGTGACAGGATGTTACGGTCCCAACATTTAATTTTTTAATTACAGTTTTAATACACAACTATCTAAGAAAATTTATATTGTAGTAAAACTTATCCATTTATACGCTTACCTTGACTACATTACGAGTGCATATGAAAAGTGCGTTCAACTTACCGATTCAAATACTAAGTCTGTCTATCATCTCTACAGAATAACATCTATGGGGCCTTTGCTAATTTCAGTCATTACGTATCCCAAGCATGTTTTTGCGGAGCAAGGGGTTCGTGAAAAGGCTTCGTCGGACAAAAAACAAAGGTCGTCAGGCGCCCTGCATGCGATTTTGTGAGAGCTTGCGGAACCGCAATGCTTTTGTTTAAATAGCTTATTTTGCTGAGGTGGCGAGTGTGGCTGTCAAAGACGAATTGTCTCCCCAAGTTTTCAGCAAAAGTGATACAAAAACCGCTTATTCACGCAACGGGGGTTCAGTGTTACGTTTATTTTGGTTTGGGATTGAATTTTCCGTTGCAATTTTTATAATCTACTTTTATATGGTGGTAGATCTCCTTAGCAGGAGGTCGTCTAAGTAGACACCACCGCAGTACCAGATATTCTACCACCAAGCAGTAGTGTGTTCCAGTTTGAAGGGACGCCAGTTTACTGCAGCCAGCGAAATTACAGTGATGTTGAGACTAAGCCTCAAAGTAATGAGCGCTAAAGCAGCGATGCTCTGGACTTTGTTTAACTATTCAAAGTTCCGTATATCGCTGCGATGGTCATGGACAAGCGTTATACCTTACCATCGGGAGAGCGTCTCGTACGTCTCATTAATTTTATCTTTAAAAAAAAGTTTTACACTACATCATCTAGTCCCAAACTAAGTAAAGCTTATACTATAGCAATCAATTAACTGATATACTTATAAGCTTTTGTTGTAAATACATGCAGAACACTCATAGACAGAATAAACAAGCTTGTCACATAAATGTTTGTCCATGGTGGGAATCGAACACACGCGCTATACAGCTCTTGAAGCAAATACATTACCCTACTATTTTATTACTTCTCTTTCAATACTCGTAAATACATATATTTTTATAAAATCAAGGATTTTCTCTCTACCATAAATAAGAAAACACAGAAAATGATCTACAAATGACGGAGTCATCAATATATATAAAAATATATGTCGAATTGAGAACCTTCTATTTTAAAGTCTGTTAAAAATAAAACAAAAATGTTCATGAACTTATTACCAGTTAGTTACATCAGCTATCTGTGATTATCTAATAGCAAGTAGATTATTGGTTTTGGTGTCTCTGGCTGTCTCTTCTGTAGTAACCTATTTCTGTGCCGCTAGATGAATCACCATGTTATTGTATATTTCCTAGTTTCCTACATAACATGTAATGTCTCATGCTTGCCCATTGTTCCAAAGACAGTTTCAATGACCACCGGTGTGCTTTTGTAATTAAACATACTACGAAGTCTAGAAATATTTCAACGTTCAACCAGATATGTATGAAGTTATTTGCAATGATGGCTGTGTTATATTATTCATATTGCCCCATACAAAAAATCTAGTCGTCCTAAAACCTAGATAAGATAATCTTTATTGCTTAAAACTGTGTACATATCACTATCACTTCACTACATAGTATAAAACAAAGTCGCTTTCTCTGTCCCTATATCCCTATGTATGCTTAAATCTTTAAAACTACGCAACGGATTTTGATGCGGTTTTTTTTAAATAGATATAGTGATTGAAGAGGAAGGTTTATATGTATAATACATGCATATGCACCGCATTAATATCTACATTACACCCGTGCGAAGCGGGGGCGGGTCGCTAGTTAGTCTTATATATAAGTTTTTATACAACAGTTTATCCTAGAAAGATAACGATTTTTTATTTTAGATAAATCTAATAATAAAATAAATATTATTTATCATATTTTTTAGATTTCATTACAGTTTTATTAGAAAGAAATCAACACGGTATTATAGTATTATTTACAAACTCAAACAAATGCATTTTGATTCCATTACCTGACAAAATATATAAATGATTGGCGTATTCAATTTGCAAGTTGGAGGGTGAGGGATTAAATAAACCAGTGCCAGTGAAGATAGATATCATAAAAAATCTATAGCACGGTGATGGGATTCTTTCTAGTATTCGGATGGAAAACTTCAAGTATCAAATCTGTCGCCAGGCACTTAACAGTCTTATGATAACTTTATTCGGGGGTCAGTACGAATTCTAGTTAGTTTTATTCCATGATTGGTGAAAAAACCCCATTAAAATAATATTAGTGTATATTTTTTTTTTTTAATGGCTGGCAGTCTACGTGTTTGTCCACAGCTCACCTGATGTTAAGTGACGGTGTGGTCGAAGATGGTAAAGCACACCTAACCTGGAATGGAACTGGCTCTCAAGTGAGGCTGCCGGAACACACCGTTAGATGCTTGGCGGCAAATTTTCAACTTGAGGGTGGTAGCTAGCCAGTCGAGTACTAGAAAGTACCCTACCACCACGCTATGGTTTCCTCACGATGTTTTCCTTCACCGGCAGCTCAAGCTCATTGTTGGGGTTCGAACCCACGCCCTTCGGCATGCGAACCTACCGCGCTAACCACTGACCCATCATCGCTACAAAACTTACTACTTAATCACAATCGCATTGTAATCGCAAGTGAATCGTTTTATGTTTAGTCAAACATACTCTATCGTAATCGCTTAACATCAGACGAGATAGTAGACAAATGTTAAATAAAAATACGTTTTACTCAGATTTAGTACGTACGGGCTCGCGAAAACACTAATGCAGATAGGAGGTGAATATTGGGAAATTCCAATATTCACCTCCTATCTGCATTATCAGATCTACCACATCATTGTTTGTTAAAGGAACTGCATATACCTACAAAATTTCAAATAGGTACGACAGGAATAGGTTAAAATTAAGGTACTGAAGAAATCCGCAGACAAAATAAAGTTACCTACATAGCCCAGCGAATTAGTAAGTTGACGTGGCATTGGACAGGGCACATAGCACGTAGAACTGATGGCCTGACTTATGAACTGGAACTGATAAGTTTTGGAGTGGAGACCACGGACGGGCAAGCGCAGTGTAGGACGTCCACCAAGATGGATAGACAACCTAACGAAGACCTCAGACATGCGTTGGATACAAGCCGCTTCCGACCGGTCTTAATGGAAACCATTGGGGAAAGCGTGCGGCTGAGATGATGATAATGATGACGATAAAATTGACTCCCAAGTAGTTTTTACGTACTTATTTATTTACAAAGATACTCACAAAATTACAAGTGATACTAATATAAGCGAGTTAACAAGAATTAAAGAGACACCATTAAGCCATGATCCCCTAATTTTAACCAGGACAATGATCCGCGATCCCGAAGGGCTAAAGTTCCCTGATCCCCTGTCTCTTGGACCTCTGAATTTAATCACAGGGACGCCAATATCTACTAATATTTAAAATATTTATAGCATGAGGTTGTCTTGACTATTTTTTTTTTCTCTTTCACTTTTTATCTTTGGAAGTCGTAGTTACAATTCCCAGACAGACAGTTGGATGTAGATGAGTTCGATTGCTTTAGATTTGTGATTCGATTTTTTGGGACAATAATTTGCCAGACTTTCGAATGATAATCATGCGAAAGTATTTTTGAAAATATAAAAAATTAGGCTTCTGTTTTTTGTTGGGCTGTATCTATCTATGCCTTCTACTTAAACAATTTTTATTGGAAGCTATCATTGCAAAATTTATTTATATATTCAAATCACACACGTACGTAGAATCAACGGCATGTTTCAGGCCGCTTGAAACGGTACTATATATTAAGTAAATTACGGCTACGCTACGGCCCTACAACTACGCGGATATACTTAGTTATCCATATAGTATCAACAGGAATAGAATACTCACAGATATACTACTGAATTTACTAAACAACGCGATGTTTACCAACCAAAGCGACATCTACGTTCTGAAATTTCGACACGGTACTAATTACACTCATTTCCACTAATAACGTGACAAATTTTCGTCTACTCACCGCAGATATTCAAAAAAGAGCCTTAATGAGTTTGTAATTAAAATCATTCTCATTTTTTCATATACGAGAGTGCAAAATTGCAAGTTCCCCGAAGAATTTTCATTGATACACTTACCTATTTCGGCGAAAATTCGGATTTCACACAGAAACAATCCAGGCACCAAATGTCAACAAAGGCGACACTGAGAGAACGGAAAGAGTATTCTACGCGGCACATTCACTGCACACCGGGAAGATATTAATTGGAGGAAGAAAACACTGAAGAAGAGAGAAGCTATGGTTTATTATGATGGGTAGTGTTACGGCGGTAACGTAGCGTGCGCCGCCAAGCCGAGATCGCGACTGGGCGGTATCGAGCGGCCGGCGGCGTCTCCCTCCGCGCTCTAAACCAATTTATAATACATACAGCATCCCCCGTTCCATCCCTAACCCACTATCAACCTTATAACCTCAACCCAGAGTTCGAATTCCGTTAATTAGCTTTTGCCGCAGGAGCAAAATCGTCGCCAGTTCTTGCAGAGGATCCAAGGGTGCGAATGCTAACTGTGTACGTTTTCTTCATTATAATTGAAATCAGCAGCGAAGTTTGATCGTCGAGATTCTGCCTGAATATTTTATGGTAGCTAGAGTTGGATTAACTGATTAATTGGATGGCACGAAGTTACTTGTGTCACACAATTCTGAGTTGTACAGTTATCATAAAAGCAACAAACTTATTCAGATTGATTGCGATCCGAATACGTAAATACGTAAGGGCAAATTGCGTGTTCTATTTGAAAACTCAATTCATTAATGTTTTGTGATCGTTTGTCTTGAAAACCAGTTAGCAATTCAAGCTAAACGTGTTAACCGTCTTCGACCACGTTATTACTAATCACCAGCTGCGCTTCGATCAAATAGATCTGGTACATAAAAATCTCCAATAAATAATCGGCGAATGTGGCTTCTACTCCAGGCTAGGTGTGTGTACCATCTTCGACCACAACGACACGTCTTAACATCAGGTAAGTTGTGGTCAAACACCTAGCCTGTCAGGCATAATTTTTTTTTTTCAATTTTGAAGAAAATTAAAAAACGCCCACTAATAATTATATTTTTTAGGCGACTTTCTAGCTCTATCTTTATAAAAAGGGACTAGGCTAAGGAAGTTTGTATATGTGGATACAGACTACTACACTCCTAACAACTAATTCCTAGTAAAAGTAATAAGATTGTTCTTGTTAAAAGTAATTAAAAAAAAGAAATTTTGTGTTTAACTTCACCTTACAACGTTTTAAAACGAAGTTTTCTTGTTAGTCAATAATTAAAATCTTGGAAATAGACAACTTGACCTTGGAAACTTTCTTTTTACGTTTACACTTCTGAAAGGCAGGCATTTAATTCGGACCGTAAATTGTTTTCAATAAAGATTTATGAAATTCGGTATGTAAAGTTTTTTTTTGGTATTTATTTTATATTTTTTTCTGATAGTAAACTTTATTTCATGAAACTAATTTGAATATTTTGGCTTTTTATGCGGTAGTTGATTTTTAATACGTTTTCAAACTTTCGATAGCGATGACGTCATAAGGTTGACTGAATATCCCTAGTAGGCCTTTGCCATGTAAAACAAAAAATAATATTTTGACACATTTGATTGACTTTGACAACTGACATGAAGTAAAGAATTTTGTTTATCAAAGCTTCTTAATGTTGCTAATCTATTACTTTTTTGTATGGATTATTACGCTATTACGCCGCTGGCAAATCTATTAAGATTTAAAAAAATATATGGATCTATTACAGCTGTTTTACAGAAACATTAGAACTGACAGAATGCACAGAGTATGATGCCAAAAAGAAAAAGGACAAACCCAATGAACTTTTTTTTACGTGATTTGGCAATGCACGGGTGTTATATTTACCTATTTTGGTATTTTATAAATGAAGTAACGAAATTATAGTATTTTTCCGTACTATCCTTAGATATGGATAGTATCTAGTACGGAGCATGAAATAGTTGTACAAATACTGTAATTATAGTACAAAATCCAACGCTGCGTTGACTTGACATTGACAGTTTTTGTTTAGGTTCGCCATTGCTTTTGCACAGCGAACTACATGACGTCATTATGGGACTCATTGAAAGTCAAGTTTATCTTCTGTATTTTATTGAAATATACCCCATCTCATAGTTTAGAGAGTTTTAAACGTCAAAATAATGTACAGGAATGTAATATTTCGAAATGGTTTTGGAATCAGCAAAGTATTTTTTTTCTTTACATACCGAATTACTTTAACCTAAATTGCATTCGAGTAACTTCTTACATAGTAATGTAATTGAAAACCTACTTCAGGGTTCCCATTTATGTGTTTCTTTGGCACTGAACCAACATAAATTCAATTAAAGTTTAGAGCTCAATGTAGGTACATTTGTCTACATAATCTAAATTGTCAGTAAAAATTTCGTGTCACGTTGTTTGTCCGCGACGAACTTTTCAACTACTGAAATGATTTTAATCAAATCTTGCACACTGTATGCAGTTTGATCCAACTTGAGAGATAGGATAGTTTATATCTCAATATTATCAATATATTTTTATTGCTAATTAATTTTTTATTATACGACAAAGAGGTATAATTATCTGTGAGTTCCATAAAATTCTAATAGATGGCGGTGTAAGGTAATTTATTAACTGGATTGAATAAGTATCCAATAGATGGCAATACGTTAAAAGTCCAAACGTTTCATATGCGCTACAATTTATATCACGTTACACTTTTCGGCAACTTAGAAAATACCTACATACAGAAATTACTTGCTTCATAATGACATAGTACCTGGTTGACCGAGCATTGCTCGGCTGAAAACACGGATAAAACGACGTTTTTTAAAAATGGATCCTAGCTAGATCGATTTATCACCCCCGATACCCCCTGCATACTAAATGTCATGAAAATCGTTGGAGCCGTTTCCAAGATTCAGAATATATATATATATAGGGACACCCTAATATATATATATATATATATATATATATATATATATTAGGGTGTCCCAAGACATAAGGGAATTTTTTTTTTCGCGAAATCAAATACGCATACCCTCTATTTTTATTAGGTTTGACCTCATTGACTCAAATAATAAATATTATTGTGATTGGACAACGATAACCCGTGCCGACTTGATGCCAAACTTTTGACATGAAAATTTGTACTGACTTACTGTAGGAGAAATTAAGAACTTTATTTTTATTACTTAATTAAAACTCCATTACACCCAAATAGTATATTATTTATTCATTTACATTAAACAATAATATTATTATTCAAATATTCTTTTTAACGTTTGTTTTTTAGAGTCAGGTTAAATTTTCTGGTGTTCTTGTACGCAACGTAATAAAAATTGTTTTTGTTCGTACTCATCAGTATTTAATCCATGAAAGACTTGCATTAACTTAACCGCTCTTTCGGCTACATCGTTTACTGCCCTCAGTGCCGAAACTTTCTTTCTGGCTTCTTGAAACGAAGCATTATTTGACCACAAAGTGGGACATTCATGTAGAAAACTGTCTTCAATTTTAAGGCGGTTAAACAAGCATTTGCTTTTTACTGAAATGAAGTCAGATATGGTTTTTTCATACAATGAACCGTAAAGTTCTTCTTTCGATGGGTTGTATCGTTTTCCATGAGTTATTTCTTCCTCTTTGGCTAAATTTTGAACCATTTTAACTTTAGTTTCTTGGTCCACATCATCATCAAACAGTATAGTATAGAAACTTCGTCAGTGGAATACCACAAATGCTGAGCAATCTTCTGCAAGGCTGCTTTTGAGTTCGTTTCATCAATTCTCTCGTAAGACTTCATTGATTTCAAAAAGCACAAGTCTCGGTAAGGTGATTTTATTGCTGAAGTGCATTGCAGCCATGGTTTAACGTAGGATATTACGATGAACAAGCAAATGTCAATCAATGCCGCCTTGTCTTTGCTTGTGATCTTGAATTGAGCGATAAGTAAACGACTAAGTAACGATATTTTCAGGGAATAAATCGCTCTCGTCATCCATCGAGTTTGGTGCATGCGAGTCGTTTTTCTTCCTCAATAGTTCTGAGGCACGCTCTTTCCTCTCTATCAGACAATTTTTTATCAACTTCTGCTAAGTGACCAGGTCAGCCCGGTTTTCTTTCACGCTGTAAAAAGATTCTAGCCTCATTTATTTTTATTAATTGAAGCCCATCGGCGTGTGCCGATGTCAAACAAATTATCTAAATTGTTGACAAAGTCTTGACGGCGCTGCTTAAATACATCTTGTGCCTTTTGTGTATTTTTTTCCAAGTCCCTCCAAACTTGATATAAGTTTACAAGCTTTTTCACACAATTAGGCAAATATTTAGTAGGAATACGCGCCTTTTCCCAATAGGTAATACACTCGCGAAAAGTGAAATTCGCGCTTTCATTGACAGTTAAACTCACTCCACGGATATTGTAAAATAAAACTGCTAGAACTTGTCCATTAGACGGAAGTTTTGAACCCGTTATTTGATGTTTTACGTCACCTATGAAAAATATACCCCTTTTAGAACTGCATAATTGCACTGACATGTTGACTGATTAAAAACAATGCGAGATCTATAACGAAATAACGAGTAATCACAAGCACATCGACACGTTAGGCCGCGCCAGCCTTAGAGAGCAAGTACTGACATGTATTGATGTAAGTCGGCACGGGTTACCGAGGTCCTACCTTGTTTTGACTTAAAAGTAAAAAATTAAGATTTATTTAAAAAAAAAAAAAAAAATTTAAATAAAAAAGACTGATTTTTTTGGGACACCCTAATATATAATATATATATACAAGAATTGCTCGTTTAAAGTTATAAGATTGTGGTCGTTGTGTAGAGTGTGTTGTGATGCTACATAGAGTTTACATTGTATGGACAACAAGGCAAATCAACCAAAGTCTAGTAATTTCGACGTTTTAGGGAGTTTGCCTTTAAATCGAGTGACGTTCCATGTGGTTTACGCTGTGTAGATATATATATAGTAGGATTATGTAGGTTATGGATAAAAAAGGTAATATATCGTTGACATTGACATTAATAAATATTGTATGTTCATTGTGAATCAAACTGTTAGAACTTACGATATATGTTTAAAACTTGTACACAATATTTGAAAATAAATTTACAAATGTATAGAAACAAAATATAATCTAAAAGTTCTCACG
This sequence comes from Biston stratarius, assembly GCA_950106695.1. NCBI lineage: Eukaryota > Metazoa > Arthropoda > Insecta > Lepidoptera > Geometridae > Biston > Biston stratarius. The sequence goes on from OX467111.1 coordinate 14,507,403, forward strand.
TGCATTGAGCACGCTGGATACTAAATTTTTGACAGAAGTAGGTGCCAGCATTCTAGTCACAATTACATACTAAATTAACTTCTCAGATAATAATAATTGTATGAACATGACGCGTATGGTATCAAATGGAAATGCACTATGCACATTTCAGATTTATATATTTGACTAAAAACTAACTTGACAAATTTGTTTGTCAAGTTAGTTTTTGTGTTTTCAGCTTTATCTTGTTTAGTGTCAGATAGTTAACGTATCACGTACTGTTAGGATGAATTATGGGATGTCTATTTAATTTCTATACCTGTTATCATGTGCTATTATTAGTCGTGGTGGTGCCGGCGTAAGGATAGTACCCCACCCTCTCTACCCGTGGTTGTCGTAAGAGTCGGCTAAGCGATGTAATCCGGAAGATGGGCAGCAGCGTCTTCCTTGAACAATCACACCTAACTGCGCTCGTCAACCCGCCTGCCAAGCGTGGCGAGTAGGCAAAACCCCCCCAGGAGGAGGCCTATGTCCAGCAGTGGACGTCCTATGGCTGATGATGTGATGTGTGATTGTCATGTGCTTATTCGCTTCGCTTAAAGAAAATCATTGATTAATAAAAGGCTAAGTTAAAGGAAAGGCGGATTGGTAGACAAACACTACAGAACACTACTTAAAATATCTTAATAAAAATAAGATCTTTTTTTTTTTAACTATCCAAATATCTTGAAAGACGGCAAACCCGAGACGTTGATTCGAATCCCTTGTTTCAAATCGAAGGGTTTTTATTTCTAGTATAGCATCCATTGTCCGCATATAAACGAGGATCGTTGCGTGCGTCAGATTGACCGCCGATAGAGGGCCGCTGCCCTTGGGGTCATCGCGCACTGCACTAAGTCGACACAATCCTATTAATGACATTATAACTATAACTACCGTCTGTAAGGCAGATTTCCAGCATTTTGTTGAGGGAGAATGATTTTATATATAAATCTTAAAATTACGGTTTAATATTAATTATTAATAATAACCATTAAATAAAATCAAAAAAGTTTTGTTCTTGGGTAGTACCTGCAATTTTAGTGCAACAGGTATTTGTAGGGAAATAACTAAAATATTTTGTCTATCTGTAGCCCGTATATTATTGTTGCCCGTTGTTTTACCTATATCTATAAAATATCAACCGCAGGAAGGAATAAGGGCGCGAGTTTCAGGCTTTCTTGTTCGGGTGCTACCACTCCCTTAATTTAATGTACATTTTTCTTGGTGTCAAGGAGGGAAAGGTGGCCTTTCCCCTGCTGTGTGACAGGTTAATAATAATAACAATACTAATTTTTAGAGATCTAGACTATATATTTAAATGTGCAAAAGTATTGAAGAAGCTATAATGTCCTAGCTGTTAATTTAGATTAATCAATATGATTATACAATACAATCAACTTTAAAGTTTATGCGACGTGACACGACATAAAGCTCGGTGTCGATGTTGAGAAAAGACGGTGTACAAAGAGCTTTATTTGCTTATTTCTCAGAATTCTTTGCTGGTCTTACCATTCTCTTTACCATTCTCACTTTGTTACTTTTACTATTAAAATAAAGGATTGTCGGTGTGTCGGCAAGGTAAAGGGTCTCTTGCATGTAGAATAAATAGTGTGCCTATCTCAGAAGGCCTGTACTTATCAGTTTTGTTATGCATACCTATAAACTATTCCGTCACGTGTCGTGATAACCTGAATATAGTCGCAGCAGCTACAGTACAGTGCATGCCTGTAGCAGATAGATGACTACGAAAGCAAACCGAGAAAGAGTGATTTGAAAGATCTTTGCGAAAAATTTAACTAGGTAATGAAAAATTGATACACACGGTAAGGGTAACCATATGTACATTTTCAGTTTTTTTTTTATGGTTGACAAGCTGGGTGTTTAACCACAGCTCATCTGATGTTAAGTGACGCTGTGGTCGAAGATGGTAAAGCAAACTTACAATCAGCCTGGAATAGAGCTGTCTCTCTAATGTGGCTGCCGTAGCACACCGCTAACTAGGTGAGGGTGGTAGCTAGCCAGCCAAGTACTAGAAAATACACTACTACCACGCAAAAGTTACATCGGCTGAGACTCGATGGAGTGACGATATACAAAGGACACATGGTGGTGGAGGGAAGCGTAAATCCGAAGATCTGGCTGAGTCTTGTGAGAAAGTTATGTCCAGCTGTGGACTTCGATAAAATCTTATGGGATGATGATGATGAATGATTTAGTATCCTTTACTTTATGGCGTTTTGTTTTTACTTAAGTTAATTATTATTAAATTACAACATAAACGGAAACGGAAGCACCCACACAGAAACAGTAATCTTAAGAGCAGAGTCAAGTGCCCTGGAGGCATTAATTATTTTTATTACAAAGGTAAGGAAAATCCATTCTTTCCCTTCCGCTTCTAATTAGAAGGGGTGCGAAAGGGGAGGGGGGTAAATGCCGAAATATGATTTAACTAGCCTGCCCCATGCGAACTTGTTTACTTTGCTTTGGGGAAGGAATAAGACATAGAATATTATGCTTGTATTCTAAACACAAAAATAAGCTAAGCAGTTATTTCAGTTCAAGATTTAACATAATAGACAAAAATCTTTAACCATATTTTTACTAACAACATGGTGGATGTTTCCTGTGTACGCACAAAATGTTTTGATTCCACATTTTTTATTGTGGTTGTGGAACTCTGCCGGAGTCGGTGCTCCTTGTAAGGTACAATATGGATTATGGATGTCTTCAAATCTAAATTAAATAGGTTTCTTCTAAGTAAGCGTGCTACATCTTAGATCACACTACTGCTTAATATCAGGCAGAGTGTGGTCAAACGCGAACCTATTATGAAATAATAATAAAAAAACACGAAAATACATATAAATACATATCTAAAAGCGATCCATCTTAGCGTTGTACGGAAAAACCTTTCAATGGAAATTTACTGTATGAAAATGAAAACCGTATCATAAATAGTTGAGTAACTTAAAAGAGCTGCTAATAAACAGTGACCTGAAATACTACTTCTATTTATACTATTTTCACTAGTTGACTTTTTCCACGGTTGAAATCATGGAAGTCAAAAAAAATGATCATATAAAGGTTTTTTAACGTAAATGAAATAAGAAGAACGCGATGCTCTCCTATTGGTAATAGATAACACATGCCCATGGCCATTGCAGCGATACACATAACTGAGTAGCAAAACAATTCAAGACACAGCTGCTTTATCGCTCATTACTTCGAGATTTGGTTAGTCTATGGTTGGCCCGGTAATTTTGCTGGCTAGCAAAACCGGAGCACAGTAATTTTTACACACTACAATATTACTAAAAATAATAAATATGATGCTTATTAATTAAAAATAATATAATTGGTTGAATTAAGTATTCGCTCTTTTCAAGAAATGAGAAAAGATGAGAATGGAACAACACCCCCAACATCCTGAATGTATATCGATAGCTTATCGATAGTCACGCATGAACGTCTCTATCTCACGGAGTTTCCAGTCGGCCGAAGACCCTCGTCTCCAATTATCGACACCGTACACCCCTACTACGTGTTATCTAATGATATTGCGTGCTCTGATAGCGGAGATTGATTTGCTGAATTAAGGGGTGCTGATGACGAAGTTAAACTAGCTACGTGTATCTATGCAGAGATAGCTGGTACTAAGCCAAGTGGAGATTATAGTTTTTGTTATGTTCAACTTTTATTATTGGGTCAACCCTGAATTCGCGGTTTTTTTTTTTGGAGAAAACAAAACATACTTTGGGGTTAAATTGCAGGTTTTTTTAAATTGTTTAACGCATTAGTAGTGTTTTCCGTGATTTCGAAATTAACTTTATAGTTATATGTATAACGGCTTATAGGGTCATAAAAAGACGACTCAAGCCATAACGCATTTTTATTAACATTCCAGCGTGAACTACACTTCCCTTTGAATTAAAACCACATAAACATATATTTTTTATGTTTTACAAACTATGTGTTCGCCTACAGCTCACCTGGTATTAAGTGACGGGTGGTCGAAGATGGTAAAGCACACTTAGCCTGGAATAAAAAAAAACAACATAAAAGTGAAATTGTGTGCGTACATCTGAGTTTGTTACTTCTTCATACGAAAACAGTTTTTTTTTTTCATAGAAATATCGTGTAATCTGGGTAAAACTTTTAACCCAATTCAAAAAAGGATAAAGTTTTAAATTCGTTTGTATTTTTTTGTATGTTTGTTACCTCATAACTTCATTTATGAACTGATTTAATAATAATTATTTTATTTGAAAGGATATACTTTCCGATTAGTCCCATAGAAATTTCATCAGAATCGGTTTTGTAGTTTGGTTTTCAAACCAAAATAACTAGAACAAATATGACATACAAGTTAATTAAATTGCGTATTTTGCTTTCCTGAAACTTTTTAATGGTGTTTACGGTCAGAATAGTTGCAATGAACTACCTTCCGGCTATTTATCACTCTATTTGGAGGTTGGCACCAGAACTCCAAAATTAGCCAATGTAACCCACAAAAATGTGCCGCCAAGCATCAAACGGTGTGTTCCGGCAGCCTTACTCAAGAGCCAGTTCCATTCCAGGCTAGGTGTAGGTACTTTACCATCTTCAACCACACCATCACATAACATCAGGTGAGCTGTGGTCAAACACCTAACTTATCAAACATAACAAAAAAACTGACGTGGTTTTGATAAATTTTTGTGTTACTTATGCGGGATTACACACGTTTAATTATATCGGAAACTCCGATTACTGAAGACCACCGGATGTGTCCGGAACTGTAGTCGAAGTCTCCGATATAAATACGTGAGTAAAACAAAGTCTGTTTATTTGTGAAAACTATACTCGTTTCTTTCAAATATACAAGAATCTCTTAGAATAGCGAGTAAAACTGAGACGCTCTGCTTGGATATAGATAAATATCAGCGCTTAGTTCTAAATTGAGATAATATTATTCGTCTTCTAATAATGAAGAAACCTTTCTCTATAACAACATTGGCGATAAATTGAAATGAAAACGTCTCAGATGAATAATGATCCAAGTATAAGATTTCATTCAAGAGCTTAGGTAAAGGATAGCTCAAGGGCAAAGGACGAAGGCGCAAGAGGTCGAATGTCGGGACAAACTTACAAGTACCTACTCAATTTATAAATAGAAAAGACTGAACGAGTTTTCATTGCCCCAAACGAGCAATTTATTATGAAAACGGTCTCCTGAAGAGGTGCAACGTGCGGTGGCATAGGTAAAATGTTTTAATATTTTAATAGATAACAATTGAACAATTTTTTTCCGGGATTTGAGTTAATAAAATGAACAATTGCCGTGGTTGTGCCAGTGTAAGAATAGTACCCCACCCTCTCTACCCGTGGTGGCCGTAAGAGTCGGCTAAGGGATGTAATCCGGAAGATGGGCAGCAACGTCTTCCTTGAACAATCACACCCAACTGCGCTCGCCAACCCGCCTGCCAAGCGTGGCTAGTATTGGCAAAACCCCCCAGGAGGAGGCCTATGTCCAGCAGTGGACATAGGCCTCCTCCTGGGGCCTAGGATTGGTGGTGGCATATGGCTGATGATGTGACAATAAATAATCTGAATTAATGAATATCGTAGGGGTTTTCACATAGCTCCATCTGACCTCAAACTACGCAAAGCTATAGAAGTCAGATAATAACTGATGGAATGGATGAATGTAATTTACTTGGTGGTAGACCTAGCTAGACGACCTCATGCTTCTCTTAAGCAATACCAAAAGTCAAAGATGGTGAAGCACACCTAGCTTGGAATGGTACTGGCTATCAAGTGAGGCTACTGGAACACATTGTTAGATGATGCAGATTTTCAATTTTCAACGATTGCAACTTTAGGGCGGTAGCTAGCCACCGAGTACTAAAAAGTACCCTACCACCATGCTATGGTTTCCTCACGATGTTTTCTTTCACCGGCAGCTCAAGCTCATTGTTGGGGTTTGAACCCACGCCCTTCGGCATGCGAATCGATCGCGTTAAATACTGAGCTATCATCGCTACAAACATCATCTTCATCTTACTTAACATCAGGCAGAGTGTGGTCAAACGTGAACCAATTTAGAATATTCAAAATATAAAAAGATGGCGTGATCGAAGGTATACACGCACACACACACACACACACGCACACACGCACACACACACACACACACACACACACATACGCACACACACTCGTACACGCACGCACACACACAGCCACAAGTGGTGACACAGCCAGCATAGCCCAGCCTGAATAAAAAAAAACAATATATTTTCTCTAATCCGCAGTCCCCTTTTCCACAAAAATAATGCTTCCGTAATTCGACTGACCATTTATCCTCATAAACAAATAGGACGTTATAGCAACCGTATCAAATAAACGCCAACCGTGTGGGTCAATTTCCGGTTTTAAATTACCCTCGAGTCTTTCGAAAATTTGCCTACTTTCGACCTTTAATAGTCATCAATTTCTAAATGTGAATTACAGCTTCCGATTGCACGTGAAACCCTTGAACTAGATAAGGAAACTTGTGCGCGATGTCCTGTGATTTGACTCCTTGAAGAAGATCACCGGATATGGCCGAAACTAAAGCCGGAGTTGTAGCGATAGTAGCTCAGTGGTTAGCGTGATCGGTTCAAACGCCGAAGGGCATCGCTTCAAACCCCAACAATGACCTTGAGCTGTCGATGAAGGAAAACATTGCGCGGAAACTATAGCAACAGGGTACTAGTAAGAGTACTCGGCTGGCCAGCAATCATCACCCTTAAATTGAAAACTTCCGCCAAGCACCTAACGGTATGTTCCGGCAGCCTTACTTGAGAGCCAGTTCCATACCAGGCTAGGTGTGCTTTTTACCATCTTCAACCACACCGTCAATTAACATCAGGTGAGCTGTGTACACACCTAGCTTGTCAACTATTTAAAAAAAAACGACTTATTCAGACGTGAGTAATCCCGCATCAGAAAATAGAAATGAGGAGATCCGTAGAAGAACTTAAGTAACCGACATGACCCAGCGAATTAGCAAGTTGAAGTGGTAGTGGGCAAGGCACATAGCACACAGAACTGATGGCCGACGGGGCTGCAAAGTTCTGGAGTGGAAACCACGGACCGGCAAGCGCAGCGTAGGACGTCCACCCACAAGGACAGATGACATAATAAAGACCGCAGGAACGCGCTGTATGCGAGCCGCTTCTAACTGGTCTCTATGGAAGTCAATGGGGGAGGCCTATGTTCAGGAGTGGATGTCCTACGGCTGAGATGGTGATGAATCCCGTATATGTAAAATAAAAATGAACCAGTTTTTAAGATTTAAGTTGATTAAAGGGAGAGTTTATTTAAGGAATTGTAGCGATGATAGCTCAGTGGTTTGCCCGGTCGGTTCGCATGCCGAAGGGCGTGGGTTCAAAACCCAACAACGAGCTTGAGCTGCCGGTGAAGGAAAACATCGCGAGGAAACCATAGCGTGGTGGTAGGGTACTTTCTAGTACTCGGCTGGCTAGCTACCACCCTCAAGTTGAAAATCTGCCGCCAAGCATCTAACGGTGTGTTCCGGTAGCCTCACTTGAGAGCCAGTACCATTCCAGGCTAGGTGTGCTTTACCATCTTCGACCACACCATCACTTAACATCAGGTGAGCTGTAGTCAAACAGCTTGCTGTCAAGCATAAAAAAAAAAGCTGTAGTCGTAGAACAAATATCTGAGAGCGCATGACCGATAATATTATTTCGGATTCGACTAAGTTTTCTATAAACTGTATACTTGTAATTATACAAGGAGCAATTGAACCTACTAATCTAGTTATTAGCTGTTGAGTATATAACAAGGCGAACTTACACAATATCCGGGGGCGAAAACAATGGGAATGACAGTACATTGGCACAAATTGTAAACTTCGTTACGAAGTTTGATGAGCAACTAATAAAGGTTCCTTCCTAACTTCCTTTCATCTTAAGGACTTTTTTATAAGGATCTACCACCAACTGTGATATTTTTTTACGACGGTAAACTTAATAGTCGAATTGCAGTTCAAAGATCTACCAATTAGGTTATTTTCTACCTACCTACCGTGTAAGTTTGTTTTGTTTTTATTTCTCGTAAAACCTACTAATTAGATTTTTCTTGGTGTGAAGTAAATAAGACTAACGAAACACGCTCCTGATGATAAATTTTAACAGCTGCCTAGGTTCAGGTTCTATATATTAATATAGGTTTAATTGTCTACAGTATTTCAAAATGATCAACTAATAAGACAAATAATGAAATCGATAATTTTCTGTTTGTCACACTATAATATTATAAAGGCAAAAGTTTTGGAATGTGTAAGTGTGTTTGTTACTTCTTCACGCTCAAACTGCTGAACCATTTTTGATGAAATTTCGTATGAAAGTAGCTGACTCCCTGAATTAACACATTCACGTCAGTTCATCAGCCATAGGTCGTCCATTGCTGGAAATAGGCCTCCTCCTGGGGGGGTTTTGCCAATACTTGCCACGCTTGGCAGGCGGGTTGGCGAGCGCAGTTAGGTGTGATTGTTCAAGGAAGACACTGCTGCCCATCTTCCGGATTACATCCCTTAGCCGACTCTTACGGCAACTACGGGTAGAGAGGGCGGGGTACAATCCTACGCCGGCACCACCATGACAACAAACACATTGACACTACACACACGAACCCGAATTAACACATTGGCTACTCTTTATCCCGAAATTTAATGTTCACGTGGGAACAGCAGGTAAAACCGCAAGCCGCAGCTAGTTAAGCTATAATTTGAAAATCAAGAAATCTCGAATATTCACTCGAAATTGTTAGTAATATTTGCTAAAGTTGTTCCGACTACAAATTTGGTGAATGAAGTAGGTACTTGCACCTTTGGGATCAATTCAATGCTACGAATCGTTTCCGTTCAACCTGCTGTGGAAAACTTGCCAATTTATCATTCAATTTCCGGTACGGCGCCGCCTGCACTTGGCTATAATTTCCGTCGCATAGTGGCAACACGAGGACGATGGCTACGTCACGTTAAAGTGCTATGTTTACGCTACACCAGGAAATGGTTTTGGAATACCTACTTGTTAGGAAATACGAGGGAAGACTTATGTTGAACTTTAATTAAAATAGATTCATTTATAATACAACAAATATAATCTTTATACTAGAGAGAGACCCGTAAATTGAAATTGAGTACACTAATTTAAAAGGCCGCTATCTATGAAAATGGTTCCCAAAATGTTGGCTCCATTGCCGCGTTGTATGGCAATACACAAACATTGTGCAAAATAGGTGTCTGCGTTTTGGTCACGTGTGGTGATAATCAAACGAGACGACACGTCTTGGAATATTTTTTTTTGCTTTCGGTCCTTACGGTCCCAAATTTTCAACCCTAAAAAGCCCAAAGTTTCAACCCTCAAAGGGCTCAAAATTGTCACCCCAAAAGGCTCAAAGATGTATTCACCGTCCAGACGACAGACAGTTTTATGATAGAGTGCCTATTTCTGCTCTATTTACCACGTCCGAAAAAATATCCATCAACTTAGCAAGTACATTAAAGAAGCAGTATTTACTTTTGTTTTAGTTTTCGCATAAGCAGTGAAAATCAAGCCTAATGTGCTAGAGAATATAGATGACTATTAAATCGTGATACATTAGCGTCCGAGATGTAATTGCTCGTTTTGTGTCATTGTTCGCGTCTAGTTTCTTTAAAGAAACCTTTTTCATGTTTTTATATGCTAACTGTGTCAGCTATTTAATCAGAGACTAGAGAGAGTCCGTGAGAATATTAATACAAAAAATACAAAACCTTTTTTAGTTTTTCAATACCTTACCTATTAGGCTACCCTTTTTCTGATGGTTCAAGCTAGACAATCTCTCTTTTTTTTTGGTAGCCTAGCTGGGAGACCATCTTCCAATCTGAAGGTTCTTCGCAACCCACGACACGCACCTCTCTGTTATATGCATATTGGCACAACTTTTTATCTTGAATTTAGTATTGCTTTTTACCTTAAGGGTATATCTTACTTGGATCACAAGAACTCATCATAAGCTTTTAATGGAATTTGTCTTTTCTAACCGCTAATGGAAACACTATACATTCATCAATATGTATGAGGCAATATCAACTTCCCTTTATAAGCAGCTATAGTTCAGTGATTGCAATACGTATGCAGGGGAATATTATGAATTTACAATGAGATACTAGGTAAAGTACTAGGTAGCAACGTAAAACACAAATTACACTGCGGTACCTAACCACGCTTCACGATTACGTATTTGATATAATCAATCAATAGGTATAGTAGGTAGGTGTGATACATTTTTTTTTAAATAGTATAAATTGTTAAAAAATAATGCTAAACCTATTTTGCGTTAATATTCTACCCATCAAACATTAAATGTATGGAAAAAATATCCAGAAATCTTGGCCAAAAAAATCTGGGATTCGATAATTTTTAAAGGTTTGATTTTCAAAGGGGTTTGGATAAAAGTGATGCGTTTGAAAGGTTATCGCGTTTTGATAATACGGAACGATGTGAAATTTTATTTAAATATAATAGTTTCATTGCTTCAAATTTTTCAGGATTTTCTTGTTTTAGTTTTTCACGATATTTACGACATCTTTCTGCCGAAGATAAAGGCATCTGAAAAAAAGGTGTAGTCATTATTAAAACCACTATAAAAACATTAAAAACTTAAAGGGGCGTGTTGCTCTAAAAAAACGATGATGAAACTAGATCAGAGTACGATTTAGGTTTCACAGAACCAATTTTGTAAGACACACCGTGTTGGTCTCAAGAACAAAAAAAGTATTTTGTACCAATTAATGATTGATAGTAGCAAACTAAATTTCTACATGATCTTTGAGAATCACTTTGTATATTTTTATGGTATACGAGTATGAAGCTTAAGAATATGTTATTAGACTAATGTATACATACCTTTAGAAATTTCCGTTGTGACACGTAGCACAATTCGTGTCACTCGTCGCACAATGGTACCGAAACACTTTACGACCTACCCTAAAATGTTTCATATAGCATAAATTAAATGGAGTATTTAGTAAACTTTACGATATTTCCGAAGTTAAATGTATATAGTTCGTTCTTAACCATTCGTGTTTAGAAAAAAAACCGTAGAAAACACTAAAATCTTTGATCAAAGTCGCAAAATGTTAACGACACGCGGTGCTAACACAAACATAACGCCCGACTGACAGATGAATAAGATGGCGAAAGTATTAGAAATTTGCTTGACATTTCCTAGTAAGTGCTGCCATTATAATAATTTAAAAATCTACCGGCATTGTGTGGTAGATTTCTCGTTCGGACGTCGGTCGGCGTCGCACAGCTGAAGTTGCACAACGGAAACTAATTTGAGACATTTATAAAATACTTGCTAAATGTAACATTATTTACGCTATTGTATATTTTGAATAGAAATCCGTTGTAGCAAAATCCGAGACACAATATTTACAAATAAAATGTAAGTTGCGCCGGTAATGTTTTAAACAAAACCATAATATTTCATAGTAGTCTTAGTAGGGACATGTTCATTTTCTATGAGATCAGTAATTAAATAATTTTAAAACAATGACTAAATTATTCGTATATTAGCTAGAAAATAGTTAATTTACTCAGTAATGGATCTAGAAAGAACTGGTGAATATTAATTGTTTCACAAAAAGTAATTGTTGATATAATAAATGCATTATTTTTAATTAGAAAGGCTGTGGACTAAAAGTTATGCTGATTTATGCAAAAAATTTGGTCCTTACCCAATTGAGAACATCAATTTTGAAATACCAAAAAGAACTGTTTTTGTTTCATAACTAAAGTGACCATACGTCCTGTTATAAATGAGACTGTCCTTTTTTCCAGTGCTCCATCTCGGTGTCCCCGAAGGAAGTGAATTGTCCCGTTTGCAGTTACAGAACGATCAACCCTAATATCAAAATCTATAAAAGACAAGGTCTTCTCTTAGTATATAAGAAGTTTTACCGAAAAGTGACAGATTGGAATAATCTAGTCGTTTCGAACTCGTTGGCTGGAAGTACCACAATAACACCTGATGTTAAGTGTCAATGTGGTCGAAGATGGTAAAGCAAACCTAGCTTGGAATGGAACTGGCTCTCAAGTGAGGCTGCCGGAACACAGCGTTAGATGCTTGGCGGCAGATTTTCAACTTGAGGGTGGTAGCTAGCCAGCCGAGTACTAGAAATTACCCTACCACCACGCTATGGTTTCCTCACGATGTTTTCCTTCACCGGCAGCTCAAGCTCATTGTTGAGGTAAGAACCCACGCCCTTCGACATGCGAATCGACCGCGCTAACTACTGAGTTACCATCGCTACAAATTGTAATGTTTGTAGAGTTACAAATTGTTGTATTTATCTTTACTCTTTGAGACACTTCAAAGCCATCATACATACCTAGTACTCGGATTGCGTTTGAACCGTTCTGAATGATGCATGAGTTTCAGTTCCTATAGCTTTTAGAGGAGACCCACGAATAACAGGTGCTTATATAAGTATTGAAAAGTTGTCCCTTTCAAATGACAAGAAACGATTTCAAACTATTCAATTCTGATGAATCACTTTCTTGTCCAATAGTTTATAGTTATCTACCTACTTACACGATATAAAAAAAATAGGTATATACGAGCCTCGTTACTGTAGAAGTTATATTAAAAACAGCACCGAAATGAAAGAGCTCTTGGTGTTGATTAATTTTGTTTTGTGAAAAGCGTTGATTATTATGATTGGATGTAAACTTTACGATGTTATTGTTGATTTTTTGTTGATTTCATTAGGTTATGAAGAGATCCGTAGACGTACTAAAGTAGCCGACATAGCCCAGCGGATTAGCAAGTTGAAGTGGCAGTGGGCAGGGCACATAGCACGTAAAACTGATGGCCGATGGGGCTGCAAAGTTCTGGAGTGGAGACCACGGACCGGCAAGCGCAGCGTATGACGTCCACCCACAAGGTGGACAGACGACCTCGTAAAGACCGCAGGAACGCGCTGGATGCGAGCCGCTTCCAACCGGTCTTTATGGAAATCAGTGGGGGATGCCTATGTGGACATAGGCCTCCCCAGGCAGTGGACGTCCTACGGCTGAGATGATGATAATGATGATGATGACTAGGATATACGATTTTTAACGCAGAATTAAAAATATCGTGTGGAACCATAGCATGGGTTACTTTATAGTACTCCACTGGCTGGCTACCATTCTCAAGTTGAAAATCTGTCGCCAAGCACATAACGGTGCGTTCCGGCTGCCTCACTTGAGAGCCAGTTCCAAGAAAACCATATAGATAGATAAGATAGAATATAGATAGATAAGATAGAATTTATACTTAAAAATAGAACATGACGTCTACTTATTCATTTTAACCATAGACTCAGTATACTTAAAGAAACTAAGAGAGCAAAACTCTTGCAGAGTCCGAGAGTAAACGATAGAAACGTAATATATTTTTGTCCTTTTCTGCGTATAATGAAACGATTGTTTGTCTCAAACTTTCTTTGAAGCACATAAACTTGTGCTTGTACTTTAAATTGATTTTGTTGTGTTCTTTCTCCGGTGAAAAAGTTATAATCTATAATAATGATGAACTGTTGCGTGTTAAGATGTAAAAACTGCATATTATAAAATAAAGCTACTATCTATCCATCTCTTTCTTATATAGGTAGTCTTCTAGTCTATGATCTTACTTTCTCTATGAATATAACTAAACATATCTGGCTGCCCCAGGTTTGCGTCATAGATCAACGGCGGGGGCAAGATCCCCCGCAGGAATAATGAAGTATGAATAGCCGTGAGCTGTTATCGATTGGCTTTAGTTGCTTAGCAACAGCAGGCGTCGTAGAGTCGGCGTCAGCACCACGCGTGCCTTGCCTCCTTAGCTTCTGAAGCCATGCGTGTAATTTGGACTTTGTTATGATAAAAAAATATTTTTAGTAATATTTCTTGCACTAGTTGCTAGAGCACTAAAAGATAAAATGGGTAAATTACACTAACCAAAAGCATGAAGTATTGTTAAGAAATTGCACCAATTACTGGAATAATGGCAATGTTTGCATAAAGGCATGTTTTGTCGTGTGTTGTCCTTAAGGAAAACTTTGTTTTCTTTAGTCCAAGATGATTACTTACATTAATCTATGGTATTGATAATCTCTTAAAAACAAAGTAAAAATAAGTAAGTGTACTACTAGTGTCCGATGCCTGCCAGCTCGTTGGGTCAATGGTATCATAAAAAACGCGGCTCGAATCTTTTTTTATGTAAAAGTAATGAGAAGACCGAAACATCTTCCTAATGGTAAGAGAAAAGCCTTTCCACGGTCATTGTAGCGATATACAACTTTAAGTAAAAAAACAAAGTTCAAGTCATCGCTGCATTGGACTCATTACATTGAGTCATTCCATAGTTAGTGTCGACAGCCCTATAATTTCGCTAGCTACACACTACTACTTGGCGGCAGATTTTCTGGTACTACCAAGTCAAGATTATCGCAGGATCGGGATGAAAGGCGAACAATAATTTGATTATATACCTTATAAGACATAACTATTGCGTAGTAGGCGATGCATGGTTGGAAATGATTATGATGTTATTCTTCATGTTTTTTACTTATCATCTTATGACGTTGGCCAAATAAAAAAAAATGTCATTGTAATATTCTAATTTAGTTCACAGAATATTGGGTTCGATTGGGAATCGAACTCACGCCCTTCAGCTCTCGAATCAGAATATTAGGTACCAAATGAGCTAACAGGGTTTGTTTATTCACATTTTTTAACCTTGAATTCAATTTCAATTTCAATTTCACATATTTAATTACTATTTAAAATTTGCATATAAATTCGTAATTCATCGGGCCCCAAACTAGGCGTAGCCTGTATTTTGGTGACCCAAGATCATAAAGTTGCCAGCTTTAGTTTCGCGCATTTACATATTTGCGGAAAGATTTGAATATAAAAAGAAAAATTATACATATTAATAAACTAGGTGTCTCTCTCTGTGTACATACGTGCGTGTTAGTGTGAGTGTTTGTGTGTAAATGCGTGTCTGTGTATGTGTGCGTGCGTGCTTTGTGTGTCTGTGTATACGTGAGTGTATGTGGGCGTGTGCGTGAGTGTGCGCGTGTGTGTGAGTTGTGTGTTTATATGTGGGAAGATTGTGAGTGTGCTGGATGGGAACATATAATATGGTAGTTGGTAAAACCTCATAAACAGTCATATACTTTGACCAGATCTTCGGTTTCCTCGTAATGCTTGGTCATCAGCCAGTTCTTCACTTTTGCCCGAGCTTTCCTATGTGTATATTCCTTGATATCACACCTTTTACATACCTTATTGTAGGCAAATATATGTATGAATGGTGGAAGGCGGGAGGCAAAAACAGTTTTAACTTTTGGAAGTTGTGCTGACTCTGGGCGAACTTGTCTCTTTCTTTTTCTTTGTGGTACCTGTGCGCCTGTCTGAGTTTTTTCTAACGCCCGCATGACAAATAATTTTCTAACACTGAGAACTCCTGTGTCTAGATAGAGTTGATGTGTTGGATACCGTCGTGGCTTACCGATCATCACCTTCAAGACTGCTCGTTGGGCTCTCTCCAGGTCAATCATAAATGATTTGGCCACACCACCCCACACCGCTATACAATATTGTAGTTGTGATTGGCATAATGAGGTGTAGACAAGTTTTCTTACGTCTAAATCTGTGGCAACTCTAAGGGTCTTCATAAGAAATATGTGTTTTCGGGCTCTCTTTGACATGGCGATTATGTGATTTTCAAAGTTAAGGTTTTGGTCTATGTTCACTCCAAGGTATTTGACCGAAGGTACTTTGTTTATGTTTTGACAACAGCAACTATGGTTGGGATTAAAAGTAGATGTGAGCATAAGGCAATCGTTCTTGTGAAGTTTGATGAGTTCAATTTTTGGTTCAGTGGCTCGATTTATATGGAATCCGATAAAACTAGTTTTTTGAACATTTAGCGTCAGCAGATTATAGTCTAGCCATTTGGCTAAAAGAGACATGCCTTTTTCTGCTGCAGAAATCGTGCTTTGCCAAGTTTTACCATGGAATATCGCAACTGTATCATCTGCGTAACAAATGAGATCTGCGTTGTGTATTTCTAATTTCAAGATATCATTCATGTAAATGGTAAATAGAGTGGGAGAGAGGATACTGCCTTGTGGGACTCCAAAGGAGATGTTACACTCTTCACTCATGTAACCACCTATTTTTAATCGCTGTCGTCTATTGCAGAGATAGCTGGAGAACCATGCGAGGGCAATTCCTCGTATGCCAAGACAATCCAGCTTCTTAAGCAGAATTGGAACTGAGACTGTGTCAAATGCCTTAGCAAGGTCGAGGAATACACCCATACCTCTGTTCCCTTCATCCAAGTGTCCCGATAGCTTAGATATCAATAGTTCGACGGCATCTTCTGTAGACTTTCCACGCCTAAAGCCAAACTGTCGATCCGACAGCAAATTATGTTTATCCAGATATTTAACAGTTCTATTCCAGGCTAGGTGTGCTTTACCATCTTCGACCACACCGTCACTTAACATCAAGTGAGTTGTGGTCAAACACGTAGCTTGTAAGCGATAAAAAAAAAAAAAAAAATAACTAATCGCACGTTTATTATTTTTTCCAATATTTTGGATAAAATAGGGAGAAGTGAGATTGGACGGTAGTTGTCCACTCTATCCTTAGACCCCGCTTTGTGTATAGGACACACAATTGCCGTCTTCCAGCTGTCCGGGAAAATCCCTGACGTCATGCTCAGGTTACAGATGTGTGTTAGTGGATCAATAATGGCGTATCTTATGTGTTTGAGAAGAACGGATGTGAAAGAGTCAATTCCAGGAGCACTATCTGTCTTAAGGTTCGAAATTAGCCTGTTGACTTCAAGCTGGTCAGTTGCATACAAAAACAAAGAGTCTGGACCATAAGATTCCAACTTTAAGCTGCTACACAAAGCTTTCTGAGTTACTGAGAGTCTGTCCAGAATGTCCGCAGCGAGCTTTGAGCCTATAGTTGCAAAGTGTTGATTACATAAATTTACTGCGTCTTGTGGGGAATTCTGATTCTCCAAGAGCTCGTCTGAGTCTTTTTTGTGCCGAGGGAAGTCACAGACTTCTTTTATAGTTTTCCACAACTTTTTTGGATTTTTGTGATGCTTTGATATTTGCGCATTTTCGTAGGTGGATTTTATTTTACGCAGCAAGTTGTTACAAAAATTTTTGTATCTGTGGTATGTCGTTTTTAGAATAGAATTGTCAGGTTGTTTTCGTAATTTGAGGTGTAGGTTATCTCGGTGTCTCATACATCGTATGAGCCCTGGAGTAATCCATGGCTTTAGTTGATGCTTGGTGCGGCTTACCATAACCTTGTGAGTGTGCTTTTTTACGATTTCGGTAATAGTGTTGTTCAGTAAATTAACGGCGTCGTTCACATTGACTATTTCCGAAAATTTGTTCCAATCTACTGTATTTAGGTCGCTTACAATAGCTTCATAGTCTGTCCTTATTTTGTTTCTGCTTATAGATTTTTTCCCGCTTTTATTTTTAGTTAGGTTAAGTCCTAACATGGTAAGGTCATGATCTGTTAAGGAGCAGTTACAAATTAAACCAAGGGCGTTGTCATTGTTGTTAACAAAAATATGGTCAAGACACGTGCGGCACCTAGTTGGTTGTGTAATAGCTGGAAGAAGACCGTATTCCATCATGAGGCACTGATATATTGTGCTGCTACTATCTGGTTTATCTATTATCAAATTTATGTTTGTATCGCCAGCTACAATTAGGTTTTTGAGGTCTTTCATTGGTTCAAGCACTCGCTCAAGTGATGTAAAGAAGTTATTGGTATTGACAAAGGTAGGTGAGCGATAAATACCAATGATGCTGATTTGGTTTGCTATATTGACCACCAGACAATTCGCATCGTCGAAATCGGGTTCATGGGCCTTTACCGACCAACAGTCTTTAATGTAAATGGTCACCCCACCACATTTATTAATAATCTTGGTAGTGTGAAAAGCATTATAGCCCGGGATAGAAGGGATATGGGGAAAAGGTTGATTGTGCCAACATTCTGAAAAAATCATGACGTCGTAAGAAACGTCAAGGCGCCTTAGAACAACAAAAAGTTGACCTGTGGAGACTTTGTGTTGTAGCCCTCTTATATTGCACGAGATTACTTTGAAATTATAGTTTGATAATTCGTTTCGGCAGTCTTCTAATTTATTTATGGTGCGACATATAATCTTTAGGCTTTCGTCTATATCTGTAAACTAGTATGTCGCGTGGTTGCGCGGGCCGCAAGCGGCCCGCGGAGGGGGGTATACAGCAAGGGGGGCAAATCAGACAGGTGTTTTTGTACTTTGTGTTTGACTTTAAAAAACATGAAAATGGGTAAAGAATCGCAATTGATTATTGAAATCGATGATTATTATGACTTATTTATGACCAAACCCAAAGACAGTTGAAGATTGGTAAAGTCGACAAGCCCAATTAAAAAAAAACTTAATACTTACATATTAAATAAAACTGTAAAATTTTGCACATGATACAGATTAGTGCAGTGTTGTTGACAAACCCTCTATACTATATTAGATGAAATTAAGTAAATAAAATTAATCGCGAAATACTACAACAAGTACAAATAGGTACCTATCTAAGTTTCGGCAGCAACAAGACGGATTCGGAGCCTATAAATAACTTGTAAGTAAATACTCATTAAAAAAAATGTTTATCACCGCGTCTTAATAGCACTCAAAATACTATTATGTGAAAAAAGTTTTGTTTATTTACCTCGACAGTTCGACCATGATGCATTAGCAGTGTTCCTATGATGTGTCCAAGTCGCGAAAGTTTAAGAATTAGATATGCACTTATTACATCGATCTTTAAAACACGAAAATTAATTGAAATTGAATAACACTCACGTACTACTGAAAATCACTGTAAACAATAATTTAATCACACATTCATCTTAAACGAAGTAAGTAGATACATTTTTCAAAAAACTCTGCTCACGTGTCAAATGTCCTTGAGCGAGTAAATAACGGACACAAGATTAGTGCATCAAAGGAAGAATATTATAGACAAAAAAACTAACTTTTAAAACCCCACCTTACTCGCAGGTAATGAGGGACACATATTAGGACGTCATAGGAATAACAGACAAAATGAGCTTTTGAAAACCGACCTTACTTGCAGGCAATAAGGGATACAGATTAGCATCATAGGAACAATAGACAAAACGAAAACTTAAATAATTAAAATGCAGTATCATAAATGGGTAACGAATCGCAATACAGTTAAAATTTGGCTGATGATTATTATGACTTATTTATGACCAAACCCAAAGACAGTTGAAGTCCAATAAAAAAAACTTATACTTACAAATTTAAAAAAACTGTATAATTTTGCACATGATACAGATTAGTGCAGTGTTGTTAACAAACCCTCTATACTATATTAGATGAAATTAAGTAAATAAAATTACTCGCGAAATACTACAACAATTACAAATAGGTACCTATCTAAGTTTCGGCAGCAACAAGACTGATTCGGACCCTATAAATAACTTGTAAGTAATTACCCATTCAAAAATAATCACAATTGTAATTTTACAAAGTAGATATAATAGATGTACCTACATGAATACATATATATACTACCAAAACTACTTAAAGTTTATCAGTACCTAATTATGTTTATCACCGCGTCTTAATCGCACACAAAATACTATTATATGAAAAAAAAATAAGTTTATTTACCTCGACAGTTCGACCATGTTGCATTAGCCGTGGTCTTTTCATGTGTCCAAAGTTTAAAAATTAGATATGCACTTATACATCGATCTTTAAAACACGAAAAGTAATTGAAATTAAACAACACTCACGTCCTACTGAAAAATACTGTAAACAATAATTTTTTTAAAACACTGCTAACGTGTCAAAAGTCCCTGAGCGAGTAAATAAATAAGAGACACAGATTAGTGCGTCATAGGAATAATAATATAGACAAAAAATAAAGAGTTTTTGAAAACCGACCTTACTCGCAGGTAATAAGGGACACAAATTAGTACGTCATAGGAACAATAGACAAAACGAACCGTTTAATAATAACCGACTTTACTATGCAGATAATAAAATGCAATAACCGACCTTATTTAGCAGAGCATAAAAATTAAGTTTCCCTCACGATGCAGTTTATCGTTTCGTTTAAGCTATGTTCGGTGCGTTCACTTGGCTTTATATCGGTGTGTTAGGCGCTCACGAAAAAGCTATGCGTTCTCTGTTATCGAAATGTATGGGAGATATGATAAAAAAAAAAAAACGAAAAAGTAATTTCAGATTCGGGTTCAGGGACTTTAAAAACCCCCGAAGCCAAAAATTGAGCGCCGTAGGACCATTGTGGGTTAACGATGACTCCCAATGACCATGGCGATGGCCACCACCCGAATGTGCTCGACGTTCCCTATTATATTTGTTCGAACACACCCCGCCTATCTCAAACCGTTTCGGAGATATTAGAGGTTACATTTTGTATGGAGGTCACGTTTTTTTGTATGAGACCTATATTTTTTTTTATCTCGTCTGAAAGTTCCCAAGGTGTAGAGAAGATTTAGTTCGAGAACCACCCCGATTAAGTTTACCGTTTCTGAGATATCATGGGGTACCACCTCAAGGAGTCGACCTTCCGAAGGTCACGCACTTTTTCCAAAACCACCGAAGCATTCTCTACACGAAAGTATACTTACATTTCTCCCATCACTCTCCTTTATATGAGATCTATTCGAGGGCCGACTCGAAAATAAAAATGTATGGCAGCCATATTAAAAAATAATAATTTCGAAAAACAAATTTCATATTCGGACTCGGGGACATCGAAAACCCCCGGAGCCAAAAATTCAGCGCCCTAGGACCGTTTTGAAATTTTGGAGGTCATCGAAGGTCAAAGGTGACCTTGAAGATGACCTTTGCCGGAAAGTTCTCGAAGTCCCCTATGACATTTGGTCGAACACACCCCGTCTATGTCAAACCGTTTCTGAGATATTAGAGGTTACATTTTGTATGGCGGCCATGTTTTTTTGTATGGGAGGGGGGTTTTTTTTCGCCCCTCCTAAAAGTTCCCAGGGTCTCGATAATATTTAGTTAAAGTGCAATAGTAAAAATGTTTCTAGTTTCCGAGATCCGTTGGGGTACCATCATCAGGAGCTGACCTTCCGAAGGTTTGACATTTTTCCCGGGCCCTCTGAACGATTCTCTATACGGACCTATATTTTTTTTTCCCCCAAGATATCTCCTTGTATGACTTCTATTTCTCTAAGTCAGTCAGTCAGTCAGTCAGTGGTAATTCAGCTTTATAGTATATGAACTAGTATGTCGCGTGGTTGCGCGGGCCGCAAGCGGCCCGCGGGGAGGTCCTCAGGGCGAGGAGGGTCACAGCTCCAGAGTCAGTTGGGTGCAACTTTAAAAAAAGAAGAAGCAGTAGGATAAATAGGTAGAGAACGGTGATGGGTTGGGTATAGGCTGATTATGATGATGATTTTGACATTTCCGTGGGTGGAACTGTCAATGCTTAGTAATGCTTTCGAAACGAAATTCATATCGAACGATAGGTAAGGAAACTGCGTACGGTTGAATATCGGCTGATTATGATGATGATTACGACTCGTGTGCCTCGAGATTCGCCGCACTTCTCGGCCTTCGGCCTCGAAGTGCGGGGCGAGGCCTGCGGCCTCGCTGGGATGTTTTCTGTTCTGGCAAAATATCGCATGTAGCGAGTTGCCGCACTCCTCGGCCTTCGGCCTCGGAGTGCGGGGCGAGGCCGTCGGCCTCGCCTTCGCTCGCTCGGCCTGCGGCCTCGCGAGCGACCGGCGAGGCCTCCGGCCTCGCGGGGACGCCTCCGGGACCGTCCAAGTGCCGACCCGAAAAAAGCAATGTACGGCAGCTATATTAAAAAAAAAAAAGTTCCAAAAAATTTTTTCATATTCGGAATCGGGAGGCCCAAAAACCCCCGGAGCCAAAATTTCAGACCTCTACGACCGTTTTGAAATTTTGGAGGTTCACGAAGGCCTCCGGAGGCCTCCTAGACCTCTTCCAGCAGTTGAGTCTCGGAGTCCCCTATGACATTTGGTCGAACACCCCCGGTCTATCTCTGACCGCTTTCGAGGAATAAGAGGCCAAAGTTTGTATGGGGAGCGCGTTTTTTTCTTCGGGAGGGGTGTTTTTTTTCGCCCCCCCTGAAAGTTACCAGGGTTTTGGGAAGATTTTGTTCGAGACCGACCCCCCTAGATATCACCGTTTCGGAGATCCCATGGGGTCCCACATCGAAGACCTGGTCTTCTGGAGATTTCGTATTTTTCCTGGGCCCTCTGAACCCATCCCTATACGGTGGTATACTCGAATCTTTTCCACCACACCCCCTTATATGACTTCTATTTATGTAAGTCAGTCAGTGAGTGGTAATTTAACTTTATATAATATAATAACTAGTATGTCGCGTGGTTGCGCGGGCCGCAAGCGGCCCGCGGGGAGGTCCTCAGGGCGAGGAGGGTCACAGCTCCAGAGTCAGTTGGGTGCAACTTTAAAAAAAGAAGAAGCAGTAGGATAAATAGGTAGAGAACGGTGATGGGTTGGGTATAGGCTGATTATGATGATGATTTTGAAATTTCCGTGGGTGGAACTGTCAATGCTTAGTAATGCTTTCGAAACGAAATTCATATCGAACGATAGGTAAGGAAACTGCGTGCGGTTGAATATCGGCTGATTATGATGATGATGACGACTGTGCGCCTCGAGATTCGCCGCACTTCTCGGCCTTCGGCCTCGAAGTGCGGGGCGAGGCCTGCGGCCTCGCTGGAATGTTTTCTGTTCTGGCAAAATATCGCATGTAGCGAGTTGCCGCACTCCTCGGCCTTCGGCCTCGGAGTGCGGGGCGAGGCCGTCGGCCTCGCCTTCGCTCGCTCGGCCTGCGGCCTCGCGAGCGACCGGCGAGGCCTCCGGCCTCGCGGGGACGCCTCCGGGACCGTCCAAGTGCCGACCCGAAAAAAGCAATGTACGGCAGCTATATTAAAAAAAAAAAAGTTCCAAAATTTTTTTTCATATTTCGAATCGGGAGGCCCAAAAACCCCCGGAGCCAAAATTTCAGACCTCTACGACCGTTTTGAAATTTTGGAGGTCCACGAAGGCCTCCGGAGGCCCTCGGGGCCACCCTACCGAGGAAGATCTCGACGTCCCCTATGACATTCGGTCGAGCACCCCCCGTCCATCTCTGACCGCTTTCGAGATACGAGAGGCCAAAGTTTGTATGGAGCTTTCGTTTTTTCCTATGGGGGGTGCATTTTTTTTCGCCCCCCCTGAAAGTTACCAGGGTTTCAGGTCGAAATAGCTCATTTGCGACAGTAAAAATGTTTACCGTTTCCGAGATCCCATGGGGTCCCCCATCGAAGACCTGGTCTTCTGGAGATTTCGTATTTTTCCTGGGCCCTCTGAACTCATCCCTACACGGTGGTATACTCGAATCTTTTCCACCATACCCCCGTATATGACTTCTATTTATGTAAGTGAGTCAGTCAGTCAGTGGTAATTTAACTTTATATAATATAACTAGTATGTCGCGTGGTTGCGCGGGCCGCAAGCGGCCCGCGGGGAGGTCCTGAGGGCGAGGAGGGTCACAGCTCCAGAGTCAGTTGGGTGCAACTTTATAAAAAGAAGAAGCAGTAGGATAAATAGGTAAAAAATGGTGATTGGTTGGGTATAGGCTGATTATGATGATGATTTTGACATTTCCGTGGGTGGAACTGTCAATGCTTAGTAATGCTTTCGAAACGAAATTCATATCGAACGATAGGTAAGGAAACTGCGTACGGTTGAATATCGGCTGATTATGATGATGATGACGACTGTGCGCCTCGAGATTCGCCGCACTTCTCGGCCTTCGGCCTCGAAGTGCGGGGCGAGGCCTGCGGCCTCGCTGGAATGTTTTATGTTCTGGCAAAATATCGCATGTAGCGAGTTGCCGCACTCCTCGGCCTTCGGCCTCGGAGTGCGGGTCGAGGCCGTCGGCCTCGCCTTCGCTCGCTCGGCCTGCGGCCTCGCGAGCGACCGGCGAGGCCTCCGGCCTCGCGGGGACGCCTCCGGGACCGTCCAAGTGCCGACCCGAAAAAAGCAATGTACGGCAGCTATATTAAAAAAAAAAAAGTTCCAAAAATTTTTTTCATATTTCGAATCGGGAGGCCCAAAAACCCCCGGAGCCAAAATTTCAGACCTCTACGACCGTTTTGAAATTTTGGAGGTCCACGAAGGCCTCCGGAGGCCCTCGGGGCCACCCTACCGAGGAAGATCTCGACGTCCCCTATGACATTCGGTCGAGCACCCCCCGTCCATCTCTGACCGCTTTCGAGAAATAAGAGGCCAAAGTTTGTATGGAGCTTTCGTTTTTTCCTATGGGGGGTGCATTTTTTTTCGCCCCCCCTGAAAGTTACCAGGGTTTTAGGTCGAAATAGCTCATTTGCGACAGTAAAAATGTTTACCGTTTCCGAGATCCCATGGGGTCCCCCATCGAAGACCTGGTCTTCTGGAGATTTCGTATTTTTCCTGGGCCCTCTGAACTCATCCCTACACGATGGTATACTCGGATCTGTTCCACCATACCCCCGTATATGACTTCTATTTATGTAAGTCAGTCAGTGGTAATTTAACTTTATATAATATAATATAATAATAACTAGTATGTCGCGTGGTTGCGCGGGCCGCAAGCGGCCCGCGGGGAGGTCCCGAGGGCGAAGAGGGTCAGGCATTTAGGTTCAGTTTGGTTTAACTTAAAAAAAGAAGAAGCAGTAGGATAAATAGGTAGAGAACGGTGATGGGTTGGGTATAGGCTGATTATGATGATGATTTTGACATTTCCGTGGGTGGAACTGTCAATGCTTAGTAATGCTTTCGAAACGAAATTCATATCGAACGATAGGTAAGGAAACTGCGTACGGTTGAATATCGGCTGATTATGATGATGATGACGACTGTGCGCCTCGAGATTCGCCGCACTTCTCGGCCTTCGGCCTCGAAGTGCGGGGCGAGGCCTACGGCCTCGCTGGAATGTTTTCTGTTCTGGCAAAATATCGCATGTAGCGAGTTGCCGCACTCCTCGGCCTTCGGCCTCGGAGTGCGGGGCGAGGCCGTCGGCCTCGCCTTCGCTCGCTCGGCCTGCGGCCTCGCGAGCGACCGGCGAGGCCTCCGGCCTCGCGGGGACGCCTCCGGGACCGTCCAAGTGCCGACCCGAAAAAAGCAATGTACGGCAGCTATATTAAAAAAAAAAAAGTTCCAAAAAATTTTTTCATATTTCGAATCGGGAGGCCCAAAAACCCCCGGAGCCAAAATTTCAGACCTCTACGACCGTTTTGAAATTTTGGAGGCCCGCGAAGGCCTCCGGAGGCCCTCGGGGCCACCCTGCCGAGGAAGATCTCGACGTCCCCTATGACATTCGGTCGAGCACCCCCCGTCCATCTCTGACCGCTTTCGAGATACGAGAGGCCAAAGTTTGTATGGAAGTTTCGTTTTTTCCTATGGGGGGTGCATTTTTTTTCGCCCCCCCTGAAAGTTACCAGGGTTTCAGGTCGAAATAGCTCATTTGCGACAGTAAAAATGTTTACCGTTTCCGAGATCCCATGGGGTCCCCCATCGAAGACCTGGTCTTCTGGAGATTTCGTATTTTTCCTGGGCCCTCTGAACTCATCCCTACACGGTGGTATACTCGAATCTTTTCCACCATACCCCCGTATATGACTTCTATTTATCTAAGTGAGTCAGTGGTAATTTAACTTTATATAGTATAATAACTAGTATGTCGCGTGGTTGCGCGGGCCGCAAGCGGCCCGCGGGGAGGTCCTGAGGTCGAGGAGGGTCACAGCTCCAGAGTCAGTTGGGTGCAACTTTAAAAAAAGAAGAAGCAGTAGGATAAATAGGTAAAAAATGGTGATTGGTTGGGTATAGGCTGATTATGATGATGATTTTGACATTTCCGTGGGTGGAACTGTCAATGCTTAGTAATGCTTTCGAAACGAAATTAATATCGAACGATAGGTAAGGAAACTGCGTACGGTTGAATATCGGCTGATTATGATGATGATTACGACTCGTGTGCCTCGAGATTCGCCGCACTTCTCGGCCTTCGGCCTCGAAGTGCGGGGCGAGGCCTGCGGCCTCGCTGGAATGTTTTCTGTTCTGGCAAAATATCGCATGTAGCGAGTTGCCGCACTCCTCGGCCTTCGGCCTCGGAGTGCGGGTCGAGGCCGTCGGCCTCGCCTTCGCTCGCTCGGCCTGCGGCCTCGCGAGCGACCGGCGAGGCCTCCGGCCTCGCGGGGACGCCTCCGGGACCGTCGAAGTGCCGACCCGAAAAAAGCAATGTACGGCAGCTATATTAAAAAAAAAAAAGTTCCAAAAAATTTTTTCATATTTCGAATCGGGAGGCCCAAAAACCCCCGGAGCCAAAATTTCAGACCTCTACGACCGTTTTGAAATTTTGGAGGTCCACGAAGGCCTCCGGAGGCCTCCTAGACCTCTTCCGGCAGTTGAGTCTCGGAGTCCCCTATGACATTTGGTCGAACACCCCCGGTCTATCTCTGACCGCTTTCGAGAAATAAGAGGTCAAAGTTTGTATGGGGAGCGCGTTTTTTTCTTCGGGAGGGGTGTTTTTTTTCGCCCCCCCTGAAAGTTACCAGGGTTTTGGGAAGATTTTGTTCGAGACCGACCCCCCTAGATATCACCGTTTCGGAGATCCCATGGAGTCCCACATCGAAGACCTGGTCTTCTGGAGATTTCGTATTTTTCCTGGGCCCTCTGAACCCATCCCTATACGATGGTATACTCGAATTTTTTCCACCATACCCCCGTATATGACTTCTATTTATGTAAGTGAGTCAGTGAGTGGTAATTTAACTTTATATAATATAACTAGTATGTCGCGTGGTTGCGCGGGCCGCAAGCGGCCCGCGGGGAGTTCCCGTGGGCGAGGAGGGTCACAGCTCCAGAGTCAGTTGGGTGCAACTTAAAAAAAAGAAGAAGCAGTAGGATAAATAGGTAGAGAACGGTGATGGGTTGGGTATAGGCTGATTATGATGATGATTTTGACATTTCCGTGGATGAAATTTTCAATGCTTAGTAAAAGTTTCAAAACGAAATTCATATCGAACGATAGGTAAGGAAACTGCGTACGGTTGAATATCGGCTGATTATGATGATGATGACGACTGTGTGCCTCGAGATTCGCCGCACTTCTCGGCCTTCGGCCTCGAAGTGCGGGGCGAGGCCTGCGGCCTCGCTGGAATGTTTTCTGTTCTGGCAAAATATCGCATGTAGCGAGTTGCCGCACTCCTCGGCCTTCGGCCTCGGAGTGCGGGGCGAGGCCGTCGGCCTCGCCTTCGCTCGCTCGGCCTGCGGCCTCGCGAGCGACCGGCGAGGCCTCCGGCCTCGCGGGGACGCCTCCGGGACCGTCCAAGTGCCGACCCGAAAAAAGCAATGTACGGCAGCTATATTAAAAAAAAAAAAATTTCAATTTTTTTTTTCATATTTCGAATCGGGAGGCCCAAAAACCCCCGGAGCCAAAATTTCAGACCTCTACGACCGTTTTGAAATTTTGGAGGTCCACGAAGGCCTCCGGAGGCCCTCGGGGCCACCCTACCGAGGAAGATCTCGACGTCCCCTATGACATTCGGTCGAGCACCCCCCGTCCATCTCTGACCGCTTTCGAGATACGAGAGGCCAAAGTTTGTATGGAAGTTTCGTTTTTTCCTATGGGGGGTGCGTTTTTTTTCACCCCCCCTGAAAGTTCCCAGGGTTTTAGGCCGAAATAGCTCATTTGCGACAGTAAAAATGTTTACCGTTTCCGAGATCCCATGGGGTCCCACATCGAAGACCTGGTCTTCTGGAGATTTCGTATTTTTCCTGGGCCCTCTGGACCCATCCCTATACGGTGGTATACTCGAATCTTTTCCACCATACCCCCTTATATGACTTCTATTTATCTAAGTCAGTCAGTGGTAATTTAACTTTATATAGTATAATAATAATAATAACTAGTATGTCGCGTGGTTGCGCGGGCCGCAAGCGGCCCGCGGAGGGGGGTATACAGCAAGGGGGGCAAATCAGACAGGTGTTTTTGTACTTTGTGTTTGACTTTAAAAAACATAAAAATGGGTAAAGAATCGCAATACGGTTCAATATTGGCTGATGATGATGATGGTGAATTAATGACTGGCATCCTAAGACCAAGTCCAGATATAAAAACTTAAAAAAAATATACAAAATTAATGATGGGTAAGAAAACGGAATACGGTTCAATATTTGCTTAAGATGATGATGATGATGGTGAATTAATGACCGGCATCCTGGGACTGGTGGTGAATTAATGACCGGCTACCTAAGACCAAGTTCAGTAAAAACTTTAAAAAAGAAAAATAAAATGAAAGAAGTAAAGAATCGCAACAAGGTTCAAAATTGGCTGATTGTTATGATGATTAAGAAAGTAGGTACGTTAACCTAAGAAAAACTCCATTAAAAAAAAGTAAAACAATAAGTACTTCGCGTGGTTGCGCGGCCTGGGGTGTACGGCGAGGGGGGAGGTCAGACAGTTATTTTTTTTTTGTATTTGACTTATAAAAACTTAAATAATTAAAAAGCAGTATCATAAATGGGTAAAGAATCGCAATAAAGTTAGTTTGGCTGATGATTATTATGACTTATTTATGACCAAACCCAAAGACAGTTGAAGATTGGTAAAGTCGTCAAGTCCAATTAAAAAAACTTAATACTTACATATTTAAAAAAAACTCTGTAAAATTTTGCACTTGATATAGATTAGTGCAGTGTTGTTGACAAACCCTCTATACTATATTAGATGAAATTAAGTAAATAAAATTACTCGCGAAATACTACAACAGTTACAAATAGGTACCTATCTAAGTTTCGGCAGCAACAAGACTGATTTGGACCATATAAATAACTTGTAAGTAAATACTCATTCAAAAATAATCACAATTGTAAGTTTAAAAAGTAGATATAATAGATGTACCTACACGAATACATATATGTACTACCAAAACTACTTAAAGTTTATCAGTACCTAATTATGTTTATCACCGCGTCTTAATCGCACAAAAAAAACTATTATATGAAAAAAAATTAAGTTTATTTACCTCGACAGTTCGACCATGTTGCATTAGCCGTGGTCTTTTGATGTGTCCAAAGTTTAAAAATTAGATATGCACTTATACATCGATCTTTAAAACACGAAAAGTAATCGAAATTAAACAACACTCACGTCCTATTGAAAAATACTGTAAACAATATTTTTTTTAAAACACTGCTAACGTGTCAAAAGTCCCTGAGCGAGTAAATAAATAAGAGACACAGATTAGTGCGTCATAGGAATAATAATATAGACAAAAAAAAACGAGTTTTTGAAAACCGACCTTACTCGCAGGTAATAAGGGATGCAAATTAGTACGTCATAGGAACAATAGACAAAACGAACCGTTTAATAATAACCGACTTTACTATGCAGATAATAAAATGCAATAACCGACCTTATTACGCAGAGCATAAAAATTAAGTTTCCCTCACGATGCAGTTTATCTTTTCGTTTAAGCTATGTTCGGTGCGTTCTCTTGGCTTTATATCGGTATGTTAGGCTCTCACGAAAAAGCTATGCGTTCTCTGTTATAGAAATGTATGGGAGCTATGTTAAATTTTTTTTTATCGAAAAAGTAATTTCAGATTCGGGTTCAGGGACTTTAAAAACCCCCGAAGCCAAAAATTGAGCGCCGTAGGACCATTGTGGGTTAACGATGACTCCCAATGACCATGGCGATGGCCACCACCCGAATGTGCTCGACGTTCCCTATTATATTTGTTCGAACACACCCCGCCTATCTCAAACCGTTTCGGAGATATTAGAGGTTACATTTTGTATGGAGGTCACGTTTTTTTGTATGAGACCTATATTTTTTTTTATCTCGTCTGAAAGTTCCCAAGGTGTAGAGAAGATTTAGTTCGAGAACCACCCCGATAAAGTTTACTGTTTCTGAGATATCATGGGGTACCACCTCGAGGAGTCGACCTTCCGAAGGTCACGCACTTTTTCCAAAACCACCAAAGCATTCTCTACACGATAGTATACTTACATTTCTCCCATCACTCTCCTTTATATGAGATCTATTCGAGGGCCGACTCGAAAATAAAAATGTATGGCAGCCATATTAAAAAATAATAATTACGAAAAACAAATTTCATATTCGGACTCGGGGACCTCGAAAACCCCCGGAGCCAAAAATTCAGCGCCCTAGGACCTTTTTGAAATTTTGGAGGTCATCGAAGGTCAAAGGTAACCTTGAAAATGACCTTCACCGGAAAGTTCACGACGTCCCCTATGACATTTGGTCGAACACACCCCGTCTATGTCAAACCGTTTCTGAGATATTAGAGGTTACATTTTGTATGGCGGCCATGTTTTTTTGTATGGGAGGGGTGTTTTTTTTTCGCCCCCCCTAAAAGTTCCCAGGGTCTCGATAATATTTAGTTAAAGTGCAATAGTAAAAATGTTTCTAGTTTCCGAGATCCGTTGGGGTACCATCATCAGGAGCTGACCTTCCGAAGGTTTGACATTTTTCCCGGGCCCTCTGAACGATTCTCTATACGGACCTATATTTTGTTTCCCCCTAAGATATCTCCTTGTATGACTTCTATTTCTCTAAGTCAGTCAGTCAGTCAGTGAGTGGTAATTTAGCTTTATATTATATGAACTAGTATGTCGCGTGGTTGCGCGGGCCGCATGCGGCCCGCGGGGAGGTCCCGAGGGCGAAGAGGGTCAGGCATTTAGGTTCAGTTTGGTTCAACTTTAAAAAAAGAAGAAGCAGTAGGATAAATAGGTAAAAAATGGTGATTGGTTGGGTATAGGCTGATTATGATGATGATTTTGACATTTCCGTGGATGAAATTTTCAATGCTTAGTAAAAGTTTCAAAACGAAATTCATATCGAACGATAGGTAAGGAAACTGCGTACGGTTGAATATCGGCTGATTATGATGATGATGACGACTGTGCGCCTCGAGATTCGCCGCACTTCTCGGCCTTCGGCCTCGAAGTGCGGGGCGAGGCCTGCGGCCTCGCTGGAATGTTTTCTGTTCTGGCAAAATATCGCATGTAGCGAGTTGCCGCACTCCTCGGCCTTCGGCCTCGGAGTGCGGGGCGAGGCCGTCGGCCTCGCCTTCGCTCGCTCGGCCTGCGGCCTCGCGAGCGACCGGCGAGGCCTCCGGCCTCGCGAGGACGCCTCCGGGAGCGTCGAAGTGCCGACCCGAAATAAGCAATGTACGGCAGCTATATTAAAAAAAAAAAAGTTCCAAAAACTTTTTTCATATTTCGAATCGGGAGGCCCAAAAACCCCCGGAGCCAAAATTTCAGACCTCTACGACCGTTTTGAAATTTTGGAGGTCCACGAAGGCCTCCGGAGGCCCTCGGGGCCACCCTACCGAGGAAGATCTCGACGTCCCCTATGACATTCGGTCGAGCACCCCCCGTCCATCTCTGACCGCTTT
This sequence comes from Biston stratarius, assembly GCA_950106695.1. Taxonomy (NCBI): domain Eukaryota; kingdom Metazoa; phylum Arthropoda; class Insecta; order Lepidoptera; family Geometridae; genus Biston; species Biston stratarius. Next base: position 14,539,044 of record OX467111.1, read on the forward strand.
CGAGATACGAGAGGTCAAAGTTTGTATGGAAGTTTCGTTTTTTCCTATGGGGGGTGCATTTTTTTTCGCCCCCCCTGAAAGTTACCAGGGTTTTAGGCCGAAATAGCTCATTTGCGACAGTAAAAATGTTTACCGTTTCCGAGATCCCATGGGGTCCCACATCGAAGACCTGGTCTTCTGGAGATTTCGTATTTTTCCTGGGCCCTCTGAACTCATCCCTACACGGTGGTATACTCGAATCTTTTCCACCATACCCCCGTATATGACTTCTATTTATCTAAGTCAGTCAGTCAGTGAGTGGTAATTTAAGTTTATATAATATAAACTAGTATGTCGCGTGGTTGCGCGGGCCGCAAGCGGCCCGCGGGGAGGTCCCGAGGGCGAAGAGGGTCAGGCATTTAGGTTCAGTTTGGTTCAACTTTAAAAAAAGAAGAAGCAGTAGGGTAAATAGGTAAAAAATGGTGATTGGTTGGGTATAGGCTGATTATGATGATGATTTTGACATTTCCGTGGATGAAATTTTCAATGCTTAGTAAAAGTTTCAAAACGAAATTCATATCGAACGATAGGTAAGGAAACTGCGTACGGTTGAATATCGGCTGATTATGATGATGATGACGACTGTGTGCCTCGAGATTCGCCGCACTTCTCGGCCTTCGGCCTCGAAGTGCGGGGCGAGGCCTGCGGCCTCGCTGGAATGTTTTCTGTTCTGGCAAAATATCGCATGTAGCGAGTTGCCGCACTCCTCGGCCTTCGGCCTCGGAGTGCGGGGCGAGGCCGTTGGCCTCGCCTTCGCTCGCTCGGCCTGCGGCCTCGCGAGCGACCGGCGAGGCCTCCGGCCTCGCGGGGACGCCTCCGGGACCGTCCAAGTGCCGACCCGAAAAAAGCAATGTACGGCAGCTATATTAAAAAAAAAAAGTTCCAAAAATTTTTTTCATATTCGGAATCGGGAGGCCCAAAAACCCCCGGAACCAAAATTTCAGACCTCTACGACCGTTTTGAAATTTTGGAGGTCCACGAAGGCCTCCGGAGGCCCTCGGGGCCACCCTACCGAGGAAGATCTCGACGTCCCCTATGACATTCGGTCGAGCACCCCCCGTCCATCTCTGACCGCTTTCGAGAAATAAGAGGCCAAAGTTTGTATGGAGCTTTCGTTTTTTCCTATGGGGGGTGCATTTTTTTTCGCCCCCCCTGAAAGTTACCAGGGTTTTAGGCCGAAATAGCTCATTTGCGACAGTAAAAATGTTTACCGTTTCCGAGATCCCATGGGGTCCCACATCGAAGACCTGGTCTTCTGGAGATTTCGTATTTTTCCTGGGCCCTCTGAACCCATCCCTATACGGTGGTATACTCGGATCTGTTCCACCACACCCCCTTATATGACTTCTATTTATGTAAGTCAGTCAGTCAGTCAGTCAGTCAGTGGTAATTTAAGTTTATATAATATAACTAGTATGTCGCGTGGTTGCGCGGGCCGCATGCGGCCCGCGGGGAGGTCCCGAGGGCGAAGAGGGTCAGGCATTTAGGTTCAGTTAAGTTCAACTTTAAAAAACGAAGAAGCAGTAGGATAAATAGGTAGAGAACGGTGATGGGTTGGGTATAGGCTGATTATGATGATGATTTTGACATTTCCGTGGGTGGAACTGTCAATGCTTAGTAATGCTTTCGAAACGAAATTCATATCGAACGATAGGTAAGGAAACTGCGTACGGTTGAATATCGGCTGATTATGATGATGATGACGACTGTGCGCCTCGAGATTCGCCGCACTTCTCGGCCTTCGGCCTCGAAGTGCGGGGCGAGGCCTGCGGCCTCGCTGGAATGTTTTCTGTTCTGGCAAAATATCGCATGTAGCGAGTTGCCGCACTCCTCGGCCTTCGGCCTCGGAGTGCGGGGCGAGGCCGTCGGCCTCGTCTTCGCTCGCTCGGCCTGCGGCCTCGCGAGCGACCGGCGAGGCCTCCGGCCTCGCGGGGACGCCTCCGGGACCGTCCAAGTGCCGACCCGAAAAAAGCAATGTACGGCAGCTATATTAAAAAAAAAAAAGTTCCAAAAATTTTTTTCATATTTCGAATCGGGGGGCCCAAAAACCCCCGGAGCCAAAATTTCAGACCTCTACGACCGTTTTGAAATTTTGGAGGTCCACGAAGGCCTCCGGAGGCCCTCGGGGCTACCCTACCGAGGAAGATCTCGACGTCCCCTATGACATTCGGTCGAGCACCCCCCGTCCATCTCTGACCGCTTTCGAGATACGAGAGGCCAAAGTTTGTATGGAAGTTTCGTTTTTTCCTATGGGGGGTGCATTTTTTTTCGCCCCCCCTGAAAGTTACCAGGGTTCCAGGCCGAAATAGCTCATTTACGACAGTAAAAATGTTTACCGTTTCCGAGATCCCATGGGGTCCCCTATCGAAGACCTGGTCTTCTGAAGATTTCGTATTTTTCCTGGGCCCTCTGAACTCATCCCTATACGGTGGTATACTCGGATCTGTTCCACCACACCCCCTTATATGACTTCTATTTATGTAAGTCAGTCAGTCAGTGAGTGGTAATTTAACTTTATATAATATAACTAGTATGTCGCGTGGTTGCGCGGGCCGCATGCGGCCCGCGGGGAGGTCCCGAGGGCGAAGAGGGTCAGGCATTTAGGTTCAGTTTGGTTCAACTTTAAAAAAAGAAGAAGCAGTAGGATAAATAGGTAAAAAATGGTGATTGGTTGGGTATAGGCTGATTATGATGATGATTTTGACATTTCCGTGGATGAAATTTTCAATGCTTAGTAAAAGTTTCAAAACGAAATTCATATCGAACGATAGGTAAGGAAACTGCGTACGGTTGAATATCGGCTGATTATGATGATGATGACGACTGTGCGCCTCGAGATTCGCCGCACTTCTCGGCCTTCGGCCTCGAAGTGCGGGGCGAGGCCTGCGGCCTCGCTGGAATGTTTTCTGTTCTGGCAAAATATCGCATGTAGCGAGTTGCCGCACTCCTCGGCCTTCGGCCTCGGAGTGCGGGGTGAGGCCGTCGGCCTCGCCTTCGCTCGCTCGGCCTGCGGCCTCGCGAGCGACCGGCGAGGCCTCCGGCCTCGCGGGGACGCCTCCGGGACCGCCCAAGTGCCGACCCGAAAAAAGCAATGTACGGCAGCTATATTAAAAAAAAAAAAGTTCCAAAAAATTTTTTCATATTCGGAATCGGGAGGCCCAAAAATCCCCGGAGCCAAAATTTCAGACCTCTACGACCGTTTTGAAATTTTGGAGGTCCACGAAGGCCTCCGGAGGCCTCCTAGACCTCTTCCAGCAGTTGAGTCTCGGAGTCCCCTATGACATTTGGTCGAACACCCCCGGTCTATCTCTGACCGCTTTCGAGAAATAAGAGGCCAAAGTTTGTATGGGGGGCGCGTTTTTTTCTTCGGGAGGGGTGTTTTTTTTCGCCCCCCCTGAAAGTTACCAGGGTTTTGGGAAGATTTTGTTCGAGACCGACCCCCCTAGATATCACCGTTTCGGAGATCCCATGGGGTCCCACATCGAAGACCTGGTCTTCTGGAGATTTCGTATTTTTCCTGGGCCCTCTGAACCCATCCCTATACGATGGTATACTCGAATCTTTTCCACCACACCCCCGTATATGACTTCTATTTCTCTAAGTGAGTCAGTCAGTGGTAATTTAACTTTATATAATATAACTAGTATGTCGCGTGGTTGCGCGGGCCGCAAGCGGCCCGCGGAGGGGTACCGGAGGCCAGGAGGGTTATAGCTTTAGGTTCGAGTTGGCAACATAAAAAAAAAAGAAGCAGTAGGATAAATGGGTAAAGAACGGCAATCGGTTGGTTATAGGCTGATTATGATGATGATTTTGACTTTTCTTTGAGCGGAACTGTCAATGCTTAGTAAAACTTTCAATACGAAATTCATAATGAACGATAGGTAGGGAAGCTACATACGGTTGAATATCGACTGATTATGATGATGATTACGACTTGTGTGCCTTGAGATTCGCCACACTATTGTGGAGCGAGGCCTGAAGGCCTTGCCGGAACGTTTTGGGTTCTGGCAAAATATCGTCAGTAGCGAGTTGCCGCACTCCTCGGCCTTCGGCCTCGAAGTGCGGGGCGAAGCCCTCAGCCTCGCCGACGCACGCTCGGCCTGCGGCCTCGCGAGCGTTTTTGTTTTTGTGTTTTGACTTTAAAAACCTTTTATAAAGTAAATGTAAATGTAGGATAGGATAAATGGGTAAGTATCGCAATACGGTTCAATATTGGCTGATGATGATGATGGTGAATTGTTGTTGAAAATTAATGACCGACATCCTGGGACCAAGTCCAGATATAAAAATTAAAAAAAAGACAAACAAAATGAAAGACAAGTAAAGAATCGCAACAAGGTTCAAGATTGGCTGATTGTTATGATGATTAAGAACGTAGGTTAAGTACACAAAGAAAAATTCCATAAAAAAAAGTTAAAACGACAAGTACTTCGCGTGGTTGCTGGTGTGCGCGGGGCGGGGGGAAGATCAAAGAGTTTTTTCGTATTTGACTTATAAAAACTTAAAAAATTATAAAGCAGTATCATAAATGGGTAACGAATCGCAATACAGTTAAAATTTGGCTGATGATTATTATGACGTATTTATGACCGGAACCCAAAGACAGTCGAAGATTGCTAAACTCGTCAAGTCCAATTAAAAAAACTTATTACTTACAAATAAAAAAAAAAACTAACTGAACTTTGTAAAATTTTGCACATGATACAGATTAGTAGTGTTGTTAACAAAGCCTCTATACTATATTAGATGAAATTAAATAAAATTACTCGCAAAATAGGTACCTAAGTTTCGGCAGTAACAAGACTGTTTCGTACCCTATAAATAACTTGTAAGTAAATACTCATTCAAAAATAATCACAATTGTAAGTTTAAAAAGTTGATAGAATAGATGAATACATATGTATATGTACTACCAAAACTACTTAAAGTTTATCAGTACCTAATTATGTTTATCACCGCGTCTTAATCGCACACAAAATACTATTATATGAAAAAAGTTTTGTTTATTTACCTCGACAGTTCGACCATGTTGCATTAGCCGTGGTCTTTTGATGTGTCCAAAGTTTAAAAATAAGATATGCACTTATACATCGATCTTTAAAACACGAAAAGTAATTGAAATTAAACAACACTCACGTACTACTGAAAAATACTGTAAACAATAATTACACATTCATCTTACAAGAAGTAAGTAGATACATGTTTTTAAAAACACTGCTCACGTGTCAAAAGTCCCTGAGCGAGTAAATAAAGAAGAGACACAGATTAGTGCGTCATTATAGACAAAAAAACGAGTTTTTTAAAACCGACCTTACTCGCAGGTAATAAGGGATGCAAATTAGTACGTCATAGGAACAATAGACAAAACGAACCGTTTAATAATAACCGACTTTACTATGCAGATAATAAAATGCAATAACCGACCTTATTTCGCAGAGCATAAAAATTAAGTTTCCCTCACGATGCAGTTTATCGTTTCGTTTAAGCTATGTTCGGTGCGTTCACTTGGCTTTATATCGGTATGTTAGGCGCTCACGAAAAAGCTATGCGATTTGTTATAGAAAAGTATGGGAGCGATGTTAAAAAAAATAGTAATCGAAAAAGTAATTTCAGATTCGGGTTCAGGGACCTTGAAAACCCCCGAAGCCAAAAATTGAGCGCCGTAGGACAATTGTGGGTTACCGATGACCGCCGATGACCATGGTGATGACCACCACCCGAATGTGCTCGACGTGCCCTATTATATTTGTTCGAACACACCCCGCCTACCTCAAACCGTTTCGGAGATATTAGAGGTTACATTTTGTATGGAGGTCACGTTTTTTTGTATGAGACCTATATTTTTTTTTATCTCGTCTGATAGTTCCCAAGGTGTAGAGAAGATTTAGTTCGAGAACCACCCCGATAAAGTTTACCGTTTCTGAGATATCATGGGGTACTACCTCGAGGAGTCGACCTTCCGAAGGTCACGCACTTTTTCCAAAACCACCGAAGCATTCTCTACACGAAAGTATACTTACATTTCTCCCATCACTCTCCTTTATATGAGATCTATTCGAGGGCCGACTCGAAAATAAAAATGTATGGCAGCCATATTAAAAAATAATAATTTCGAAAAATAAATTTCATATTCGGACTCGGGGACATCGAAAACCCCCGGAGCCAAAAATTCAGCGCCCTAGGACCTTTTTGAAATTTTGGAGGTCATCGAAGGTCATCGGTGACCTTGAAAATGACCTTCACCGGAAAGTTCACGACGTCCCCTATGACATTTGGTCGAACACACCCCGTCTATGTCAAACCGTTTCTGAGATATTAGAGGTTACATTTTGTATGGCGGCCATGTTTTTTTGTATGGGAGGGGTGTTTTTTTTCACCCCCCCTAAAAGTTCCCAGGGTTTCGATAATATTTAGTTAAAGTGCAATAGTAAAAATGTTTCTAGTTTCCGAGATCCGTTGGGGTACCATCATCAGGAGCTGACCTTCCGAAGGTTTGGCATTTTTCCCGGGCCCTCTGAACGATTCTCTATACGGACCTATATTTTGTTTCCCCCTAAAATATCTCCTTGTATGACTTCTATTTCTCTAAGTGAGTCAGTCAGTGAGTGGTAATCCAGCTTTATAGTATATGAAAATGAATGAATATATCTGACTTATCCACTGGTAATATATAAATAAGTTGAAGGAGTTACAGACAAATAATTAGGTGTCGCACTGTAGTCATATAGTTGAGATGTAAACAAGCCATATAATATTGTTGGACGAATATTTTTTGCTAGCAGTCCGAAAAAAGTACTGGTTATAATTAACCCAACAAATAGCCCAATTACAGGGACTAGAGTTTTATAGGAAACGTTTTGTATAGTTAATATGTCTTTTCCATATTTTCGCACTGTTAGTCGTGTGTGTAATGATTGTCTGTTAAAGTATGTGTGGTGTGTTATGGATATTAGAGTTGTAGGTGTAGTTATAAGCAGAAACTTAACATATTTAATACATATAAACTGAGATCATAAGCTCATATGAGAATTAATTTGAATATAGTTAAAGAGAGACATTGAAATATCAATTATTTTTAATCTTAATAGCAAAAAGTTGAGCTTAGTTTGGAACGGAAGTGCGGAGTTTGTCCAATTCGGCGAGGCTGTTGATTGAGATAGCTGGTCTTCCTTCTCCTCTACGTAAGTGTACACGACCATTGCTAACCCAGCAAAAACGAAAGCCATGTTCTTTGGCACAGGCTCGGGCGTCTCGAAATAACATTCGGTTTGCTTTGGTCAGGTGTTCATTAAAATATATTTTCCTGTCCAGTCCTTCAATACTAAGATCTTTCGAAGAGAGGCTGCGGCGGGCTTTAGCGCTTCTTAGGAATTCGTCTCTTTTACTTTTCCTAGTTAGCCTAACAATAACCGGTCTAGAGAATTTTGAGTCCTCCACCGACCGTTGAGAATTCGCATTGGACCGTACTTTGGGCCCTGCGCGCTTCACCCAGTCAATGTCGGTTTCAGTTAGATTCGCTCCAATTTTTGAGGCTGCTACCAAAACGGTGTGAAATAAGTTTTCGCTAGGATGTTCTTCTATTCCAGTGATTTGGATTTCGTTTCTCATGGCATTTTGTGTTTGTTGTTCTAGTTGACCTTGTAGTTCGGATATGGTTTTTTGAAGCGTTGGGATAATCGCACAATTCTCTTCTGCAGTCTTGATTCTGCGCTCGAAGCTATCTAATTGTTCAAAACATTTAAACAACCCTTCCGTTAGAGATGTTTTTAACTCGATCATTTCCTGGCGAAGCAAGCGCAACTCGGTGGCAACATCAGAATTGCTTATTTTATCATTTGGACTTGCATCTGGAGAGCTTACTGCTGGGCGTTTCGTAGCACGTGAGGTAGTGCTGGCAGTTGTAGTCGAGCAGCCAGGCGAGGCGGACACACGCACTAAAGAGTTATCTCGCTTTGGTTGTTTAGCTAAACAGTCGGGACACTGCCAGTCTCGTATTTTCGCCACGTCTGTGGTCGCAAAGTTTACGCATAGATGGTGATAAGAAGCTTTGCATACTGAACATAATATTTGGCGCGATTTCGCACTTAGTTCTTGTTTACAACCGGCGCAATTAGCTTTCATTATATTGGTGAGCGTTTGAATAGAAAACTAATAACAAGTGGATGCAGTGCTTGACGAGTCCAGTGATAAGAGCGAGCGAGCGAGAGCGGAACACCGGTATTCGAACAAAAGTGCTAGTGAGACAGAGATGGATATACCGGCCGGGCAGCCGTTAGCCTTGCTGTGAGTCACGATTGTAATGCAGTTGTCTGTATGGTGTAGAATCTATGTTATCTTTGATGGTGTGTGTTTGTATACAAAGTCGCATATCGTACCTTGAAGATTTTTTCCTGTGGAATCCGTGGATGTAACTGCCGGATCGTGTATTGCACTTTTTCCAATATTTATAATTTTTCAAGAAATGAGTACAACAAACTACGTGTAGTAACAATGCGCGCGAGGGTAGAAATCTAAATAATATTTAGAGGGTAATCAAAACCTTACTTTTTATATTGAATGTAAAAAAAAAAACTTATTCTTTGAGGAAATAAATATCTTAAACCGTAAGTTAGAAATACGTAATAGGTATACTATAGGTAAATAAATTATATATACCTACACATAAATACCTACGTGATTATGTTACAGCAGGCGGGTAGGTATGTGTTAGCAAGAATAGCGGCGTATCATAACCGAATTCATATTCGCCCGGAGCAATATTCAAATTTGATTTCGCTCCCCTTGACAATCTGAGCAGTACACGCGTTCGTTACCATCTCCCGGATCATATTGAACACCTTACGTGAAAATAGCTGCATGTTTTTGTATGTCTGTTCGTTATTTAACGCGCCGGAACTTTAGTAAAATATTAAAATTTTTAGTAAAATATGCAAAGAATGCATTACAACGAACCTGGAATACGGTCTTGTTGGATTAACAATCTATGACCAATATCCATTAAAAAAAAACTTAACTGATCTCTAAAACTATAAGAGGAAACTGGAAAAATTAAAAGCGGAAATCCATTATTTTGTAAGGGTTCTTCATCGTAGACTGCATCTTAACTTAACATGAGGCAATATGGCGGGCAAATGCCATCCAATTTATTATTTTAAAAATAACTTGTGTAGGTATATGTTCTATTTTATGAATTAAAAACTTCAATAAATTTGTTAATAAAAAGTAATTAAGGAGCAAATGTAAATTTTGTAACAAATATTGCGCTACTAACTATTGATATATTATTTTTATTCCTTAAGAGGTTGCGCGATTAAATATGATTATTGCCAATATATTGTCATCGTCCATCATTCATCATGATATTATAATTATAAAAGGCATCGATTAATAAATAAAACATGTTTTTGTTCAAACCTTTTTCTATCTATTGACAAGCTAAAAACAGGATATATAGCAATTCACCGAATTCACCGAACAGCTTTACTATTTAAAAATATTTTTTTTTCTTTTAAATAAAATAAGTCATATAAATAAATATTCATGAAACGAGCATTCCATTCATTATCTGATTATTATTAGAAAGCATTTATTCTAAACGAATTACTTTACTCTTTACTAATTTAAATATATTTGTGAGTTACGTTTGCATACTTCCGAGCAACAATACGGCCAAGCGGTAGATTCTATTGTCATCCTTATTCTTTTATTGTTAGGGAATTACATAGCGTATGGGCGGAGTGAACATGGGATTTTATTTTCAGGGAGCCTGCTCAAATATGTTTGGCTCACTTTTAAAGTTATTGGTAGGAGTGAGCTCGGTCAAAACTAGAATACTTTAGTTATTAGGCCTTTACCCAGTCCCAAATCCATGGAATCTCTTCCAAGGGCTAGAAACAACAACAAACGACAATGTGAATTGTTTCCAGTGACATTTCAACTATTATTAGAATCAATTTAACGGATAAATTCTATCGCGAAACAAGCGAACAAAACCCTTTTGAAATATTGCAACGGATTGCCATTACTATCAGGATTAAAATACGTACGCTATTTTCCCGATGTTGCGATTCAAGGCATAAGGAAAGAGCGGTTTGATTTCCCAATACTAAAAACGTCATAACAACAAAGCTATTCCATGTCCGATAAGTATTTAATTCTTCAAACACAGGTGTTTTTTTTTTCAAATTGTTCATTCAGTAAATGACAATCAAAGCTCAAAGTACTTATTTAGGGTATGAACGTATGGCGATTTGGTCACGTCTGGACATCCGTTCAGGAATCATACTGCATATTTCGAGGGCATATCTACAATTTGAAATATATAAAGTTCTGATATTCTACGATAACGGCATTACAAAATATTCGATACATTTCATTGTGTGAACAGCTAAACAATGGAATTTGCTACCCGAGTGGGTGTTCTCTGATAAATAGAATCTGGGTGCCTTCAAGTCGCGAGTGAATCGGTTTCTTCTAGGCAAGCGGGCTCCATCACAAACCGCATCTTCACTTAACATCAGGCGAGATGGCGGTCAATCGCAAGCATTATCTAATATATATATAAAAAGCATTCAAAAGCATCATTAGTAGAAGAATATTTTTTTGTGTATTGATATTTTAATTGCATATTCTTATAGCTTGTGCCATACAGAAATACAACGAAATAATCTTTGTAATCTGTCCAGGGACCCGCGGGCACCACACTAATAGATCGACCAATCAGCGACCAGTAACGGAAGTTATCATTTGTATATACATATAATATGTGCTTGCATTGAACTGTGAATGATGAATATCCAAATAAGGTTTATTAAGTCTATGTGTGACCATTAACTTGAAATGAAATATTTGAGAGACGATAACTTTTTTATTTTATATACTTGGTGGTAGATCTCCTTAACATGAGGCCGTCTAGGTAGGTACCACGGTTGTAGCAGATATCCTGCTGCCAAACAGTAGTGTGTAAACATTACAACCTTCTTGCGGCGGCGTCGTGTGTCGGGTCGCTCTCTTCCCAAAGATATGGTTGAGGCTGGGTATGGGCGATGGCTGGCACATGCGTCATACTCGTGATCGGGTGCTGCTTGCGGGTCGCTGGTGTGCTTGCGGGTCGCTGGTGTGCTCGCGGTATACACACAAACTAGTATTTTATCCCTAGATTAAGATTAATTAGACTAATAATCCTCTTGCCACATTGAAAAAAAAAAAATGTTATTCAAAGTTGACAAAGGTCACGGACCCGAGTGTCTGTGGAGAGTAATTTAAAAAAAAAAAAAAAAAAAAAAAAAAAAACATTACTGTGTTCCGGTTTGAAGGGTACTGCAGCTAGCAAAATTACAGGGCTGTTTAGTCTAACCATCGAAAGTCTTAAAGTAATTAGCGCCAAAGCGGCGATACCCTGGACTTTATTTTGTTACTTAAAATTCTGTGTATCGTTGCAATGGTCATGGACAGGCGTTATCTCTCATCATCAGGAGATCGTCTCATTCGTTTCATTGCTTTCACATAAAAAATATAGGTATTAAATAGATCAATGTTTGGGCACCAACTTGCCTGATGGAAAACGGCGGGTCGAGAATGGACCACGTTAATCTAGAAGAAATCTGAATAGAAGAAAACTGTAGCCTTAAAAATGCTGAAATTGAACCTAACCTTTTTGGTCGAAGCAGCAGAACGCATATTCAGAACATATTTAATCATTCTAAATTTGAACCCTTTTAAATACTTTACAAACCTTAGATATTATTACAGTATTCAAGAAATATTTAGTTAAAAGTATACACAGAGGTGTATTTGCACCCTTTTAAATATGTCCCCCGTAACCAACCTAATAAAGACGAGGGACCAAAACAAACCGTTATTTTAAAACTGCACTTAATATTTAAATGTTTGCCTAAATACGTCCCGTAGTGCGCGACCGCAGGGAAATTATCAGGACCTACGGAATGGTTTGCATTGAATATTTAATGAGGGAAGAAAAGGAAAACACCTGTAGAGCGAAAGGGATGGAAAGAAAAATAGGTAAAAGATATATTAGAACTCATAAACGTAGTTCTATTCTACTCGTTCTAGTGATAAACCTTTCTATTGTAATTATTATTACTGGGCAAAACATGAAGTTAATTAAATCATTGATTGATTCAGGCGTTACTTTGCGGAAGTTCATTTTGACCAAAATCAACAAACAACGATATCGTTCAAAATGAAGTTAATAACTGGTTAAAAAAATCAATATACAAGGTTACACGGGACGGTAGTACGAAGCGAAAAGGAGGTTATCCAAATTCAGATACTATCATTATATTATGAACAACGTTAGCTATAAGACCAACCCAGAGATCGTGAAAAAAAATTTCTATTCTTAGAAAAACAACATTGATTCTCAACAAAGTATAGAACATGTTTAGCCATTTTTAATATAATTTGATTCCATAGTAAAAATAGTTTAAAACTATAAGTATGATGAGCGCCTTTTCGCTTCATTCGAATCGTTGCATACAGTGGTAACCATGGCCTCTCTATGTAATATAATCTCTGTGTATTGATTTAACTTTACCTCAAGCAAATATGAAACTCCAAAACTCCATCGAAGCTTATAGCAAAGTAATGCTTATGCTTAAGCTATTTTACTTAAGCATGACTAGATTTGACTGGTACGGACTGGACTTGGCCAAGACTGAACTTTGACTATAAAGATAAAGAAACTGAAGACTGCATACAAAATACAAAAACATTGAAACTGGCAGAATGCACAGAGTGCCATGCCAAGAAGAAAGAGAAAAAAAAGCTGGTCATAGTGCTGCCAGGGGCGTAGCAACAGCCGTATCAGCCGTATCAATAATACGGGGCCCCAACGTGTGTAACCCACTTAGGCCGCGGCAAAAATTGGCGTCCAGGGTTAGACTTTGTACGATCATTTATACGTTCATTTACAAATTTGTGAAAGAAAAATAGACATTACCCCCGTGGAGCTATGAAATGAAAGTAGGGTAGAAGGACCCCGGACAAATTTTAATTCAGAGCTTGTTTTGGGCAAACTACTCTACTAGCTAAGTGGTATGACCAGCGCTGGACTTACAGTGAATCTTCGTAGGATAACAAAAAAGGCTACAACAACAACACAATACGTAACAAAAGCAATAAATAAAATAAAAAATGTCTTCTCCCAAAAATGTACATAGAAATACAACACATGAAAATAAAAATACATCAGGCTCACGTTCGAACACCAATGTTTTATTATTAAGTAATAGTTGCAGTACAATCCAAACATTTACACATGTCCTAATTACAAAAATTTATGAGCCATTTAATCGTGTCGAGCCACTTGACAACTTAGAGTCGAGTTTCTGTATGTAAGCTCATTAACGGTAGAAAATTCTATGCATTCGCATTCAATCTCTAAGCAAGTCAGACACTCATTCAGAGGCGTATTTTAGCCCCTGAAATCCGTATCTCAATTGTATATTCAACTAGCTTACGCCTGCGACTTCATCCGCGTTAACTTTAGAATTAAGTTCAGAGAGAAATTAGACATATATAAGTAACAAATAAGCAATGGTTATGAAACTTGCGCTATTTTTTTATTAGATTAAAATAGAGGATAACTTTTATCCCTAATTTTTTTTCTATAAGATGCATGTAAACCAAATTTCAAGTGAATACTTCCAGTAATTCATTTCTTAGGGTTCCGTGGCTCAAAAATAAAAAAACGGAACCCTTATAGGATCACTTTGTTGTCCATATGTCTGTCTGTCAAGACCCTTTTTCTCAAGAACACGTGGAGGTATCAAGCTGAATTTCATATCAAATACTCAGGTCTACTGTCTATTAGAGCTGTGAAAAAATCAAACTTCTATGCCAACGCAATCAAAAGATACAGCCATTTATGCTGCAAATTTTCGACACTCGCAAGGGAATACAGACCTACAGGGTACTTCCCGTGAACTCAGAATCTTGAAATTTGGTACGAAGCAACGTCTTATAGCATAGATAAAGGAAAAACACCGAAAAGCATAAATTACCATTAAAAAAATACCATAACTTTTACTTATATACCTACAGGTTTGTACGGAACCCTCGGTGCGCGAGTCCGACTCGCACTTGGCCGGTTTTTATAACACCACAGGTTCCTAATATTTTTCTGATATAAGAAGTACCCTATATGTTAATCCAGATAATAAATTATATGTGTGCCTTTCATTCAAATCCGTTCAGCCGTTTTTACGTGAATGAGTAACAAACATCCAGACATCTAAACTTCACATTTATAATATTAGTAGGATTTCATGCCATTCCAGGCGACCAACTGTGCTTTACCAACTTCGACCATACACTTAACATCAAGTGAGCTGTGGTCAAATGCCTAACTTGTCAACAGTATTTAAAAAAACTAAACTGCTTGGTTCACAGAGTTTGTTTTAAGATTTTTTCTAGTTAGAATAAGATTAAAAAATCCTAGTTTAAATTCGAAAAATGTAATATTAAAATCACACATTTAAATGGGGCGGCAGATATAACGATGCCACCGCCCCATTCCCTGAGTACGTCCCTGTAAATCCTAAACGAGCCCGTACAATTACCGCCGGTCAATTCACTGCATTCAGCCTACTGTTATTTATTCTACTCCCTGACACAGTTATTTACAGTATAGCAGTTACTGCGGACCTTGATCAAACGCTCAAAACCCACCAGTATCAAATAAATAATTAAATAAATATCGTAAGACATTACACGCAGCGCCATCTGACCTTAAACTAAGCAAAGCTTGTACTAGGAAGTCAGATAACTAAATAAATGGAATACTTAAATCCTTTTATTTTTAGTAAATACATACTTATAATACATACAGAACAAACATTTGTTTATACCACAAAATGTTTGCACTGGGTGGGAATCGAACCCACGCCCTACAGCACTTAAAGCAGATATAATACTAATGAGCCAACAGGGCTGTCAAGAAAAACAACTAAAGTGTAAACATTTATGACACTTAATTTTTTTTTTTTTCAAAATTATCATAACAATCTAATCGTTAAATGGTTTTGGATGACATAATTTGAAAATACACCAATTGAATTTAAATAAGTACATGTATAGTTAGTATTTTAATTTGACAACTCTTTATAGTTCACACCATAAATAAAATATATCTAAAACAGAAAATGGTTAAAAATAGTACAACAACTGGGGGCCTTATCGCTTAAAGCGATCTGTTCCAAGCAACTTTAATACGAAGAAATAAATCGAAGATAAATTAAATGTAGCTAGTAATATAATTGCCTAGATTGAGGGCCGGTGTATTTACGTTATAAAAATTGTAACAACCGAAATTGTATTTCCTGTATAATATTTACAACTTATTGTATTATTGTTTTAACTGTGTCTATATCTTATCTTATCGCGAGATATAGATCAATTGAATTATAATAAGCTGAAATTACTGTTATAATACAACTTATTTTATTATTTTACATCTCTTAAACTTTAGTTTAGTTAACTCGATAATAAAAATCTTAAATCTTGAGAATATAAAAGTAGAAAATTATAAGTGAAACCTCAAATATATATAAATTAGTGAGTTAAACGCCTAGCTTTTGTACCTTATAGTTTTACCGCCTATCAGTAATTACATCCCCACATACATCTAATCACAACATGCAAGTATATCTTTCCACTTACTACGATCTTTAATTGAGTAAGTTTTACGGACATCAATTCCTCTTGCGTTTAAATTGCCGTAAAAAATAACCCTACAATTAGAATTTTTGAGTACTTTGTCTATATAAAACCGACGAAATACATAAATTTCGTGAACTTGAAACAAACCGATATGTTCATTTTAATCCATTATAAGCAAAAGTATTAGTTGTCTGTACATACCTCCTCCTTTTTCCTGCCTCCTTAGCAGGGGGTCGTCGAGACAGGTTCTACTGCAATGAGATATTCTGCGATCAAACTGTAGTTTGCCAACATTACCGTTTCGTTTTGAAGAGTACTGCAGCTAGCGAAATTACAGGGCTATTAAAACTAACCATCGAATGTCTCAAAGTAATGAGCGCCAAAGCAGCAATGCCCCAAAATTTGTTTTGTTACTCAAAGTTCTGGGCACCGCTCCAAAGTTCATAGACATGCTTTATTGCTTACCATCATTTGAGCGTTTTGTTCGTCTCAAAACTTTAACATAAAAAATCTTCACTTACAGATAGAAAAAAAAATATATGGTTCATACTTATCACATTTAAAAATAAACTGAGACCAATATAAAAAAAGCCTAAATTCTCGTGGTGTGTTACGTCCTTACATTGGGATCACATTCACAAGTTTTGTAACTCGACGTCAAGCGACCTTGCTGAAATCTGCCTTCTCAAAAATTTATGGGATTTCTTCGCAAGTTCTCGTATTAACAAATAAATCGGATTTATTGAACATTTTCTTTTGCGGAACTTGTAAAAGTTCAAGAAGTTTGAAATTTATTTCCGGATTTTACTTGCTAATATACACACTACAATTCAGGGCTCAATATGCTGGGTTAGCTACTTGCTGACGTATTGGCTCTGTTTCTCTCATTACACCTCCCTAATTCCAATTTCTCACTAAATATCAGTCACTTATCGCAATAGGCGTTTTAAAAATACATACAGTCGAACATAGAACCTCCTCTTTTTTTAAAGTCAGTTAAAAACAGTTCATCAGAGATCTGGTTTATTTTGTTAAGTATATTTTAAAACGAGCATAATATATAGGGTACTAAGAAAGTTATGCAAAACAAACAAAAATAAGTTCTATGTATAAAGCATTTTTAATAAAATATTTTCAAAGAACTCTCCACAAGCCTATATACAAAGTTTCATGCAACTAAACCAATTTTCGAAACTCTTTTTCTGGTCGGCTTCAGACACCTCTTCTACTGCCTTCTCGCATGCTGTTAGCGCATCATCCGGCGATGAAAACTGTATCCTGACGTAAAAGTTTAACCGGTGTGTTGTCCAGGAAGTCCTGTCTTCGTTTCTGGATTGTAGTGATAAATATGCTTCTGAGGATCGGTGATGCAGGTTGTGCGGCACCCAACGCGATATTATCATCCTCACGCGTAGATGTGAACGCTTCCCGTTCCAATCTGTAGTATGCGGTGAATCTTATCATATGTAATTTGCCTATTATCTCGTTACCTTCGGTAGTATCCGTCAAAAGGCGACCACATTCGCCACATTCTTCATCCCTCAAAGTAAATCAATCGCGTTCAAATTTTTTATACCAACGGTACACAATACAATAAAAAATATTCTAATTCTGTTTCTGAGACACGGTTTCCTTAGAAGGGGCTTCATCCATAAATGCCATTTAAAGCGACATTTGAAATCGTAAAAAATCATAGCGCGAAAATGTCCTCGAAGCAAAATCATAATTTTAAAATATAATTTATAATTAAAAACAATAGCAAAGTAGGTGCCTACTTTTCATTTAAACAAAACTATTAGCTCATAAAAAATGGGAAGGGAAATTTTAATATTTTAATTATGTTCATATGTACTTGTAAACAATTGTGTTTTTAAAATAAATAAAAACTGACCAGTGTCACATACAATTATTTTTTTCAAAAACTTTCTGATACCTTTTACATGGTTCATATTAATGTAGAAGCTCTACCTAACCCTATGGAAAAAAAGGCATGATTGTACATATATATTATGTGTTTTCTTTAAAAGTAACAAAAATATTTTAGTGCTCAGCAGACAAATTGTCAAGAAAAATGTAAGAAACTTTACGATAACGTGACGTCCGTACTTAAAGTTGGTTAAAAGCCCATCACCAACCCAAGGATCCACTTGATCACGACCGGCCGAAGTTTATCGAACAATCAATCAAGGCCTTATTCACAACTTTAGTAAAGAAAGATGAAGCGACGAAGAGAAAGCCCACAGACGATCAGCTAAGTAAATCCAAGGTTAACAGGAACAATTCCAAAATAATTTTTAATTATGAAGTCATGAATTGGCAGAGTGAAATTTTACCATTCATATCACCACATCATTTCAAGTGAAATAAACGAAGTTAACGTAACACGGCCGTGTTACTTGTCATGTTATACAACAAGAAAATTTAAAAATATAAACCTACTGTTAAATAATTTTTAGTTTTTAAAACATTTATAGCTTTTAATATATCACTGTTGATATATATGTATATTTATATGTAGATAGATAAAAACGTACAGAAAACAAAATAATCTTATGAGGTAGTGCTACAAGTGGCAGTATTATCGCTAAACGCAAACTCTTCCAGGTAACCAAGAATAAAAAACACGTAACTGAAATAGACGGGAGAAATAAGGATGATGTAATGATTCTAACGACCCCATGCATCCAAATCTGTTTAGGTATAAACTCAAACTAGTATTTTAACCCTAGATTAAGATTGATTTGACTAACTTTCCTATACCTATATTGTAAAAAAATATTCTAATTCAAAGTTGACAAAGGTCACGGAACCCGTTGTATGTAATTTTAAATTAAAAAAAAAAACAGTTTGGAAGTTAAAAAGTTATGATAGAATAAAGAAATTTACCCTGAAAACATTACTCTTTTTTTGGGAAGTCGTGTAATAAGGCATCTGGTGAACAGTTTCCACGGTTCCTCCGTTTTTTCCCTCAGCTCAAGACAAGGTTTTGATTTTATTTAACATATTCAGTTTGTTCGTTATATGTATGAATAAAACAAAAATCTATCGAGTTGTCTCTCTGTTGATTTCCTTCTCGGTAGTTGAAGAGAGTTGCCATTGACGCGGTATCGAAAGTTCGCAACTCGAGCGAAACTTCGCAATTTCGCCTATGACGCTATGAATGGGACTCGCGGAACGAAATATTGAACGAAAAGATTTTGATAAAAAAAAATGTATGTATTATGCGTTAAATTGTATTGGAACAATTAAACGCTCAAATATGCTTAACTGAACAAATTGTCATGCCTTAAGAAATGTGATGGAACAAGCTTAATTTAAAAATTAAATAACCACGCTAATTATATACTAACAAATGATTCTAACGATACTCCATACATCCAACTTTGTTCAGGTATGTCAAAGTTATGCGGGAATAAAATAACTCACATTCATACATGATCCCTAATAACAGTTCATTCCATTTTTAGGTAGTGGTGTAAAAAGCAACAATTATAGCTTTATTTGAAAAGGGTCGAAAAGACACAAGATTAAAAATTCCTGTTATCATTAACAGGAACCCTTTAGTAGAGTACCTTCATTAGTGGCCGCATAAACTGACGCTGTTGAAATGTCTTCTTATCGCCGACCAGCGGTCAGCGATCACCAACAGTTCTTTAGACTCCAACCTCCCCATGGTTACTCTACCTGGAATTTACACATAGGGAACAAGTATCATTTTTCTTTGAATAGTTAAATAAATAATTATTAGCCTACCTAGGTATTCAAAGGCATTTACAATTATAGTAATTAGCGCCATAATTAGGAATCTAACTTTAAGAACGTTCCTCCCGAACAGTGACCACGCAAATACACAACCTCTATTCATTCTATGCACACTTGAATTACATATTTAATATTAAAATTAATTATTCATTAAAAATGGTAGGTACCACCGCAGTTCCGGTTTGAAGGGTACTAGCGAAGGCAGCTAGCGAAATTACAAGGCTGTTGAGACTAACCATCTAATGTCTTAAAGTAATGAGCGCCAAAGCGGTGATGCCCTGGACCTTGTCTTGTCACTCAAATTTCTACGTATCGCTGCAATGGTCATGGACAGGCGTTATCACTTACCATCAGGAAATTACTCATATGTAATTTTCAAACAAATAGTATATGCTAACGAAGCTCGCAGTGGTGTCCTGAAGTTTACGGATGAAATAATAATTGATTGTAACGAACGCTCATATGCATCCGTTATCTCTTTCAATTTCAAGAGCAGTCAGTTTTGTTACTTGCTACCGTGAAAAAAGTAGGTGGTAAATCACCTTAGCAGGAGGTTGTCTGGGTTGGTACCACCGCAGTACCCGGTATTCTGCCGCCAAGCAGTAGTGTGTAAACATTACTGTGTTCCAATTTAAAGGGTAATACCGAAATATTAGGGCTAATGACTGCCCTGTTAGATCTTTTGGTAGAATGTTTGCTTCAAGGGCGTGGGTTCGATTCTCACTAGAACAAACATTTATGTGACGACAAATGTTTGTTCGAACGAGCTATGGAAAGAGCTAACAAAACGAAGTAATTCGCCAGAGAACTAAAATAACCGACGATCGCTAGGATAGACGTGTTTAAGAGTGGAATCTCCATGCGTAGTACAGGACGCGAGGCTAGAAGGAGTGACGATATACAGCTAGCAGTAGTTAGAACTGAAAAACCGAAGACCGGGCTGCGGCATGTCTTGGGAGAGAACTATGTCTGCAGTGAACTGTGATAGGTTGATGATGACTCAGAGTTATAAGAAACGTTGCAAAAAAAAACAAAAAGTATTCGCTTCAAATACCAATCGCCACCTAAATACCTTTATGCCTACCTAAGTACTTGATTGTGTAATTGCAGCAAATGAACCAAGAA
Organism: Biston stratarius; assembly: GCA_950106695.1. Taxonomy (NCBI): domain Eukaryota; kingdom Metazoa; phylum Arthropoda; class Insecta; order Lepidoptera; family Geometridae; genus Biston; species Biston stratarius. The sequence continues at coordinate 14,559,651 of OX467111.1, forward strand.
TGCAAACAGGCAAAGTTATCACTGAGTCCGAGTGTCAAGTGTCGATGCAAGCCGTGCATGTGTGACAAGGCATGTAGCCTACACCGACACAATCGGTTGAGCCAGCGAAATTTTATACTAGGGCTTGGTCACGTAGCTTGGTAACGCCGCAACACTGACGATAATTCGTCATTATTTATTCATAATATAAATAAATAAATAAATAATGACGAATAATAATTTTCTGAAACATTCATGGTTTATTACTGTCACAATTGTATTGAGAATAATGATAAAATTTGTTCCAGAAAAGTAATAAATAAAATCCTAAACGGTAATTAGACATTCATGAGCGTCCCACCGCTAAATAAGTAAATCAAACATCAGTTCGAAAAAAGACCAAATTTTTATTACACCTTATTATATTTTAACTAATTTTAACAAAGACACAACAATATGTTTTTTATTTTTAACGTTTTAGATACATACATTTCTTTTTAACAAAATAAAAACATTAGCCGGCCCCTCGCGGTTAATAAAAAAAAACTAAACTACTCGTAGATATATTTGAGATAATTATAGATGGATGGAAACTTTTTATGAAACAACACGTATTATTAAAAAAAATAAAAAAAACTGACGAGAACCTTATGAGCTAGTGCCATAATGTCCTTAGCACCATAAGCGATCTCTTCCAATTATATTTGACAAACAAAGAGTACTATTTAGTTTGAAAGCAATAAAAAAAAAATCTGAAAAATACCGTGGCAGTATGTATATATCTATACCTATATTACGTGAAGCACAACTACTTAATTTAACTTTCTGACTTAAATATAAAGAAGATATCTAAGAATTAAATATTGTAGTTGTAGAATTAAATAAGTAACCTTGTCATTTTAAAATTATAAGAAAAATCAACCACAAAATACAACAAAAAAGGAAAAGATTTTTATGTCAAGTAATTATTTTTTTAATCTGGATTTTCATTCTTCCTGCGCTGAACTTTGAAGACAGCCCATGACGATGTTGATTAAATCTTCTTTTTTGATCGAGCGTCTGATGATGTCCAGGCCGAGACTTCCACTACGTCACATCACACGTTGTACCACCAAGACCACGTGACTGTGAGGTAATGGCCATTTCAACCCTGGACTGTTTTTTATCTTCTTTCTTCTTTATTCTTATCCATTCACTTACTTTTCTTTAGGCTTGATTTTTTTCATATCGTTATTTTATTGATCACACATAAAAACACAAAAAAGTAGTAATGCACAGATCACCTGATGTTAAGGTTTGGTCGAAGATGGTAAACACACGTAGCCTGTACCGGAACTGGCTTTCAAGTGAAGCTGCCGGAACACACCGTTAGATGCTTGGCGGCAGATTTTCAACTTGAGGGTGGTAGCTAGCCAGCCGAGTACTAGGAAGTACTCCACCACCGTCCTACAGTTACTTCACTACGTTTTCCTTCACCGGCACTTCAAGCTAATTATAGGGATTTAAATCCAGGCTCTTCGGAGTGTGAACCGACTGCGGTAATCACTGAGCTATAATCGTTTCAATATTGTTTCGGAAAATGCGGGTGAAAGCCGACGCAGTAAAGCAAAGTACTTTTTAACCGACTTCAAAAAGGAGGAGGATCTCAATTTGATTGGTATTTTACAGTTTATAAAGATTACGAAAAAAATATCGAAGACAAAAGTAAAAAAAATATTAACAAAGTATGTGTCGCGATTCTCATGGTAAAGTTCCGTAATATCAAAATTTATTACAGTATTAGTAAATTTATTTATTAAATTTTATTTTAAAAGTATTAGTAAGTAAAATTGTAAGTGCAGTGTATTACCAAACATAATTATAAATTAAAATTCACATTATTATTTTAGATCTGATGTTAAGTCAAAAAAAACGACAGAAAATGATAGACTTACCAAACACGAAGAAGCAGTCTTGTGTACTATTTCAGTCTCTCCAATAGACATTTCTCGTGTCTTTTCTGAAAATAAAAATGATGTGCTTGTACATAGAAAATGTAAGTAGTACACAGAACTCTTGTTTGCAGGTCCGTGGAGTAGGCAATAGCAGGATAAGTGAAGCCGTGGTAGCCCATTGGAAGAATGTTCACCTTGCAATAGTGAGGTCGTAAGTACGATCTCGGATCCGCACCAATTAATTCTTCAGAAAACACGTATTTAAAAAAATCTACCAATGGCTTCATGGTGGAATAAATATTTGTGCGGCTACAGTAGCAGCATAGTTAAGACTAGTCTAGCTACAATCTGTTAAGATTGGTCAAGGTGTATATTTAGTTTATTTCCACTTAACAGTTGATTCAGTTACAACAGTGATGGGGATTATAATTAAAATTTAACTAACTTAACGACAATTTTAAAAAAACTTATCCGAAACATTACATAATAGCTTAATGATTACGTAATTATAAGTTTTTTAAATTGTCGTCCAGTTAGTTAAATTTTAATTTAAATCCTCATCACTGTTGTAACTGAAACGACTATTAAGCGGATATAAACTAAATATATACCTTGAACAGTCAAAATGAACTTCCGCAAAGTAAGGCCTGAACCAATCAATTGTAATTTGTAAAGTCAAAGGTTCTATTCCTACCCCGCACAAATAAAAAATAAAAATAAGCCAAACTTTTTTTTTTATTTTCTCTAAATTTACTGTAAAACAACCGATGAACTTACTATCAGGCAAACCGTCTGCACGATTGTACTCTGATCCTTTATTAAAAACTTTTCGGTGAAAGAAAATATTATTATAGGAACAAATTTCCCAAAATTCCGCTTGTTAAGCTATGCACGTGGTCCGCACCTGGTCTGCGTGACTGAATACGCGAAGTAATTTTCTAGACGGCAAATCTATGCCCAGCAGTGGGATACTATAAAACTATAAAACTGACACAGTAACGAAAACTAACTAGAGTCACTAATATACACATTTACAAAAAATAATACCCAAACGATATGAAAATGTTTTAAAACAGCGTTCCTTGCTAACTGTTTTTTCTATATATTTTTCTATTGTTAAAAAATTCTATGTTAGAACCTTTGCAGGTGGATAAGAAATGTGATGAATTACTTACACGTCTGCTGTCGGTGAGTGGTCACGGCGAAGTAACCCAAGCGTGGTTGCTTGCGGCTCCAGCTCTGGCTATATGCTGATATTGCTGACGATGCAAAGAAAACTTCAGGGGTCGCCAACCCAGTAAAAAGTACAAGGTACTTACGGTGAAAGCAGCGTTTTGCATCACAGTGTCTAAAATCTCGTTTGTTAGGAGATCACCACGGCGAGTCGAATCTTGACAAGATATATACAGGATCAAGACAGCATAGCAAGGAAGTGGTCTCTGTGGATGATAACAAATACACGTTTGGCCACTTACTCGCCTGTTACTGCAGTCAATCTTCAGTCTTGGTTGCCTTGAAGAGATTGCTCTTAGCGATAAGGCCGTCACTTGTGGAACTAACTCATAATATTCTTTTGTTTTCTTTTTCTGGTGTGCACAATAATAAGTTTCTATCTATCTAATGTTAAGAGCCATAGGGCTACTTTTAGCGGAGCAAAACTGTGGCGGTTACGCAATTTCTTGCGTGTCATACTTCTATTTTAAGGTGTTTCTCACATTACTCGAAAGTTAAAAAGACAATCCAATTCTGTCTTACAAAATTCTTAAACATAAAAAGACTTATCTATTTCTATATGTAACATTCACGTATGATTTAGTGTATCACTAAATCATCTACAGAATCACATAGAATTCATTGACTCAAACGCTATACTTAAATTGCATTTAATCACAAATCTACGATAATACCACTAACTTTAGGTCAAGTCAAAAATAGCAAAGCTGAGAACCTGCGGATATGACCGCAGAAGTAGTCTGTCACTCAGTACTACCGGTTGTTACATTTTGGGAGTCTGCACAAAACCTTTACTAGGTGGTAAGTGGTTCTGTTTAGCACGAGGTCGCCTACCAAGTATATATTAGAGTTATAATTTTAGTCTATTTCCGCTTAAAAGTAGTTTTAATTACAACAGTAACGAAGACTTAATTTAATTTGACTATAATTTTAAATATTTATCCGAAATATCTAATAGACAATAGACAACACTTCATTTCTGACTTAAACCATTTAACAAACATAAAAACGAAAAAAGAAAGAAATACATTTTATGATACAAACCGGCCTCAACTCAGCATAAAAATCGCCTCTCTTAATCAAAATCCGACATAAACTAAGAATCTAAATAAATTACAAATATCTAATTAAAATAAGCGCTAGTATTTATATCCTCTTCTCGCTGCAGTACCCAGTTGCTGACACGAGTTTCGTCTTTACACAAGGCATCCTTAGGACGTGTTGACTCCTCGAGCGCTTGGCCGAGCACCACAACCAACTACCAGAAACAAGCAGCAACCAACAAGCAGTAATATGTAGAATAATAACAAAAAAAAAAAACAATGTGTCCCGGTTTGAAGGGTATTGCAGTTAGCGAAATTAAATATAAAGTACCTGGATGACCGAGCTTTGCTCGGATGAAAGCATGGATAAAACGACGTTTTCTAAAAATGAAACTTAGCTAGATCGATTTATCGCCCCCGAAACCTGCATACAAGATTACATGAAAATCGTTGGAGCTGTTTCCGAGATTCAGATTATATATACCTATAGAAGAATTGCTCGTTTAAAGTTATTAGATTAGATTGAGAATTAGAGACTAACCATCGAATTTCTCAAAGTACCTACTTAATAGATAAAGCTGCCCTCGACTTGGTTTTGTAAGTGAAAGTTCTGAAAACCGCTGCAATGAAAATGAATAGGCGTTATCTCTTACCATCAGTAGTGTCGCGTTCGTATCATTTATTTTACGTGTTTGAACCATCTGATTTCCGTTACAGGACATCGAAGCAATCAGTTCATTATTATATCGTGAATTTGAAGCAGCTACTTATGCACGATACTATTTGAAAATTATATTCGATCCGAATAGCTTGGGACGCACTCCCCGCTTCGATATTCCTCTTAAACTATTTTTCTAAGACAATAGTGTATGGGCACCTAATGGGCAAAAGTACTTCATCATAGACCACATCATCATTACCATCAGGTGAGTCGAATAACTAGTTAATTTCTAAAAAAACTGCAGGGTAGTGGTAGTCTGTTTGTAGTGTAGTTTTTAGTACAAATTTATCGATTATTACTGTTAATAAATAATTAATGTCATACAAAATAAAAAAACGTTCTCGAAGACGTGTGAAGTCTGCCAACCCACACTTAGCCCGCGTGCTAACACTTAGGACTATGGACTTATCCTACTCACAATGAGAAGAGAACCGCGCCCAGCAGTGGGCCAGCTTATTAAAAAAAAACAGGGCTGATTGGGATAATATTAATTTATTTAGTTAATAAAATAAGAATTATGATACAATCCGAAATCGAATAACATTTTTTTAAAACTTAATTATTAAAAACTATAAGTAACATCAACACATTGCATTGCGCATTGGTTGGCATGGCTGTTTTGTACACACGTCTAGGTAGGTACTACCGCAGTACCAGATATTCTGCCGCCAAGCAGTAGTGTGTAAACATTACTGTGTTCAGGTTTGAAGGGTACTGCAGCTAGCGAAATTACTGGCCTGTTGAGACTAACCATCTACTCAAAGTAATGAGCGCCGAAACAGCGATGCCCTGGACCTTGTTTTGCTACTCATAGTTCCGTGTATCGCAGCAATGGTCATGGACAGGCGTTATCTCTTACCATCAGGGGAGCATCTCATTCATCTCAATACTATGACATAAAAAAACTTCTTTGTTTTGTACTTTCTTATTTTTGATAGGCTAGATGTTTGACCACGCTCACCTGATGTTAAATGACGGTATGGTCAAAGATGGTAAACACACCTACCCTACATCAGAACGGGCTCAAAAGCAAGGCTGCCAGAACACGCTGTTAAGTGATTGACGACAGACTTTCAACTTGTACCTAGCCAGCCGAGTACCTACCATCATCCTTATGGTTTCCTTGCGATGTTTTACTTCACCGGTAGCTCAAGCTCCTTGTTGGGATTGGAAACCACGCCCTTTGGGATCTGAGCCAACCGCGCTAACCACGGAGCTATAATCGCTAGAAAAGTTGTCAAGTTTTCTTCAACATAGGTACCTGCATCCTACATCAGTACATAGTCAAAACGACGATGAAAAAGGTGGTTTGAGTACAAATAGAAATCAAAGTAGAGATGCTACATTGTACGATGGACAAATATAATATTGACTGCCCTGTTAGTAGGTATATTCGATAGTAGTTATGCTTTATGAGAAGTAAGGCGTGGGTTCGATTCCCTCCTGGGACAAACATCAATAATACGAAGATAAGTGTTTGTTTAATGAAAGGGTGTTCTAAATTACTACGAAAAACAGTATGTTAGACAAGTATTTAATTAGGTAGATTTAGTACAAGCTTTGCTCACTTTGAGGGCTACATGGAGCAGAGTGAAATATCCTCCAAAACTTCTTTACTTTTCATAAAATGTAGACTGTACCTGCACAGTTAAAATTTTCATTTTACACGAATACTAAGTACTTACTACTTTCTAACGGTTGTGCGTAACGCCATTACCTTCTATCCGGAGTTTCCTGCCCGATAAACATTAATATAAAGCTAAATAGCCCAATAACAGTTTAGCACACCTGCTAGTGTCGAATTTCCTTGAGAATCGTTTATCGCCAACGTTCCCGACATAAACTGATACCTACAAATTAATAATTAATAGCCTGCGCAGACGACAGATTTGGTATCCGTAAAAATTCTCCAAAAAAGTCCACGGTAAGTTTTATAGGTAGCTAAATACACTAGGTATGTCTCCAAGTGAGGCCCAAGACATATCCATCAGATAAAGTCTTCCCTCAATGTTTGTTATAGTATCTTTTCAATAACCATCATGCGTTTTGAGAACCAGTTCCATTCCAGGGTAGGTGCTTTAACATCTTTAATCACACCGTCATTTTACATCAAGTGAGCTGTTGCCAAACACCAAGCTTGTCAACCATAAAAAAATATATCGACAAGAATAATTTAAACAAATACGCGAGCGTAACGAGCACGACATTTTCATATATACTGATTATATTACAAATTATTGTCTTATACCCGCAGCCGTCGCAGACCAGAGGCCTCCCCGGCTAAGGGCCCGTAACATTATGCTCGTTCTGCCATCTTATTGTTACGCCACTGATATCTCTAGTCCAGCCTGTCCGACACAATACTCGCGAAATCGAGTTACACGTAACCTTATTCTATTGACAAAGCCTACTATAAGGTGGCTCATTACGTGGAAGACAGGAATATATGGTTGTAGTAGCTTGTCTCTGCACTTGCATCCCCCTGGCTAAGTGACAATTGTAGTAAGCATAATGTATTAATATTTATAACTGTAAACTGTATAAACTGTAACCTAACATGAAAAGAAAGATCCACAAAAAAAAATGCCTTGCTGAGTTTCTCGCCGGAGTCTTCTCAGTTGAAGTGTAATTACGAGCCTGTGGTAGATTCAAAAATGTAACTTAACGTTTATAAGTGCCTTACCAGGGCCTAAACTGAATAAATTACTTTTTGATTTCTAGTTTTGTCTAAGACAATCTTGTAAACGGCGCGTGCTGAGATTGGGCTCGTTTAATCTCCCAAAGTTTTGAAGGCCGCAGTCATGGTTGTTTTTAAGCAAAAGTTTCTAGGGCAACACTTTTTTATGCAGCTGACATGTCGACAACCTTTGCAGCGTCTGTCCAAACTCTGTCCAGCCAACTACTTATTGCGATTCCTATTAGCCACTCGGGAAATAGCTACGCGACCGTATACCGTATCCTAGAAAAGAAAAAAAAAAAGGTTCCCAGACAGTAGCTTTTTCGTGAGCGCCTAATATCACAATAAGGTCACTGTACTGGGGCAGGGCATCGCTGCTTTGGCGCACATTATTTTGAGATATTTGACTGTTAGTCTTAATAGTCATGTACCTAATTTCGTAAGCCGCATTACCATTTAAACGGGATCACAATGTTCGGGTACACAGTACTGTTTGGCGGCAAAATATGTACATACTACGGCGGTGGTACTTTCCTAGAGGGCCTTCTGCTAAGATCTACCATTCATACATACATAATATGAAGGTTATGAACATCAATTTAAGACTAACATACTAACCTGTACCTAATATAAAAAGTGAAAGAATTTGTATTTTTTCGTTCTGAATGATTTATTGTATTATTATACTCTTGATTTTTTGTTTCATTAAAAATTATGCTCTGCCTATATCATAGCTACTTTTTCGTGAGCAAAAGTTAAATATGCAAGTGTGTGAATAAATCCTGTCGTATGCGCCGGCTCTTAGCGTAGCAGGAATTGCATCAACAATGTCGTGTTCAGAGAAATTGGAAACTTTATTCTGCTACTATGCTCTACTGCAATTTTGCTTCGACGTCATTTTTGCCTGTTGCTGTATCGGCAAGACATGCGTACGATGTCCAAGGTCGCTCATGTATGTGCAATTACTTTGTAACTTGTGAATAAAATAATTTTTGAGTCCGAGGAACTTACTTGGAAATGTCTCCATCTACGACATGATTCCCACATACACAGAGCCAAAGCGAATACCTACGCGTCTTTGTTGTCCAACTTTGCGCACTACTTTTGTAAATATACTAATCATGTGTTATAAATACAAATTAAAGTTAAAATATGAATACGCTTGCCTCAGACTCAATCAGTAAATACTTAAAATATTTGATTTGAGCATTCTTGAACTAAGATGGTAACACTACTTAACATCGTGTGAGGATTGCCTCAAAGATTATTTTGTGTCGCCCTATGTTAAGGTAGCCACGGTATTGAAACACATTCATATCAATCATACAATATGTATTTAATCAATATAAGATACAGTAATTGTGACAGGTGGACAAACCATTTAAATTGAAAAAATCTTACTAAAACCACTTAATCGAACAAATTTCAAGGATCGCCATTAAATTAATTCACTATATTATGCCCGAACATGTGATAAATTATTTGAGGTAGATTCCCATCAAGAGCTGGGGTTCAAACTATAATTAACTTGGATTCACCGCAGGATAAGCAAATAAGACAACGCATTAAACATTATACTATATAATTAAATATCTACAAATTGAATATAAGTAGTGCACACTATTCGGGGATACACTGGCACCACTATCTCGTCAAACATTTACAATAAAGAACATTCATAATATAATAAACGCATAATATAGGAAACATGTATCTATGACAACTCGGGACTACCACTCGCTTAGCCGCTGCTCCCGGGCCCTCTCCAACCCTCTCCAGGCGCGAAGCAAATTACAGAATTATGCAGAATAATGCTTAACAATAAATATCTACCTATTTACATTCCGTATATATACCGATCAGATAAACATCCGCCGGTCCCGCCAATATTCTAAGAAATGCTGCGTCGACGGCATTCTCGACGCAGGTTTATTATCAGAAAGGCTGTGGCTGTTCGACTGGCTCGATCACCAGCTGCATCGCCGCTGTAATGTGTTTCACGCCTCACAATCTCCAGTGGTTCGCCACGATCGATCATTATATCCAATACATAACATCAATCCATAGATTTATTTATCCTTCCTATGTTTTAAAATGATCGGCAAACAACAACTTGTTCCCCGTTTCTATATTTCGTGTAAAGAGCAATTATGGCATACTTGCCAATGCCCCATTATTATTATTTAGAAAATATTAACTTTCGATTCTTATTGTCCGACATAATATCGAGATTGTTTAATTGACGAACGTTTCCCAACGTCTTGCGCCAGTGGCGCCGATATTTGATACGGATAGATCGCAAGATAATACTCATTTATTTAATTTAGAAATATTGGAGAATCCGCAAACATGCCACACAAGTACGGAACACGTAAATTAAAAAATAGCTGAGCAAATCTATACAAAGTCGAACGTTCCATTGCTACACTAACATGGCAGTGATAAAAAATATATCGATCTTTTAGCGTTTACGAATATGTATACGATTCTCTGAATATAGTTCGGTTGCTTCAACTGAAAAGTTCCAATATTCACAAAATATCTCTCTGACTATAAAAGTCTAACCTACGACCTAAACTTTATTTTAGTCCGAATATCTATATCAGCCGAATGTTTTAGCCAAACAAAAACGAAAATTTGTACTCAAGAGTTTGATAGGCCAAATCATTATTAAGACTGACACGCACGCTGTTATTTGAGCGAGGCGCGACTCGGGTGGTGCGAGATCCACCACGCGGAACCCGCGCTTCCAACATTCCTTCCATTTACACTGTCCAAATATTTGAGATCAAATATTCAAGTCCATATTGTTACTCGGATAAAACAAAAATATAATTTTGTCTTTCTGAATTTGGTGTCGAATTTCACTAAAAAAAAATAATTTAAAAAAAAAGCGAGCCAATAAAATATGGCACTACTATCAGTGCTGGATAAAATTATACTAATTTCAAAATAATTAAAATAATAATCAGTACGTTGGATAAGCTCCAAGAGGAAGTCGAGACTGCGTTGTGCTGCAAACGTTACCACATATCGACAATCAGGCACCAACATGACTAATAGAGAAATTTTACTAACACTTTCTTTGGGGCCACGCCTACTGAGAACTAGTTCGAACTTACAAATCGCATCGCCTTCGATCGAGACGGCGTTGTAATACCGAGCTAGTCCAAATGTGCCCTTCTCCCATAGACACAGAGGTCACTTTACATTGCCAGCGCTCGTTGGCCAAACTCTTAAACCGACTAACTCGTGCGTCAATAACATCGCGCCTAAGGCTCCCTCTACAGTACGAACATTCACATTATTACACTAGAATCGTATCTTTACACTACAATAATGAACCTAATCTCCTTTCCCCGTAAGATACTAATTATACGTAAGACGACGACGTCCAAGAAGCGTAGTGAAAACCATGGTGTTCCAATTTTTTTATAATATTTAAGTTGCCACCATTTGCCGCGAAATTGTTCCTATCTTAACACTATAGACACTAACTAAAACAATACTAGCGAGATCTCGTGAGCACAGAACACAATTTTCATTAGTTCATTAGTATAAAACCCTTACGGCTAAAAAGGCATTGGATTATTCTGACAACTTCTGTATAGGGACATCAAAAAGGTCGTAACTCCCTAAGCTAAATCACCGATTGCCATTACAGTATCAAAAAGTATTTATTGTTTGTATCAATGTATTGCTGCGAGTTCATTGTTATGACGAATTCGGACAAAGTTGACAAGTGGCAGTAGCTAGTAGACGCAGCCTTACCGTCGATTACTTACTTACGAATACAAATTACAATAAATATTATAATTTTGTAGTTATTAAAAAGACAGTAGATCGACCGTTTGCTACGTCGTTTTATAATAAAAAATAGTTATAAACATTATATTGTGAATTCATCAGTATTATTGTTACTTTGAATTTCATCACATCAAAAACAGGATAAAAAAAATTGCTTCAGACATTTTTTACTTTGACTAATACTAACGTTTCAAAGTCATCTTTCGGCAAGTTTCACTAGATGGCAGTGAATACAATTCATTTTTTATCACCAAAAAAAATCCAGTAATATTTGTAATAGATAAGTTCTGACATCTGCCGATCGTGTTAGGTTAATCTAACATTATTGGCCTGATTTGTGGTTATGACGCCATCTATTGAGCTAGCCAGAACTATTTCTTCAAATCGTTTCTCTGAATTTTCATGAATAAGAAATATTATGTTGTTTGCACGTGATGAAATTCAGTTGGTCAATCTTCAGTTGCCGAGGCTCCGAATGAAACGAATGAATCCTAACATCACTGCTCGGCATTGAATTGTATATTCATAAAACTATTGTATCACACAACAATAACTGCTAACGTTGTGCGTGGAAATGAACGTTACATTAGTCTCTTATCACAAGTTTTATTGCTAACATTACGTTGTAGAGGCGACGGTACAGTCGGCGCGAGAATTAACTGTATCTCGACTATATTAGTAATTCGAAGCTACCTCCGTTTGATCTCTGAACAGACACAGCAAAGTCCAACGCTGACTGTATTTATTTCATACAAATAAACACAACATCAATGGCAGTGACGTATTATTATTATGGGCCGGTATAACGGTCCAGGTTAAGGGTCCTGTTTGGAAGATATCTGCCCTTAAACTGGGCCGATATAAAACGGGCCGTTTTACAAACACACAGTACGCAATCCACACAGACAGCCGTCAAATCAGTCGATTATGTATCATCGACACGAGGCAATAAGCACGTGACGCTACAAAATACTGACTTGACAGACACACGAATTTGGTTCCATCAAAGAGGAAGAAACAGTTATCTACAAAATGTATTAATACAAAATACATAATTAACTAGCGGAAGAGTGTTATTTAGCTAAGACATACCTAAAGCCACCCATCCAAAAGTGCATTATAGATTAATAGAATTTAATTTAAAAAAACTCGCAGTCGGAAAATAGAATGCGTCATGCTTATTGCCTATTTATCGGAAAACAACTGAGTTAAAATATATGATATCAAACTGTAGTCTACTTGCTAGGTACTAAGGGCGAGTTTCAATTGATATGAGCACGCGGCCTACATATAGTTGAACACTACGTGTCGGTCTGTCGGTGCTACGCGAGGCACTTGGTGAGTGAAGCCGCGGGAACACATCTACATTAGCTGTTCGCTGACACACTCGGGCTTGCAGTGCGATCGGTCGGTTCAAACTTTTTAAAGATAGAACCTTAACATTCCTAATATTGCTTGTACCAATTACCAACCCTATGACATTATTTGTCTTTTTCCCTCTGACAGTAACGAGAAAGTTATTAAATTTCTAAGGTAAAAGTGACAGAGAGAACAAACAATGAACTATGAAACACATGCCACTTTCCACTAAGTATTGAGACCAAATAAGCCACTCCACATAAAGTACGAACAATAAACATTAAAAGTAAAAAGCTGCCTCGTCCTTACATATGAAATGACAGCGAGACAGTCGATCTAACGTTTGCGTCTAACATTGCACACAACACATCCTAAACGTCTGCGCACACTGACTAGAACCATTGAAATATCAACTTTATGTCGAGTGTAGTGTACAAACAGTTTTAATTCGAAATGTACACTCAATTTTTTTTGTAAAAACCCGAGTCTCAACCCAATGAAAAGACAATTCACTTAAAGAGAAATGGATTTCATTGATTTGACCCTTCACTACTACAAAGTAGCCCAAACATCCCATGACATTAGAAAATAGCCCGATTTATATTTGTTCTAATTTTATATTATTTGTAGTAGAATGAATGTACAACAAAGACATTCCAGGTTTACATTCCAATGTTTCATTTTAGTTTGAGTGGCAGTGTGTGTAGACGAATGGCACCTCACACAAGCGACAGCGAGACCATCCGCGGGACACGGACTAAGAGCCTCTACAGACGGCATTATTTGACGGCTGATCCGATATCATGGATAACACAAACTGCGAGTTAACTTCCTTATTTGCTCCCATGAAATTTACTTTCATAATATTGTCAGAGCGAGATGGTAAATCGCCACCAATCGAAAACTATAACTTCACATATGTAACTTTTATGGCCTAAGCAATATGTGACGGTACATAAAAATATCTGCAATACACAAGATTTTGTTCCAAAGCATCTGCAGAGTATGCTTGTGCTAAAAGGAAGAGTTTTATCTGTGCTTGTACATTGTTATTTTTATTGACCCAAATGATTCAATCGGTTGCCTATAGAACATGTACAGTGAGAGTAAAGTATTCCTTCCGCACGTGAGATCAGCCGCCACCGTATGCAGGGCGCGTCACACGACACACGCGACGAACGCAAATTATCCTAACATCAAACCCGGATTGGTTCCGTCCTACGACTAATATTTACAATTGGCAGTGGTGCGTATCGCTGGTCGTCGACCTTAACTAAACTTACAAGTTACTCAGACTTACGTCCGTACCCCCGCAAGGGATAATTTATACTATGTCGCCTATATTACACCGAAAAAATTCTAAACTCGGTTTTACATTTTTACATTTCGCTCTAATTTATTTACATTTTGTTCGCGCCGCTTGACGCCTACGACGCAGTGAGGCTCGAAACTCCGACGAACCGTTCAAATATCATTATAAAAATCATCAGTCTTGTGAATAAATTTATGCCTGCTACGATAACTAGCAGTCTACGAACCGTCGTCGACAATCTTTGGCGAGAATTTACCTAAACATGGAAGTTTTGCAGTCGAGAACCAATCCGCCCGCGTTACTGGTTTTTTTAATATATACATATATAAACTTAAAAACAATTCTATTGTTTTAATAAAGTTACGTTATAAAACAAATCTGTTGTACCAAAACAATTCCATCAAATTAAACATGATATAGGTCCATAGGCAATTGTCAGTATTTAAAACAAACATAAGAATAGATGGAACAAGCCATAAGAATCGCTAATTTCTAGGAATCTAGGAACCGAATTAACTCGTATTTAAATTAATAAAATATAAGACGTGACATTGCCATGAACCCGAACTAAAACAATAACTATTCCCTCAAATTTAAAAAAAAAAGTTTCGTCATTTCAGAATTTAAAATCCGTGACTTCTAGTAATTTAGAAACAAAGTCTATATAACTAAAATAATTAAAAAAATCGTCTCAACATAGCCACAATGTAAACTAAAAACTGTAACCAGCGAGTAACACGGACGTAATTGACATCGCGGAGCAAAACAACCACTATCTCCCTCTACTCGCGCTTCAAACATAAACCGTAACGACCAAATAACAATGGTTATAGTTAACTTATCGTCCGCACGGCCAGAAAGAGTTGCCCCCGTACCGTCGGCCCATCTTCCGTTTCTTGGCGCCGCTGACTTCGACTCTCGCTTCCTCGGCGAGTATAAGCGGAAGGTTGTTGGAGCTGCATTCGGGTTTTGTGTCGATGCTCCTGCGTTGTTTCGCGATGAGGTTGTTGAGTACGCGGGAAGAGGCGCAGTGCCGCGAGGGGAGAAGCCGCGAAGACGAGGACGTAGAAGGAGTCTTCTTCTGAGGAGGCGCTGGATCTTGCCTGAAAATGAAGAATTAATAAAATAAGTACATCACGTAGAAATAAAGATTGATGATTATGAAATGTATTATTCTTAATTAAATTTAAACTTATAACTTGTATATATTTTTGTAATCCTCGTTTAATTGTCTTTATGATAGCTTTTTTAAAATTAACGTATTACTATTTCGCGCCAAAAAAATACACCATACCATACACTTGGGTTATTGAGACGATAACTAACGATACTTTAATTGTCGTAATCCGTTCGGCCGTTTGGAAGATACGAGGTTATAAAGAAATTTACATACATACAAGATGCGCGCGAAAAACATAACCCTTTCTTGGCAGTCGGGTAAAACAGGCCTGATTCGGAAAGATTCCTTTTTTTTTGTAACAGTTATGCGACGAACGAGACGCTCTCCTGATGTTAAGAGATAACGCCTGTCCATGACCATTGCAGCGATACACAGAACTTTGCGTATTAAAACAAAGTCCAGGGCATCGCTGCCTTGGCGCTCATTACTTTGAGACTAGATGGTTAGTCTCAATAGCCCTGTAATTTTGCTAGCTGCAGTACCCTTCAAACCGGAACACAGTAATGTTTACACACTACTGCTTAGCGGCAGAATATCTGGTACTGCGGTAGTACTTACCTAGACGACCTCCTGCTAAGGAAATCTACCACCAAGTAAATTTCTATCTATAGACATTGGGTGAACTACACAAATACCATTATAGACACCTAAGATCTCATTGATCCACATTTAAAAACACACCGCTTAGTTTATATTCAATCTTTTCTAATCTATTAACATTTAAGCACGCCATACTAATAATAACAAGACGTACCTATAAGAAGAACAAAATTGCTCGTACAGCAACACCTTGGTATGGACCGGCAGATCCGCGATCTCGACTCGCTTGACTCTAGTCACCTCCTTCTCCGGAACCCACTCGTCTTCCAATCTGAAAAGGAAAATATGCTTTAATTAAAACATAAATAGAAACGTGCCACACAGTAGCGGTAGCTGCAAACACGGATATATGAAATATCACAGACGCTCTGTGAAAACAAGATTGGTGTAAAGTTGTATCTGAAAATATTTATATTTAATATTTAAAAAAAAAAACTGAAACAATATCGAGCGTTTTGCTATTATCGGTAGATATTGTAGGTGTTTGCAACTTTTTTTGTGGGTTGCAATCTCATTTGTATGACAAGCCAAATAAATAGACTGAACATGCTTAGGTGGAAGGGCCGTACCACAATCTCAAAATAATATTAATTAAAATAACTAAACAAGAATATGTTTACTGCAGATGTTGTCTTATCATAATAATCAAATATTAACCGACGTTGAAGGCAAAAATGAAATGTGTTAAAGTTAAGGCGTTAGACAAGGGCAGCAACATTTTTAATAATCATTCAAAGAGTCTTATTATATCTTTAATTGATATAGAGCAGTTCCAAAAGTGCGCCTACATGCTTATCTTTGGGTTGCAAAACAGCGACAAAAAAAATGAGGTGGCGGCGTGTCGCTTGCCATAAGTTGGACAGTCTGGATGATTGCCGCTCTAAGTATCAAATTAAAAAATAAAAAACAAAATTTGAAAATTGAAATAAAATATATTTTATGGCATCCAAACTAAGATTGGCATACCTATGATATTGGCATACCAAAGATGATTTTAATGGATTAATGTTAAATTAAAATTCGTCTCGTTATTTCAAAAAATAAGAGTTGTTACGAGATTGTAGTAGGCTAGGTCGATTATTAAAATCTGGCGTCTTTACACATCCCATCCCTTCTCTAATTTGTCTCCACATGTCGCTATCAATACTTGACATTTTCTGGCATATCAAACCGTACGCCCGAAAGAGACAGAAAATCTTTTTATTCTTAGGTTTTAAAGTGACGTCATAGCGATGCACCCGTTCAACAAGGATATGTTTTCGAGCCAGATTTAAACAATCAATCTGTTAAAATAAAAAAGCTGCATAGATTTTGAAATAAATGTTGGCGGTAAGTAAAAGCAAATGTACCACATGCCTTGCCCATGCTCTCTACCACAATGAACTTCTAGCTTTGTATTGGACTGACAACCCAAGAAGTAACTAGCAACTTTGCAAAAAAGATTGATGTCTATTCTAACTGCCATTCAGACACATTATACATTTATAACAGGATATACTTTGTCTTGTTCCAAAAACAATTTTTATTAAATTTAGTCTTATTAATCGTTAACGTTACGTAAAAGGTGAACGTACATTTGTCCACACCGAACGCGCTGTACGTACCGCATTAATGAAATAAATAAATTGCCACAGACCAATAAGTAATTAGTTTGAATTCCAATTAATGCGGTATGAATCGGTCGTGTGAACACTCACTTTTTTATGGTCAGCCAATAAGGAATATACCTAATATAAAAAAGGTATATAAATTGAGTCGTATATGCTTTGCTAGCAACTTGATAGGCAGTATCTGTGTGGCACTTTGTCATGATATTACCAACAAAACATCCCAGGCGAATGTTATTTCATGAGGATCAAGTGCATATGACAAATTAACTTTGTGCCAATTATAAAAAACGTTACATTTTAGCGCATGAAAAGCTTTTAGATTTTTTTTGTTATAGAATGCATATGACCCTCGTTGGTGCTATAAATCATGCAATGAATTCTACGATTTATATTGATTTATAAGACACATCTTTAATACACTGCTCGAAATCGAAATATTGTAAGTAATTACATGAACTTGTAAAAGGCTGATATGATTGTCGACTTTCTTTTCCAATCTATTTATAGTAAAATAAAAAATGAAAAACAATGATTACAATGATGGGTGATTTGCTAAGGTATTTATAGTGATTTCTGATAAGGTAAACGTAAAAAAAAATTAACGGCCATATGTATTTTAAAAAACTTTTTGTTAATAAGCTTTTATTATTCACACTAAAAATTACTGTAACTAATGATAGTAGACCTCAATTAGTCAGCTTCAGTAGGATTTCATCATTAGATCCACCAGTCAAACCAGTCAAATTTCAACGTGATCAGACGAGTGGAAGTCGTCATAAAATGTTGCTGTATATATACGAGTATATGTATTTTTTTATACAGATATTGGTATAGAAAATGCAGAATAGGATGTGCAGTATCAATGGTAAGAAACGTTTGAATAGTAAAATTTAAGCACAAAAATATTTAAATATATTGCACAATTTAATAAAGAAACGTCAAAGGGAAACATAATAAAAGCTTACTAAAGGCAATGATTGTGATGTGTAAATAAACCAATTATTGATACCGACGCACTAGAGTTCCACAGTTCTGTTAACCCACCTGTGTTACCTGGTAATTTTAAAACAGTCGCTAACCTGGAGAATCGCTGTTGAATTAAACCAGCAAATTGGTAATTAGTGCGTAATTCTCATACTAATCAAATTATACGCCTATTCTCTCGGAGTTTAATCGCTTATTAACTATTTTATTCACGATTATCAAATAACGACGAAAAATACGGTTTTGTTTATGACACGACTGCCCAAAACTGGTGCGTAATGTTTTTAGTGTTCATGTAGGTATGCTAGTTTATTCCACCATAACTTTTAAACGCCTGCACGGATTGGGATGTATGGGATGTCGTTAGATTCCTTACATCATTAATCCTTACAAGGGTTAAATTTTTTTTTGGAAAAACTTTATTTATTCGTGAATGTTCATGTCTTTTAATTTCCTTAATTAAGCTTGTGGCGTTTTTCTGTTTTAGATGTGAAATCGCGAAAGCTTTTACATTAAAAAGGTATACATATGTAAGTAATTATTTGTATACCGTAATTTCGATCATATAATAAAGCACAGGCCAACAGAGACGTTTATCCAGATTGCATGGGATCCTCTTGATAGTAAATTTTTAGTCTATCGATTTAGATTTTTGAACTAAAAGGACTCTCTAAGGTGCCTTCGAAACTAATACAGTACGACTGATTGAGATATACAATAGTGGTATTCTATAACTTAGTCGTGCTTCTTGATCTCAATAGATTTTTTAAATTAGGTTCCCTAAACAGAATAAGCAAGACCTGCTCCATTATAAAAGATATTGTGAATATACCCCTATATTTGGGAAGACACACTCTTCTAGTTTATACTCGGTAACGTTTGCTTACCTGTAAACACAAACGTGTATTATTTTCTTAATAAAGTTAATGAGAACTTAAAATGAATATAAGGTAATAAATAAAACAAAATTTTTTGTTACGTTAAATTCATATTGAGCTCAGGCGTGACGATCGCTCAGCTTAGTTTTTACCCCGTGCACGATGTACATGTGTTATAAGAGTATTTCTATGTAGGAATGAGTACATCGATTTGCATAAAACATTTAAAGCATTATAATTTGCACTCTTCTGTGCATGTAAGACAACCTTTGCGTCTGTTGGAGGGAAAATGAAACTCAATTAAAATTTTAAGATTTCTTATATACGTCTTATTATGTTAACAGACACATAGATCATTTGAAACATTAGATTAAATTAAGTTGAGTAGATTGATGAGTGACAGAACTGCAGTAATGCCGTATTTCCTAACTCCGGCCCACGGCTTCGCAGTCTACTGTCTTGCCAGATGCATCCTGTTCATACACTGGACTGACTATGATATTATTACTTTATTAATTTTACTTCCATGGTAATCTTGTCCAATTTCTTTTGCATAACTTGAAAACCATGCCTGACTTACGTAATACGTAAAGGTTACAAAAATGCTTTAAAACTAATTAAAGGAGAACTGACGATAAAAATTCAACACAACCATATTCTCATGTGAAGTGTGCTAAGTGAATTTTGAGAGCAAACATGACGTTTCCCAAAAAAAATGTTATGTCCTTTACGTGCTACGTATATCTCGTAAATATCTATATGCTAAAGCCGGTACGTCTTCCCGCATCCTGCATCTCCAAATACCAATAAAATAAGCTAATAAAGGCGTACTTACACATGAGGCGGGTAGTAGGTAAGTAGCGCTTCCCGACGGTCGGCAACCGCGTTGTACCGCGTCGCGGTCAGCGCGGCGTGCAGCGTGAGCGTGTGGCGGCCGCGAGGCTCGCGCAGCGGACACGCGCCGCCCAGCCGCCATACGGTGCTTCGCGACAGCCGCCACGCGAGGCCCTCCATCATTCCCGGGTCGAAGAAGTCGAACATGCGCGCTGGAATGTGTATTGAATCATACAGTCATACTATTAATTGACTTATGAGTAAAACACACCATGCGAAACTTAACCGAGTTATGATCATCAATCAGAGAATCAAAAGATATTGAGCGCTGTACATACAATGCACATAAATTACAACTAGAATTGCATAGTAAGTGCTTGTTGTTTACGATTCGAATGACAGCATATTAGTTTTTATGCAGGGAACTTATGCCGTGGATTTAAAACTTTATTCGGAAAAATATACGATTACCTGTACACTGGTGTCCCCCCACCCTCCGGGTATAGCTCGTAAAGACTACGCCGACAACTTTATATTAGAGTGAAAGAAACCGATAAGATTCAAGAATGCTATTATCTGCACTATAAGTACACGTTTTCGCGTAAAAATAAATAACAGATAAAATCGGAAAGCGGCTAAAATATAATAGTTCTAAAAACATACCAGACCATGGCTGCCGTCTGTACCGCAGCTTTTTGCCATTCCTCCGTATTAGCTTGGTGGCGCTATCTGTTGCTTTCTTCCCGCTGCCGGTACCCGGAGACGTTTCGTTGAAGTGGTGGTTGACATGTCGCTCGAGCAAGGTCTGCAAAGTTACCACAATCACGTTACGAACGGCAGAAAGCAAGCAGGGACAACAGAGCCTGCGATACTATTTCTGTCAAAGAAAAATCTTTTTCCGTCACATATCGCTTTTATGTAGAACAAAAAAGCAACGGGGACTGAAACAATATCGCAATGCGTATCTTTCTCTAACATATTATATGTAGACTTAAAACAAATAACTTAGCGTCCTTGGAACTACAAGAGCAGTTTGAATATTTGCAGCCAAATTGACTTCATATTTATGTCCTAGAACAATACTTGAATCTGGTCCAGCAAGGGTATTTTGGTATTCACAAAACTGCACTGCGGGCCGCCGTTGTAGATTAACATAAACGAAACATGGTGCAACAAATTTATCGAAAATGGGGGACTTAAAGTAACGCCATAGAAGTCTGCTGACTTATTGTCACAACAAAACATAATATCACAGCCCGACCATTCTAAGTAGACGCCAAAAATGTTATAACCGAAATTAATTTTTCAATGCTTTATATTACAAAGATACAAAGCATCAAATGTCCACTTTCCAAGTTAAAACGATCGGACTGTAGAATAGATGTGACAGATAGCGCTACTGAGACACAAAGTATGTCACAATACAGCTCCCATGTAGCTCAGTGGCCAATAAATTTATTGAACAAAAGAAAAATAAGTTGTTAGTTGTTCGTTGGGAGATTTCGGGTGACAGCTTTGCCACTCTCTTCATGTCCTTGAGGCAGAAAACATAACACAAGTTTATATCGCTAATACAGCAAAATTAGAAGCCGAAGGACACAGTAATGATTTACGTCACCCATGGCGACATAGCAGACGAAACTTTTGAATAAAAAGTCATACAACGTGGGTGTATGCAAAAGTTACATCGACAAAATGTCAAAGAATATGCAACGTAGATTGAAAAAATAAAATGACATAACTAATGATGAAGAACATGTTTCAGATTGCACTAGTGATGGAATCACATCGAGAGGCGAGGCTTAGAAAAAACTTTAAAAACGTTCACCAAACTTTCAATAATGGCACACAGACCTATGCCGATAAACATAAGTAGGTAATTAATGATCACTTTTTCAATTATACAACATGATCCAATCACTAGTGATTGGAGATGATATGAAGTGAAATCTTCAAACTTTAATTATAACTACGTAATAACTATTACCTGCACTTACCCATTCTAAGAAAAGCTTAAATAATCACGTGTCATTGATTACATCTACAAGAGTCAATTAAGATTTCAAGATTTTTTTTTTACTACTTCATTTATTCCAATCACTAATGACTGGGTGAAAATTGAAGAAACCGAAGACACATAAAGTTACTACTTTTTTGAAAGCACAACATTTCAACAAATATAATATCAACAAAATAACATTAGAAAGTTCAAATGACGACACAGACAGAATACCCAGACATATAATATTGATACGATGAAAACCAACGTGGTTTAATAAACACATGTTAATTGTATACAACGAAATAGTTACAATAAAAATTTGAGATCGATATTTCACCCATTTATGAAATAAGAAAAGATAACATAACTGAGTAGATGACTCTGACTGTAGACTGAACAGAAATAGGACTCATACACGTTTTGCGGACATTTTAAACAGAGAAATCATCTTAAATGTCTTAAATAGTGCACGACGATGTGAATAAAGTCCGAGATTACCTCGCCGGAACTCTGCAAAGAAATTCTGCAAGGGTCTCATCTTTTAGAAGAGCAGAGAACGTAATTATACCTGTGTAGAAAACCGTCTCTCGCAGCCGTCGACTATACACTTGAAGGGTTTGTTTCCTCCGTGAGACAGCGTGTGTCTCTCAAGCCAGAGTCGGGAACAGGACGGCTTGCCGCGAACCTTGCATTGTTGCCAAAGGCACACATAACTCTCCTTTTCCACTTGAGTTTCGACGTGCTCCGACTGGAAACGATAACAGACATTATGAATGTAACAGATTAATTATTTACTGCTGATACAAAAATACATCACCGAAGCGCGAAAATGCATGTTGAGGGTTGCATGAACTAAGCGTTTCCATTGCATATTTATGTTTGTGTAATATGGACCAAATGGTCTGCAATAAATCAATTATTATTATATTTCAAGTTTACGCCTAGCCACGCCTAGCAAGACACCAATGAGAGTAAATTAATAAAATATTTTAATCTTTGTGTCTTTAAGTCGCGTTCATGCTAGGTGGTCTCATACGAGATGGGCGTTAACTATAACATATAAGTATTTAAAGGTCAGACTAATAAAATGTAAACATAATATATTTCAAAACAAAATGTACCAACCTGTAAGTGCTCCAAGAGATCTGGATCACCATCGAATTCTTTCTTACAGTTCTCCCACAAGCATACAGAGACGGTGGAAGTGCATGTACTGGATGATCTTCGTCCATTTGTCTCAGTCTTTATCAGGTTCCGAGGAGGAAACCTTAACGTCTTAGGCTGCTTCAAAATAGGACTCTTCTGACTTGGCACATCCATAGAACATACACTAATACTTAATGAAAGAGACGAGTCATCGTCGCATTCTTTGCTTGTCTGAGAATCGCTCGGGGAATCTATTGACTTATCAGTGCCGATTCCCGACTCTGACTCTGTCGTTTCAGCGTTAAAGTTTGCTTCTATTACAGTACTGTGTACGTTGGATGACACATCTTTCAGAACGGTTATCTGTGTGAATATAGTTTCTTCTCGCCTCGCAACTTCTTCCACCTTACGCAGCTCTTCACCCTCAACACTTCTGCTATCTGTATCATCCGAGATCGAATATTCTTCCATCTTTTCATTGCTCTCCGTTTCTTCTATAGCTTTTTCTGAAGCGAATTGTTCTAATTTCTCAGATAAGGTACTACTAACTTGTGAAAAAGGCCTCGTGGTCATTTTACTAGAATCTAACAGAACAAGGTTATTATTAACTGTTTTTGACAACCAAGGAATATCACACTTTGGAGTTGTCACATCATTTGTCTCCGGTTCTTTGACGGTACTACTTGGTGGTTCTGTCCCCTGTATAGGATTATCCGGGGGCTTCACAGGTGGTATAGGTATACTACTAGTATGCAAAGTTTGGTTCGTAAAACTTAGCAATGGCGGAGGATGGTTTACGATCGGATTTGAGCAAGTGCTTTGTACGGATGTCGCAGTACTGCCTGTGTAGCTCCATGTTTCCTTGACATTCATGTTTGGCATGGAACTGACTATGAAACCCGTTTGCGGCATTAGCATGGGATGGCTAAAACTGACAGCATAATTTGGTTTCGGTTGAACAGTCATTCCTACCGTTGGCACGCCCGGAATCGTTTTATTCATCGGTGGAATAGATGGTATAGACTGACTCGTCATCGGTGCAGTCTTGTTCACATTTTGATAAGGTGGGGGCATCGTGTTTGCTAGCTTTAGTAGAGTCCCGTTTATTAGAATCTGTGCTGTATGCTGCGGATTTTGTAGATGATCTTGGCGCGGCGGCATTTGAGGAGTTTGAGGAAGCACAAAGTTTGGCATCTTTGCCATTAAGTTGGGTATTTGAACTACCGTTCCGTTGATATTTTGCATCAATGGAAACACAAACTGCCCATTTAATTTTGAAGGGCTTGACACGTTTACGTTGGGTCGATTGAAAGATGTCATATTGTTTTGATGTGTCAAAGTCTGTGTGGGTATTCCATTTTGAGGTATCCTCAAAGTAGTTAGCATAACATTATGAGGGACAGCGACGAATGATGTTAAATTATTAGACGTTACCGTCCCATTACATGGCTGGGATATATTAATTTGATGACAATTTTGCAAGTTAGTCATAGGCACATTTAGGTTCCCGATGTTACCATTCATTGTCATAGAAACTTGTCGCACACCATTAGGCATATTCATCTTTGGTGCAGCCTTAGCTTCCCCAGGAATATTGTTCGTAGGAGTGCTTTTTGTTACGTTAATGCAGTTCTGTTTCTGTAGTTGAACTTGCTTGAGATTGTTCGCTTTAGACCACGTTAGGTTTTTACTATTTGCTATGCATGCGGACGACTTCCGGTTTGTTCTTTTAGACGGTTGACCTTCCATCTTTTTGTTAGATAGTTCTCTTTTTAGAGAAACGTTTTTATGTGTTGAATTTAAGCTGAGGTTGTTAGAACCGCACATTACTCCGTTCATTCTACTATCAAGTTTGGTCGTCGAGCTTACAACACCATTCATTCTCGAATTATCAGGTTTAGCTGCTAGTTTTATTGGCGAGCGCGAAACGGGTGCTGTTGGTAGGGCAGGTATTGGAACTTTCCCCTTAGGGGCGCTCTTCATATGCTTACTAATCCCATTGGCGGATGGGTCTATTTTCTTAATTTCAACACCATGCCTTTTACTATCCACAAATCCATTAAAATGTCCGTTAAATAATTTATCTTTCGGACAAGGCTCCTGTTGTCGTACATCTATGAAACCGTTCATGGTAGTGTGAACCGTTTCGGTTCCGTCTTTGGACCTACCAAAATCTGTTGTTCCATTTGCCATGGTTTTCACCGCAGTAGTATCATCGCTGTTGGATGGTTTTCTGCAAAGCATTGGGGGCTTATGGTTGTTAATCAAAGTGCCGTTAATAGTGGAAGTAACCGGTTTACGGGCAGCTTCCGCTTGCCTTTCGACATCCAAGAGCACTTTTGGACTTAGCGTTTGTGACAAATAAGAGATGTATTTTTGCAGGTCGTGCGTGACGCCGTTTTTGGGAAGGCACTTTTTCTTGATGTCCTCGTGGTTCGCATTGCTGGCGTGGTCCCTCTTAAGGCCGTTCTGCGGCTTCATCTTATGGTTAAAGTACTCGGTGATGCGGCGGTGATGATGCGGGTTGGGGCGGCGGGTCGGCACGGGCTGCGCAGCGAGACGGCGCGCGGCCGGCGACGGCGCCGGATCGCTCACCCAAGGCGGCATACGCGCGCTCTCCTCCGCGCCGACACCGGCGCTGCTCGCCGGCTCGGGGCTGCGCGGTGAGGGCGGGTCGGTAATGTCGCTGCTGCCGCTGCTGCCGCTGCTCTCGGTCGGACTCAGCACCGCCACGCCACTGAAACAATACAATTACTATAATCAACTAACTCTCTGACGGTCAGCTATGTGAAGAACCAGTAACTATTCAATTTATCGTTACTGGTTACTGGTCGATACCTTGTGTTATGGCAATCAGCTGTTCAATTAGAATGATAGGACGTGTGAATAGTCGCCAGACGAGTAGTACGATGGGAAGGGGAAAGGAGCGAGCGCGCCGCGGCGCTGGGTGCAATGCCGCGGCGCTAGGTGCAATGCCCCGACGGCGGGCGACGGCGCGGGCGGTGTAGTGACGCAACGAGACTGCACTGACCGAGCGACCGTCCTCGCTAACACGCACACGTTATTTTCGGCCGCATGACATTCGACGCACGTACTTTCGACGCGATTGTTCACTGTGACGAACTGACGGACAATTTTACTTATTGTACGAGCAAAGCGTTCGAAACAGCTTTTATTGTTCTGGCACTTACATCATTTTATGTTTACTGGCGAGAATTTCTGCCGTGGTAGGTATCAATCATGAGTTTAAGTTGACGGGTTACGTGACGTTACAATGTGGAATGGTAAACGTTTACTTATCCACATAAATCAAGTTTTCGGTTCACACGTCAAAAGTGTTCTTATATTCTACATAGTATAAGAGCAATCTCCCCCATAAGACACGGCGGCAGCGTAACCCATTTAAAAACTTTTGTGGCGCGATCCACAGGTAATATTGAATAACACAATTTCGGCAGGTATTTTCAGAGGCTGCTAGCGTAAATGAATATAAGCTTTGTGGTCTAATGTAGAGAAGTTATTTTTCATGACTTCGACAAAGGGGCGAGATACGAGGGTGTTTCGAGGCGCGAGGGTGAACTCTCGTCGCCCTATTTGCTGAACTATACATAGATATACACCGAAATAGAGTTCAGAATCTTGCCTTACCCTCCTTTCTCGGACTTCGCTGAGAAGCGGAGGGTTGTTCACTCTACTAATTGACCCAATTTTAAAACATCTTCCCAAATGATTAAATATTATAGTAGGGAAATGTAATATCGTTAAATATTGTATTTATTATAATATATAACAATTAAAGAGTGTATTTTACAATCAAATTCACCACCCGAATTCCTTGTGAGCTCTATAATGAGCTCTGCACGACTCTACCATCGATAAAAACCGCATAACACGCGACGTCTACGAGTAGCGACTTGACGCGACAAAACCTTTTAGGGCTGCAGTATAGAGTTCCTAATTCCGTATCGATTCTATGCTTTAATGCTGTAGACTCTAGTTGTTCAGTATACACAGATAAGGATTAAAAAAATTATAAGACGATAAATAATTTATTTGACTTTGAAGTATAAGAATAATAAGTCACAGATTGTCTCGCCTGCTATAGATTTTTTGCGAATGTCGAAAGCAAAAGTGGCCACAGTCGACGTATGTAGGTGAGGAGTCGAGGCAAGGTCGCGCCCGCGCCGATTCCGGTCGTTCACCCGCCGTCCGATGTTACATTGTGCGCTCACCAATACCTATCCTCATGTACATAAGTGGGTACATCTTTATTGTGCCCTAGTTTGGTACGAGAAAATGATTTCGCAATTTCGTCGACAGTTTGAATAAATATTTTTATTGCGTCATGTTTTATTGTGTCAAGCAAAGTAAACAATAAGTTTATTGGCAAAAGAACAACATGTCCAAAATCGTAGCTCTTTTTCTTTCAGGATTGATCAGAACGACAGGCTACGGCGAAACAAAGGTTCTTTTCGCCACGTTGAGCAATAGCAAGTGAAAGTAAAAGACGCGTCGTCTCTTTGAAATTAAAATTTTAAAAATTACGTCTCATACATAATTACCATTATTATAGGTTGAAAGTGAAGTAGTATCTCTTTTTCTTCTATTAGATAGATTTCACGAATCGGCTGTGCTAATCTTGACGTAATACTGCGGGTATTATAGGCGTCCATAGGCGGCGGTGACCACTTACATCAGGTGATCCGTCGCCTGCTTGCCATTTTTCACATTAAAAAAAGGCAAATTTAAGTTAAATTTGATTATATGTATTTTGAAAGTATTTTTAAGCCAATTTAAGCCTATATTGCCATTAGTAGGTACATAGCCTCAAAACAAAAAGCCGGAGTCTCTTTTTTTTAATGTTGACAACCTATTTGTTTGACCACATCTCGCCTGATGTTAAGTGACGACGGTAAACACACCTAGCCTGGAATAGAATTGGCTCTTAAGTGAGGCTGCCGGAACACACCGTTAGATGCTTGGCGACAGATTTTGAACTTGAGGGTGGTAGCTAGCCTAGCCAGCGGAGTACTAGAAAACACCCTACCACCATGTCATGGTTTCCTCATGATGTTTTCCTTCACCAGCAGCTCCATCTCATTGTTGTGGTTTGAACCCACGCCCTTCGCCGTGTGAACCGACTGCGCTAACCACTGATCTATTATCGCTACCAAAATTCCAATAAAGAAAATGCTGTTTCAATAGCAAGTCGCAAGACAGCAACTATAGTTATTTTTATGTAAAAGTAACGAAACGAATGAAACGCTCTAGCTGTTTATGATCATAGCGCAGCGGTGCTCAGGGCTTTGAGTAATAAACCAAAATCCAGGGTATCGCTGTTTTAGCTTAACTTTTTCTTTTATTTTATTTTTTATTTGAAAGTAATGAGACGTACAAGACGCACTACTGGTGATAAGTAATTCCATGATCATTGCAGTGACACACAAAACTTTGAGTAGCAAAACACAGTTCAGGCCATCGTTACTTTGGTGCTTTGAGACATTCGATGGTTATTCTACAACAGCCCAGTAATTTTGCTATCTGCAGTACCTTCCAAACCGGAACACAGTACTGTTTATAGACTACTTGTTGGCGGCAGAATATCTGGTACTACGGTGGTAATAGAAGACCTCCCGTTAAAGAGTAAACCTTTTACTTAATATACACAACAAAACTGTTATGAACAATATTAACGCAAAACTCAACAGTTCAAGTGTGCCGTAGTGTTGTTATCGTAAATTATACCAATCGTAGAGTAAAGTACACGATACACGTGTCAAAACAGCAAAGTCTAACTCGGTTAACATAAGGTTATAATTACACCTTGAAACATGTACTTACACGATATCAATACCCTTGTATCGACGCCGGGTTCGCATGTTCTACGGTGGTTTTCTCAGAACTCTCGGAAACGGCCGGTGTGTACTCATTGTTCTAGGAAATTACTATGCATTTGCACTACCGCGGTATTTTAATTGCCTAATGGCACCCTTCGTCATTCAATTAATTACATTTAATTCGAAGCAATTAGCGTTGCGCGAATGGCACAACAAGTTAGGGAAAAATGTCGCAGTGCAACGAAATTTTTTTTATTCATTTTATTATTACATGTAGTAGTGTTGACGATAAGAAGATTGAATATTGATATCGAACACGAATAATTCTCTGTATGGGCATGGATATCGGGAGCACGACCTACTCTTAGCTTAGATAAATATAAATAATAAATAAATAAATATCATAGGGCACATTACACAGCGCCATCTGACCCCAAACTAAGCAGAGCTTGTGTGATGGAAGTCAAATAACTGATAGGATACATAAACACTTTTTTTTTGTAAATACATACTTATAATACATACAGAACACCCAGACACAGAACAAACATTTGTTTATACCATAAAATGTTTGTCCTTGGCGGGAACCGAACCCACGCCCTACAGCTCAGGCAGACAGACATACTACCAATGAGCCAACAGGACTGTCAATCAGGAACCAGAAGCTCGACGATTATTTATTTATTTAATTATTTATTGCAAACTTACTAAAATATGTACAAAAAGAGGACTTAATGCTATTTTGTAATGTTGTTGAACTACAACAATTACATTTTACTTAAGAACTTATTTAACTTTTTTTTATGGCTAGGTTTTTTACCACAGCTCACCTGATGATAAGTGACGGTGTTGTCGAAGATAAAAAAAAACACACTTAGCGTGGTATGGACTGAATTTTCAACTTGAGGGTGGTAGCTAGCCAGCCGAGTATTAGAAAGTACCCTACCATGGTTTTCTCACGATGTTTTCCCTCACCGGCGGCTCAAACTCATAGTTGGGGTTTGAACCCACGCTCTTCGGCGCCACGCCTATCATCGCTACATAAAAAGATCGCTAATTATGAAGTTAAACTATGCTACATTTAAATAATTGCTACTGTGTATGATTTTTATTTTTTAGAATCCATTAATAAATATTCGATTTGATTTTCCGTGGTTCCAACAATAATAACGTGGTATATTTTACAAACAGGCAATATGTCACTACATAGTAACAATTACCGTCATGTAATTTTGTTGTCAACCCCGTATTAGAGTAGCTCAGCATAAAAGCATTCAAATGCTACCATTGCAGGAATTGTTTCAAAGCATTTCCGTCAGTGAAACATTGTAATTTTTTCATCAGTGATTAATGAATGCAAACTCGATTGATTGCGGGGGTTTGTACGAGGGGTGGACACGGGATGCACTGAGCATTCGTGCACGCTGCTCAGACCATGTACTGCACGCATGGGCGTGCAGAACTGCAAATGATACGTCAAGCGCACTCGCAGACACCCTTCCACATCTGTGCTGGGGTGCTTTGATTACACGCCGAACAACGCATATCGGGATTTCGTCTAATAACTATCACAGAATATGATTAGCGCACTGAGACTGAGGCGTACAAATTGGATACTCCACGGCATAATATCATAACGCTCACGATATATGATACATAAAATGGTATAAGACAACATTTACTTTTTTTTTTTATATGAGAGGATAACTTGGAAAAAGTACTTTGAAACGGGGCCGGATCATAGCCAGAATGCAAATGAGCAATATTATTCAACAAACCGTATGACATAAAAAGAAATGCTGAATCGGGAAAACAAAAGCAAGGAATTGGTATGCATCATTACTTGCATTTAAATGAACTTAAATAAATTGTTATCTTGTGGCCAATAAAAATGGAAATATCGCTATCGATTAACATTTCTGCATGTATGAAATAATATATGGCGAGTCGTTAAAACATTCGTTAAAATTTCAACACGCATGTAAAGTCCGATTTCTTTGAACTGATTAATATATCACGAGCTTTTTCGCTGTTAATGTTAATTCAAAACATTGCAAATCATACACTAATGAATCTAATAAAATACAAATGGGATAAAATCTGCACAAAGACAACTTTAAATCCGTCCAAATGAAGTCTGAAGGGAGGTTGGCATTCTTCGGGGGTCGTAAAATGGAATATTATTACGTTTAGCGTTGGAAATTGATCATCGTGCCGGGAGCCGGCCCCGAGGGATTTGAGCTCGTCGAATTACGGCGGGGAGTCGTGCGCCTACGGAACCCTGCGGCGCACATATGCGCTCCTCGCGGCCCGCTATACACACCGAGGCCATACTAAAACTTTTTGCATTAAATGCCAATCGAAGACCCTAAAATATAATGTCCTACGATGAAGTTCAATGCATATAATTTTAGTACTATTACTAATCTCTAATCGAAGCTAACAATATTTTATTTAAATAAAATGTTTTGAGTGTTCTCGCAGACATAATGTATTCCTGTAAACATTAATGATCCTAATGTGTCTAGTCTGAGATTAAAATCTAAAAAGCGCATCACAGAGAACCGCATCGAGACGTAAAACGAAAGCAATGAAAGCGAATTTTAATGAGTCGTGTGGAGAACAAAAAGCCGATTTCTAGATCGAAAGAATTCTCTGGTCATTCCAGTTTCCGAGTGCATGTAACTGTCACAACACGACTGGTTTTCAATGGCGAGTAGTGGTATCGCGATTATGTCACCGCGCCGTCGACGTATTTACTCCGCTACCCATTCATTACGAGTTGAAAGGCAGCCGTCGCGTGAGAATCGTGTCAGAGGACGGGGTGGTCGAACCCCCTGTTTACTACGTACCTCCCTGTATTGCCTCCCCCTCTGCTGCCTACACCCCCGCGATTATTATGCTAAGTGTCTGACGGTTTTGTCGGGGTGGGTTTTTCGCGCATCTGCTATTTATTTACGCGTTTTATATTCATGGGATTGCGGAGCCGCTCGGTCGTGGCAAGGCGACAGGCTCACAGTTCATTACGCTGTGTTACAAGGCTTCCGCCTGCAGTTCGAGCGGGGATTTGATGCCTTATTTTATTGTTCGTAAGGTATGCGACATCGATGGAACCAAAATAGGTTACCAGGCGCACCCTGCGTGACGCTCCTGTCAAACGTTTCACAATTGATTTTGTTGCTAAAGTGCTTTTTCAAACTGCTTTTATTGCGAACGCAACGAAGTGTCCCCTGTATTATGTACTCACTTCTACATACTCCAAGATATTTACATATTTTTGTACTAAATAGCCAATATGCAATAATTCTGTGAATTCTTACTTACATAGAAACCATTCGCATTTGATTTGGTTTTATCGAAATGGTCCGGAACGAATCCAATTTTAGTTCGGTTAATTTTATCTCGTCGATTCAGATTATTCGGAGAACTAGGTGAATTAATATCGGAATTCAGCTCATACTAGCATGTATGAAACGGACACAAAGATACTGAATACGGAGAATACGAAAATCCGGCTAGATGTATCGACTAGAACAGTAACTAACAGTAACTAACCCTAACTCCACAAAGTCGACTACAGTAATATTATGCATAAAAAATAATGAATTCTATGCTTGCGCCATAACTGAATAAAGCTTTTAGAAACCCAATTTCCTTTTCCTAATCTAGTACTATCAGGGCTGCTGTCATCCACCTCCGCAACCGATACACAAATAACGCCACCTTATCTTACCATCAACTATTCTCAGATTAATTATGACCAAATTCACGAAGACATAAGGTTGAAAATCTCGTGTCTGCGTTGAATGTGACATTTGGCGGTGGAGCAACTCACAAAGACGTTGCAATGCTAGTTTCCGCTACGTCTGGGCAGGAAATAAACGAAGAGCGAGAGGGCTTTGTTCTAGCCGCTACTTCGAAGGGAAATATGACAGTTTTCGAAAAATTTGCCGCTATGCTTTGTTTGCATTTTTATTTTTATTATCTTGATAATCTCTTTCAGAGATTCTCATTAAGCTAATCACATTTTTTGAACGAAACGTTTCATACTATTTTAATAGCAAAATTTGAAAAAAAAAAAAAAAAACTAAAATAAGAACAATTTATCCAGGAGTTGTTAACTTATCTACTCTACTTACATATTCGTATCATTAATTCTAGTTTTATTAGAAGTGCAACACCGCCCGACGTTTTTAGGTTGAGGACGCACAAATTTAGACGTAACCTCATTGATCACTTTAAGGAATTCCGCCGCTTACGCAACTAAAAATAACAGAGCTTTCGGTTTTGAAAACCACACAGACTAAACAAATGGTTTGTTTGAATGGCGGAATAACTGGAGAAGCTATTGACGCAATACGATCGTCAAATTTTATTGAAAAGTTACGAAACTCGATGAATAAAAATAAATATATTAGGACATTTTACACAGCGCAATCTAGCCCCCAAACTTAACAAAGCCTGTACTATGGGAATCAGATAGCTAATAGAATACTTACTTTTTTTTGTAAATACATATGAAACTACTTCTAATAAATAGAAAATGTGAGTCCAAAATAATACAGTTGGGCTGGGCAGCTTTCGGAAAACTACGTGGAGTCTTCACGTCACCCATCTCACAAAGTCTCAAAACGAAAAACAGTACGTTACACCCGTCTTAACCTACGGAGCTAAAAGGTAGACACTCACAGCTGGAACGGTTCATAAATTTAAAGTCGCTCAACAAGCTATGGAAGGGCTATACTCGGTGTTTCTCCAAGGGATCGTATCTGAAACGAAGTACCTAATTCGTCATAGAACTAAAGTCACCGAGATAGCTTAGTGCTTAGGTTGAAGTGGCAATGTGCTGGTCATATTTGCCGCAGAACCGACAACCGCTGGGGTAGACGTGTTCTAGAGTGGAGATCGCGAATCAGCAAACGTAGTGTAGGACGCGCTGAGACTAAATAGAGTGACGTTATACGTAAGACAGATGGCAGTGGCTGAAAGCGAAAAACTAAAGATCGGGCTGAGTGGCGAGTGTCTATGTCCAGCAGTGGACTGTGCTAGGTTGATAATGATGATGAATAAATACAGAACACCCAGACACAGAACAAACATTTATCGTTACATAAATGTTTGTCTTGAGTGGGAGTTCTTAAACCAGATATACATATTATCAAATTAGCTAACAGGGTAGTCAATGCACAGTTTTATGTAAAGGTGGAATTTTCTACACGAAAATAACTTATAGAGCGAGTTGATTGTTTATGATTATTTGCTCTATTCTCTGCCTATGAAAATCTTTTGCAACATGACTGTCGGCATGTTCAATACAATTTACTATGAGTTAAGTATTTCTGCTTTCTTGCTTTGTCCTTTAGTGCTACTAAACGCGCATTTTCTCAAAATTGTAATAAAATCGTAATTTTATACATCACTAGCTGCGCCCCGTGGTGTTACTCGCTGTTCCCAGTTCCCATGAGAACACTACATTTTTTCGGGATAAAAAATAAAGTAGGAGATGAAACGTGATAAAAGTAACCTATGTATTAATCCAGGGTGTAATGGTCCAGCCGTTTGAGTGTAAAGAATTCACTAACAAACTTTCGCCTTTATAATATTAGTGTGATTATATCAATACCAAGGTAACACTAGATTCGGTCAAAGAAAATATCCGGCCATTGCACCCAATTGCATTGATAACTTTGCGCAGTCCCCCGCTAGTATAAATTCTAAACGATAACCGCTAGATAAGAGCAGTGTTAACAAAATATTGACAAATTGCGCACTAGAAATACCTACCAACAAGTTGGTTCTACAGTTGAATTATAGGTATATATTTATACGAACTAATTACAAGTACGCATTACTAATATTATAGCTGAATCATCATAAGTCTTTGTCGCTTTGAATGTATTTTTACTCGAGTGCAATGCATCGCATTGCCACCTTCGACTACCATCTGGATTGCCGCGCGTGGTTCTGAATATAAAATTTGCATACTTAATTATGTACTTTTAAAGACTCTTTTGCCGTGGTGGTGCCGGCATAAGAATTGTACCCCAACCTCTCTTCCCGTGGTTGCCGTAAGAGTCGGCTAAGGGATGTAATACGGAAGATGGGTAGCAGCGTCTTCCTTGAACAATCATACCTTACTGCGCTCGCCAA
This sequence comes from Biston stratarius, assembly GCA_950106695.1. Classification (NCBI taxonomy): domain Eukaryota; kingdom Metazoa; phylum Arthropoda; class Insecta; order Lepidoptera; family Geometridae; genus Biston; species Biston stratarius. Next base: position 14,594,937 of record OX467111.1, read on the forward strand.
CCCGCCTGCCAAGCGTGGCGAGTATTGGCAAAACCCCCCAGGAGGAGGCCTATGTCCAGCAGTGGACGTCCTATGGCTGATGATGATGATGAAAGACTTTTTCACATACCTTTCTGATATCCATTCCAACCCTCCTAGAACTAGTAGATTTCTTTTTCTCAATACTTCTAGTCAACCCGCTTCTTTTGTTGGCTATTCCTTTAGAGTTGTAGCTGTGCGCATTTGGAATGAGCTCCCAATTGAAATTCGGCAAGCGCCGTCAAAACTTATTTTTAAACGGCTTGCATGAGAATATTTTTTTTAAAAGAATGGTTAATGTTTGTTCAATCGATTCAACATCTGACAAAGATGTATATATTTATATGTATCATGGTTTGTTATTTATCAACATTAAGTAGTATCTTTGCCGTAGTGGTGCCGGCGTAAGAATAGTACCCCACCCTTTCTACCCGTGGTTGCCGTAAGAGTCGGCTAAGGGATGTAATCCGGAAGATGGGCAGCAGCGTCTTCCTTGAACAATCACACCTAACTGCGCTCGCCAACCCGCCTGCCAAGCATGGCGAGTATTGGCGAAACCCCCCCAGGAGGAGGCCTATGTCCAGCAGTGGACGTCTTAAATGATGGCTGATGATGATGATGATGATGAAGTAGTATCTATCATATTTATTTGTTTGCTATATTTATACATATGGCATATGTATATTCGTCTTAGTGTTTTTATACACCTATTAATGTGCGCCTACAACCGCATCTCATATACTGTGGCTGGTAGAAAATACTTTAACATTAAGTCCTCCATTTGTACATATTTTACTAAGTGTGCAATAAAGAATTAAATAAATAAATAAAGGAATAATATGCAAATTTTTCTATTAAAACAACATGATTTAGATAACCAATTAACCCCTTATTACATTTAAGATCTTCAACCGATAAACAACTATCGCAAAGTAACTGAATCAATAGAGTTTTTCCAGTTGCTAAAAACGTTCTGCTACTAAATAAATGACTACCTGATAATTGATTAGTATACAATTATAAATGAATACATAATTAGGAGTTTTGGGGGGAACGTGACAAAATCATGTCGCTACGTGAATATTTTAAACATGTGCAAAAATTTTATAACAAAACGTGTTGAAACATGTATTTTCGTGTTGTTTCCAAAACTCCGTAAAAGGTAGTCACCACTACTTTACCAGGGATTGAACTGGACTTAACCGTGACTTCCTTTATATGACTTAGACTTATCATGAGATACCTAATTGAAAATATAAAATTCACGTATATAAAATCAGAATGTACAAACTGCGATGCCAAAAACAAACAAAAAAACATGTTTTAAATTAAACATACTAGACTCATTTTATCGTGAAATACTTGAAAATATAAAATGCACGTATTACTGGCAGAGTGTACAAAGTGCGATGCCAAAAAGAAATAGGTATGTTTTAAATTAAACATACTAGACTTATTTTATCGTGAGATACTTGAAAATGATATATGCACGTATTACTGGCAGAATGTACAAAGTGCGATGCCAAAATCAAAAAAAAAACATGTTTTAAATTAAACATACATGATGACAATATACATTGTTAACACCTGGCTAGCACTTCTTTGTCTGCGAAGTGTGTCAAGTGCATGATTATCAGCACAGTTGTCAGTATGACGCATACGGAACCCGGTTGTTAATAACTCGCGACATAGTGCAAAGGACACATGTTCACTACCACAGTCAACTCGAACATTTAATTACTCGATTGCAACTCCCAATTAGTCAACTTCGTCGCATCGATTCTCAGTTTTAAAGTTACTGGGTTTTGTTATGTTAATTAATTTAAATTAGCAGTTTGAAGCTCCGTGGGAATTTTCGATGATTACCAGTGGCATTGTACGTGATTTCCGGAATTTTATAGTTGCTGTAATACGAGATTATTTATGGTCAAATTAGCTTCTACAATTGTAGTGGACGCCAAGTTTAAGTAAATTATTTTTACCTACTTAATTTAAAAATTATTCAAGCATATTTTAATTAAGTAAGTCTAATAAAACTGATTAAAGTTTCTTTATAAATTCTTGTAGACGAAGTGTAGAATTATGAACGTAGTGAAATAGTTTTTGAATAGACATCCAAGCTGTGTGAATAGTTTAATATTAGGCAATGCGATTAACGACGCAAGAACATTCGATCCTTACGGAAGCCTAGTGAATTATTAAAAGATAACAGACCTCATATTTTAAACAAATAAATTAATAAAAAACTATAAATTAATATCTAATATTTCACGCAAAAACAGAAAACACTATCTAGCCCCAAACCAAGCAAAGCTTGTACTATAACTAGATAACTGATAGAACACTTACATACTTTTTTGTTTTAAATATACATGTACAAATAGTATATAAATGTTTGTCCTTGGCAGGAATCGAATCCAAGCCTTTCAGCTTAATCTGAGTAATAGTATTATTTATTATACTCTCTTTCGATTCTTTTCTTAGTTAGATACAGCGGGACCAATAGTAGCGGTAATTATGCATTATGAACGGTAATAACGGGTGCAGCGACCTTGGCCACTCGATGATGACGATCGTCATATCGTGAACGTGAACACAAAACAAATAATAATCCCAATGTTTCACTGGTCGATTATTTCATCGAAACAGAAAATTGCGTAGGTAAAATGGACAGTTTGGCAATGTCCCCGATCTGTGTTGTGGGAAGTAAAGGTGGGACACCAAAATAGATATTTTTCTTATTGTACAGCATAATGTGTATTTTGCTGTATAATTAATAATAAGCATATGGCTATTGTGTTAAAGTGTCCCAACTTTACTTCCTACCTGTAAAAAAGTTCTAGTGTTAAAATATCATTTACCAATAACAATAACTTAGCAACACCTTATCATAATAGTTTGCCCTTTTATTAATAAAAAAACACATGTTTTTTGTCTATGGAGATACGCTTTAATTTCTCACACAAAACTATTTTTTAATGTCAGAAATTGGCACTATTAGTTTTAAAATCTGTTTATGCTGTTTATATTGACCGAAACCTATTTGACAATGAAAAGCAGTCTACAATATTCTATGAAACTTAAAGGCTATTGTCCTAGTTAAAAGACAAATTAAGAACCTTGAACCTACATACCCATTGTTCTTTTGCCGACTTAGATGATAAAACCTAGATAATACCAAGATAACGTGATAAGATAAAACTCAGACAACACTTAAGTAAAGAAATTATAGATATGCCAAGTCATTGCCCAAAATCAAAAACATATTAGACAAAGTGGCCGCAATCACAATCGTGATCCAATAATGACAAATAACTATACATAGCCCAACGAATTAGCAAGTTGAAGTGGCAGTGGTCAGGGCACATAGCACACAGAACTGATGGCCTATGGGGCTGCAAAGTTCTGAAGTGGAAACCACGGACCGGCAAGCGCAGCGTAGAACATCTACCCACAAGGAGATAGACGACATAATAAAGACTGTAAGAACGTGCTGGATGCGAGCCGCTTCCAAACGGTCTTTATGGAAGTGAATGGTGAGGCCTATGTCCAACAGTAGACGTCCTACGGCTGAGATGATGTTGATAAACCATAAATCTTATAAATTACTTAAGGTCTAGCATAATTACATCGTACATTTACATAGAAATTGAAATTAAATGCAACATTAAAACAGCAGGTGATATCAGATGTTAATGCGAGCTTTGACTACAAATTTCAATTGGAGAACGATGGCATATTCCCACGCCACAATTCAACGACGTAGACACTGAATTAAATCCGCGGTAACTTTAAATTTAGAACAATAATTATCACTAAACAGTAAAATCAAGTCGCATTTATCGTGAATATTTTATAATAAATAGGCTTGCATTTGATCGCCAACTCGCCTAATGTTAAGCGAAAATGTGGTTTACGGTGGAGCACGCTCGTCTAGAAGAAATCGATTCATTCGAGACTTGAAGGCTAATTTCATCGTTTTAATGTAATAGATCTACATTTGGCCACCAGCTCGTTTGATGGAAAGCGACGGCGCGGCCGATGATGGAATGGTGCATATTGATCTAAAAATAATCTATTCACTCTAGCCCTAAAACGCTCAAATTGTAGTTCCATACGTGAATTCATTCCATTCTCCTCCACTACACAAGGACAATTTTGCTTCAATTTTCGCAATCATTTAGAGCATTTTCACCATAAAAGAGAAGGCAAAAGCTAACAATTAGTAAGCAGACCAGTAGAAGATATGAGTAGACTTATAATAGTTACTAGTCTTCTGATTATGACGTTATTCGTATTATGGCATTGATGGTAACTTGAGTGTGGGGTTTTAACGAATGAGGCGATCTTCGTGAAATATTGCCAATAAGAAGTTTATTTCGATACAATTTGTGAGTTTGAATATGAGCAACAATGGTCTCAGTTCCAAAGAAGTAGTATAAACTTGATTGAGCAGTGTCGAATAACAGGAAAACCAAGAATAGAATAATGCGCAAAAACGTAAACTCTAAATGACTCAAATTAATAAATCGATAGGTCAAAAGGAGACGTATAACATAATCACGGAAAAAGAGGTCATCGCACGCGACATCACTATAAAAACGAAAAAAATATCATATATACAAAAAATAGACATGAATAATCCCTACTAACATAATAAATGCAAAAGTGTTGCTTGGTTTTTGGGACAGCTAGGATGCAACGGATCGACATGATTTGTGAAGAAGTAATATAGGATGCTTTTTACCTTGGGAAATTAACTGTACTTCAGAATAGTGGGTGAAACCGTGAGACATAGTAGCCTTAATCTATAACAAGTACATATATTTATATCACAACTCTTATTATGGACACAATTCTAAAATATAAAAATAATCAGCTGCTCGATAGAAAAATCACATCGATCTTTGACCGAGTATATATAGCAGCAAAAATTTTTTTGCGTTTTTTTTTTGTTTGCAAGCTAGGTGTTTGACTACAACTCACCTGATGTTAAGTGACGGTGTGGTCGAAGATGGTAAAGCACACCTAGCCTGGAATGGAACTGGCTCTCAAGTGAGGCTGCCGGAACACACCGTTAGATGCTTGGCGGCAGATTTTTCAACTTGAGGGTGGTAGCTAGCCAGCCGAGTACTAGAAAGTACCCTACCACCACGCTACGGTTTCCTCGCGATATTTTCCTTCACCGGCAGCTCAAGCTCATTTGGGATTTGAACCCACGCCCTTCGGCATGCTAACCTACCGCGCTAACTACTGAACCATCATCGCTACAAAACATCCTTCGGCGCGTGAACCAACCAAGCCAACCACAAAAAAGTTGCTCATAATGATAAGTACAGTGATTCCTTTACGCCTTGCTCTTTTTAGCATTACAATGTCCCTAGCATGAAGTAAAAAAAAAGTATATTCCCGGGAACTTTGTTATAGTGCATGTGGAGGAAGAGTTGTAAAAGCTTTGCTATGCGCTATAACCGTACGTGTCCGCGCTTGAACAGCGGAAGCTGAGATCCGGTGCAGTATCGAGGGCACAGTTTGTGTCACGACTACCGGCTGAAACTCCTTGATTATTATAACTAGCAACAGCACACAGTATACCCGCCCTCTTACAAAAAATAAATAATATTTTTGGAATAAAAAGATAGGTGACACAGAATGGGACGCAATGTCTTATTTAGTTGTGGCAAATTGAATACATACTTCGATAATCTGTGTCAGACATATGTACATCAGCAACCCAATATGGATGGTACTATGGAAACCGACGTGGTTCTCACACGCTTTTATTTTACTCATGTGGACTTACTCACGTTTAATTATATCGGATATTCCGACTATAGTTTCGGACAAATCAGGTGGAGACAAAGGTTTGTAAAAAGTGCGCGCGGACTGGTCTTGTTTCACGCACTAACTAAACGTGAGTAGTCCCGCATAATCAAAACAAAAATAACCCAATAAATATATATTATTTATTTTATTTTACATGGAAAACGAACAGCTGCTAATCAATAAAATAAATAGGAGATAAGAAAAAGATTAAGAGACTAAGGCCAAAGAGTGTAACTGTTATTACGACACATTCCGGTATAAAGTTTTTTTATGGCAAGTTACTGACTCTGATAATGTGAATAAACTTCTACGCCTCAGTCCCCCAACAATCCAGGGTCTCTACTGCGAGGCACAAAGTAGTAAAGCGATATTTAAGCCTCTTTCTAATAGCGGCGTCTTCCGCGGCGGCTGACGGGGAGTGGACGTTGCAACTCAGGTGACTGATTACCCCAATGTGTTAGGTCCAGACTAATTCGAATTCAAATGCTTTTACGCGTTATAAAGTTAAGTGAAAATATTCAAAAATAAAACCTTCGCATATAGGTATAAGACTAGCGTAATTTATTGCCCATTTACGAGAAATTACTTATTTAATTAAAATGATACCATCATATCAGCTTAGTATTGAAATAAAGATGAGTACACGATTATGTGACTATATGAGCATAAAAACGAAAGAAATATTCTAAAATGTATCACAATTAAAGTAAAATCTAGAGAAGGGTGGCATTCAAATACTGGACATAACTAAGAAACCACAACACGCACCAGTAAAATTCTTTTCAAACTTATGAGAACAGAGTAAAATGTGAACTTCATGCAAGTTTCACAAGAGATGCTATTGTTATGAACGTAAACATACGCGCTACGGTTACGGTTCGCGTGGGCGAAAGTAAACTTGCGCAATACGATGCGCGCACGCATTGTCTCTCTTCACTGAACGTGTTTACATCACGATAATTGAATATTCTATAGGAGGTGGCAACTACGTAAGTGATAGCAGAAATATAACAAGAACGGAAAAATAGCAGATACATTAAGGTTGCCCGGTCAAATTGATCTTAACCAGCCAGTAGTTCTAACGACTATATTAATGTCCACTCCAGACCATAAAGTCATGCCATATTACTGAAATTATTATTATAAGGTACCAATAGAATTTATTCCGAGTCAGTGTTTTTTATAAACTGGCCCACTGCTGGGCGTGGGTCTCTTCTCATTGTGATAAGGATAAGGCCATAGTCCACACCGTTGGACAAGTGCGAGTTGGCAGACATCACACATCTTTAATAACTTTTTTTAAATAACTCTCAGGCAATACATGTATGTTTTCTCACGATGATTTCCTACACCGTTTGAAGTTATCGGCAATACGCTCATAACTTAGAAAAGACAGAGGTGCAGGCCATAGGATTCGAACACAGGACCTCCAGATTGGTTGTGAGACGGTCTCCCAATTCTGGCATATTGCCTACAACACTTGACAAAATTAAAAAAAAATAATAATAATGTTATAATTCTATATCTTCATCCATTTTATTCCTAGCGGGCAAGCCTATTATCATTATTTTGGTTTACAGGAGACAATTTTATTAAATAATTCTGCAGTACACCTTTAGAAATTTTACTCGTATCGCTTTTTCGCGTAATGTGTACGTTGGAAGAATACAAGAGCCAACTCACTCGCTAAAAACACTCATATTGTATCCTAAAGAAACATCGTTTTATAGGTTTACTTTTCGCATGTCACAATATATCTAGCGTTATAAGTATTTATGTATTCTGCGGTTATTACTTTAATGGTGGAGATGGTATCGGTCCGACAGATCATGGGGGCAATCAGCGGGGCATCGAACCTTGAACCTCGCACCCGCATGTATTTCGCTGCACAATGTCCACTTGTGGCTTGCATACGATTTGTTTTGTTCTTTAGTTGACTCTTGGAAATGGGACTGTTACGATACAATGCCAAGTAAAAGTCCTGCGGGCGTAATCACAAAAACATACTATATTACTTCATTTCGCTAAGAATTAAGAAAAGGGACGAGAGAGAACTTTACGTACACGAATTATTGTTTTAAAGCGATCTTAAAAACATTATAGTAATTGACAATAATTATACAATTACAGCTTTTACGGACAAACTATAAAAGAATAAGATAGAGGTTATTACATACATGGAATTATACTATAATTATGCAGGCGACAAAATTGCTAAACATAAGCACACATAAATAATAAAGTACAAATACATTTATATACGGATTAAGGCAAGGTATTAAAAGGAACACGAGAAAGGAAAGACAAAAAAACCGGCTAAGTGCGAGTCGGGCTCGCGCACGCAGGGTTCCGTACCATTATCTATAATATTTTATTGTTTTTTAGTAATTGTTGTTATTGCGGCAACAGAAATACATCATCTGTGAAAATTTCAACTGTCTAACTATCACGGTTCATGAGATATAGCGTGGTGATAGGCGGACGGACAGCGGAGTCTTAGTAATAGGGTCCCGTTTTACCCTTGGGGTATGGAACCCTAAAAATGGTTATACAAAACGAGAAGTCAAATATCGGTACATGTAACGGACAAAGGTGAAGATACTGACTGACAGATGATAGAGAAAGCTTGCACCGACAAATTAACATATTTTTTATGATCGAAAAAAAAAACCTATCAAAGTGGCAAGTTCAGTCAAACAGTAAATCAGTAAACATACGAGTACCATAGGTTGATTATGTAGTGTTCACGTTCAAAGCAGGTTATTACCGCGCTCATTAGCATTAATTTATGTTTCCTACCACAATAAACACAGAAACATAGTCGTGTACACGGGCGACAATATATATATGTTTATTGTGACTAATACTCTTTTTTATTCGCACAGTGAGGTTGTGGACTCTTCTACCGCAGTCCGCGTTTCCGAAAATCGAAAGGTACAAAATGCGTGTCTTTAAATTTAGAGTAAATATGTGCTTCATCTTAGACTGCATAGCATAACATTAGGGTGTCATCATACGAGAGTATATTCGGAGTAAAAAAACTTTAATGACAAATGAGTTAAGTTGTAATCAAAGACCTAGCAATCAACGACCTTTTACAAGTTTTTAAAAGTTCGTTATTATGCAATAAAGAGACAACGACGTAATGGTAAGAGTTATGTTTGCTTGGTAACAGTTCAGCGCCAATCAGAATTCAAAAATAACAAACTGAAACATTGAGAAGAATGTAAGCTCTGAAAGCGTAGGTTTCGAATTGAATTTGCCAACAGAAAAAAAATACAATAGCAATAACATCACAAGCTCTTGACAATGAAGTAAAAATATATGTTTATAAATATACTACAACAAAGTCCAATTTCTTAGTAGAGCAGCCCCACAGACGACACAACGGGCAGTATTATTAATAAATAACAATAATAAAATCAATACAGTAAAAGTACGAAGGGTGGTTGAACCGGTTTTGAAAATGCGACGGGTATGTTGCGGTCGCAGATATACTTACAACCATGGAAGAAACAGTATTTATAGCCGGTTATCTGAATATGTATATCATATCTGGTTATAGAAGGTGTCCACTATTGATATCGATAAAACTAAAAAAGTACTTATACACAATTGGTGTTGTAAATATTTAGGGACACTATTCCCAAAATTTTTAGCGCGCAACAAAATTAAGTTTAATAACAGAGTACATAGAATTACCTTGGAGTATTTAGGTAGTATTTGGCGACTTGAAGTAAGCTCATGACGTACAGTAGACTAAATAAGCTTCTGATGAAAATTGTGATATTGATATTTTGTTAGGAGTAGTTTGGTGAATTTACAAATACAAATATTTTATTAATAACATTACGAGTAAAGAAGTACTTCTGCTAATTTTGCACATTTACCACAGAATTAAGTAGTAATGTTTACAAAGTATTACAGAACTCTTTAAATTGCCTTTTTTATGGATATAATAAAAGAATCAGATTGAAAAGGTTAAATCGTCAAATAAACACTACAAATTTCTAGAACTGACAATCGCTTGCGTTTCATGTAATTGTCACTACTTATTGCGAGTTACTTCATCTAAATTTGCTTCAAATACGATGTAAAAAGAAAACCAGAATGAAAACGTAGTGCACAAACATAATCCAAAAGGTTTTAGCTATTCAACGTAGACAACCATTTGTCGATGGATATTCCAGTTACGAACAAAACCGCTCCCTGCCTTATCTAGCGGCGCTCTCGCATGATATATGCGTATCTGTGTTCGCGATCGACATTGGAATCAGTCAAGTTATAAACTTGACCGATCGCCGGGTCGATTCACTCGCACCTCGACTTGGTTCGGACCTGTGTCGTTTCCGTTCCGTTACGCTGAATGCTCCGAGACAAGAGTATGAATAGAGCTATTATTGTGATGTGTGTGTGAAAACAGAACACGTGATACGGCGTGGTGGACTCGGGGGCAAATATCGGAACGGAGTAATTATTATCTATCTAATGACTTCAGGTTGCAGTCCTTCATTAGTAGTTGTTTCTTTCAAACACTTAGCCTGACAACCATAAAATAGGCTGTTTTATTAGTACATTTGGTGCACTCAACACACGTATGTGAAAATAATGTCACTGTAGGGCAGCCTTTCCCAAAGTGGGCGATAACGCCCCCTTGTGAGCGCTGCAGGCCTAAAGGGGGGGCGGTAAGAGACCCAGAAAAAAATGGGAGCGTTGTGTAGAGGCTTGGGTGGTGATTTAGTTATAGTGGTTTTTAAGTAGGTGAAAAAATGGGGGCGCTAAAATATAATTTATTCTCAAAGTGGGCAGTAGACAAAATAAGTTTGGGAACCCCTGCTGTAGGGTATAGACAGGTCTAACAGAACTTGACGATTCAGAACCAATTTTTTTCTTTTTTTTTACTGTTACATGTAATATTTTACGAATTCAATAGCATCGAGTCAGTGGTTTGAACCAAGTATACTGCACTCCAGTGTCAACTCAGTCGCATAGCGATTTCGTTAGCGAGCGGTCATCGTACAAAAGAGCGATATGGGAAGTTGTAGAAAATATAATAGTGCCGTGGTGGTGCCGGCGTAAGAATTGTACCCCACCTTCTCTACCTGTGGTTGACGTAAGAGTCGGTTAAGAGATGTAATCGGGAAGATGGGCAGCAGCGTCTTCCTTGAACAATCACACCGAACTGCGCTCGCCAACCCGCCTGCCAAGCGTGGCGAGTATTGGCAAAACCCCTCCCCAGGACTAGGCCTATGTCCAGCAGTGGACTTCCTGTGGCTGATGATGCAGAAAATATAATAGGAATTGCATATTATCCTCGTGCTCAACATACTCGTGTAACATCGAAATATTAAGTTTTATAAATGGGTAAGTAAGCAACCATTTCTTCTTTGAAAGGACAATGGACCACCTTCAAATTGAAAATTTGATACAATTTGAAGTAAAATCATCCCTATTCGTTTGTGCCTACTAGAGTCTTAGCTTCTTATTGTTTTGTTTTTTATACAGTAATATGTATGTACAGTTAGTACTGAGGACTTGATCTATGGTTGGTGGCCTTATCTCTTATAGCAATATCTTCCAGAATCACGCACAAATAGACGTAACATGAAAACATTCATATTCCCATTTATATTCACTTACGTTTTCGTACTTCTACTCCATTTGGAACTAAAAATAAAACAGTAAGTAATCGATTTTATCGCAAACGGCCTAGTTGCTATACCTATGACGAAACTCCATTTCATAATATTAGCTAAATAGATATCAGCGCGTTTATCAAACCAGTAATAATATAAACAGGCTACAGATATTACATAACCAATAAGCCAACACTGTCTCCGGATGCTCTTGGTTATCTTATACAGTCTCTAATGTTATCATTCCAGAGTAAAGATCACGTCTCCAATTATTTGATTGCTTATTATGTTATTACTTAACAACCTACCGGTATGTCTTATACTTGACTAGCTGTGCCCCGCGGTTTTACCCGCGTGGTGGTGGATGATGATGATAATGAAAAGTATCCTTTTTTTACTCCAGGGCCTAAAGTATCTAAATGCAAAATTTCATCCAGTTCCGTTCAGCCGTTCTAGCGTGATTGAGTAACAAACATCCATCTATCTATCGGTCCATCCAAACTTTCACATCTAACCATCGAAAGTCTCAAAGAAATGAGCGCCAAAGCAGCGATGCCTTGGACTTTTTTTACTCAAAGTTCCGTGTATCGCTGCAATGGTCATGGGCATGGGCATGCGTTATATCTTACCATCAAGAGAGCGTGTTGTTTGTCTCATTTTTTTTTAACGCTGACTGTCTATTTGTTTGGCCACAACTCACCTGATGTGAAGTGATGATGTGTTCGAAGATGGTAAAGCACACCTAGCCTGAAATAACTCTCAAGTGAGGCTGCCGGAACACACCGTTAGATGCTTGGCGGCAGATTTTCAACTTGAGGGTGGTAGCTAGCCAGCCGAGTACTAGAAAGTACCCTACCACCACGCTATGATTTCCTCACGATGTTTTCCTTCACCGGCAGCTCAAGCTCATTGTTGGGGTTTGAACCCATGCCCTTCGGCATGCGAACCGACCGCGCTAACCATCACGCTACAAAATTCATACATCGTTCATTACTTTTACATAAAAAAGGTAAAGGATATAAAGTAATATCATCCACAATCATACGGTATCCGTGCCGAGTAATTGTAATACGGCGCGTGCGCAAAGACACGTATTTTCAACGAACGACGAATCCTGTTCTCACCAGGGTTAACTTCATGATTATATTTTATTTTATTTATTTTAAATTCGAGAACTATCAACGCAAAAATTAATTATACGAGATCGAAATCTGATGGTTTCAAGGTTTACGATAAAAACGAGTTATCTAATAGGTGCAGTTTTGGTATAAATATTCATTTATTTGATTAGGAATTATAGTAAACATATATAAAATAGATTTTATATACTCGTTTGAAATACATGCATAATATTATCTTAGGAATATTTGCCAATATTATGCGACAACCCTGTTCTGAGCGAGTTCGAGGTGAATGTCCAGCTTTATTCGTCAAGTTTCTTGCGTGGATACGAGCATTCGTATCAAATATAAAGATGTCAACGCAACGCAAACACAAACTTTACTAGAGGAGATTTTAAATGAGATATTATAGTTTTGCTCTTATTATTTACACGATTCTTGTTAGTCAAGCTGTCGAGACGATAGCGAGCGTGCTACGCCATGTTTGCTTACTGCTTAGATACGGAACATTAAATGTACATATTAAATCATGTTGATACAAAAAACTCACTCAAATCTTCCTATCTAAGGTTGGTTCTTTTTTAATATTGCGCGCAAGTCTCGCGTAAATTCATAGATTTATATTGTTTTACTTTGGTTTAAATATGGTACATATCCTTAGCAGGACATCGTCTAGGTAGGTACCACCGCAGTACCAGATATTCTGCCGCCATGTAGTTGTGTATAAACATTACTTTGTTCCGATTTGCAGGGTACTGCAGCTAGCGAAATTACAAAATAAAAATAAAGTAGAGATAAAAAAAAAAAACACATCCAAATGGAATAGGTACTAAATACATTTCTAAGTGTTATTGATGGAGTATCAGATACTACTGATCGTGAAGTTCCATAAAGCTGCTGTAAAACAACAGTTAGAGGTCAATATAAAATGGATATAAAGTTTCGGTGTAAGAAATTTTATGTTCATTACTATTTAACAGCAACCATTAAGCTAATGACAAGCACATATCAAGTGTGGCATGTTATTGTATCGTAACTTTAATGACAAAGTCAACAACAAGGGAAATAATATTCTATTATTTTATGGACTTGAATTTACACGTGGCAAGTATAATACCGCTAATAAACTAAAAAAATTACGTAAACAGTAAAAGACAGCGAGTTTATCGAAAACAAAAACATCGAATTCAATGAACTCATTCCCGATTCTAAGTGGAGTATTATTGATAACTACAAAACTAATTTCAGGTGGGTATAATAAGAATAATTAGTGTTGCCAAGCACTTATAGAATTAATTGCGTTTAAAGTGATTTCTTAATGTAAACGAGATATGTATATCATTCATTCATCATCATCATCATCATCATCAGCCACATGACGTCCACTGCTGGACATAGGCCTCCCCCATTGACTTCCATAAAGACCGGTTGGAAGCGGCTCGCATCCAGCGCGTTCCTGCGGTCTTTATTAGGTCGTCTGTCCACCTTGTGGGTGGACGTCCTACGCTGCGCTTGCCGGTCCGTGGTCTCCACTCTAGAACTTTGCAGCCCCATCGGCCATCGGTTCTGCGTGCTATGTGCCCTGCCCACTGCCACTTCAACTTGCTAATCCGCTGGGCTATGTCGGCTACTTTAGTTCGCCTACGGATCTCCTCATTTCTGATTCGATCTCGTAGGGAAACTCCGAGCATAGCCCTCTCCATAGCTCGTTGTGCTACTTTGAGCTTACTAAGAAGGCACATAGTCAGAGACCACGTTTCGGCGCCATAAGTCATCACTGGTAACACACACTGGTCGAAGACTTTCGACTTGAGGCACTGAGGTAATTCGGACGAGAAAACGCTGCGCAGTTTTCCGAACGCTGCCCAGCCGAGTTGGATTCGACGATTGACCTCTTTCTCGAAGTTGGACCTACCTAATTGGACTGCTTGTCCTAGGTAAATGTACTTGTCAACAACTTCAAGAACCGAGCTCCCAACTGATATTGGGGTGGGCACAACATGGGCATTCAACATTACCTTCGTTTTGTCCATGTTCATTTTAAGACCCACCCGTTGAGAAACTCGATTGAGGTCTTCGAGCATTGTGCTGAGTTCCTCCGACGACTCTGCCATGACCACTCATTCATTAATAGATGCAAAATACTATGCATTACTAATATTATTGCATTATTTTATGGAGTCGAATTTACACATGACAAGTAGAATGTCGCTAATAAACGGGGATTTAAAAAAAAGAGCACGTAAATAGTAATATTCAGCGAGTTTTTAACAACAAAAACATCGAATATATCGCGTTTGAATCGATCTTGGTATAAACGGGATAAATTATATATTTAATAGAAGCAAAAAAACTATGCATTAGTTGGAAGTGTTGCCAGATAGCTCATACAATAAGCTTATACAAACGTTGTTACTCTGGCCACACTGACGTTGATATTTTACAACTGGCTAGGCAACAATAAATAGTAAAAGCAATAGTTTTTATTACCTGCCGTTAACAGTCTGGATATTGTTTACATCTTGTGTAATAAGGGTAACATTACATTATGTCGCCCAACGATAAAACTTTACGACGACGGTTGTATTACATATATTCAATATAAATCGCATATAGTTACAATATTTTTACATTATATTGCTCTGCAAAAACTTATTATACAATAGAACTACTAACATTTAGAAAAAGTAAAACAGGTTTATTTTTTATTCAGTTCAATATATACATATGTAAATCTAACATAAATGGCAAGTTCAGGGTATAGTGCAAAATGTAATTGAATCTTAAACGAGTTGTTCCATAATTTCTCCAGGCAGCTGCGGAGAGCGCGTCCTGCCGAAAGCGGCCTAAATACGCAGCCTTGGAGCCCCAATACAACTTTTTCCCTATTGCGCTGGAGACTTGGCAGCTGGAGCGCGGATGCTCAGGTTTTGGTGCGTGAATTAGGGCAACGCATAAGAGATCAGTGTGGTGACCGTTGTTTCGGCTCGATCCTGATGCAAAAGCAAGTTGCTATCCAGCGCGGAAATGCAGCCTCATGGGTTCCTTTGCACCAGGTTCAGTCAGGGGCGGGTTTTTTTTTTTTACTAAATGTCGCTAAAGTTCAGGCTGATTGACATTTGTAATTAACTTTTTAATATTATTGTTTTTAAAATAAAATTTAATTGAATCTTAAAATTAATTTTATTGGGCATTTAATTTCCAGCCATTGCAACTAAACTAGCCAGTTGGTGTACTTGGTTATTATAATTACCGTCATCAGTATATACAAGTAGATAATGTTTCTATAAACAAAGGCGTATAATAAGTAGGTCTTGATGGATATAGCAACTATGATGCAAACGTGCAAGTAAAAGAACCAGTAGCTAATGCAATTATTAGCATGTTCGTAAACACAAAACCTGCTCCAGCTTGTTGAGTAACCGACACCAAAGACAGGTAAACTTTATTTATATTTATAAACTTTATATATATAAACTTTATAAGAAGTATATGCAAATCTGTGCTACAGTGGAAATATAAAGCAATAAAAAAAATATTGAGACTTTTTTAGTATTTATACGTAGGGCCTTAAGTTGCAATGACATGATGACGAAACCTAGACAAAGAAACAACGAACTTAAAATAGTACCTACTTTCTCATCAAGTTCTAAAATTTAATAAAATTGTTGACTATCAAACAATAAACATACATACATATGTATGTATGCGATTGAGGTAAATTTAAATAATGAAAACAAATTATAAATACACTATGCAATCATATAACGAGTTTCATAAATAACAGACAGCTTTAGTAAAACATATTTTTCAAGATTAAGTAGACTTAACAAACCTGTGGCTACCGAGACAATTCCAGGAAGTCACTGAAAATAATATCGTACTAAGCTATGTATCGGCTTAATACATAAGAAGGTTCAATACAGTAAGAGCAATACTCGGAATCACATTAAAAATATATCTAATACCTTTAAGCGAGCAATTTTTGTATCTGAATCTCGGAAAAGACTCCAACGAATTTCATGAAATTTAGTATGCCGGGGGTTTCGGGGGCGATAAATCGATCTAGCTAGGTTTTATTTTTAGAAAACGTCGTTTTATCCGTCTTCAGGCAATGGAAAACCGAACAAAGCTCGGTTATCCAGGTGCTAGGTACATAAATAAGAATACATGAATGAAAGTAAATACTACAAAACGCAACGTAGTTATCAGTCGTACGATTTATATCAAAATTAATCTACCTATTAATATGTATAATCGATACAACGTTATGACGACAATGATAATAATGTTAATGTGGTATGTAATTCTTATCCATACTTCCTTATTATTCTTACTAATATTATAAACTAGCTTACGTCCGGGACTCCGTCCGCTCCGTTCTGTTAGAAATTAACATTGACAAAGCCTACTATAAGGTGGCTCATTACGTGGAAGACAGGAATATATGGTTGTTGTAGCTTCTCTCTGCACTTGCATCCCCCTGGCTAAGTGACAATTGTAGTAAGCATAATGTATGTATTAATATTTATTACTGTAAATTGTAACCTAATATGAAAAGAAAGATCCACAAAAAAAATGCCTTGCTGAGTTTCTTGCCGGAGTCTTCTCAGTTGAAGTGTAATTACGAGCCTGTGGTAGATTCAAACATGTAACTTAACGTTCATAAGTGCCTTATCAGGGCCTAAACTGAATAAATGACTTTTGATTGATTGATTTGATTTAACATACATATACTCGTATATGCTATATATTATAAGCAATAGTCATGAAACATGTGTTTTTTTTTATGATTAGATTAAGACAAAGGATACTTTTCATCCCGGAATAATGTTCTATAAGACACATCTATACCAAATATCAAGTGGATTCGCTCTGTCGTTCGTTTTTTGATAATCCCACATGAACCTAACATTTTTTTGAAAGCATCCTACATGTGAATCTAGGTAATAAAACTATATGGTGTCCCAATTTTCATCCAAATCTGTTTAGCCGTTTTTGCGTGATTGAGTAACAAACATCCAAACTTTAAGATCTGTAATATTAGTAGGATACGATACGATAAGTTTGTTGCTGTAGCAACAAACTTATAACTAAACAGATTTGGATGAAAATTGGGACACCAGTACAAAAGAAAGATTTTTTTTATAAAGAGTTACTTAGAGAATCGAAAAGTGACATACACACACACTGTTGAAACAGTGGGCCGCAGGCTAGTTTAGTAACGTATATATGTGATATTAAATTCGCTAATCCCAAAAGTAAATTAAAAAAAATGCAATAATATAGGAAAAGAAAATAAATATCTCAAAATCAAAACTTATCGGAATATCGAGACACGGTGCCGAGGATTATAGGATGTGAAAAGTAGCGCAAAGCTGCAAGTTATGAAATCTCCGATGGAATGGACATTCTGCGGGAAATTGAGCGAGCGAGCGTTGAGATTGCTTTTAAATCGCATTATGCTTGCAGCGACTCGTCGTTCGGTGCAGTCAGTCGTCACACGATCAACTCGGCGGTAGGTGCCGTGCTAATTGGACTCATTTGGACGTTTCCCCTATACTGAATTTTAGTTTTATTAATTATTGTAGGTTATATCGGGAGTGCCTAGTGTCAAATTAAGAGCAAGCTAAAAAAGTTTGTACCCTTAATTTCGCTCAACATTAGCAGAATCCTCAACGTAGCAATGGATTGATTTAGCACAATTTTTCACTTCACTTTAGCGATAATAACATGTGCAAGTAAAACAAAAGGCTTGAAGTTTTCGAGAAAAGAAAGGGGGTTTTGTATGCAGAAATTAGATGATAAAGAAAGCCTTTTTCGAGCATAGAGAATAGACATTCAATAAGCGATAACGCTAAAAGAAAAACGAAACATTTACATTGTACATAATTGACATAAGCTGTCGATATGTCACGTGGACAGTTAATTACAATCCCTTACAATTTTGGTTTTTCTATTAGTTACTACTATTCAAATCATATATAGCCCTCACGTGACGTATTATCACGTGATAATTGAATTTTTCATAATAATAATTATAATTTGGTGTAATATTTAAAAAAGTTTTTGTAATGCGTAATGTTATAAAAATAAAATAGGTACAGTATGTGTTTAATATTAGATGTTTGTGTTGCATATTAGATAAACGATTGTTGATCAATGGGAGATATTTATAATTACCTACGTTGTTTACAAATTAAGTTACAATATACGATATATGTAATCGATTATTGACAAAGCCTACTATAAGGTGGCTCATTACGTGGAAGACAGGAATATATGGTTGTTGTAGCTTCTCTCTGCACTTGCATCCCCCTGGCTAAGTGACAATTGTAGTAAGCATAATGTATGTATTAATATTTATAACTGTAAATTGTAACCTAATATGAAAAGAAAGATCCACAAAAAAAAAATGCCTTGCTGAGTTTCTTGCCGGAGTCTTCTCAGTTGAAGTGTAATTACGAGCCGGTGATAGATTCAAACATGTAACTTAACGTTCATAAGTGCCTTACCAGGGCCTAAACTGGATAAATGAATTTTGATTTTGATTTAAAAAAATAAGATACCTAATTCTTGAAACAAAAACTCGAAAAATTAAAAGGCACACACAACAGTTGATAAAAGTGCAGTGTCAAAAACTTTATCTGATACTTAGAATAAACAAA
This sequence comes from Biston stratarius, assembly GCA_950106695.1. Classification (NCBI taxonomy): domain Eukaryota; kingdom Metazoa; phylum Arthropoda; class Insecta; order Lepidoptera; family Geometridae; genus Biston; species Biston stratarius. Next base: position 14,614,206 of record OX467111.1, read on the forward strand.
AACTATACGTTCACTTCGCATCATAAAAAAATGCAGAAAAAACTTTCCCCTATCGTCTGTTTCCTCTACTTTTAACAAAAAAAAAAAACTTAAATAACGTTTGAAACCCATTAATAATAATATAAAGGAGTGTTATTACTTTAGATATTTTTGAACGGTTTATTCAAAATTGATAAAGTTAAAATATAAAGCAAAAATTAGATATCCCATAAAACAATCCGTTAAATAAAGATACATATGTGCAATAACCTACATAGAACCGTGTTTAGATCGTAGCGGTAAATATAATTATATCTAATTTGATGATCGGTGGATAATTTGAGAAATTAGCAAAACATGGATATTGATGGATCATTATCATTAATCAAACAAACAAAAACATACATACTGCGAGTTTTTGTTTCGAGTCAGTGTCGACGGGGTCACCTTTTGAGTAACATTCGCATGCAGCATCTGCCGTGCATCGTGATCATGCTATTTTATGACACGTGGTATTTAACCCGTGCAGTTCTGTGTTAACGATTTTAAAACATACCTACTTCTTTTTTTAAAATAAATTGAAGCAGACATTTTTACGAAGTAATCCGAATTGTAGCTACGGTAAGCCTAGTTGGAAGACTGACTGTCATTCTGGAAGTCCTGGGTTCAAATCTCATGACACACACCTGCATGTCTCGTCTAAGTTATGCGCGTGGCACATTCAAACCGTGAATGTAAACATCTTAGGAAACCTGCATTTTTGAGAGCTCTTAATGATCCTGAAGGCGTGTGGTCTCTGCCAGTGTTGTGGATCATGGATTTACCCTTCACAGTAGGATAAGACATGCGCCCAGCATCGGCATAGTTAAAAAAACAGGGCATACCAGAAATCTGAACCAGAAAATATTACAACAAAAATAAGAACACGGTAACAAATGATGTATCGATGAATGCCAACCATCATCAACTTTTTATTTAAATGTAAATGTAATGTAACGAATGACACCCTCTTCTGATGGTAAGAGATAACATAACCAACAGATATATAACATGACCATTGCAGCGCTACACAGAACTTTGAGTACCAAAACAAAGTCCAGGACATCTTTGTTTTGGCGCTCATTACTTTGAAACTTTCGATGAATAGCCTCAACAGTCCTGTAATGTCGCTAGCTGCAGTAATGTTCACACACTACTGCAGAATATCTAGTACTGCGGTGATATCTACCCAAACGACCTTCTGTTAAAGAGATCTACCACCAGAAAAAATAAACTGATATATAAATACGAGTAAAATTTGTAAATAAACAGTGGAAGACACAACTGAGCAAAGCTTGTACTAAAGGAACCAAATATGCATGAGATATGACAATTACCTATACATTTATTTATTTAATTAAATTATTTTTAGTGATAATGTAATGATGCATTTTACTACTTACCAAACGTGTGTTAGACTGCTGGACATTGTGCAAATGTATAATAAGGGATATACCTAAATAAAAATTAATTATTGTTAAAGTTTTACAAATCGTAACATTGTAAAATACATGTTTAACATGTAAGAAGTAGAAATTAAATTAACTTTGAAGTCAGGAAAACATTGCGGATAAAGAAAATAAACGCTTCTACTCGCGGAATTATGAAGAATGCAAATGTCTTCCTTACATAGAACTGCGCGTTAAAAACCTGACCCAGCGACCATTGTGCAAGAATATAGACAAAGAACAGATAAGTTATTCAATGGACATAACCGGAAAGCTTAGCACAAGGTGTTAGGTGCACACCTGCCTTTTATAGGACCTTTATGTGTTGTCACTAATGATTATTGTAGATGTTCTAATGTAAGACATTCTTATTACAGCTAATCCACTTCTTTATAACCAAAAAGAAATTGGTAAAATACCGTGTATATTAATAATGCCGAAGACTTAATTGTAATAAGATGGGGTAGTAATAGTTATTTTACATGACGTATTATGTATATTTAATGGAGATTAATGGCGAAGTATCAGCTTTAATGGCGGTGGTGAATATAAAGAATATTTTAATAAAGAAATGTTGCTGAATGATCTTATTTTATAGATCGATAATAAACGATTGTATTTAGTCGTAATTGCCTTAACATTAATCTATTTTTTTAAAGCAATTTGACATATATCCAGCTATATATAACATTTTATAATTTTTATGAGAATACTGTAATTGTTATGGGCTTCCCCTGCAGTATTTATTATACAAGGAAATTGAATTATAGGACTTGATAAAATATGACGTGTTTCCATGTGCTTGGAAATATTAACTCTGTCATACGTGACGTTATTAAATTACCTACACCACGGTAATTTCTGGAACAGCATTCATTTTAAATCAATAAGTTAGTTTTTTGTAAATTCTTCTAATTAAATTATAATCCAATATTTATTATCGCATGTTATTCATCCGCCAAACGAGTTAATTAGCAACAAAGAGAAGGAATGTACGGAAGATTCGGAGATCTCGGGTTAACAAACGCGTTAGCAGCGGGAGAAACTTCACCAAAAATACGTAGGTAGTTGTTACTGCATACCGGTTTTGTCATATTATTATTAATGCCCAGAAAATCTTCGGCAGACGCACAAAAAACAGCCGCACCTTCTATACAAAACGTCCCCCCGGGCGAAAGGGCGACTTCCATTGTTAATTTTTATAAAAAGCTGTAACTTTTTGTGATGCTCCACGGCGTACATTTTTTACGATGTGAAACAAAAAACGCCAAAGATGAGTAGCATACTGAGCTTCACGCAACGATTAATATTACGGTACCAGGGAAGCAGCGAGTGTCCCGAGGCCGCGGCACTCCCGCACGTACGCATGGTGTTTTAGGAGCGAGGTCGGGATAATCACCTCTGTCGGTGGTGTAGCATAACTTGGCATCCCCGGTGGGCGGTGCGAGGTCAGCTCCCGGCCGTTGCACTGCACATCCTGGGCACGTCACACACTGCACATCACTGTCGGCAGGCACTGCACTGTCACCGACGCGGCACGGACGGTACTCGGCACGGACGAGTCGCGAGCACACGAGCGGCGTACGCTATCAGCAGCGATGCATTGGCAGCGGCGGTGTGCGCGCGCTCCCGGCCGCGCAACAGCTGACGGGAGGGCCCCCGCCCCGCGCCCGCGCGCGCACCCGGTGCGTGCGCTTCCCCCCGCACCGCTCGACGTGCTCCCGCCGCCCCTCGCCCCTCTAATCCATTATTTACGGGCGGACGACCGGTTTCAGGCGCGTTCGTTCTACCGCGCCTCGCCACGACGATCTTTCAAATTTTAATGCCCTTCCTATGTCCGGCCTCCAGGCAGATAAGATTAAGCATTCAGAACTGGCCGATACTGAAGCCACGAGCGACGGCATTACTACAAACAAAACAGTTAAAATACAAATTAATCCAGCTGAGACTGAAACTGCTACAGTAGACAATACTTCACTCGAAGATATGGAAGCCCGTAAATGTGTAATGCAGGTAATTAATATGAGAGCGAAGGAAGGTGAACGAACCTCGGTTAGACTTGGACTGGTCTGAAAGCACTTACACGCATAATCCAAAGTTTATACTCCGTTGTGAGCCGCAAATACACTTTTGAAGCAGTAAATCACCATACAAGTCATAAAATTGTTGTACAAACAGAATTGAAAAATAAATTGACTAGGAGCATATACACTCTTGAAGAGTTTTCAGTTCAAGACGAGGGTCATAATATAAAGTTTCTAACTGTGCATACATATGTAGCTTCAACCCACATAAAATTTTCACGAAGTTTGGTGACCCCCGTCTTAGACTCGCTTTATCTGAGCATTTATCTTATTTCCGTGAAAACAATTTAAAAGTTATGCCTTATCTTCCGATTCCAAGAATGTCGTTAGTAATTTAACTGCAACAAAAAATATAAGTAATTTAACGAATCTGATAGCAGTTTTAATATTTAATTTTAAATCTAATTTGCTTTATATCTCAACGGATTAAGACCGTGGTTTGAGCAAGAGATAACATTCGATCATTAAGACGTAATCCACGTACTACATCGTAACATCTACGTGGGGGATATAAAACCGTAAATAGAGCAAAATATAAATCTATGACTGATCACCACCCGCATCGGGTCGGACGTTTACATCAATGGCTAACGCGAAACATATTAGATACCGCAAAAAATAGGAAGATGCAAAGTTGCAGTTGCGCGAAGGGGTCCACACGACGACCGCAGGGCATTCGATAGTGTTCCATTACACCAGTTCTCCGTAGCCGTAACCGGCGACTGCGTTCTGTGCAGGATCCATTTTCGGTCGACAGCCATAGAAATCTCGTAGTTCGCGGAACTTTGTTACCTGTGGTGCGTCGGCAGCGCAGCGCCAAGGTGAATGTTCGGGCCAAGGACGGCCCGGGGCGGCGGGGCGGGCCGCGCTTCCTCCCCGCGCACACACCCGCCTCTCCCCCGAACCAGAGTAAAAACGCTCCAAACCTTTAAGAGTCGGTCGGTGAAACCCAGCAAAAAAGGGCCCGACGGAACAAATAGAAAACGGTCGGTCCCAAAAAAAGAATACAAATAACAGGGGTCTCGGATATCAGAAATAGTTAGGTTCTCTTTGGGTAGATGTCGAAATAATGAGGAGTTCGCATGTCACCTGCGCCTACGCAGACGGGTCACGCACCGCGAGCGCGAGTTCCTATGTGATGTAATAGTCTAACGATAAAAAACGGCTAACGGAAGAGGCGCGGGACCGGCCGCATCGCCGATGACGACTTACTAATCACCTGGCACGATAGTTATTTTATAATTTCACAGCTTCGCCGAGTGACGAGCCTGTCCACGGTGACATTAATATTCCAGAGATAAACATCTCAATTCAATTATTCATGTGTCTCTTTTCTATTCCCGAGACGTACCCCGGCTAGGCAGTGATCTTTTTGCAGGCACGTCGTAGAAGCAAGGTAACATGCCAAGCCCAGGCTAGGAAGCGCCTAGTTGTGCGACCGGTCCGCCTCTGTACATTATAATAACTTCCCCATTTGAAAAACTTGCTCTGGAATAACAACCCGGTAGAATATTCTCTAACGACATACCCTTTAAAATGCTCTATCAGATGAACATTTCATTGCGTACCTCTCCAGGAAAAACACGGTTCGGATTCTCTGCGTGTCGAAGATGTACAAGTAAGACGTTATTTTCCCTGGTAGCAATAATAATCAATATTAATGGTCAATCTATTAACTCCTATCGGTTGGTGTGTCGTGAGACAATAGGAGTCACCCCGAGTGCGGTTATGTGATCGGCCTATTGGGAACATTACATCACGGAACATAAATAGAATCTCCTGGAGTGTGGCTATAGTGTACTCGCGTACACAGTACAATGCGTGCAAGGAGGCGTAACACTCTACGCTGCTCTAGCGAGTGCCTTTCAACGAGATAGAAAGGGACGAGGCAGTGTTACAGTTAAGCAGGAACTCTATTTATATGCAAATATAACCTCGGAGTCAACACCTGTTTGCGTATTCTCGCCGCTGCTCGCCGTTTCGCTTTGCGGCAACCCTGTCTCCGTCGGTCATATCCTTTAGATATAATAAAAGAATATAACTTAGCAAAACGTAAAAATCAATTTCGATTTGAAAATGATCCTTATTTGCATATTCCGGAGAAATTGTAGTATGAAGTTCTCAGCAAATATTTGGTATTCCGTTACCAGTTCTCGTGAATGGTCTTTTATTGTTCTGACCAACTCGACCCTTTTTGCTTTGGTATCATTAAGACATTCATTAGGCAAAAATAATTATGAATCTACAATTACACACACAGCACGTTGTCGTAAGTTATGTACATGTAGATTGTATTTGTGGTCTCCTAGGGATAAACTTCAAAAATATCGCAAGGAAGTTTTGTATTCAATTACGATGGATAATACATGTATATATTATCAGAATAATCATGTTTTATTTATATCTATGTTATAATCAAAGGTCGATATGCAGTCTCTTCCAGGAATGACTGGTTTATTCTAGGTTTGAACAAGGCTTTTCATCAAACCCCGAAATAAATTCTAATTTCGGCCTTTGACCAAAGTATTTTAGTCAAACCTAGAAGTACCTAACTTTTCAGTTAAACATCAAACGTAAAATACTCGGGCTTTGCCTAGTCGATCCTAAGAGCTACTAAGGCGACTCGGTAAAACGTCGATTCGTACTGCACTTGTTACATTCCCAGCTTCGATAGAGCCAAAATAAAAATAATAATCATATAAGATAAAACAGTTGATGGTTTATACAGAGTAAGGACGAAACACGAAATAATAAACACACTTTTCTAGGAATCAGATACAAAGAGAATTTTCCTAATTTCGAAGATGTGCCCTACGTTTAGCTATCTCTAAGACAAATCAATTCAAAAGATTCGAAGTTTGGTGGCCACTGTAATAAAAATGCTCTTTGAAATTATGCAAATGTAAAAATACAAACGTATTGTGCAATTCAAAATGCCATAACGCATCACCTTGTCAATATAAAGACTATTGTTTTTTACTGTCATCAATCTTAATTCAAAATAAGAATAAAAAAATAATTACTTTTTCGGATTTGTCAATTGATTAATATTGAAACAATAAACATTAAAATTAAGAAATGTCATTTTATTATACCTAATCTAACAAAATAACATATTCCAATACTTTACTGGGGTCTGACTGGTCAAACCCCGATTTCATGAAGGTGAGTTTCGGCGTTTGACTGTATTAATTAGTCTCTCCTAGGTTAGACAAAAGTAAGTTAGTCAAACGTAGAAAAACGTCATTAATTTGGATTTTGACTAAGATTTTATGTCAGACCTGAGGTTGGACTAGTCAAACCTAGGAACGTCAGAGTTTCGATGTTTGACTACTTGATGTTTGATGTGTGTTAGGGTCTATACATATACATATTATGTAGGTATATTTAAACTGATGTTCAAACAATACGTGTCAAAAGAGATCACACTCAGAGGGGTGATGATGTTTCTGTTATCATTATCAATATAGAAATTTTAAATTAGGTTAGTTAAATTAGATAACCCTTGTTTGGACATCAGCAAAAAAAAACATGATGTATTTTAAGGTTCTATACAAAATTCTATTCGGTGAAAGATGGATTATGATAACATAAAACCAGAAGACTATACATACATACTTTTATTCACTAAAACAACAGTGAATGGTGACGAGCTAATTTAATAGATTGAGACTCATCTTCGTTACATCGACATTTACTATATTTTTAAATTTGCAAATAAAATTATTTATCAGAGCAAATTTGATTTAACGCAGTCATCAAGATTAGTCAATATGTTTTACTCGTATATGATTGATTTGTATGTTAACCCACGATATAACATGGTTGAACGGTTTTCGTTTTAAGTGAATAGCTTAGTAGATTCAATTACTTGAAATCTACACAACGTATTCATAATACACAAAACTAAATCTTTGAAACAAAATCTATCAAGCACATTGACAATGCTCACATTGTTCCGCGGACTGTTCTTTCCATATTTCCCTTGCGGTTTAGCCGTCACATCTTTCCATTAACGTCATATATTGTCCGTCCCCACCGGCTGGGTCCAGTGAGGTATTAGAGCAGGTTTCGGCGGCAGCCTGACTATTTATCATACTCGGAGCGCGGGTCCTGAGTGCGTTCCTGTGTCGTCCTCGCCGACTGAGATACGGTCTGCAGACTTGTTTATTTTGTTTACATGTGTTATTTTGCAGTTTGCAGCGTCGCCGTCGGGGGATAGTGTTATGAGATCCGAATTAAAAAGTTAATAGAGTTGACTTTTAAAGAATTTACTTTTGCAAAAAACGAACTAAAAGATTTATGTCACTGAAAAAGTACCGTCTATTTTTTCATATATTGTGTATGTCTTTTACTCGCAGACTTAACTACAAGAGTTACTTTGTGTAACATCCGCACTTGTTAGCTAGCTGCTAATTACATATGGTTTCTGGTGTCTCCATTTTATTAGTCCCCTTGAGGGATTGGTGTCTCATTCTAATTTCGTGCTGCCATCTGAGACTACAGGCGATATGACACAAATATCTCCTTTCTATCTACAGTATGAACAGAATGTTTTTGTAACATATATTCAAACTTTACCAGTCAGGAATTCCTAGTTAATAATGTCTTGTAATGCGTTAAAATAATCCTTTCATATTATTATTAGTGGTAGAGTACAACTGCGGATGTTCCACCCCTTTCGAAATTACTCAACTGCCAATCAGTATTGTGGAATACGGTCAATATTTATATGGGTGTGTGTGTACACTTCTTTTGAATGTAGACAATATTTAAAGTGAAATTACTAAGCATGAAGGAACAATCTTAACAGTTACGAACGCAGTGCGATGTTGGGCAGGATTTGGAACTGGCCGAGTCAAACATGCTTACATGTCGATTTGTGTCTCACATTTAGATGGAATTAATGCGTTTGAATAAAATGCAGTTGTTTGCCGTACGCGGTGCGATGCCCAAAACTACCTTTCTCGCCCTTTGATGCAATTGCATTTGCACAATTAGTACGATGCGCTTGTGAAGGTTTCGAACGTCCTCATTGTACCTAAGACGAGCTACACAGTTTATTGCATTTTCAAGGTAAGATAATGTGAAAATAGATAATAAAGCCGAACAAACTGATCTACGTAATGTAGATTGTAAGACAAACGTGGCCGTGCGCGCCAACGGGTTAAAAACACAGTTATGTTACAAGTGTTATTCAGATATATACCTAATCGATTCCGGGTCGAACAGATTTTGAATGATTGATTTGAAAAGTCTTTTACTTGAAAAGCAGTATCGAAGGAATCCTTAGAGGCTGGGTGTGTGATGTGTTTGACGTCGACTATATGGCACATAATTACTTTTAGAGTGCCAATTATTAGTATTACAATGTTTTCCACTTTGATGCATCGGACACGCACACTAGCCAACCTCATTATGCGTCGGTCAAACTTCATAATTTGTGTACAGACACGGACTTAGTATTTACTTGATGAAATATGGCGCTTTCGACGCGAGCTCCTTAATAGGCGGTGATTAAATCTTCTACAGACTCCGGTGGAAGTGCTCTTCTTCGGTCGGGTAGTAACGGAATAATAAAATGTTGCGCTTTGATGTTTCGTCGAAGGCCACAGTCGGGTGGCCGAAGCGAGCAAGAGGGTGGAAAATCACCCGCAGCGTCTCGTTTCCGACGCGACTCGAGGCAGCGTCGGCGCCGCGACAGAGGGCGGTTTATCTCAAGCGACGACGCCTCTAACGCCTGACCTACAAAGTGGCATCGACGCTCTTTATATCCCGTAAATATTTTGTTACACTTCCTCTCGCAGATAGAATATTTATGTCGGGGGGTTCTTTCGCGATTAGAATCCCGTTTTTGAGTATCGGGACCGCTACTGGCTTATTTCGTTCCATATGGATGTGTGCATAATTTAACACTCCGAGATGCATCAGAAGGAATTGGTGAGGAGGATTATGTGGGAGATCCGTTGGGGTTCGTTTGGGGCCCTTGTCAAGTTCAAAGTACAAAACACAAAAGCCTGTTTGCATAAAGCCGAGTAAGGCCACACACGACGTTATGTGCTAATTAAAACGTCATGAAGTTACAGAGTTGCTTCCAATTTTCACTTTTGATTAACGTTTTATTGTGAAATATTAATTAGCTCGTCAGTGATAGAAAATGTGATTGTGTTTATGTTTGCGTATGTGCGTGTGTCTCTTTCTTTCTGTCTCGTTGATCTTTCGGTGATGTACCTTGCTGTCCCATGCGAATCATAGCCTTAACTTCAAAATCTTATAGTGTAAATATTAATATGAAGCTCAATCGCAAGTCGCAGCTGAATCGTAGAATTCGCTCGAATAGAACGACGTTCATTCAGCCGCAATACAATCCGGTTAAACGTGAACCCGCCGTAAAGTCTTGTTTTTGACTGCAACATATGAACTGGTTTCGTAGCAACGATAGAGCTACATTATTATGCTTGATCGAAGAAAAGAGCAATGCCAGGCGTTGACCGGGTGGATGATATTGCGGCGACGTCGGCGACAATTTACCAATCAATCGGCCATTGGGACGGATTGTCTAACTGCCCGCCACTCCTACATACAACGACACTACAACATGTCAACAATATTTTACCCTAAATAGAAAATTGGGAAGAAAAATCCATGCAATAAATAGTCAGTTTTATGACGGGGATAGGCGAGTCACTGACCTTTAAAAAACTGAAGCTTTTTTTAAATAACGCAGTCCATATCATTGCAGCGATACTCAGAACTTTGAGTAGCAAAATAAAGCCCAGGGTATCGTTTGGTTTGGCTCTCGATACTACTTTCGACGTTAGTTTCAACAGCCCTGTAATTTCGCTAGTAACTGTACCCTTCAAACCGGACTCATGTATTGAACGCTTGAACTTACGAATGGAAAACCGAGTAAAACCTATACTATTTGATTAGTATATGGAGATGTTTCTACCGGAGAACGCTATACGAATCAGAGAAGAAATTCTCTAAATTCACACGAAAAGCGCTCAAGGCGGAAGTGCGCTCATAAAGAAATAATTATAAAGTAGTATACACGCCGTTACAAGGTGCTACGTCCTTTAACAATATTCCAGAATATTAAACAAGTTAAATATTCATGTGACGGGATGCAAATAGGGGCTTGTTTCTGGCTCAGGTGCCTGTTTCCTCAGCTGTAAGGCCGAGATTTAAATATTTCCCCCTTAACTCCGTTTTTTTGCTTTGAAAAAGCTTTATTGATGTTGACACTGCATTATAAGGAACTCGTAAAAATGGAATTAGAAAAAATGGTTTTTAATGATAAATTTTAAGAATGTATCGACAAAGCAAAATACAATGGAATGTGACAAAGGATGTTTTTTTTTTTTTCTTTTCAGCTGCTACTATAACGATATAAAGTATTACTTAATGTCTTGTTCAAGAAAGTTCTTGGTTATATCTATCTTTGCTACTATAATGATATAATCAATTTAACATAATTAGGTTAAAAATCTCCGAGATAACAGATTTTAATAAATAATCCACTTCATCGCTTTAAACTCGTAAGTCGCAAAAAGTGTCGCAGGACAACAGACAGACTTTTTACTTTCTAGTTTAGCCGCTCCATTTAATCAGGTTGAAGTAAATCGCCACAGTTACTGTATTTAATAAATTAAACTCGTTTTAAGGCACATGGACTGACTAATGTTCCATTAGTTTATTCGACGTAAACTAAAAAACTGTGGAGTAGTTAAATAGTAACTAGAAATACTTAGCGAACCCTTTTGTTTGTAAACCTTTTTAATAATATAATTAACTTTATATTAATTAGTCTACGTAATTGTTACTAAGATTAATATCTATTAGTGGTGAGGTGTGTGAAGTTGAAAGATGTGCAACTACCTATATGAATTTATATAAATGTCTGCTATACCTACCATATCTACTGCACGGTTGAGTTACCTGTTCTAAATTTTTATTCAGTAAATACATTGGTAAACCCCGGACTAAGAATTTAACAAAACAATATTGTCATTCTGTTTGTATCAAACTCTCTACGAGGTTGCACATTTTGGCAGTGTTAAGCTCAAAAAGGGGTCGTTGTACTCATAATTATAAAAAACTTTTCCTATGGCACCGATCCGGAAACTACAAAAAACAGCTTTTTTATAATAAATAAATCTACGTTCGGCTCTGGAAAGCGACGGTGCGGCCGAGGATGGAGCAAACTGATCTAGAAGAAATCTATTCCTCTAGTCTTAAAAACGTCCTAACATATTATCATTTACCCTCAACGAAGTGTATGAAATATTTGGGATTTCAATGTTAATCCTACAAAAAAAAATGTCACATCGACGAGTACAATGACCTCTTTTCATTTCAATACAACCGTTCCACGTAACCCTACGCTGTACTTATGATGGAATACGGCACCAAAATATCTCACTGAGCCGTATTTGAACACAAACGGCAAAATGTCAATATCGTTGTTGCCCATCTGGCAGCTAACATTTTTTCATTGTCAGTTATAAGCATAACGTAAGTATACATGTATGTATGTACTTACTGACATTTACATACATTGTATAGTCATTTAGCCGTATAGCTGTACCGTGTATAGGGAAACGCTCGCCAAAGCTGCGGGCTCGACGATAGAGCGGAAGTGCACTCTCATCTCCTGCTTTCTATTTATAAACTGCAAGCACCACTAGCTTCCATAGTTACAGTCTGTGAGACGACCCAAGTTGTTAACAATAATTCTCATAATAACTATAACACGATATTTAACGCTAGCAAAATAAAATATCGTGATAATTATAGCGGGAATGATAACTTTCTTAAAAATCGACAACTTTATGACTACGGAATGTGGATTAAACATTTCGTTAAAATAATTGAAAATTTCGTATTAAATCTTAAATACTTATTTTATCAGCTATGAATGTGGGACGGTATATTGAGTGGGTAGAGTCAAAATTATTTCAACTTTATTTTACCAAGTTCAGCCATCGTATTATATTTATGACAATGTCACTTGCCAAGTCCGATCTCTAAACCGTCATTAATCTAGATATCTACTTTAAGTTCTTCTGCGAGAACTTAACATTGCACGTAAAAAAATAGAAGAAAAAAAACGTGTCAAAATTATATCAGTTGATCATTTGGGGGGTGAAGTTACTCACGTCCGTAGGACTTACCATCTTTTCCTAGACCCACCCTACACGTGCCCCCCGGGTGGTGCCAAACGAGTAACAGGGCTTAACCAGCTATGCCCAACGCCGAGCAACAGGCGGCGGTAAATAACCTGTCATTAGGCCTTCGCAGACCTTTGAGGACTAAATAACCTAAAAAAAGAGCGACGGTAGTGCCGTGGGAAAGTGCTGCTGTAAAATCTCCCAAACCCCTTTTAAAAATATGGAAAAGTTTAATAATGAAGAATGTGATATGTCATGCAATCCGGCTAACCCCCGGCGCTCTCTGGTACCCGGGTCAGAGAGTGTGAAATTGGCTACCGAAGACTACGTGGATGTGGGTAACCAGGCGTCTACGTCAGTGAATGTTACTGGAAAACGATTTGTTCAACAAGCTTTCCACCCTAGTTTGTTTATGAATAGACCAAGAAGTCAATCCCTTGGAAATAAACCACAGCTTGAAGCTGCCAACACAGTCTCCTTAACAAAAGGACAGAAAAGTCAGACACCAACAAATAACACCAATAACACACCTTGTCCTCCCGAATGGCAAAGAGTGCCAATAGCTAGAGGCAACAAGCGAAAGAAGTTATCGCAGTCGCCATCTCCTGAAACAATCAAAACCACCAATAGATACAATGGCCTACAGATAGATCTGACAGAAGATGAGCCCAAATACAAAGAGAAACATCCAAACAAACCTCCACCGATTATCTTATATGGAATTGAAGATGTAAATAAACTAAGCGAATTACTTAACACAGTTGCTGATAAAGATGATTTCTTTCTAAAAATCATAAATAAAAATCAACTAAGAATAAATTCCCGAGACATAGAAGCATACAAAAGAATCATCACCGTAGTCCGAGAAAATGGACTCATAGGCCATACTTTTAACAGAAAGGACCAACGTTGCTGCCGCCTAGTAATAAAAAAGCTCCATCACTCAACCCCGCACACTGCCATCATAGACGAATTTGAAAAAACCGGAAATAAAGTACAAGGAGAAGTTATCAATATAAAGTATGGCCCAGAAAAAATACCAACATCGACATTCTTTATAAATCTCGTTGGTGGCCCAAACAACAATGCTGCCAAATCCATAAAATCCATTGGTAACCAAATAGTTATAATTGAAGAGCCTAAAAAAAGAAACACAATGCCACAATGCCAGAGGTGCCAACAGTACGGGCATTCTAAAAATTACTGCATGCGGCCCTATCGCTGCGTAAAGTGCGCACAAGATCACAAAACATCTGATTGTCCTAAAAAAAGACCGGAACAGCCCCGCCACCTGTGCGCTATGTGAAGGAGAACACCCCGCTAATTACAAAGGATGTGCGGTGTACAAAGAAATATTATCTCGAAAAATGGGTACACAAAAGTCAACAAAGGTCCCTACAAAGTACAGCACAACACAAAATAAACCACATAACATAGGACAACCAAATACCACTACAGAACCAGTCCAACAATACCAAATTTTTGATAAATCAAGACATAAGAATAAAAATTCCATAGAAACAAAATCCTATGCAGAGGCTACGAAAACGCAACCCACAACAAACAATAGTAACTTAGAAATGCTACTCACACAACAAGCTGTAAAGCTGGATAAACTACTAGATCAAATGTCAACAATGATGAACCTTCTTACAACAGTAATCAGCAAACTTGTCCATTGAAATGTGTACTCTGAAAATAGTAACATGGAACACAAATGGGTTGATTAAACACAAATATGATATACAAACCTTATTAGAACATGAAAATATAGACGTACTTCTTGTATCGGAGGCACACTTAACACCAAATCACAATACTACAATAAGGAATTACAGCATATACTCGACATTCCACCCGGACGGAACTGCTCATGCAGGTACAGCTGTAATGATCAAAAAACACATCAAGCACGAGATTCTTCAGGAATATAAAACAGAGCCAATACAAGCTACCACAGTAATAGTGCAAGATAAACGAGGATCAATAAAATTGTCAGCAGTATATTGCCCCCCAAGACACACCATTAAAGAAGAAGAATTTACAAATTACTTTAAAACCCTTGGACACAGATTCATATGTGGAGGTGACTGGAACGCCAAAAACGTTTGCTGGGGATCCCGATTAACTCTACCTAGAGGCCGAGAAATGAAAAGAAGTATAGATAAAAACAAATTATATGTACTGAGTACAGGCGAACCTTCGTATTGGCCTACAGACCCAAATAAGACACCCGATCTTCTAGATTTCTTTGTGTATAAAGGATTGTCAAACCGTTATTTAAGAGTGGAGACTTGTTTAGACAGCAGTTCAGACCACACACCAGTGATAGCCACAATAAGTACCACCTTAATTGAAAGACCAGTCAAAGAGCGACTTTACACTAATAAAACAGATTGGGATGCATTTAGAGAATATATAGATGAAAATCTGAACCTTAAAGTGTCACTTCAAACAAAAGATGACATCGAAAAATATGCCGTAAGTTTAACAAACCTTATACAAACAGCTGCGTGGAAATCTACACCGGTTACCACACAAAAACGAGGTAGTAAGAACGTACCCAAGGATATAAAAACAAAGATTCTGGAAAAGAGACGACTAAGAAGAGTGTGGCATAACAGTCGACATTCCGAAGACAAAAGAGCATTTAATAAAGCTGCCGCTGACCTCAAACAGTACCTTAAAGATATTGAAGAGGAAACTCTGCAGAACAAATTAGCTAACCTTAATCCGCAAGCTAAAAATGAGTACTCTCTCTGGAATACGGTAAAAAATAGTAGAGTGGCCCCTCTGGTAGCACAACATCCTATCAAAATAAACGACAACACCTGGGCTAGAACGGACAAAGAACGGGCTGAAGCGTTTGGACGGTTTCTGTATGAAGCCTTTACTCCAAATAGCGGTGATGCAGAAACTGAAAAAGAAATACAAGAATATTTGGAAGCCGATCTACAACTATCCCTCCCAATGCAAAGCTGCTCACCTAGAGAAATCCAAAGAGAAATAAAAGGCCTAGAGTTAAACAAGGCTCCTGGTTTCTGCTTGATAACAGCCGAAATTTTGCGAGAACTACCTAGAAAAGCTGTAATCGGTATAACACATCTTTTTAATAGCGTAATTAGGATTGGGTATGTTCCATTAATATGGAAAATATCAGAGATCATCATGATTCCAAAGCCTGGCAAACCCCCACATCTCGTATCGTCTTACAGGCCAATTAGTTTACTACCAACCATATCTAAACTATTTGAAAGGATCATCCTACGAAGGCTAACACGAATACTTACCGAAAATGATCTCATTCCTCAACATCAGTTTGGTTTCAGAATTGGCCATTCCACTATAGAACAAGTTCACCGTGTTGCCAATAAAATAAGAGAAGCTCTCGAGAAAAAGCAGTACTGCTCTGCTGTTTTTCTCGACGTACAACAAGCATTCGATAAAGTTTGGCACCTGGGATTGCTTTTCAAAATAAAGAAGCAACTCCCATACAACTTCTACCTGCTCCTTAAGTCGTACTTGGAAGATCGAATATTTAGAGTTAAAATCAATGACGCCTACTCTGCCTTTCAAGACATAAAAGCCGGTGTGCCACAAGGTTCCATTTTAGGCCCTACTCTGTATCTTTTGTACACTGCAGATATACCTACAACGGATAATGTTTTATCTGCCACATTCGCAGATGACACCGCTGCACTTAGCAACCATGAAAATCCCAATGTCGCGTCCTTTACTCTACAAAGTCATCTCAACAAAATTAGCAAATGGATGGAAAAGTGGCGTATCAAGGCCAGCTCAAGCAAGTCAGTGCATGTCACCTTTACCTTAAGAAAAGACAACTGCCCCCCAATCAAACTTGGAAATGACATTCTTCCCCATCAAGATTCAGCAAAATACCTGGGCATGCATCTTGACAGGAAACAAACATGGAAAACCCATATCCAAAAAAAACGTGACGAGCTAAATATAAGGCTGAGAAACCTCAACTGGCTGATAGGCAGAAGATCAAACGTCACCATGGAAAATAAGATACTCATCTATAAAACTATAATTAAACCTATCTGGACTTATGGAATCGAGTTATGGGGATCAACAAAAAATAGCAATGTGGAAATCTTACAACGGTTCCAGAACAAAGCCCTCAAAACAATAACCAATGCGCCTCTGTTTATCAAAATCAGTGAATTGCATGAGTACACAGAAATGAAAACGGTCAAAGACGAAGTTGAACACAGAGCAATAGCATACCAAAGCCGAATAAACACACACACAAATTCCTTAGCAACCGCGTTATGTGAACCACTATGTGATAGGAGACTAAAAATGCAACACATATGGGACTTTGTTCCTAAACAAAGCCAGAATTAAAATAAAAGACAGCTTCCTCACAGGAGGAACAGTTCTTACCTGACAATAATTCACACAACAAATCTGCTAAGGGCTTGTAGAGCCGATCGCAAGATGACACATAAAAAAAAAAAAAAAAAAAAAAAAAAAAAAAAAAAAAAAAAAATTATATCAGTTTACATACCTAGTATAATCATATTTAAATATGTTAGGAGAAACATGACATACATTAAACTCCTCATCTTATTCAACTGTAAAGGACAAGCTGTATTTGTGAGAAAAATCAAGTGAGACTTTGCATTCAATGGAACCCTTTGAAAGTTATCCAATTATAAATATTTAAAGAATGCGAGCCCGGTGGTGGTTTTGTAACTCGATTTCCCGTACGTGTAGAGTTTCTTATTGACATATCCATTAGGCATTGTGCAAGATCGTGTGCGGGAGCTAACGAATGTTTTGTAGTAGGGTAGGGTGGAATTATTTTGAATAGAATATCGGTGATCAGAATGATACTGAGGTTTCTCGAAACTGTTTGTACGGCAATTACTCTGTTACGAGGAGGTTGTAAAATAAGGATGTGGTAACTCTTTAGTACTTTGGATTTTTTAATTTAAAATGGATGAAACGATCGAGCCGTTCTCTTGTTGGTAAGAGATAACGCATGTCCATGACCATTGCAGGGATACACAGAACTTTGAGTAACAAAACAAAGTCCAGGCCATCGCTGCTTTAGCGCTTATACTTTGAGACATTCGAAGGTAAATCTCCAGTAGCGCTAGCTGCAGTACCCTTCAAACCGGAACAGAGTAATGTTTACACACTACTGCTTGGCGGTAGAATAAAAATAATAAGGAAATACCTCAGTTAAAATTACTCCCCTTAAAGGTGATTCAAACAAATCTATACAAGACAAAACAATTAATAAATAATAATTAATTTAAGTATTTTATATAACTCTTAAAGTTTAAATAACATCTGGAAATCTGGATCTTATAGCCGACTGCTTTACACCTGTCCGTAACAAATCGTCGGTTCGCAATTCCAACACTTTGTTAATGGGAAAGCCTCAAGTAATTGCTGAACCAGTTATTTAGCCTTTTCGCAACTGGTTAATCTAAATGCTTCCTAAGTTCGCTAGACAAATCTGCATTGAGAAATCTAATGGAAACGGATGTTCTGTACCAACCGAACTTCCGCTTGTTACTCCAGTCTCCTATTACTTCCTATTACATGCACTTGTGATGATTTCACCTTGAGATCTGTGAATTTTAACAGAGGGGAATTAGATAACGTGTGAAAGTTAAATCGCATCTAGTGTTGATTGTAATCGATGAAATAATTAAGTTTTTGCATTAAAATCGTTTGATATTATACGTATAGTTTAACTTCTATTCGATAAAACAAAATATGTTATGGTATGATATGGGTATGTTGTACGGTATACCAGGTATGTTGTACGGTAATTAAACAATTTCGTAGATGTCAATAAAATTGAATTTGACACTTACTTGGTGGTAGATCTCCTTAGCAGGTCGTCTAGGTAGGTACCATAGCAGTACCAGATATTTTGCCGCCCAGCAGTAGTGTGTAAAAATTACTGTGTTCCGGTTTGAAAGATACTTACAGCATATAGCGAAATTAAAGTTCTGTTGAGAATAACCGCAGCGATATCCCAAGCTTTGTTTTGTTACTCAAAGCTATGTCATCATCATCATTACAGCCGTAGGACACCCCCATTGACTTCCATAAAGTACGTTTAGAAGCGACAAAGTTATATGTATCGCTGCAATGGTCACGGACAAGCGTTATCTCTTCGTCAAGTTCTACTCATAACTTTTACATTAAAAAACATACTTGTAATAAATTATATAGTAACTGTAATGATATCTATTCTAGAGCGTCACTCAATATACCCAATTATATTATCACGAGCTATGCCCCGCGGTGTTACCCGCTGATCCCACGTAAACACTACATTTTTTCTAGATAAAAAGCCTATGTGTTAAGCCAGGTTGTCAGCTACCTCCAACCAAATTTCATCAAAATTAGTCCAGCTGTTTGTGCGTGAAGAAGTAACAAACATACAAACACACTCGCATACTTTCGCCCTTTTTAATATTAGTGTAAAGGAAACAATGCAAGAACGCAGAGGCACCTGTCCCGTTTGTTTAAATAACAGTAAATGGTAAGACTTAAAATTATCAGCAAAAACACATTGTCAAGAATGAGACATCATAAAAAGTTTTAAACGCTAAGGGCAATGATAATAATTTATCATTATTAAAATATGAATCATTTAGTATTTAAACAATATCTCAAAATTGTCGACGAAGATAAAGTAAAACTAACTCGGGAAATATGTATAAAAGTAATAGCAAGTAATAATAACTATAGCGATTTGTAGCGACGATAGCTCAGTGGTTAGGGCGGTCGGTTTACACGCCGAAGAGCGTGGGTTCAAACGCCAACAATGAGCTTGAGCTGCCGGTAAAAGAAAACATTGTGAGGAAACCACAGCAAGGTTGTAAGGTGCTTTATAATTCTCGACTGGCTAGCTACCACTCTTATAATGAAAATCTATCTTCAGGCACCTAACAGTGTGTTCCGAGAGCCTCACTCGAGAGCCAGTTCCATTTCAGACAAGATGTGATTACCATCTCCGACCACACAGTCACATAACATCAGGTGAGCTGTGGTCAACAGTCTGACAACCATTAACAAAAAAAAATATGAATGAAAGCAGTAAAATAAACGGTTATTCATGTTTTTTTCGATGGGTGCCGTAAACACCTTGTATATTATTTATAGACGGAAACAAAACCGAACAGTAACAAACAAGGAACGTAGCACAAAGTCTTGTTATAAGTTTATCAAACCAAAACATTAGCACGTGCATTAGGAGACGCAGATTAGTCCATAGAAACTACAGTATATACATTTGGTGTATCTTTGATCTCCTACGGCCGATGAAGAACAAATAAGTACAGAAGAACCCTTTTTAATGCCGATGCCGACAAGATAATTTTTAATTGCAAACTTCCTTCGCGTGCTGCATTGCGAGATTAAAAGGTTATTGCACTCTATTATGAATTTTAGTAGATGTTTATTGCAACACCAGTGAACAGACCGAATTTTTTTTTGTAAGAAGTTGTGTGACGTGCGAGACATTCCCCAGATGGTGGGAGTTTTTTTAATTCCAATTTAGTTAAGGGACTTTTTTGACATCCACTTGGCGGTCCCATCGTATTTTCTACAATGTTTTTACAATTAAAGTAAAAAAATACCTACACACAACACATTCTTAAACACACTCTCTCATACACACATTCACTCCCCTGCATACACACTAAATAATCTAGGTAGGTCACATGAGGCGACTCACACAAATGAACAGCTCGATGGCTGCTTCAGAACAGCGCTCGGGCAGCATGGTGGGAAGTAACTGATCATGACTCCTTTAGCGGGACCTTCTTTAGTTAACGCACAAATATTCACGACGATCAAATCAATCATTACCGAACAAATATAACTTATATTGTTTTATATGGGCATTTTGTTTTTTTATTCATTGACATGTAATCAGTGTTTTAAAACTCTTTTAACGGTATATTTAATTATTATTAGTCAAAAAATCTTTTTTAAGGACTTTCTCCTCTATACACAGCAAATAGCTATTCTAAGGCATGCTTTAGTTTCAAATTCGAAGAACAGGAGGCGAGGTAATGTTACGTGGCATGTGTTAGGTAACGGTGTGAGTAAATAAACATCTTCGTTTGCTTTGATCGAGTCGAGGCGGTAAAATGGACCGAAAACTTAGGTGTGTGTGATAATGGCAATAACAGTTTATAGATTATCGTGTCACCATCGATAGCATACATATATCTTATTGCTCTTTTGGCTTTTGGGTTTATCCTATCACTTATTATATTCGTAATTATTTACACTCAACTGCGACGAAGCTAAAAAAGGACTACGTGTTTGACTTGCATGTATGAATGTCCGTCTCTATGTTCCCTCTTAAATACTAAACGACTGAACCGATTTTGATGTATGATATGTCGTTAGATTCGTCTTTATTGCGCAATTCTGGGTATATTGAAATTACAAAAAAATCAAATGGCTGATTCTTGACGCCGAAATTAGTGTTTTGTCGAGTTAACTTTTAGGCTTCTTTCTTACTTTTGTTCTATGGCTGATTGACACAATTCCCGACGTTTGTTTCAACAATGTTCAATAAAACAAATAAATAAACGACCGACTTTTTTTCTGTATTCAATCTTAATGTTAGGAATCAAACTCTCCTTAGAGCTTTCTTTCAATTAATAACACATGCTTTAATCCTTGAGCTAATAATTCAAGAAGCAGTTATACTAGAATGAATTCTTGCTTTCACTGTTACTACATATATTACTCAGCCAGGAAATGTGCAAACTTTAGAACACAATTAATATCTAGCATGGTCGTCCCATCCTGTCTCTTTGGAGCCGCTAACCGGTAGATTAGTGTGTTATAAAATTGAACATACTAGCTATCTACATGGCACGAATTTAATTTAACTGTCCGAAGTTTGCCCGCGCTCGCAATGTGAGATACGCCTCGAGAGGCAGGAATAGTTTCGATATAGCTAGACGATGTTTTACTTCATAAAGCAGAAGCAAATTCGCGATACAAGGAAGTCTGAAATGGAATTAATAGATGAGTACATGTTCAGAGCGGCAAAAATGCATAGTTAGTAAAAGTATACAAGTCTTTTACTTGGTGTTAGATCTCCTTAGCAGGAGGTCGACTAGGTAGGTACCACCGCGGTACTAGATAATATGCCGCCAAGTTGTAATGTGTAAACATTACTGTGTTCTGGTTTGAAGGGTGCTGCAGCTAGCGAAATTACAGAGTTCTTGAGACTAACCATCTAGTCTCAAAGTAATGAGCGCCAAAGCAATGATGTCTTGGATTTTGTTTTGCTACTCAAAAGTTCTGTGTATCGTTGCAATGGTCATGGACAGGCGTTATATCTTACCATCAGGAGACCGTCTCGTTCGACTCATAACTACCCGATAAAAAAAAAAACATAGAGGTGTTTCGGACAAGACTTTATAATACTAAAAGGTGTTGATCTACCCATCAATGTCAAAAACTTTTACTCAGGGCTGACTCTCAAGTCGCGAAAAGAAAATGGCTATTCCATAAATATTCTTGAAAGCCAATGACCATGGAAGACCTGATTTCAAGATCGATTCCATAGTTCACATCAGTTCACATTGATCAGCTACATTACTTTTAAATGTAGCTAAACTTTTTTTAAACTACATAATGTATAAGGTTGAATGTGAACTTATTCTGCTTCAAGTTTTCGTATATTAAAGTTATGAGACAAACGAAACGCTTTCCTAATGATAAGATAAAAAGCAATCTATGACCATTACAGCGATACCTAGAACTTTGAGTTACTAAACAAAGTCTAAGGCATCGAAGGCATCGCTGCTTAGGTGCCCTTTACTTTGAGACGTTCAGTGATTAGTCTCAATATCCCCGTAATTTCGCTTGTTACAGTACCCTTAAACACATGCAAAATTTCTTCCAGACCCCCTTTAGCCGTTCTGGCGTGATTGAGTAACAAACATCCATCCATCCATCCAAACTATCACATTTATAATATTAGTGGGATAATAATGTCGATGCAACTAATTACAGTAAGTACCAGGTTCATTATGCGAGGCAGTGGAGCGGGTGTAGCCCGACTGTCACTCATATGGCGTACTAGATGTTAGCTGTAAGCACAAACTGTCATACAAACTACTAGCCTATCTGATGTGTATAAGTACTGACTATTAGGTGATAGTTACTGGCAAATAATCTGTGGCTGTGGTCGCTCGTGGTTGAGGAAGCAACTCCGTTCCCACGGGGCTCGATGCATGACCAAACCTACATACCTGTAAGCAAAAGGAAAGGTATAGGTAAGTAATTTATATTTAGTATTACAATTGCGAAACTGAATTCATTAGTGTGTCTCTTAACTTCTGACTTGTACACAAACGTACATTAAGCATACAAACACTTACTTTTGTTTTAATTGAAAAATTAAATGCAATCTTAACGCAAACAAACCAAAAGCTTATCTTTTTTTAATGTTAAAGTAATTAAGACGTTCGAGACGTTCTCCTGATAGTAAGAGATAAAGCCCGTCCATAACCATTGCATCAATACACAGAACTTTGAGTAGTAAAACGAAGTCCAAGGCATCGCTGCGTTGGCGCTTATTACTTTGAGACATTCGATGGTTAGTCTCAACAGCCCTGTAATTTTGCTAGCTGCAAAATTAATTAAATTATTTAATTAATTCAATTAATTAAATCCCTTCAAACCGGACCACAGTAATGTTTAAACACTAAAGCTTGGCGGCAGAATATCTGGTATTGCTATGGTACCTATATAGACGACTTCCGGCTAAGGAGATCTATTACAAAGTACATCTAAAAAATATATTTAACCTGATTCTAGTATTTATTTCTGATATCACCTCAACCAGGTGTATTCAAATTGTATTTCCAATAAAGTATTTATTTCGATATCACGACACAAACAAAACCATTGAATAAAATGCTATAATGGCGTGCAAGATGAAGAGTTTATCAATCATTCCACCCTACTGGAAACCCGGCCACCCTCCCGGTTTCGCACAAAACTAATTTCAAGCTGAAACGTTACGTTTGCTGGAGTTCCTATAATTTCTCCTCGTTCCGAGTTCGATTGAATAAAATCTGACGAGACTGTGTCTATAACGGTAATAGACCAATTTTAGACAGCGTGAATCCCGTTTTTTACATTACGCGTGTTTATATTCTCCAATAGCTATTTGCTATTAGCTATCTGCTGCAGAGACAGGTGACATAAGCTTTCTACAGAAGTTTAGGTAAGAATTGGGATTAGGTAATTTAGTTAATTGAATTGGATTCCATGTGCATTCACCGCTAAACGTAATGCTCAGAACAATTTGAGCCGTGTACTTATAAATACTCGTCCTTATTCATAGACGTATATGTTATAGCCATCGCTAGCCACGTCCTTTTTGAGATAAGCATAACCATGTTGCTCAGTGACCTAATTTAATTTAAACTGGTTCCAACCCCCGGTGTTCGTGTGTGGAAAACGTTCCTTTACTTCCGCCCGACCCTACGTATTTGTAACTCTGTGGATAAGGACCACGAAGAGTATTTCAACGGCAACAAATTCTATGTACCTAGAAGAGAACTTCAAAACAAATAGATGTGTGCAAAAAGAGCAACCAATGATCGTGATAGTTTTGTACATTACTGTTATTTGAGACCGAAAAAAGTAATTTTGACTAATTCATTTTAAAATTGTGTCATGTTAGGAAAATTTTAATTTATTCACTAAATAGATTAATATTTTTAAAAGGGTATTTAACAACGTGTATAGACGACTCTGTAGTTACGCTTTGTTCTAAAAAGTGAGTACTGATCACGGTATCTTTTACGTATTTGTATTATTTTTCAAACAGCTCTAAGGACCATTTGCCATATAGCGTATGACTTAGGTATTTAAAAACTAGTTCTTTCTAATAATTTTAAAACAATAACCGTAGTCGCTAATCCACAGAATGATATCTTATACTAACACCAGGGTTGGGCAGTCGTTGACAGATAATAGTTACGTTTACGGAATTCACAAGTGAGTAATTTCCGTGTTTGTCAATGCGGTTTCGGTCATTCACCTTAAAAAAATCAAACCTTTTATAAAGCTTTTGCATCAGCAGGTTTGGCGGCGGAAGTTATCGACGACTTGGAATCTAATATAGAAGAGTAAGGTCATATATTAAAATTGCCTAAACGTTTGATAACAGGTTATGAAATGGAGGCTTTTTCGAGACTTTTGACCACCCACGCATATGCTTGTATGGACACGAGGAGGTGCAAATTAGACGCAACTAGTGTGGCACATTGTTTTATTTTTTAATGTAAAAATAATGAAATCTATGAAATTTTATTAAAAGATTACGAATAAGATTACTGCCCATGACCATGGTTGACGTATTCGGAATTCTAAGTAACAATACTAAGTCCAGGGCATTTACTATGCTTTGCTGTTCATTACTTTAAGAAGTAGTTATTCTTAATAGGTTTGTAATTTCATTACGATCATATTGTATTTTGTGATTAAGAATACTATTGCATTTGTCTGCATCGTACTCTTAGTGTTCCATACGTAATTCTATTGTCAAAGCATTAGGTTGCATCATCTTAAATTTTTTAAGTAATCTTTTTAGTTGTTACAGAAAACCACTCATGAGTTTGTCTATTTCCATCCTGTGATCGCCGATTCGTTTACGCCACACGTAGCGTGTTCGCAGGAAGCGCGCGTCATAGGCGGACGCTATATGCGGGCGAGGAAATGCCGGCTTTGTGTCCGGTACTCTGTCTGATATCAAGCCAGTTAGAGCTACGAGGTTTTGAATTTACGAAGATACCGCATAAGACGTAGTTACTTACGAGGTTTATTGTGGATTTACGAAGATACCGCAAAGGACATGGTTAACTACGAGGTTTGTCGTGGATTTCCGAAGATACCGCATAAGACGTAGTTAGTTACGAGGTTTGTCGTGAATTTAAGAAGATACCGCTTAAGACATAGTTAGCTACGAGGTTTGACGTGGATTTACGAAGGTACTGCAAAGGACATGGCTACGAGGTTTGATGTATTGTAATCAGTACGTATAGAGTAGCAATAAAGATACAACTGATTTGAGCAGTTTTAAGATTTTCGAGCACGTTTGTTACTGCAGTCGATGATCAGTCTAATGCTGTGTCAGCTAGGGTCACATTTGGTAAAGTAAAAATATAGCAGTCGTGCCTGTCTAACATCGAAAATTTGTCGCTTTACTCAAAAAGTAAAAAACAAATAACCTACGTATCTGTTTTACGAAGTGCTAAATAGTAAAAAGGCTTATCTATTGGAATGGAAACTCTAAGTAGGTCTCCAAAAAAAACAGATATTTAGTTTCTTCAAACTTGACTTTTTTAGTGTTTTCTTTAAAGAGACAAATACTTGTGTACTTTGAAAAAGTTTCTGAATAAATATGATCAAATTCAATTATTTTTATAGCACGCTCTTATTAGCTTGCCTTGTATGTGTGTAACGAAATCTTTCAACTTAATTTTCAACTACAAGACGTTAAACAAAAAAATTGCACACGTGTAAAGGACCGATGACAAAACAGGTGTATTTTTTGTTTCTTAAATTACATATTTATTCAAGTTTTATTTTAACAAATAAAAACAGAAGAACTTCTACATGTAGTGTTATTCTATCTATTGTGTGTGTCTATAGTAGGTACTCAGATAATAGCCCAGAACATAATGTCTAATTGTATGTTGTTTCAAAACTATGGAGTAGGTTTAAACAAATGTTTCTAGGAAACCTGTGTTAAGGTAACAAAGGCAGGATCCAGGACACGTGTTCTAGTCCATCTGTATTGTGTAGGAGGCACGCGAATCGCGCTGAAAGCACTTATTGTGCCTTTGTTCTCTATGTAAACAACTAAACAGCGGTTCAGTATTGCTCGGGGATTACACATTTTGCGAGGAGCAATTAAAACCTCCGTAATTATGAGCTGTGATGCTGCCATTATAATTTTTAATTCCTATTATGATGTTGTTCATTTCAGTTTTGAACTCTTATTGTCTTAAAACTATATTGTTTATAAAAGACTAGTATTTTATCACGATGCTCTACTGTTGCTCAGAATGCTGTTATTCAGAACTATAGTTCTTTGCATCTATTTTCCCTCCAAAAACTGCACTTATTTATGTGTGTGTATTTCATATGAGAATTAGGCCGACCACAGATAAAGCAACAGTGACTAGCTTAGTATTGCGCCAAAACAAATAAAGTCAAATGAAGTACGTCCTCTGTTAACCATAACGGTGATGTAGAGACTAGCGAGGAACGAGTGCTTATTATGAAGTCTAATTTTACGAGCAGTCCCGCATAGATCTTTACAGTTGAGTGGGGCCGTCCTCGGCCAGATTCGAATGGAAGGTCGGTTTATTGTCTTTGCCAAGTCACATTTCATTGATTGATGGATGGGATACTGGTTGTCTTGAGAACAATACTGAAACAGATTTTCCGTATAATAATTAAGTAGTTTCACATAATTTTACGTACGTCAAAGATGTAACTATGCAGCTACATTGGAGTATAGTTAGTTATTCATACTTTGAAAAGATACCTATAGTATTCAGATGTATCGATACTGATTTCGCTATATCAATGGATAAAAGCTTAAGTACTTTATAATATTTGACAAGTGGTATAGTTTGTACAGCGTTATCGCAAATGGATTTGACTTTTTCTTATGTAGATATTAAGTAGAACGCTGCAAAGGTTACATTATGTTTGGGGCGTAGGAGGACCATAAAATAAACATTAAGGAGTGCGAGGTTGCCGCTCCGTAGTAGGCAGGCAACGTCGCAGGCGCACACAATAGCCCGGCCCGAACCACAGAATGTATTATAGTACTAACTTGCCCGCACAGGGCACGGCCAGCTGTTCTGTTTGTAGTTTTGTACCTGGCGATGTTTGCCGAGACGACTGTTTGCTCGGAATTCGGAGCGTTCCCGATGGCACACAGTAGGATGGCTGCAGTAACTTAATTTCATTTGAAATGGGTAAATACAAGTTTCTTTTGTTAGGGTTACATACCTGACCTGATAATAACCATCCACAATCAATACAGCACTCTTGTAAAGTACACTATCTTCGATCTTTGTTATTTGGTATATAATAGATTGGGTATAGGAATAACACATGATGCTGTCTAACCAAGAAAATATTTTATTCTTGTTCTCTCGTTCGCCAATAAGCCAGACTACACAGCAAATTTAATTTATTTTTAACCGACTTCAAAAAAGGGAGGAGGTTCACAATTCGTCGGAATCTTTTTTTTTTTGATCCTCGATTACGCGAAAACCCTTGGACGAACTGTAGATTTTTTTTTTGTTTAAAATGGTATATACTTACCAGATGGTCATATTGGTAAAAAGTCTGGGCAACTTTCAAATTTTATAGGGACGCATAATGTCTTTAACATATTTTCTAAAACTATTGAAGTATTTGCGTAACTCTTCACCTCATGTTGCTACTGAGCTGATGATGGAAAATATAACTCCTTAGTATTAGTGTAAGAGTAAATGTTAAGTGAGTAAGTGTAAGAGTATTAGTGGATAATTCTTTAAATGTTATAGACTCGTATAGAACGCTACTTATGTTCCTTTGAGTTATTCAGGTGAGCTAATGATGGAAGGTACAACTCCTTGTTATTTGAAAAGGTATCTTTCAAAATGGTCCCCATAAAAAATTCATAATCGATTCAATTGTTTGATCTGTAAACCTAAAACCTAATCTTGTTTGGGCAGGGTCATGGCGTCGGATATTTACTTGTCATATTGACGCTGTTAAAAATAACTTGATCGTAAGAATCACATAGAAGATATTCTACATATACATATTTGGCAGAGATTAAAGTTTACAGAAAAGTAAGTATAGCGTTGTTGATCGTACGAGTATTCGACGTTGGTTGCGTTAACCAAGTTATTTGCCCTGTGGTCGACCCCCGCGTTCCAACAGGGCTTGGCGCTGGCAGTACAAAGAGTAATCGATCCGCGTGAAACTGATCCGTGCGATCCGCGAGACCAGTCTCAGAGCACGCACCACTACACGTTCTCTGAAGTAAGGTCACCATAAATTCGTCCATAAACGCAGACTTTGAAAAGGCTGAATCACAGAGTAAATAATAGTTACTTTGTTGGAAGCATTGGTGATAGCTTTTTGTTTGGTGTAATTGCTGTCTTGTTTCATTTGAATGTCCTGTTGAGTCATTTGGTAATGTATCTGCTTCAAGAGTGGCGTGGGTTCGATTCCAAACTCAGGACAAACATTTGTGTGACGAGCATAAATGTTTGTTCTGTCTGGATTTTTCGTATGTATTTACAAAAGAAAATTTATAAGTATTCTATCAGTTATCTGGTTCCTATAGTACAAACTTTGCTTAGTTTGGGTCTAGATAAAAAGCCCTAGGATGTTTATTTTACTATTTATTTGTTTTATTTTGGGTTGGATCGTGAGATGAGGGTTCAATAATGAGTTTATCGGAATTTACTACTTTTAAAGGAAATCACTAACTTTTCGATGAAGGAAAACATCGTGAGTAAATTTGCACAATCCGTAGTAAAACTTTGGCATCTAACCAGTACTGGATCAGCCAAGTCGAATATGACCTATTTACCTATTTTTAGGGCTGTGTGAAGAGCGAACTGCACTACTACTGGACATGGTCTTCTATTTTACGCTGACTGAACCTTAATGTTTTTATAACGATTTTAAATAAATACTAAAAATATCTTCTGCTAGCGTCAGCAAAAAATAAGCGATCAGCTAATAAAAACTTGTCCCCATCACGAAATACCGATTATTTTACACACGTCCCCACACCATAGCAGGGGGACACAGGGTCACTTAATCCCCTGTCTATTTCAAACACGTTTTACCTCATTCGTTTCGCGAGCAATAAAAAACCCGTATTAGATTTAGTCGGTCTCCGGATCGATAATCGACGCTATTGTGCGCAGTGATTTGACAGATCCTATGCCAGGGGGAGATAATGAACTTATTAACACTTCGTAAAGGAATTGAGAATGAAGTTTACGTTTAAGGGCGACATCTGTCCAGCGGTTAATAAAAGAAGTCGTTCCATTACTCAATGTTTATTTAAACATTCTCAGACTACTTAGAATGTAGGATTTTATAATGGGTGAAAGAGAATAAAATTTACCTTACAAAATATCATTAAAACACTACAATCAAATCATAGATGTTTGACAGTATTAGTGGAAACGTCGAGGGTTGCTAGAGGAAGGTGGGGTAAAAGCAGATATGCTGAGTGTTCAAGATATATATTTAGTTTAATTCCGCTTAACAGTCGTTTCAGTTATAACAGTAATAAGGATTTAAATTTAACTAACTTAACAATAACTTTAAAAAACTTATCCGAAACTTTATTAAAACGAACGAAACTTTACGGAATATGTATGTACTATATATACCTTGAACACTCAAAATGAACTTCCTCACAGTAACGCCTGAATCAATCAATTATGCTGACTGAATAAAACCAGATCAAAAGGAATAAATGTAAATGAATAAATAGTACAAGCTGAAGAGTTTAAAAAAATCTATAGTGAATAAAATAGCTATAAATAAAAGAAAAAAACTTTTTAAACCATTTTATTATTCCTAATTAAATTTAAAGACATAACTTCAATATATATTTTTATCCCCTTTATAGTACTCGATATAGTACTTTATCCTACTTGATTAGTTTGGTTATTTTTTAAATTAAAATACATGTGTTACTATTTCGCGCAAAAATCCACTATTTTGTTGTTTTATTTCTCAAACATATGTATATCTAACACTTGGGTTATTGAGACGAATCTAACGATACCTTAATTGTCGTAATCCTTTCGGCCGATTGAAAGATACGAGGTAATAAAGAAATTTACATACCTACATACAAGATACGCGCGAAAAACATAACCCTTCCTTGGCAGTCGGGTAAAAATAAATATGAAACTGAAAATAGATTGTTTTGACATCACGTGTTGCGATAAAACTATTGAAAGTCAAATCTTTATGGGCCGTTTAGTCATTAATGACTTTATGCGGATGAAATCTGTCGCACACGTGTGTCCGTGTCACTACTTTTTTAGCTCGATATGGGGAACGGGGGGACAGTACCTATCGAAACCGCCATTCATCATTTCCCGATAACATCCAATCGATAATACAATATGTTTAACATGTGCATATATCGATTCCTTAGCTATTATTCTTTACATTTGGTTCCTACATTATGCATTTGAAACTTAGGCTTTTTCTTTTCAACCAAAGTCATATATAAACTGGCTTGGAAAATTCTTTATTTGAACGTATATACTTAACATACATTCAGATTAGTCCCATAGAAATTTTCATCAACATCGGTTCAGTAGTTTGATTTTAAAAGCAAAATAACTGGGGAAAATATATCATGCAAGTAAAAAAAGGGTAATTTATTTTCAGTGGTGTTTCACTAGAATAGTTCCAATGAACTGACTTCGACTCCGGCGTCATTATCAGATGAAGATGAAACCGGAAGGTAGGCAGTCTATATACGTATATATATATATTTGTTAAAAAAAATATATTACTTTTCGGTAGTTACAAGTAACTTCACCTATTAGCAGTGGTTCTTTTCATACAAGAAACACGATAATGATCTCGATGGTCATTATTCAATAAATCCTCTCAGTAGAAAACAGCAATACTTCTCTACTGCTTTTGTCACCCAATATATTTACATAATTATTACTAACAATGTTATGGTATGGGAACTCGGGAAGGTTACCGAGCTTAGTTGAGCTGGGACGTGATCCGGCCGCGCCGTGATAAATTAAAATAGCCAGCGAGGGGGGAACGCGACTCCCGCGGAGCCTGGCACACATGGCCTTATCGACCAGCATCGGGTTGGCGCGCCGGCGCCGGCGCAAGTGGCGAGACCTAGCGGGATTACATGTGACAAATGCTACAATGTGATAATTAGTAATGCTTTTTTAACCTATAGTGTTCCAAAGCGTTTGATACTGTCTTAACATCTACCAGCTTCTATTAAAAATTATAAGTTTATCGCGATACTTCTTTCAAGTCTTTGAACACATCGATGGATCTGAGACTCTACTTGACGGTGACTTTGGAACACCATTGTAATAAAACAAGTTTAATTAAAAAAAATTAAAACACGTAGTGTTTAGTTAGTGGGAATGTTTCTTTTTTTTTTTAAAATAAGAGCCAGTTTCTGCCAGGATTCTAACGATACTTCTAAATATGTATAGACATTTAAAATTTATTGCAAAATAAAGCTCAAATACTTACATATCTACATATGAACACTGAAATCATTACTCTTTTTTTGGGCGGTCGTGTAATTTGCAAATAAACATTATTGGTAGTAGGTCTAATTGAAAGTATGTATTTGTTTTTTGAATACTGATGAACGATTAATAAAATGAATAATGATATTTACAATTATTATGAATCATAATTTATATATTGTCACATGACGCAAATGATTAACAATCATGATTTCCTATCAAGTCAAACGATCATTTCATTCACTTGGCAACGAAGTAGATTAGATTTACTTCCAATCTATGTCAAAATAGAAACTACGCACTTTACTACACAGCTTTAAAATACGACATTCAAGTTCACGGATAGGCTTATCATAATATTATTATAACTCAATATCGCGATGATTAAGACCAAACCAAAAAAGCTAAAAAAAAAATGCTTACGTAGGTATACGTAATATACGTTAACTTTTTCAGAGATATTTATTTATTTCAAAACACACAAAACAGAATGCAATAACAATTAATTACAAATCAAAATTCAATTTACAGATCCGTATTACATTCCAAAACTATGTATGTCTAGGCGCATTTAAAATTATATATTTAGAAAGTCAAAATTATATATTTAGAAAGTCAAATTATATATTTAGAAAGTCATAAAAAAGAACACGTGTTATTTTAAAATATCAACATTTAAAATTTCATCTAAATCCGTTCAGCCGTTACAGCCGTGAAAACATAACAAAATTTATACGTATTTTGTTACATTTTCACAAAATATCGCATTTCAATAATTAGGTTGAAGTTGATTCGAATTAATTGTTAGAATCTTTTATTCTGTCCTCTATGGTTCTATAGAGAAGTATAATAATACAAATGTTGCTAATTTATTCAGCAGAGTGAAAAAGGTGAAAGTTTTACTATATCAGCAGACACTAAAATATGTTCCATAGAAAAATATCATTGACCTTCAAGAAAGTGCAATTTTTTTGGAATTACGGCATTGCTTATTCAAATTGATGTATGATTCGGCACTCTTCACTGTAGTACCAATTCTCCGAAACAGCCTGTATACGTGTATACATATGTTTTGTCGCTGTCGTCTACTCCGTGCACCGCCGTCATCTTCGTCTGACACACGCGCTCCTCCGCCGCTGGTAATAGGCACGCACGAGCCACGCGTGTGACCGCCGACTGCCGAAATAATTGTCCATTACGCACTGCACCAAATTGTGGGGGTCCATTCCATGAATACTGGCCTAGTTTAGTTTAAAGCCGTCTCTAAAGAGAAGCGTGTAAAGTAAGCAGTTGACATAGTATTTCCACGCGCCGCGCCCTGTGAGGTTTCATTCGTTTATGACAAGTTATAGGTTGGCATGGTATCATTAAATGAAATTAGCAGTTTCGTAATTTTTTTTTTTGATGACCATTTTTTTCTTCGTGTATCAGTAAATTTTTTTGCGATTTTATGGCCCGCTCATAATAAAAGCAAATCATAAATTTATATAAATACATATTGATGTCATTTTTGTTGTAACATGATTGTTTTTTTTTAGTATAACTATTGTTGATCAAGAAATTAAAACAGCTTCATTTATGAATATATGTATAAATTCCAGTATACAGTGCTAAGAGTTTGGGATGTACTAAACCGAAAGGGGGCATTGTACTCGTCATTATGAACAATTTTTACAAAACTCAAAAATCACCAAAATAAAAAGTTTTTTCTATGGAACATCTTATTTTTTACGATTTCAGAGTTGTGCCTAGAGTGAAAGTTGTTCATGATGATGAGTACAATAACACCCTTTTAGCTTAGTACAACCCAAAGCTTATGCCCTTGTAATATTACATACAGCTTTTTGGGTATTAGTGGCAACTACAGTTAATAATTTATTTAGTTCTTTTTTCTGTTGTGGGTTATGAAAACTGCCTGGGTAAGATTATTTTAACTACATCTCAATTAATATAGGTCAATTCTCTCTAGCCGGTGCGGTGATGTCACTAACGGGAATGTCAGTCAAGTGCGTCTCTCGCTTAGTCTTTCACGATTACGATTCTTATCACAAATGATTGTGTCGATCTCAGATAAATAAACCAGCCACTCGAAGGATGCGATACTTTAATGACTATAATGCTGTAATTCATAAGAGAAAAATATAATGTACAATAGAACTTAATTTGTTTAATAATTTCGATCCACAAAACAGAATACACTTTTTACATCACCATTATGTAGATGACAAAAAGGGTTCAATCTATATTCCATTCCTTGACAAATGTGTATAAGAAAAAAGAAAGAAAACATTTATTTTGCCATAAACATACATATAAATAATAAAAAGATGTCAAAAATAATAATAATAAGAAAAAAGTTGTCGCTGTGGTGTTCAGTGCGACAACAATCAGTACTACAACACATACATACCTATAAAAATTACAAGTAAAAAGCAGCACTAAATATTAATCAGAGGCAGAAGCATATAACAAATGCAAAGAGAGTGACACAAACCAACAAAAAAATGAATAATGTTGAATGCCATATAAAGAAACAGACACGGAATGTACAAGCCATCAAGCCAATCAATGTTTTTTTTTTTTTTTTTTAAATTGTCAAGGTATCCCGTTTTTATGTTAATACCTGGGTTTTATAAAAATGGATAGATCGATTTATCGCCCCCGAAACCCCCTGCATACTAAATTTCATGAAATCCGTTGGAGCCGTTTCCGAGATACAGATTATATACAAGAATTGCTCGTTTAAAGGTATTACTCGTAGATTAGATAAGTTAAAACATGATGATTAGTGAAAAGAATGGCAGTTAGATTGAAACTGTATAGAAGAAACATCTACGTGAGATCTATTACTTTTCCGATTGGGGATGAGAACAGCCGCAAGGGGAGGTCAGGTTAAGGGGGACTGAACTCGTAAACCTAAAAATAGATGCGACGACACCACGCCTCCCCGTCGCAATAACAAACGTAACGTTTACACCGGAATATCGGTTAGAGATTACGTCACTATGTTGTAACATATAAGAATCAATATTCTTTGCGTGTAGTCCGTGAATTTGTTTCATATAAGCAATTAACTGATGGGCATCTGTCAAAACAATATACGCCGGAAACGATAAACAGTTGTTTAACTACATGGTCAATACTCCACTTCAGATGGGTTTTTTTTTTGACAGACAATTAAGTTGATATATGTATATTATCACATTCACAAATAACCAAGTTCCAAGCGGAAACGGTTAACTAGAGCATAGAAATTAAATCAAATACACATACACATTAAATTTTAATGTAATGACAATAAATCAAATGAAATTAAAATGCAATAACATGTTTCTACGCACATGTAGCTATTGCTTATATTTTACACATATCTATATCATTTGAAATGAACACCTATTTATTTTTATTCAAAATAAAACAAGATTGATTATAATGATTAAAAAATAAAAGTGGGACTGCGTTAAAAAATAGCCACTGTTACTTGGTTTGATGTAAATTGTAAGGATTCTAACGATATTCCCATACATCCAAATCTATTCAGGCATTTAAAAGATACTAGCGACCCGCCCCGGCTTTACACGGGTGCAATGTAGCTACTAATGTGGTGCATATGCATGTATTATACATATAAACCTTCCTCTTGAGTCATTGTCAATTGATTAAAATCGCGTTAAAATACGTTGCGTAGTTTAAATATCTAAGCGTACAGACGGCGGGAAGTGATTTTGTTTTATACTATATGGAGATAAAACAAGATTAATTATTGATTGAAAAAAGTAC
This sequence comes from Biston stratarius, assembly GCA_950106695.1. Taxonomy (NCBI): domain Eukaryota; kingdom Metazoa; phylum Arthropoda; class Insecta; order Lepidoptera; family Geometridae; genus Biston; species Biston stratarius. The sequence continues at coordinate 14,650,043 of OX467111.1, forward strand.
GACTGCATTAAAAAATAGCCAATGTCACTCGGGATGATGTAAAATGTAAGGTACGACAGTCCACACATCCCAATCTTTTCAGACATTTAAAAGTTATGATGGAATAAAAAACTCACAGACATACATACATAAATGAACACTAAAAACATTACACATTTTTTTGAACATTCGTGTAACAAGTAGATAAATTGAAAATTAAAAAAAAACGCAATTAACCAAACATAGGTAAGAAAACTGCGAGAAAACTAACTTTCAAATGAAAAAAAAAACCGCATCGAAACACACACGCGCACACACAAAACACACACAAATACACAAACAAACACACACACACACACACACACACACACACACACGCACACACACACACACACACACGCAGACAGACATCGACGTCAAACTTATAACACCCCTCTTTTTGCGTCGGGGGTTAAAATGAAGCCAAAAACGCATAAAAATAGTACACGACATACATTGAAATGATGGTGAATACTTAATCTAGTTTTAATTAAAAACTAGAAGAAGTACAGTCGTTTCGACCGACTTAATTAAGCATTTGTGTAGTTAAAGGGCGCCGATACACTCCCGTGTTTCATTTCCAAGACGTTAATTTTTATTAGCCCACTCTACTTTTAATTACCGTATATTTTAAAACAAATATTCTATAAAGTCAAACATTATCACAGGGATTTGGAAACTCGTGAGTCATCGTGAGCGCCGTTGCTATGTAATTAAGAATTACGTAGTAAGGAAAACAGGAAATTAAATTACAACGCGATAAAGTCGGCCATAAAATAAATATTGTTTTAAGAAAAGTCAAGTCGAACTTGAGACTTTGAAAAATTTTCTTTTTGATAAGCTTCGTAAACACATAACTCGCGCCAGTGACATTCTGCGGTAATAAGTTCGTGGACTGGTTACGCAATAAGTCGTCCGGAGTTTACAATGAAAAACGGAAAAAAGTTGCAAAAAGTTGTACATTTCGTTTCAAAGTTTTGTCAAAACTTCCATGTAGGCCAACTCGATCCCAAACATTTACTTAATACTTAAAAACTTTTCTAGACGATGCCACGTTATGGAAATTGTGTAATAATATAGGTAGTTATGCAATATACACAAGTATCGGCGTAAAAGCTGCGCTCCCCACGGTTCCGCCTGCGTTTTCTGAGTAAACGCTATCTATACTCCAAATTTTATCAAAAACCGATAAGCATTACAGTGTACAAAAATTAACAAATGTGTATACACACATATAAAGAGTCAAACTTTTGCTTTTATGACGTAATAAAGGTAATTTAAACACATCTTTCATATATCTACCTACTCCCATCCTATTAATGTCAAAGCATTAATTATTATTTGTAGCGATGATAGTTCAGTGATTCGCATGGTCGGACCACACGCCGCAGAGCGTGGGTTCATATCCCAAAAATGAACTTGCCTAGGAAGAAAACATCTTGAGGAAACCATAGTACGGTTAGATCACTTTATATATTAGTAGGTACTTGGATGGCTAGCTGCCATCCTCAGGTTGAAAAATTTGCCGTCAAGCACTTAGGCAAACGGCATAATCCGGCAGCCTTGTTTGAGATCTAGTTACAATCCAGGTTAGATGTGTTTACCATCTATGACCACACTGCCACTTTACATCAGGTGAACTGTGATCAAACACACGTGAGCTCTGTGTGTTAGAATATTCCTGACACAATAGAGGAGGACTCCGGTAAGGAAGAGTTCCAGAGCGCGCCGTCGCATCTCGGTACACTAGACGCCCCCACCCCCGCGCCCGCGCATCAACCGCTATCTTCATGTGCAAGGCGCGCGGCGGCCCGCAGTGCGAAGCAAGACGAGGTCTCCATGATGAAGGCCACCGGATGTGGCCGAAACTATAGTCGGAGTTTCCGACAAAATAAAACGCGACTAATTTAAAAAAAATGCATAAACAAGAATTAAAACGTAAAATAAATATCATAGAACATGTCACACAGCATCATATAGCAGTAAACTAGTTTCGTGATTCTGCAAAATAGACCATGATATCGGATTTTGATATTCATACGCAAGAGCTTCGTTCTATATCTAATGCGAGAGTGACAGTTCCCAATCAAAGTTTAATCAAAGCCGGCAGCGGGTCTGCGGGCAGGCAACCCCGCGCTCAGCGGCTAATTGAGCGGAATGGTCCTCGTACCTCGTCACTCGTGTGCACAGGGCGCTTGATCAATCAATAGGCGACCGCGTTTCTATCATGGAAAAGAGAACATCATACATCAAACAAGTAACAACCATTTTGCATTGGTGGTGCCGGCGTAAAAATTGTACCCCACCCTCTCTACCCGTGGTTGCCGCAAGAGTCGGCTAAGGGATGTAATCCGGAAGATGGGCAGCAGCGTCTTCTTTGAATAACCACACCCAACTGCGCTCGCCAACCCGCCTGCCAAGCGTGGCGAGTATTGGCAAAACCCCTGGGGGAGGCCTATGTCCAGCAGTGGACGTCATACGGCTGATGATGAACAACCATTGTCACTAAACGTGGCCGGAGAGATCAGTTCACGCGATCCTGTACTGATTCCGCGTCGTACCCTGTCGTTGGTCATTGCTCACATAGGACAATTTAAAAATGTTGCAATATAAATTACCCGGATGCGGACCAGCTTTGTTTTTATAAACTATCCCATAGCTGGGCTATGGCTTTTTTTATAGTTGACAAGCTAAGTCTTTGACCACAGCTCACCTGATGTTAAGTGACTGTGTGGTCGAAGACGGTAAAGCACACCTTGCCTAGATGGAACTGGGTCTCAAGTGAGGTTGCTGGAACACACTGTTAGGTGCTTGACGGCAGTTTTTCAACTTGAGGGTGGTAGCTAGCTAGCAGAGTAATGTAAAGTACCCTACCACCATGATATGGTTTCCTCACGATGTTTTCCTTCACCGGCAGCTCAAGCTCATTGTTGGGGTTTGAACAAACGCCATTCGGCGTGTGAACCGCCCGCGCTGGCCACTGAGCTATCATCGCTAAATCGCCTCTTCTCATTGTGTGAAGGGTAGTCCACCACACTGGCCAAGTACGTTTGGCAGACTTCACACATCTTCAAGAACTTATTTTTTTAAGAACTCTCGTAAATGGAAACATCGTAAGGAAACCATAGAATATTAGTGGTAGGGTAGTATCTGGCACTCGGCTGGCCAAGTACCTAATGGTTGGTACCCAGCCTTATTTGATGGTCAGTTTTCATTCAAAGTTAGATATGTTTACCATCGACCCCAACGTTACTTAACATCAAGTGAGTTTTGGTCAAACATTTTACCTGTCATCTATAAAAAAGGCTCTTAAATCACGAGCATCGGTCCTCTGCCAATCTTATCGTTGAACCTATTGTTGTGAGGGTAGTTAAACATAATTCTTTTTCAGTTCGCTTCAGCCTGTGCCAGAATACTGTACGCTGCCCTGACGCGGGCAAGGGGTGAAACATAGGCGGTGACGCGCCGGTCTTGGTATCAGAAAGAGACGGCAGGCACAATAACAATACAACGCGTCCGTGGAATGTAGGGAATGTTAACTTTGGCCCCGTCAAAGGGCTCCGAGTAGCTTCCCAAATTAAAACGACAAATATTGAGGTGGCGCGCCCGGTTATTGATGTGCCACTTTTCTTTCGGGTTATTGTTAGTACTTTGGAACACGACGTGCCACTTCCCATTTTAGCCGACTACAAAAAAGCAGGAGGTTTTCAATTCGGTTGTACGATTATTTTTGGTGTGTTACCTCGGAACTCAGTCGTTTTTATAAATCGATTTCAAAAAATCTTATTTTTATTTGAAATAATGTACTTACTGGTTCTATAGAAATGTCAAGGAACTCAGTGCAGTGGTTTGATTTTTAAACCATAATACCGAACGCCTAGCCATGTCTTGGCTTAGGGGTATGGATTTTTAAAATTGTTAATTTGTAGTTATTATATGTATAGCATTTAAATATCAGTTACGCGGCAATCGATCTCTTTAGAACTCTTTTCTCCGGGCGTTCTGTACCCGAGTTTAAAGAGTTTGTTTTTTCAAAATTCTTTATTTATTTTATTCGAATAAAAAGTTTAAAACTACCACTTTTTTGATTTTGTTTATAGTACGTACCTAAATAATCATAACATTGAAGCCAAGCCTTTTGAGCAGGTTTTTAAAAAGGGAGTTCTAAAGAGTTTGATTGCCGCGAAACAGAACACCCGGAGAAAATTCGACATGACCGTATACTCAGCCTCCGCTATATGTCTGTCTGCTCTTTCTACATTTAGAAGCATACACATTAGAAGTAGTTATTAAAAAGGTTTATTTCAGAGAATGTGACAAACTTAGAATATTTATTTCTATATTCTAAGGCGACAAAATATGTATCATACATCATTAGGTAGATGCAGTATCCATCTACCCAGTCCATTTTAGATCGGCTCACGAAACCACTTTCATTGGAACAGCAGAATATGTAGAGTTGTTCTAGAATTGTTTTTACTGAACAAATAAGTCCTTATGACGTAGGTTTATTTATTAACCTATAAAAAAGTATTGGTTTCGTGAATTATTTCCAACATACAATTGAGCCCCAAAACGCATCAGTCATCGGGTAAAAATGCATTATACTCGTCGTAGTTCACCAGTTTTATTAGCTGACGAAAGATTGAAGATAAATATAACTTCACATAGCAGCGCAAGCATTACGCCGAGTCATCACTCTTCGGCTCATGCTTTAAAACATTCTTCGAAAAATATTTAGGGGATTTCAGCTTGCTCTCACCATATTGGCTATTTCTTAAGTTAACTGTTTACTATTAACTCTGAACTTCGACCTCGATTTCTACGAGTTTATTCACAATCTCCACAGATTCTGTATATTGAGCTTAGAGTTGATATTTATTGATTTGATTTATTATAAATGGTCAAATGTCAAACAAAGACTAGATATGAAAAAAAAGTGTAATACACAAAATGTTTAACAGTATCTACACATTATAATTAGGATTCTCAAAAAAAAACTTACTTAGTTCTATTTCCACATGTTCTATGGTCTCGCGACTTTTACATCGCCACGACCTCCTGTGCCAATTTTACTAACATTCCAAGAATATGGAGTGGAGCGGTGTATCGCTCCTTAGAAAGAGGTCGTCTAGGCAGTACCCGATATTTTGTCACCAAGGAGTGTGCGAACATGTTCCGGTTTGAAGGGTACTAGGCAAGCTGTTGAAGGCAGCTAGCGAAATTACAGGGCAAATGAGACTAACCATCGAAAGTCAAAGTAATGTGTGCTAAAACAGCGTCATAATCAATCAAAAAACACACACAGACAATAAATTTTTACAAAGATCAGATTGACTTTACTCTATATTGTGAAACAAAGTATACAACTCCGAATTATTCCACAAGATTTTGGGACGTTCGCTTCGGTTGTTCAATAGGTAAATAGTTGACGACGAAAATTATGTTAAATATGAGCTTTGTAAGAATTATGAAAACAAAAACTTCAATAACAAAAATTGCAACAATTGCGGTACATACACAACTGTCTTTGGAGCGTATAATTTAAAAAAAAAGGCAACGATTATACTATTAAACAGTGTCCGCGGTAAATCTATAGTTCTAAACATAGATAAACCTCTAAAATAAAATAATACGGTATTACCTAATTAAATAACATCTGAAAAGAGTTACTTTTTTTATTTTAGCATCCACGTTTAGGGCCACGTTTCCCGCAATAAATAGTTTTTCATTTTCTTTTAACGCCTTAGTCATAACCGCCATATTATGCAACCGCTAAAGAAAAGGGAAACAGTGAAAGAGCCAAGAGGCTATTTCGTAGAACAGCAATTGCACCAACAATTTGTGATTTCCACCAGCTGACACTTTAGAAGAATTAGTAACCTCTCATTTTGTCTTGACTGGCAACAGATACGGAAATGAGGTTTATGTATAGAATGTATCGAGCTGATAGAATAGATCATATTTTTTTTCATTAAGTGCATTTTGACAAGGAGATATTTTGTGTTAACATTGCTATATTTTTTAGAATAATCAAGAAGATTAATGTTAAGTACGAGGTTTTTCGTTTTTTGTTATATTACACATGTGTATGTTTCCATACCCGATGTTGACATTTGGTAAGTCGATGCGTCGGTAGGTCTGTACCGAGAACTTCCCGTGCGGCAGCTTTCTCCGAAAACTCATTACCCCGGCACGCGTCACGTAGAGACTATAACGGGTTTTATTAGGTTTCACTAACGCGCCCTAACTTGGAACCAGTATGTGCAGGACCTTTTCTCGAACCAGACAGATGCTTATAGTTTTCGCCACATGCTCATGTTTAAATGGGTATGTCAATCCCGTTGTCTGTCTAAGTTTGTTCATTCGTCTTTTGTAAACCCTTTCATCAGAGATAATGGAATTCTCGAACAAAAAATACACGTCACGAATCAAATATCTAAAATGTAATAAGCGGTTGGTACAAACAAACTTATTGGGTTCTGTCACCTCGAGTAACCTCTCCTTATACTCTTGGGGTTACAAACTAAGATGCAAAACAGGGGTTCGATTGTCCTCTAACCCAAATATTAGCTTATTGTTACTGGAGCCCGTTGTAGTTCGGGTGCCTACTTCGCAGTTTGCGAAGCGAAGGTCCTAAAGGGATTATAATAAGAGTCGATTACACTTAGCAGATTTAATTGAGGAGAAGATTTTAACAATACCATGTATCTAGTGTGTGGTTTTCAGTTTAGTAAAATTAGTATTAACAAATTAAAAGTGATGTCTAGAAAGTTCTAAATCGAATACAAGGAATGGAATAGCAATAAACGTGATGGAGTTACAACAAAAGCAAGACATCGTAATAGCCATGTCATCGACACACACACAGGCTTCACAGAGCGACATTTTGTAACCGCGTGTATTAGTGGTATATTTTAGAAAGCAAAAGTACCAGGCTTGCATAGAATCGGAGGAGGTTGACCGCGCTCGTAGGCTCGGCGCGTGGAGCAGACGACGCCGGGCGGGGGCGGATCGATACCCAGGCCGCATTGTTGCCCCTGTGTGCGCCCCGCTCCTCACACGCACCCCCGCACGAGGCCTGTACCCGAAATTCGCCCCATTTGATCCTGAGAGCAGGAATCAATCGCCTTTGTTGCAGTAACTTGATGCATCACCGTTAAGGGCATCGCTTCTATTGGTCTCGAGTTCTCAGCATCAATTAACCTGAGGATTTATTGCCTTTCAATAGGGTCTCAAATTGAAAGATTTAATTCTCAACAATTTCTCACATTTTTTGTCTTCAAATAACAGATGTTTTATAAGGTTAGAATTGAGTAAAAACATTCGCTTTGTTAATAGTACGCCAGTCTTAACAAAGGATTTGTATAAAATAGCTGGATATAAGGAAGCCTGTTCTGCAACACGGGTATAAAGCGAGGTTTATGCCGCAGTAACTTTTACGATGCAACGTAATGCCTAATTAGCAAACCAGTTAATAGTTAACAATATTTCACACATGACTGCCACTCATAATTGCAGAGTTATATTGAAGAAAGCAAACGCGGACAAAGAAGTTCTAATGAGAACCAGTATTCATATCAGCTACTGATACAAAACACATTCATAACCGCAACTAGGTAAGAAAACAATCCAAAAGGAAGTAACATAAAACGGACAGCAGTATTGATATAATGAGTTCTGAAGAAATAAAATCGTCAGAGAAAATCAGTAGATCTTGGTTAACTAACGGAGGGCCACGCCTCACAAATAAGTCGAGAGGCAGCATAGAGCTTATAGAAGACATGCAATAAAGCGTTGCAATTGGCAATTAATAAGGCAGTTGAGGAGTCGCATTAGATCGTGATGGTAATCATTAACAGACTGAATTATCACGTTAATTAGCTGACTTATTACTCAGATCAGATACTGTTGATGCTATTAATGTAGTTAATGAGAAGTCATACTTAAGACGATCCGTGCGCGTATTCTTATATAAAATCATGATCATTTACAATTTAAGGTTCAACACGATTCAACAACAATTTTTTACACATTTCACATAGCGCTATCTAGGCCCAAACTAAGCAAAGTTATGGGAACCAAATAACTGATAGAACACTTGTATCCTTTTTTTGTAAATACATATTTATTATAAACTAGCTTACGCCCGCGACTTCGTCCACGTTAACTTTAGAATTAGGTTCAGAGAGAAATGAAACATGTGTAACTAACAAACAAGCAATAGTCATGAAACTAGCGCTATTTTATTATTAGATTAAGATAAACCTTTTATCCCTGAATAATGTTTCATAAGACACATCTATACCAAATTTCAAGTAGATACGTCCATTAGTTCGTTTTGTGATAATCCCACAGGAACCTAAAATTTTTCTGATATAAAAGGTATCCTATATGTTAAACCGTTTATCGTCACACAAATGTTTGTCCTGGTGGGAATCGAATCCACGCCCTACAGCTCTAGAAGCAGATATTCTTCCAAATGGGCTAACAAGGCAGTCAAATATAACAATTTCTTTATTTCAAGGCAGTAAAGATCACGCTATGATTATGAAATAACTTACTGCTTTAAAACTTCTCTGGATCCATAGTATTTAATGCGCAATTCCAATCTCCATACACCCACGCATGCATTCGACTGTACGGAAATTAAGTTCACATAACGGTTTTGAGTCACCAAAGATTTATTCATACTTATTTTATCGTTCTTAGTGCCATATTGCTAATGTATAAGAGATAATTTTACTCGTACTCAAACATGGTGGTTGTATCGACGAGCTCCACAATCATAGCACGTTTAGTGTAGAATAGTTGTATCTATAAAACCTTTTTTTCTCATAGATATAACTATGAGAAAAAAAGCTTTTTTTTTATTTTCGCTTTTTTTTATGTAGCTTTTTTTTTGTTAGTGACATTATAAGAATAATAGTTTCCACAACCTAGCTAACACCATGTGTTTTCTTGATTGCTGTATTAGTCTTATTTGATTTAAAGCGTAGCCCATTATTGTAATGTTCCACTGCATAAAGTTTTATTATTTCGCGTACATTATATATATGAAACTTCGCTCTATACTAATCAGCTCTGTTTTTGTAAATGTGTGGCCCCTCCTAATTGTGAGGGGTAAGGCCATAGTCCAGCACGCTGATCAAGTACGGGTTGTATGGTAATGTACGGCCGTGGCATTCAAACCCAGGACTTTCAGATTAGAAGCTAGACGGTCTCCCGACTAAACTGCCGAAACTTCACTCTATATTCAATAAAAAGTTCAAACTTAAATTTGTAAATTTAAAAATGCTTGTTCAAGTCAATGCTTCTATCAAACATAAAACTGGAATATCTATTGCTGAAAACAAAACAAAAATTCGTATTAAAGATGATCCTCCTACACCATAGAAATCACACGTTCTGACAATCCTATAGCTTACTTACTCTATCACCGAAATGGATCAACGTTCCAAATTTCCAATACATAAACGGTCATAAATCTTTAAAGATAAAGTTGAAATTTGGATGTGGAGATAAAACTCTCGAGTTCTGCGTAGAAACTGGGGACGTAACGAGCCCAAATTCAGATATGCGTTCGGTTATCATAGACATGGCCATAAATAAAACACTCTTGAGAGGATGCGATAACGGTAGGGTTATTGGTTAGTTGCAGTTAGAACTTGAAGTTATAGCATTCAAGTATCGAGAGAAACACGACTTTTGGTTACTCGTAAATACCTAACATAATGCGACGTCAATGCAACAGTGTAATACTGTTGAACATATATAAATTATGTATGTTTGAATGTATTAAATTGCAAGACAGTAAAGTGTCTAGAAAGCTTCCTGAAGGGAGCGCTCATGAACTCCATCAAATATGAACTGTAAGAGAAACAGGGACAGCACCATGCAAGAAAGGCTAAAACAGAAAGGGCTAGAGAAAGAGCTAATGGTACTGGGCTTTTATTATCAATAGCTTTACCTAAATAACGAATCTTATAAAACGTTATATAGTGTTTTAAAGACGAAAAAATTTACGAGTGAAACAAAGTTATTGAGTATCATGTTAAAAATAAGACGAAGATTTTATAAGACGATATCTCAATCACAGCAGTAACAGTAACAGATAACTGATAATTAAATTTTGTCATCAAGTCAACTTATTTATTGCCGTAGATAAAATTACATTTACGAATATGTATAAGCACTCATGAAAGATATATTATACATGAAAAACAGTTCACAGTAATAAAACGATATCGCATGGACGTGGTGATTAATTAAACATGCCCATGCATCGAATATATTAAACTCTACATACGAAATTAGCTGCACCGAAACTGATTATACGATTTTTGTGGAATCGGAATTACCTGAAACAATGGAAATGAATGCATTACTTATTACGAGTGTTACTTCAATAAGGAGACTTAAAAATTATGTAACATCTATATCTTTAAAGAGCAATTCTTGTATATATATATATATATATATTCTGAATCTCGGCAAAGGCTCCAACGATTTTCATGAAATTTTGTATCCAGGGAGTTTCGGGGGCGAAAAATCGATCTAGCTAGGTTTCATTTTCAGAAAACTTCGTTTTATCCATGTTTTCAGCCGAGCAATGCTCGGTCAACCAGGTACTATACAATTATGTATATAATACGTCATTTTGAACAAAATACAACAGTGAGGAAACAAAAGTATTTTATTTAGTGACAAAAAATAGGCAGTCATAGGGACTGCGGCCAGAAGTAGCGATGATAGCTCAGTGGTTCGCGCGGTCAGTTTACACGCGTGGGTTCAAACCCCAAAAAATATCGTGAACTGCCGGCGAAGAAAAATATCGTGAGTACCAAAGCATGGTGATAGGGTATTTTCTACCACCCGCGACACCAACTCTCAAGTTGAAAATCTGCCGCCAAGCACCTAATGGTATGTTGCGACAGCTTCACCTCAGAGCCAGTTCCAAACCAGTCTGGTGAGCTGTGGTCTAACACCTAGCTTGTCAAACATTTAAAAAAAACACACACAAATTAGCAAGTCGGTGACGCCAACACGTAAGTTTTTCCCCTACCAAAAATCGCTCAAGGCGGCTAATGAAGTTTTCACTTCAAAAATGTTTCTAAAACCAGCTACAACGGGAACTCATGAAGATAGATTTTATTTATACATTATTATTATAGATGCGTATATTTATTACTAAAGAATGCGGCGAAACCAAAAAAGGAGAGCTATAATGTTTGTCGTAACTACTAAACGGCTGAACTGATTTTCATGAATGATACGTCGTTAGATTCGTCTTTATTTTGCGAGTGTTACAGGGTATATGAATCCCGTGTACTTTTATAAAATATTTAGCTTGCATATTATACATATAATTTGGGAACTCTGTTTTTGTCGATAGCTTATAGACACATGACGAAACGGTAGGAACTTAATTTAAAGCAGGTTTTTATTAAACATGACATTTATTGATTTTTGTTCATTGAAAATCGAATAATTAAAAGCAAAGTAATTATTAATATATTTATCGAAATGTATGATAAGAATATAATATCTGGAGGAGCCTAAGGCCACGGAAGCGGTTGACGTCGCGAAGCTCTGTTGACTCGATGACTCGCTCGTGTTGTGGTATACTTTGGGCGGAGGCACAACTATATAAGCACTAGATTTGTTCGCACGGAGTCGTCGAGGCATTCCAGTGTCTGCGAGCACAGTGAACGAATCGCGATCACTGACCTGCCACAACACGCCACTAGTGTTGGCCGGGGCGCGTCATCAGTCGTCAGCACACAGGCGCATAGTTAATTGAACAGACATGCTGCATTACTGCGATTCGTTATGTGGAAAATAAAGGTGTTTATACGACGAAGTACGCGAATATGAAGTTTGAAAACAAATGAAAACTTATCAAACTAAGAGAACACGTAAACATGTACACTGATATGTCTGACTGTCCTATTAGCTCATTTGGTTGTATATCTACTTCAAGCGTGTGGGTTCGATTCCCACCCAGGACAATAATTATCGAGGCAAACAAATATGTTTTTTTATTTTTTATTTGTATATGTATTATATTTACAACAAAAAAAAAGGTATTTATGTATGTATTCTATCACTTATCTGAGTACCAATAGAGCAAGCTTATTTTTAAATTAAAAAAACTTTGAGCGACAACTCGCTAGATGTTGAACGAAGATGCGGTCTACTGTGGAGCACGCTCGCCTAGAAGAAACCGATTTAATCGCGACTTGAAGGCACCCAGATTAGTTCTATCAGGGAACACCCACTCGTACAGCAAATTCCATTGTTTAGCGATTCGTACAATGTGGGTAGCATCGAACCACTTAGCATCGAGCTTTTCTTAGTTTGGGGCCAGATGACGCTGCATGAAATGACCTACGATTTATAGAGTGGAAAAATTATAACCCATTTTTTGGGCAGTTGCGTAAAAATATAAGTAACGAACAGCGTCCTATAAATAGGTACTTTCCTTCTTTTTCTTCGTCATTACTCCCAAAAAATATAAACTTTAATGTCTATTGTAGAATACATATGCTTAGTACATTTACCGAGTTTCGGTACTACATATACCTTTAAAACTTCCGAAATTTAAGTTATAATTTCGCAACTTAATGAAAATATCGACTTTAGACGATGAGATTTTAAAAACGGAACAAATAACGAAAGATTTTTTTGAATTTTCGAGTCACGGTATATGTAGTTGCACTCATCCGAAACGGCTCGACCGATTTTTATGATTTTTTAGCTACTTTTTAGCGTAGCTAGTAATTTTATAGAATTCATTCATTTTTTTTAATTCAATTTTTAATCTTTAGTGTTTTAATCTTTTAGACCAAGTTTTAATGACGTATTTTATATATAAAATGTATTAGTGCATTTCACTCCTTTAGATAAAAAATAAAAATAAAAAAAAATATTATTCTTCTAAATTCAGGATTATTGGATTTAAAAAAAATTACTAATGTACCTTGAGTGATGATTATTAGAAAAAGACTTGAGATATTGATCACTTGACTTTTATTATGGGTTTAACTTTAAAATCGCGAATATTTGTATATAGAACGGCCTTGATTTTAGTGCCACAGTATGAGTACATCTTTAAGTGAGCAAAAAACATCAGACCGCAAATTAAAAATTTAATAACAGCGTATGAAATCGTCGACAAGTTAGTTATACCAATGTATCTATGTATTTTTGATAAATTTGTTCCAAGTTCTTTTTAATTTTAAATTTAACCATGACATTTGCAAGATTGTGAATTTTATTTGGTCTTACCCTTTTCCTGTTTCTTTTTGATGTATTTTTACCCGAATACGAAAAGGCCAAAATGATGTTTGTTCAATGTAGTATGTATTTAAGTATATTTCACCGTAACGCCTAATCATTCGATTGTGCTAAATGTGGTGTTAATTGACCCAACTGCGCAAAAAAGGTCATAACTTTGACATGTTTGTATATAAAAGTCAGTAGGTACCTTAGTATATCCTAAGCAGATTATATTCTGACAAATGAGGAGTCCATCGACAAGACTCAACAATACGCGTGTTTTAAGCGCGCCGTAACACGCGTGTTCTGTTGATCTTTAGTTCACAAAATAAATCCTAAAATTGCTCCTACTTTTTTATTAAGATAAACACGTGCTTGGTCTCAAATCAAAAAAACTTAATGAGTACATTCCAAATATATATAATTTGTTTAGCAATACTTTAACATAGCAATAGTTATTTTTTTTTTACACACACTTAATTTTTTTTTTTAAATAACAAATAGGCTTGTATTTTACCGCCATCTCGCCCGATGATAAGCGAAGATGCGGTCTACGATGGAGCACGCTTACCTAGAAGAAACCGATTCACTCGCGTTTAAAGGTACCCAGATTGTTTTTATATACTCGTATTATAGCTTATTTGATGATGCAACTATAGTATTAGTAGCTACGTGTGCTTCTGGTAAAGCGCTAAGTAAAGAGCTACCTACACAAGGTGGTAGCATAATACCTATCTTACCACCTAGTGGAGGTAGTGAATCTACTGCCATTGGTACTTCGAAATTCTACGGTACGGACGAATTCTCTTCACAACGTTTGACATCGCTAGCCCAGCCGATTAGAAGATCCGGGCGCCTACTTTATTTATTCATGGCTACCTCTGCAAATTGTCATTAAATTTTAATTTTTTGACTTTTCTATATTTGGTCAGCTTCTTTGTTTATGAATAACTTCTTTAGTATGGTAACTGTTATTAGTGGAACAGGGCATTATAAACACTAAATTCTAGTGAAATGCGGCAGTGCCCTCCACACGTTCCGTAAACGACGCCGATTTCCTGCGCTGCGACACGTCGGGTCGTTGTCGTCTGTCGTCATCGTGTCGTCAATTTGCATAATTGAATAAAATCATGCATTCATTCAGTGAGGTCGCCCTCGTGTTGCGGAGTGCCGAAACAAAACGGCCGGATGTATCGATGGGCCGCATTGTAATTAACTCGCACGGGGAAGTACAAATAAAACTAACCATAGGACGTTATCATAATCCTGTCAATGAAATTTTACAAAGTATTAATATAACGTTATAATCGTCGTACTTAGAGCGGGGCAGAAAGCAACGACGATCGATAACAAACTCGATGTGCAACCGAGTTTACATTCACACTGGTAGGGAATACTCGTATAATTGTACACATCATAGAGCTACCAGTGGGGATAACCTATTAACCCAGTACTGATAATTGGAGTAAATGATTATAAAAAAATTTACTACAAAATAATAAAATGTATACTGTCGAGATTATGAATGAAAGAAATGAAAGGTTTAATAAAATTAACACGAGCTCCTATTCAATCTTGTAACCATGACTGAGCCATTTAATTTTCCACGTGGATCGTATCGTAGTATCGTTTCGCGGAAACATTGTGTTGTTTCGCGTATTCCAGCCCGCCGAACAACACCGGCCGTCTCCGAGTTTGCCCGAAGAGCGAGGAAAGCGAAACCTCCCCGTTTTCCCCCTCGACGGGGTCGGGGGTCTTTGTCCCGCCACGACCCAGTTAATGACCGCCCTCGCGCAGTCTCGTTCAGATATAAATACGCCTACTACACTTGACCTCCAAAGTTTTTATTGGAAAGCACGTGTGCTCCCGTATCGAGATCATGTAAACAATTGTCTATTGTGCAATTTGTTACGTCGCCCTGTTCAACGTCGCGTCGCCGCGCGGAGGTTGCTCATCGGTCGAGACAAAGTATCGTTTTCATCGTCACAGTAGCACTTGCATCGGATCCGAGCTCTCAATCTCGTTTTGGGTCAAGTGTAATAAATCCGCAGGTTGGATGAAGGGTTCGCTGTCCAGTGGAGCGGTGATTTAGAGGGGGGCGAGGGGACGCAACAGGTCGCGAAACAACGTTTTAATTGTATGCCGATAAAGATCGTCGTCATCGAAGCGCGACATCAACACGACGCGCCCGCGCCGCGAAAGTACGATGACCGAGCCCTAAATGCATTCGCTTCGCACGCACCGTGCCTGTTTTATGAAAATTGCTTTTGCTTTGGAACGACGCCTCATCTTTTATTCTTTAGATTACATAGCTTTTACTAATTTTATTATCAGACTTAAGGTATTGTTTATGATCTCATAAAAATATTATTGCCACTATCGAATCAATTCGCTACAAATTAAGTTTTTTTTTTTAAGATTGTACGATAATACCTCATAAATTTCCAATAGACGTAGAAGTTCGAACAACAAGTCAATGGACATTACATTTCAATGGCAGTTTAGACACCTTGGGAAGTAGACTTCAAGATACCGGTTCCCTGAGCTCAAACCAGTTTGTTATGAACTTTCGCATCTAAGCAAACATGAGCCCGTTAAATAGGGTAAGGAGATCTTTGGGGCTGGCCACGGAAACTTATGCCTAGAGCGATAGTTGCATAAAGTGTTGTTTCGCAAACCGCAAGGGTTTGAGGTAAGCGTTTCGATATCCTTTGTTTAGACCGCAGTATACAAACTAACATTCCCGAACGAACGATCTGTATCTTGAAAATCACCACTGTTGTTTGCTTCACAAGAAGTAAACTTATGAAAGGAGGTATATTAAAGTATGTCTAGAGATTCCTGTGTTACTTTTAATACCACTTTTGCTTGCGTCTTAAATCGTTCATATTTTAAGCAGGCAGTTTCATAAATATGCTTTCGCCCACACTACCGTCCGTGTTCTAAAGCCCGCCATTGTTGCAGAGGCTTTGTGTCAGATTACGGCTCAGTTTGGATCGCCTCCACGACAACATACTCATATAACTTGCAGTGCTCACTAAACTTTATTACCCCACCGAACAAGACGCCTTGAGGCGCAGTTATGTTGCCATTAAACGGTTTTACTTTCGACGATCTATCAACATTAAAGTGAGTTAGCATTTCTGTTAAACATTCAAATTTTTTGTGTAGCTCATGTGGACACTTGAAACGGTCATGATTTTTGAACTTTATGATTTTACCTGTCAACGATGTAGAAACAAAAATGCATGGGAATTGCTAATGTAGTATTGTATGAAAAGAACAACCGTAATAAATCATTGGTCTTGAACAGCAATTTGGAGCAAGCACTTCGGAATTTTAATCAGTTTGGTATTGAACTCAAATGTTACTGAAACAACGCTAGAGTTTGTAATAATATACAGCATTACGTACTTATTAATGAACCGCGTCTCCCGTAGAGCGAAGATGCACTCAGGACGTAAAATAGCGATAAACGTATATTCATCAGATGTGAATAATGTTAGAAAGTGAAGTATAAATAGTTGTTCAAACAATAAGATGCCACCCGTGGTTCGACGCTGCACTTGGCTGTAAAGTTTGATCATCTTATTTGATGTCTCCAAAGGGACGTTTGTTCGCAGCAATGTGAATTTTCACAGAATAAAAAAAGATTGTTGTCTAACCTATCAACGTTATATTTTTCTTATTTGATTAAGATGATAATGACAGCCCTGTTGACTCATTGGTAGTATATTTGCATTAAGAGCGTGGGTTCGATCCCACCCAGGACAAACATTTTGCCGTATTAAAAAGTTTGTTCTGTGTTCTGTACAATTGTAAATATTATAATCGGTTATTATTTAAAATCTATAGTACAAGCTTTGCTTAGTTTAAAGTTAAAAAAAAACTTCGTTTCAGATAACTGTGTGAATTTCACTTGGTAAGTTTGTTTCATTTTTAAATGCAGTATTCGTTACTCATTAGTTTATTGAATGTATGGCAGACCATTGGTATGTGACATCATCAAAAAGACGACGGGAATGTAAGGAGGTATGCATATAACAAACGCTAAACGAGTTGCGAAGGAAGCTCTAATAGATCGGGGATTATGAAAAAAGACGTAAAATAAAAATAGAACGTATGTACCTAATTACATAAAAATTACAAATGTATGAAAAAAAAAACGGTTTCCATTTACTTCCGCCAGTGACGTTATCTTAGTTTCCATAAAATTTTGTATCGTTCATATAACATAAAAATTTCTTTAAATCATAATAGCTTCTCAAATAACGATTCGAATCCCACCGAGCTAGACAACGTGAGCTTTGCTCGACTGAAGACATACATACTTTATCTGACTAGAGCGGCTTAACAGCGACAAAATCTCACATAGATTACGGTCACTGGCACCGTTGCATTGCAACACTTACCTTTACCATACCGCGATATACAGTATCGCCGCTGGGCACCATTAGAAGTTTCTCATGCAAATATAATAGTATCTATGAAACAAATAGTTACTGGTTCGTTAGTACCTAGCCGCTTGCAGTGGTTGCAACAGTATGCAGGGCCTTGCATTCGCCGGCTGCGTTGGCCATGGACCAAAATATCGCTTTCACGAACTAAGCCCTGTTACATTCTAGTGCTTAGCTTTCAGAGTTACATGTCTGGTTATCTTGGGATTTCTAAATCGTTTGGTTCTACGTAGGTTGATATATCTTTATGAATATATCAGTGGGCGTGGATTCAAAATAATGAGCTTGAACTGCCGTTAAAGGAAAACATCGTATAGTATGTATTTACAAAAAAAAAGTATTTGTGTATTCTATCAGTTATCTGACTTCCATCACACAAGCTCTGCTTAATTTGGGGTCAGATGGCGCTGTGTGTAATGTCCTACGATATTATTATTATTATTATAATGATGGTGATAGAGTGCTTTAGGGTAGAGTACTTCCTATACCCGATTTGCTAGATACCACTCTTAATTTAAAAATCTACCGCCAAACACCTCACGGCGGTCTCACTTGACAGTCAGTGTGCAGCCCAGGTGTAGACCCAAATGACCTCTTATGCTACGTATTAGGTAATGCTCATATTCACTTCCCAATTAAAACGTGATCTTGCCAACGCAGCTTTGGATACTCTTTCCAGAAATGAATTTATAGATGTTCTTAGCAGGCCGAGGTTTTTTAGTAGATTATAGAGATTTTGCTAGAATTCCTCTCGCTCCCTTCTATTGTAAATAAAGTGACCATGAAACCATTTCTGGTCAACTCATTTATGAGGTCATCTATTTAGCTTTATGTGACATATTTGTTTGTTCTGTGTCTGGGTCTCTGGGTGTTCTGTATGTATTTACAAAAAAAAAGTTCAGTTATCTGATTCCCATATTACAAGCTTTGCGTAGTTGGGGCTAGATAGCGCTGTATGTAAAGTCCTAGAACATTTATTTTATCATTTGGTCTTTAGGGATATTTGATTCCCACGGTATACAGTAAGTTCTACAAGTACTACAAGTCTGAGTTTTCTTATTTTTCTTTCTTGAGATAAATAACAAACATATGTATGGCGTGGATGACGATAGAGCCAAATCTTCAGGGATTTCAAAACAGTAACATAAGAAAAAAAATCGACTAGAAAAATTGGTACTTGTACCGATTGTTAAAAGGATTTTTGTAGTATCAATATAAAGTAATGAGAAACGTACAATACATAACACGCATATTAAACTTAAACTTCGGTCATCTGACCACTTACTACATACGACTAATGGAAACTAAAATCACGCGTAAGTGGCATGATCACATCAGATAGCTACTAACTAGCTTAACTACCCACAACTTGAAGTAATCAATATCACAAATCAAGTGTACCTACATATTATCATTATGCAGTATGTAATATAGAAGGGTTGACTGCCGAGTTAGCTGATTTGGTAGAATATCTGCTTAAAAATGTAGGGTATGGGGTTCTATTTTACAAACATTTATGTGACGATAAATGTTTGTTCAGTCTGGATGTTCTGTATGTATTTACAACAAAAAAGTTTTGTTAGTTATCTAGATCCCATAGTAAAAATTTTGCTTAGTTTGGGCTAGATAGCGCTGTGTAAAATGTCTTACGATATAGGTCTTAATATACATATATACATATGTATGTATGTATGTATATTATATACATTGACAGCTTCAGTCAAACAATGTGCTCATCTAGACTCCTTAAGTACTCTAGTAGGTATATCCGAGTATAGGTAGGTATAATGTTACTTGTGTAGGGAGTTTGCAAACAGTTTGCGGTTACAATAACACTCCAATGCGGTCCGCCAGGGGGCGATGCCTAACACAATACGGGTAATAACAATTGCAATAGATCTCTAGGTAGTTATTGGGTGGTTAAGTAGTTAGATATTGAACTTGTTAATTGTAGATGATCAAATCAAATGATTTATTACGTAATAAAAAATAGACAATATATTAACCTTAATTCTAAATCTTTATTAATTAATTGTAGTTTTTTTTTTTTACATTTATATACACTTAAATTTAATTCATGATTTATTAATAATAGTCGATATCCATACTTATTATTTTAAGGTGTGAACAATTAATTTATTTAATATATACATACATTAAATAATAATTAAAACTAAGTCCACCGGTAGAGCCCGCCATCAAACCGGTAGCATTTCCTCGCTGGATCGCCAGCGAAATATGCTGGACTATAAAAGTCCCCGACCTCGGATCGCGACCCCTCTCCCTAAGGCGACGCCCAAACTCGGCCACAAACTTTGCTGCGTCGGACCCCAAGTAAACGCAGTCTCGGCGGCAATTTTTTTT
Source organism: Biston stratarius (assembly GCA_950106695.1). Classification (NCBI taxonomy): domain Eukaryota; kingdom Metazoa; phylum Arthropoda; class Insecta; order Lepidoptera; family Geometridae; genus Biston; species Biston stratarius. The sequence continues at coordinate 14,670,163 of OX467111.1, forward strand.
AAATGTATTACTTTAATATAAATAAATAAAATATCATAGGACACGTTACACACAGCGCCATCTGACCCTAAACTAAGCAGAGCTTGTGTGATGGAAGTCAGATAACTGATAATACATAAATACTTTTTTTTTGTAAATACATACTTATAATACATACAGAACATCCAGACACAGAACAAACATTTGTTTATACCATAAAATGTTTGTCCTTGGCGGGAATCGAACCCACAACCTACAGCTCAGGCAGACATACTACCAATGAGCCAACAGGTCTGTCAAAAATATAAAAATTAATTAATTCTTGAGGTGAATGTGAGTACATATTTATTTTTATCTATAGGACTGGCTGGCCCTCCGCTATAGTTCCGCTATGGCCAAGAAATAGCGTTTTTTGTAGTAGTAGGTAGGTGCGCATGCTCAGGAATGAATTTCAATAAATTTCATAAACAAAAAAAAAACAATAAGGCAAAAGGGCAGTAAAGGCAAACTGTTTATTTTACAGGCAAGCGACAAAAACACAATGGAAATGTTAAAGACAAAGCTCTTTAGAAAAACTTGGACGTTCAAACAAAAGGACGTTTCTTTGAAAGAGGAGTTTTAAAGGGAACGCTGTAAATCAATGTAGGTGAATAATAAAGACCGTCAGATTCTATTGCTGGAGAAGATATGGCAGGCGATAACGCAATTAGCTTTTATACTCTTGCCCATTGATCGTTGTTCTTACAGGTTCTTAAATTAATTCTGTTAGAACAACTGTAAATTTTTGTATGAGACTCCCTAAGTTATGTAGTGCGTCTGATATGTTCACAAAGTGAAGACACCTTGCAGTTCGCAGCTTTTATTAAAAAAAATTATAGCTGACAGGCTTGGTGTTTGACCACAACTCACCTGATGTTAAGTGACGGTGTGGTCGAAGATGGTAAAGCTCACCTAGCTTGGAATGGAACTGGCTCTCAAGTGAGGCTGCCGGAACACACCGTTAGATGCTTGGCGGCAGATTTTCAACTTGAGGGAGGTAGCTTGCCAGACAAATACTAAAAGTACCCTACCACCACGCTATGGTTTCCTCACGATGTTTTCCTTCACCGGCAGCTCACGCTCATTGTTGGGATTTGAACCCACGCCCTTCAGCATGCGAAACTACCGCGCTAACCACTGAGCCATCATCGCTTACTTTAGCTACTGGAGATTCCCAAATATAAATATCTATATAATAATCTATCTATCTAATCTAATACCTTTAAACGAGCAATTCTTGTATAGGTATATTATCTGAATCTCGGAAACGGCTCCAACGATTTCCATTTTAGTATGCAGGGGGTTTCTGGGGCGATAAATCGATCTAGCTAGGTTTCATTTTTAGAAAACGTCGTTTTATCCGTGTTTTCAGAAAAACTGCTACAATATCATTAGAATACGAAGGTAAATTTCGTCACCTTTTAGGGACGTTTTGCTGCTTTTTTTGTTTCGCGTCACCGACATGCTAATGTGACGTGTTTTAAGCTTACACTTCTGTCGGCAATCCTCATGACTGCCAATTGTTTTTAAATTAATAATTAGGTTTGCGTTTGACCGCCAACTCGTCTCATGTTAAGCGAAGTCAACGTTGAAGCATTCTCACCTAGAAAAAACCAATTCACTCAGATTATATATATCAGAGAACCTCTACTCGGGCAGCAAATTTCACTGTTTAGCAGTTCTTGTCCAGAAAGTGGACTCATACAGTTTTGTTCGAGTTGAAGGAAAATGAACGGTGTCGCTTTTTAGAGCTTTTGGCGGTCCGATAGTAGAATAGACAGGGTGGAATTATGTAGATTAGAAGCGCATTATCTTCTGCATCAGATAGACTAGGAAATTTACGTCGGTGTTCGAGATTTTGGAGCATAGCCTGAATAAGGGCACTAACTGATAACCTTTTTGGCACACATAGACCCCAACGCCTCAAGATGCTCGAGCGGCTTACCGTTCAAAGAACATACGAAGACAATGCAGTATGCCTTTAACAATTTTTTTAAAATGTGATATGAATAAAACCGCTGAACTGATTGGTAGCTCTTCCAGTAACTCTGTTTCCGCGAAATTGCAAGAGTCACAGAATAACCTTAGTTAGCTCTAGAGCCTTGGCCCGCGCGTGAACTGTGTACTTTACTGCAAGCTTGCATCGAGTCGCCGTTAAAACAAGTAACCTACATTAAAATAAGGTGGTATTTTTAATACTTCGCAGAATTGTTTATTTTTTGTTCACGACGCGTAAACAGAATGTTTCAACCAGCATTGCTTGTGTACTAAATCTACTAAGTAAGATATATGTATGACATTGCAACTTATGAAAGATGACGGTGGCACTGTGGTACACCACGACGTTTATTAAAACTGCCTTGCTATCTCTTTGCCAAAAATCATAAAGTCAAAGTGATCATAAAGTCGTTGCCAGTAAAGTAGTAAAGCGGTAAAGTGTCTCAGTCTCATCAGAAAAATCATGGTCAAATCGCAAAGAAACCGATTAATTATCTGCCTACTACCGCAATGTCAAGAAAGCAAGCTCAAACTTTGAGATATTCTCGACAACCGGCGACATGACATTTAGCCAGACTACATACAGAAAATCTGTGCAGCCTAAAGAATTTGAACAGTACCAGATCATCATAATAAGAAACATCAATGAGTAAGCCTGAATATCGCAAACGGTTCTCCCACGACTTTGTAACGGAGTGCCGTAAATCCATGTCCATTTTGTGACGTTTCCAACGGTTACGTCAGCCGAGGCAATTTGTTAGTTAGTTCTGGAATTGAATACTATTCCGACTTGTCCCACATCGTGACTGTGTCAACCGTGCCAGAAATATAAACAGTATGGGCACTTCAGAAGAAAGAGTTTTCTGTTTAGAATTCGATAAATAGGACATTTTTGTGGAATTAAGGCATACTTCGTCTATATTTGACTTGCCTAAAGATCCGAAGATAGATTTCAATGCAACCATTTTCGAAACTCATTCAAGTTAGTCCATAACATTAAAGAAGCAATTAACTGCACCTTATTTTCAGTAGATTGAGTTAAACAGTTTATATTTTTGGGCAAAATTCGAAACGAAGATCCAGCAAAGAACTAAAGTCGTCGACTTAGCTCAAAAAATTAGTAAGCTGAAGTGCAATGGACCGGTCACATTTCTCGAAGAATAACTGATGAGTTCTTGAGTGGAGACCACATGTAAGCAAGCGTAGTGTAGGACACCCTGCGGCGAAGTGGTGTGACGACCTGCGTTAAGCGGTGGGCAAAGATTGGATGCAGAAAGCTATCGTCCGAGCTCAGTGGCGTGGATTTGGAGAGGCCTGCGCTCAGCAGCGGACAGCAAATGGCTGATGATTGTAGGTTTAACAAAACTAGACTGAATCCAAATTCAGACAAGCACATACAGATAGCTACATTTGCAATGTCGTTCTACATGTGCATTAACAACAAAGGTTTTCTTACACGGCCTTGAAATTTTAGGTATGTTTGCAAATGCTATTTCAAAACTCTCATGATTTATGTTTTCTTTTTTAGTCTAATCATTCCATTTATGATGATGTGACAGGTAGATGAATAGTAGTCTAGGAAATTAATTCTTATGGGGAAAAAAATTACCAACTGCTTGCAATAAATTCCATAAAGCTAATAATATTGTAAATTTTGTAAAGTGCCCATACTGGTCCGTCATTGTGTATGTGTTGCCACTGGCATTGTATTTAGAGAGGTGATTAGTCGCATCATTACATGTCTCGTGAAGTTACTCGTAGCCTTTGGCGGCCCTTCTCTCTCGATTATAAATTTACGTTGACGACAATGTTTATATGTCATATATGATTACAACAACATCATTGTAAGCACAAGGCAAAGGGAACGTACTCTCAATATCTTGACGCTGGCAAATGCATCGGAAGTGTGCCAAACTAAGAAGAAAAACATGTTTTCTCTAATCCCCTCTAGCACGAACGCACGTCGATGTCGTTGGAGAGCGAGGGCACGTTATCGTAGCTTGAAATTTTTGACGGCAATCAGCATTTACTTTAAGATCTTTAGGTACATACATCTAAATGTAAATTAGCTATATACCAGGGAAACATCGGTCGTAATATGTTTCTATTAACACCAATCAGCCGTGAGATTCCATTTAAGTGCATCCGGATCTCTATTTATAATCAACAGCGGTACAGTAGAGCCGTTTTCGTCCAGTCAAACACGTAGGTATTTTAAATTGCCATATTTACGACCTGCAGTGATTGTAATACGATGGGATTGGATGCAATAATATTGAAGGCCGAGAAGCGCATGCACCATAAAGTAGAATGTTTACAGACGTTCAGTCTTTGTCTTTGACTACCACTGATAGGCCACTGGACAAGTTATGAGCTTTCACTTTTATTGTTTGATTGTTTTTGTTTTAAATAAAAGGATTCTTTGACTGCCATCGTACCTGATGTTAGGTGAAGATACGGTCTACGATAAAGCACGCTTGCCTAGAAGACACAGATTCACTCTCGAATTGAAGAATCAAACTTGTCCAGTTTGATCTGAACACTCAAGCAGCGCATTTCATGTTTAGAAGTTCAAATCGTTTTGTCAATCATTTTCTCAATTTAATTGGACGTTTCTTTCAATTTTGTTGTTTACATTAGAGTTTCTTTAATGTTAATTTAATACAGATTTGAATTCCGACTATTTTAGTTCAAATATAAAAGTTTCCATTTCGCGTTACAAATAATTGTTAGATTACTCTTGTAGCGATGAGAGCTGTTTCGCGACGTAGCTTCGCACGCCGGAAGGCGTGGGTTCAAGCTCCAACAATGAGCTTGAGCTATCAGTGAAGGAAAACGTGATGAAACCATAGCATGCTGGTAGGGTATTTTCTAGTACGCTGCTGGCTAGCTACCCTCAAGTTGAAAATCTGCCGCTAAGTGTCTAACGGTGTGTTCCGGCTGTCACACTTGAGATCCAGTTCCATTCCAGGCTAGGTGTGTTTTTTCTTCGATCATACCGTCACTTAACATCAGATGAGCTATGGTCAAACACCAAGCTTATCAAACTTTAAAAAAATATAGTCTGCGTTTTGAGAATCATCCATTAAACATCAATACATTCTCAATTGGGATCCATCTTAATCTTCGAGATTGTTTTGTAAGGATGATCTTCCCTTTGTGCTCACTATTCCGCTTGATCTCACAATTTGCACGTCCCCAGCTGCAGAGGTGTCGAGTGGCTTGCATCGACCTACAACAGCGACCCTGGGCTGCACCAGTCACCGGCAAAGGTTTATAGCAAATGTAGGTGGCTTTGTTTCACTGCAATGCACTTATACAACGATACTTAATTCGTCGTTGCAATAGGAAACTTGAATACGACTCGAGATTGCTGCCTTAATTAGCTGCAATTTATGAACATTGTAACCTTTATAACGATGATCGATGTTTTGCCTTTTATAAAAAATGACGTGTGGTTCGTTCTACACTGATACAGTAAAGTTTGAGACTTTGTGTAGTCGCTTACAAACTTGACATTTCTAATATCCGGAACTCAGCAGCTACTTTTACTAGTTATACTTTCATAGCTGTTACTTATTCTATTTCTAAGTGACAAGGACTACAAAACTATATATTCTTTGTAGACAATGCGGGCGAAGGAGCGGGTAGTCAAGTTAAAGAGATAAATAATATGAATATTCTGACGTAAACTTTATTAGTCGCTATTATCGGATTCCTTTGTATTTAAGTAACAATGTAATCAAATCTTGGAAATCAATTCTAATAGTCGTATCGAAAAGAATCTTTGTTTATGTACGTAGTTTGGATTATATGAATGATGAAGGAGCCAGGTGATAGATAGGGGAACTCTTCAGAGGTTACTGGTAAACTCCTCGAGTTTGGGGGTCATAGGATTTGCTTTGATGAGGCCAATTTATTGCACTTGCTATGACGACGAATGATGAATCTGATGACGAAACCAGGAAGTTTAAGTATCTAGTGGACCTCTTCAGTGGCTACTCCTAAACTCCTTATGTTTGGGATCATAGGATTCGTTCAGATGAGTCCAATACAATACATTTTTCCACATTAGTTTGTTTTGCTGTTAAAGCGTATTTTTAAACAATAATTCAATAAATTTTTAAAAGTGAATAGGTACGTGTCGATAGCCAAATGACAGTAATCATGCAGTAGCCGGGAACGCCCACCTGGATTCCACGCATTGGGCCCGTCGCGCCCCACAAATCACAAGTGTGTAGTTAGACGCACAGTTGTTTACTCTCTCACAGAGTTTCAGAGTGCGTCACTTTTATAACGCAACGTCACACAACGCACGCCTGACGGCACTTAACTCAATCACAGCCAGCAATTTCCAGTTTCGAATCCAATTTCGTGGTACAGTAATGCAAGATTTATTCGAGATGTTATCATTGTAAAAGCAATAAACAATATTGTATCGAGTCGTGTTGCGGATGATTTATGAATGAATAGGAGCGAGTTTGATCCGTTTATCAATACAGCTGCGACTACTGTTCCAACAGCGTGGCAGATAAACAGACGGGCGGTAGGCGTACAGAACCGGCCGGTATACAAAGCTAGGGTCAACGGCACCGCACCAGCAAACCATCAAAGTGCATGCGATGCCACTGACGAACGTTTCATGTAGCTTGCGATCTCCTTACGACTTTTATGAACAGTTTTACGGCGGCCGCGCGCGACCGAGAGTGCTTGGTGCTATCTTGGAAAGCCTAGATTTAGGTCAGGCTACTCTTAGCTCGCAACTTACAAACATTTCATGCTAGACTCATAAATGTCGTCTAGCTCTTAGTGACTTTGTAGTCAACGTGATGATGCCCTAGTTTTTTTTAACAGTTAAAATATATATGTACTAGCAACCCGCACCGGCTGCGCACGAGTTTACACGAGGATTTTGATCTATCTCGAAGGCAGCGTTTTCGATGATTTTTCCGACACTTCCAACAATTATCATCATATTGCAACCAATTTACATAAAACCTTGACAAATTATATTTCCTCATGAATCACTCTCTCTATTGATAATCTTCTCGCATGATAATCCGTTCAGTAGTTTTTAAGTTTATCGCAAACAGACAGACGCAGCGGACTACTTTGTTTTATAATATATAGTGATAGATAGATAAATAGATAAAAACTCTTTATTGTGAGCAAATAGAAAAATTTACAGAAATCAAAATAATCTTATTAGCTAGTGCCACAAATGGCGGTCTTATCGCTAAAAACAATCTCTTCCAGCAAACAAGAATAGGAAAACACGTCATTGATTAAAAAGACGGGAGATGTTGTAACACTATTAAGTTTAATACTTATAACTGCTGAGCTTAAGTGGAGTTAGAACGACCATGTAATTTCATGCCAGAAGGGCTCTGGACCACCAGTTGTGACTTCCTGGAAGGCCTTCTACAAGATAGCACTACAAAATCAACGCCTGTGATAGGCTGGCGTGTGTCAATGATGACAACCAATTACAGGACTATTGAGACTAGCCATCGAAAGTCTTAAAGTAATGAGCGCCAAAGCAGTGATGCCCTGAACTTTGTTTTACTACACAAAGTTCTGTGCATCGCTATAATGGTCATGGACAGATGTTATCTCTTACCATCAGGGGAGCGTCTCATTACTTTTACATTAAACCAAAACTGGAAAATTCAAGGAGAGTCCTTTGCCCAGCAAAAGGACTTCCTAGGCCAAAGTTATACCTACTCATATCAAGAGTTTTATGATTGGGAACAGTATTACTCACTTCATGTAAAGAAAGAAGGTGACTCAAGACGGTTTCTCAAAATTAACGTTACATTATAATGAGAATCGTGATAACGCATTTTTAGCTCGAGAGCACACAGATTGAATAAGGAAATTCTTCGCAGACATATTCGCGAAACATTCCTCGACCCCTCGCTGGGCTATTAAAAATATTCATAACCCGGGCATGGTCAAAAGATGAGAGAACATGATACCACACTGGCAATTTAAATATGTATTGAATTGATTATTTTGTATTTATCCATTTTTGTTACAGCAATGGGCCCCAATGATGTGTTTATTGTATTCAAGTCCTTATTGAATTTAATTTATCGATGAAATAATGATGAATTTCGTATAACACTCATTACAACAAATGAATGCGAATAAATGTACCATGTACATATTATGATCTTTGTTTTTTTTTTATAGCAGTCAAATAGTATTAGTAGGTCGAATAGTCGTCATGAGTTGCGTTAACAGTGCTCGGTTATCGATAGCTACAAGCGTTCAGACGGCAGACAACCCCGATATGGGTCGAAGCGAAACGCATCGCAAGTTACACGAGGACGAGATTAGCTCAAAAAAATGGCACTAAATTGAGGAGGCTTAAACCTAACAGAAGATTGATACAAGTCAATGTTAATGAGAAGATTAAAAGGATGGCTACAAAAATAATTTTCATTTACAACTATCATCGCAAGACAAACGTCAGATTTTTATGAATGGTGCGTTTACAATCACACGAAGTAGGTGCCCGGCCCGTGAGTAATGTAATTGTAGAATCGAATCGGCAACGTACACTATTTCCGTCCGGCTCTATGGGAACCTTTCGGTTATCGCAGAGGTGTGGGCGAGCGCTAATAGTCTAGTTCTCTGACCTCCTTCCTACGAACTGTGACGACGCCATGTGACGCAACTATTTTGTACGATTAAATGCTTGCAAATCGTCATCTTCTGAATCACTTTCAGTACGAATCCGTATAATCACAGTACTGTTAGTTACCTACAAAACTGCTTGATACAGACTTTGTAATAAAAATTTACGATTATATTAATAAGTAAGTACAATATAGTTGACATATTAAAAGAAAAATGTGCTGATATTTGCTGCGGTATATAAACAACAAATCAGCTAGATAAGTTTAAGAAATGTAATGTGAGAACGACTTGGTATTTAAACACGCCTACAGTACAAAGATTTATTTGAGTTAGTGGTATAGCTTGCATAAGTGATTAAAACCTGATTTCCCCTTACGTTGCGTGGGGATGTTACTTATAATATAGATATATTAGAAGTAATCAATCAAGAATAATTCATCAAATTTGATTATATGAAATAAATAAAATAAATTGGGTTTATTTATGGTTTACGTCGCCATAAAAAAGACTACAAAAAATACCTAAACATAAAACAAATCATAGTATAAAACAAGCTTAATCATGAAAATTAAAAAACACTAATGCCAGCTAATGAAGTTTTTTTTTTCAACAATTATAGTCGGTGTGTAATTGTAACAATTGTACAGTTGAAACTCACATAGTACATGCAAATGAAACATTTCACTTTTTTTTCTTTTTGCGCAGTCGTGTAATTAAACTCTAACAGGTACTAAAAATCCTAGAAACATAATACAGTGCGACAAAAAAATTGAAAACAGACAATACTGTTATAAAGGAACTAAGTATAAAGTCTGGTCACGCAATCTAATTTTTTCCCATACTTAACTTTATAGCCACAAAAAGCGTTCTCAACTAAAGTTTATCCTGGAAATCTATCAGCAAAGCACTGAGAACAAAACATTTACAGGTATATAACTTTAGCTCGGCGCCACAAAACAAGTAAAAACTGTCGTAAGGTCTAATAGAGGCATACTAATTGAATTAAAGTGTGGAGGAAGTGTGACATTAATTCGGTAGCGGCCGGAGCTAGGGGTGGGGGAAATCCGAGAGGGGAGGGGCTACAAAAAACTTTAGGCCCGTACCTGGCAGCCGTTGACCCCGGGTTCCGATTTGCTTCGGAGTCTTTATAAAACAGTACATACATCGTTCAGAAGGTAAACTAAATTATACATAACACATTTCGAAGCTCTAAGAAATCTGAATGATTTAGTAGCTCCTATTAAACGGAAGCTTTAACAAATCTTTAGGATGTTTTATTTCAAGAAAATTTGACTGCCTTGTTAGCTCATTTGGTAGATATCTGCTTCATGCTTGGTGTGAGTTTGATTACCACCAGGAATAACAATTATGTGACGATAAATGTTTCTTCTATGTCTGGGTGTTCTATACGTATTGTATTATAATTATGTATTTACAAAAACAATCCCACTAATATTATAAATGTGAAAGTTTGGATGGATGGATGGATGGATAGATGGATGTTTGTTAGTCAATCACGCTAGAACGGCTGAACGGATCTGGATGAAATTTTGCATGTACATATATACTTTAGGCCCTGGAATAAAACATAGGATACTTTTCATCATCATTATCATCATCGTCCATCACTACGCGGGTATTACCGCGGGGCGCAGCTAGTGTATATATAAGTATTCTATCAGTTATCTGGTTCCCATTTACAAGCTTAGCTTAGTAATTTAGGGCTAGATGGCGCTGTGTGAGATGTCCTACGATATTTATTTATTTAGAATATCAAACATCAAATTTCGAAAGAATTCAAATAATTTAGAAGAATATGGATTTAAATCTTTACCGCGTTTCAATTCAATACAGACTATTCGAAAAGGTGTTGTTAGTTCATGTGGCCAGTACACAGAATCACAAAGTGTAAAATTAATAGAAAATCCATTTGAACGGCCCTTCTGTTCCTAATTTGCTGTGTAGTAAGTAGCAAGATACCAAAGCAGCATGCCTAATCAGGTGCCTTTTAGTCGTACCAGTGTGAATTAATTTGGAGTAAGAAGGTGGTGTCACAGCCTTTTTGTCATTCCTGCGTCGTCTGTCCCCGGCAGCTATGGACTTGACAAAAAGTTTGTTGGGACCAAGTCGACGGTCGAGTTGAGTATTCGAAGCCTTTTGTTCTGTGTCAGTATAACTCGAAACATTTCATAGGGTTATTTAGAAATATTCTTTGTACTCCGAATATTCTATTCAGACGTAACTTACGATGAGGTTGACTTATTTCTTACCTAGCTTTCTGCACACAATATTATCGTAGAAATCTTACCTGTAACAAACAAGGAAAATTTGTAGAGATCAACTACAACAAAGAATTCGGTAACACTTCGACAGAATAAGTTAAGAGGTAGAGTGCTACGCTAATTGCTTCCGAGTTCTATTACAACAAGCTAACTAGTGGGATGTTTCGGCTTCGGACAAGTCTTTGGAAGAAACATTTGTTCGTAACCTATTACTTTTTAGATCTCGTCCCTCTTCCCTGTTTAATATTCCTCGGGCGTAGCCTTCGGGCCCCAGTGGTCCCTCGCGGCGAATACTTCCTCTTCGCTTCTGTGCGCCTGGTAGTTCGCATATCTATAGATGTTTTTTGCCATTAGAATGTTTGTACTCGTATGCATTTTTTTATTTTCATTTTGTAACTTACGCTGATGGAGATTGGATGAAAAGTTTGTATTGACTAAAAAGTCATCATGTGCGCATGGATATAATTATAGTCAATAAACGTTAATTAACGTATAAGGAATAAAATCGGTTTAATTTTACAACACAATAAAACGCCGAACGCTATTGCAAGTTTATTACCAAGTCCGTTAATTAGGAAAATTATGATAATAATGACAGTTAAAGTAATTAACGCTTAATTTTTACAGTGAAAATAAAGGTAGGCTGTAAGGAAAGTAATTTTATATGGAATATAAAACCGGCGTTAGTTACGGTTACTGCACATGCTATTCTGAAGACTGACTTCTCTCAATATCACGAGAGCGTCTCATCATCTTAAAATATCTTTCTTCTAAACAAACGCGCTCTTACCACATTATCACTCGAGAGCGAAATGACACTTCTTCAAAGGTTAAAAATACGGCTCGATTGGATAACATTCCTATTTTTTGAAGTTTGTTAAAATGTCCACTACCAACAAGTATAACTTTACAGTTTAAAAAAAAATCCGACTCTATGCCCTTAAGCCCAAACACGGGTTTACAGGCTTTAGGTATTTTCGTATAAAAATCAAACTACTGAACCGATTTTCATGAAATTTCTATGGGACCACCTGGGAAGTATACCTTATTAAATAAAAAAATTTCGTATCGGTGCAGGTGTCTCCGATTAATCGGTGAAAATACATTTAAAAAAAAAAACAGATAAAATTGAGAACCTCCTCTTTTTTTGAAGTCGGTTAGAAAGGATCTGAACGCTATCAATAAGGCATAAATTCAAAAGACATTACAGTGATTTGTTCACAAATAAGTCTAAAGAACAATAAAATCAACAGATGTTTTGTGTGTATTTACATATATGTATAGTATTTTTGTGCGCGATTAAGACACGGTGATAAACATATTCAATCGTGATTATTTAAAATTTACATATTTTTGAAGTTATTAGATTATATTTTTTTTTTTACATTGAAATTCACCAACAATTTGCCAGAACGAGGGTAGTTACGGTTAGATACTATCACAATTTTGCACAAAAGCCAATGCACAAAATAGGCGGGTTGGTTTTGCGTAAATTCCACACAGCCCTACGCCAATTTACGCTAGTCGCGTCCACCCCGATTGGAGCGAGCAATCAGTGCAGGAATGAATACACTATATTCCATAAAACCAATTACGTGGACAAGATAAGACTGATTTTTTACTGCTTTCGTGACGACGCAACGACGGAATGTTAAACTCAGTTTGAGAACGAGGACGTGGGTGACGGATAAATAACACGCGTCTGAGATAACAGTAAATAACAACGCGAATATAAATAGAAATAAGGTTAAAACGTTTTAAAAATCAAACACGAGTCTTCAGACTTTGTAATATAGGTACAGTACTAGTCATAGCACTTGTACCTTTACAATATTTACTATTTCTTTGACAGGCTAGGTGTTTCACTACAGCACACCTGGTTTTAAGTGAAGGTGTGGTCGAAGATGTTAAGCACACCTAGCTTGAAATGGAACTAGCTCCCGAATGATGTTGCCGGAACACACCGTTAGATGCTTGGCGGTAGATTTTCAACTTGAGGGTTAACTTGGTAGCTTGCCAACCGAGTAGGTACTAAAAAATACCCTACCTACCATAGCACGGTGCTATGGTTTCCTCGCGATGTTATCCTTCACTAGGAGCTAAAGCTCATTGTTGAGGTTGGAACCAATGCCCTTGGACGTGCGAACCAACCGCGCTAATCATCGCTATCATCGCTACAAAATTTATTTATTTGAACCAAATTATATTTCCATGGAAAACGTTTGCCATTACGATATTAATCAATCATCGAATCCTTCAAATACTAACTTCTGTTGGACCATTACATCGTTTCTATTTATTCGAACTAATGATTTCATGGAGCACCCCGCTGTGACATAATACGAAGCAACAACCGTTCACTGGGCGCCGCGCGCTCGCGCTGCGTATCCGTGGGAAGTGCTAGTATAAAAAAATAAAAGACAAAGTTTATCGTTTACACAATGGGAGTATTATCACGACAGGTCTCCTGGTGTCGACGGATTCACTCCAAAGAGCCACAATAAACAAAGGCTAGCGGCCGGTCTCCCGTTAATCCACATAATACGCGCGCGCGATAGCGTAAGATCGTTTCCTGTTGTAGTTTCTAGTAACAAGCCAGTTACAGCCAGCATTGCCCAGTGTATCTCGCGACGTACAAGTAAGGCGTTTCCTTTGTAATACTTTAGTAGTTTTTGTTCGAATGTGGGTGAACGCTGTAAAGATCGTGTTCTTCGGAACATTTTCTACGAAAAGGTCATTCCAAATTGATTTTATAAATGTTTACAGGGTGATCATTGGTATCGACGTTTGTGTAAGTACTTGTTTCAGTTTAAAATCAACTTTATTGAGTGTCTAATGTCCATGCTGTTGAAACATTGTAATTCTAAGTACATTTGTTTTGTCCGGTGTCTTTGTAGGCAGCAATTTATAGCCTTCCTATTTCTGTCGTGATCAAATGCACCTACAGCTTGATATATGACGGTAACGAAATCATTAGTTGTTTAGCTAATTTTAGAATGGTTTGAACTTTCAAACGGTTTGGAAGGAAGTCGTTTATTCACCGACGGACAGAAATATGCCTAAGAGATGCATCTTATTTGATGATAGGTAGAAACTTCCGTCAAATCTGAGTTCTACCGTAACTAAATTTTTGCCTGTTTGTGAATGTGATGTGACTACGACACAGGCATCACTGTGATATTTTCACATTAATTCATCGAGGGTAGCGCGTGTACAGCCCAGTCAAGGATAGGGGTAGTATATAGAATACGAGTTTTGTTTTCTTTTAATTTATAGCGTCCGGTTTTAAGACAGGTGCGACTGATACCCGAAGCACGGAGCGCAATCACAATAGTGTTGTATAGGCTATTAATCAAACTGTTGAGATTTATTAGTCTTTTTTAAAAAAATATTTTGATAGTTACGCTATGAGCGATGATAGTATGGTTGATGGATTTAAATCGCATGTTGCAGAGACTTCAATCCAATCACACGTTGAGTTGTGAGAATGAATGAGCTTGAAATGCCGGTAACAGAAAACATAGAAATGAAACTATAGCAAGATTGATTTGTTATGCTAAGTACCACTGGGGGATTTTAGTACAGTTTAGATATGATCGGTCGCCTTTCCTCACCGTGAGGCACACAGCATTTGGTTGCCGCCTGCCGCTCAGCTCGTAGCTTGTACAAATTAGCTTGCTTGCTGGCGCAGACTTGTAACTAAAGAATAATAACTACAATCCGATGTACTAATGTAATCCCTACTGTAGTAATACATGTGAAGTTTACCGAATACATAGTTTATGTCTATATTGATTTCTTTCCGCAGTTAAATCGGTTTTGAGTCCGCAACGCCCCACGACTATGAATTCTCATGCCACACGGTAAGTTTCAATTTCGCGTGACACAGGTGACGGTCGTAAACTTGTGTTCGAGAGTGGTCTTCTGTACGCTAAAGCATAATATCACCTGTTCTGTACTACACTCTCAAAATTGAACATATTTCAACAAGTATTTTACGTCACTGAAAAACCATTAGAGTACATCGTCACTTAAAATCTGGTAAGTTGTAAGTCTAGACAGTAAACCATTAATAGGAGTAGTTCATATCCCTGATATATATATCAGGGATATATATATATATATGTTTATATATACATACGTATATTACATTACTTGTGGTAGTTCTCCTTAGCAGGAAGTCGTCGTCTAGGCGTGTACGACCGCAGTATCAGATATTTTGCCGCCAAGCAGTAGTTTGTAAAAATTGCTGTGTTCCGGTTTGAAGGGTACTAAATCTAGCGAAATGCGGGCTGTTGTGACTAACCATCCCGTCTCAAAATAATAAGCGCCAAAGCACCGACGTCCTGGACTTTATTTCGTTATTACTCAAAGTTTCGTATCGCTGCAATGGTCACGGACAGGCGTTATCTTTTACCATCAAGCGTCTCGTTTGTCTCATTACTTTTACTTTTAAAAAAAGCATTTGAGGGTGCCAAGTTTTTTTTTTATTACATGTAAGCTTGCGTTTGTCCATCAACTAGCCTGATGTTAAGCGAAGATGCGGTCTACGGCGGAGCACGCTCGCCTAGAAAAAACCGATTCACTCGCGACTCGAAGGCATCCAGATTGTTGTATATCAGGGAACACCCACTCAGGCAGCAAATTTGGAAGTTTTTTGAAAATTTGGAATTGGAGTTGAGTTGTTTTGGAGTGGGGGGATAGTTTAAAGTGGAGATTTGTTTGGGAGTGGGGAGATGGTTTGGAGAGGGGTAGGGTGGAATTTCTTCTAGATGCTATACGGAAGGACCTCTCTACGAAGGATATAAAGTCTGGTTTACTAACTGGATCTGCTAGAATGTTGTAAAGATCCGAGAACTTTCTATCAATTTGTTTCGAGGTCCTGTCATGCGGCCATAAATCTGGGACACTCGATGAGCACGTGCCAGACCGTCTCGGGCACATCAGGGTAGATTTAAAATGATAGAGAATTGGTAGATTAGTTCGAATTTTTGGAATACCGACCACTTTTCAACGATGTTCAAGGTTTTGGATCCTTTTCCGGACAATCGAGTCGTTGCTAATGAGTTTCTTAGCACGTTTCTCGATGGAGTATAACGCCTCAAGCAGGTACTTGGCCGATCCGTCCCAAAGTGAGAACAGTACTCCATGCATGATCGAACTTGTGCTTTGTATAATGTACGTAAGCAACTGCTCGTGTACTTCGAAAGGATACCCAGAGTTTTGGCAGCCAATTGGGCTTTTTTGGGCCAAGTTATAAGATATCTGTGTGTACGTTTGTGTTTATACATATATTCGTAATATCTATTCATATTTCGCGGTTCAAATTAAGATTTGCCAAATACAAATAGAATAGCTCTGAGTACCCACGTGTAAATGCAGCCACTAATGAAATCCCAGCTTTATAAAGCCATTTTTGGGCTCCTCCATTATCAAGACGTCGGAGTTTTTAATTAAATAAATCAGACGGTAACCGAATACTAACTAATGAGCTCAAGGCGTTAGTTTGTAGGTACATAAGATCTTCAAAACCACAAATTGGAAACTCGCGCTTCCTGGTGTTATTTTCATCACTGTTTAGAAATAGGGTTAAATCTGAAATATTTGTTTCCAGAACTCCTGTCAGACTACAGATGGATCAAATCCATAACGACTTGAAAAGGGCCACCAGGTAAGTGTTTTAAAGGAAGACCCCTACACTCGATGTCGGAGGCTGAACCCATAACTCACTTTAGAGCCAGTTCCATTCCAGGCTAGGAATGTCTACCATCTACGACCACACCGTTACTTACATCAAGTGGTCAAAATCTGGCAAATATTTAAAAAAACCTACTCTATTAAACTTCAAACAAAAATGTTTAGGTATATGTGTCACAATCGCACTATAGATAATGAGAATAGCCCTAAATCATAAGTTTCCAGGATAACCTTAGTGATTTCCCTACATCTAAAGGTCAGTTCGTTAATAATACTGACAGTTATAAATCGATACCCGATAATTTAATGAGTGGTTAGGTACGTTAGGAGACGTGAAGATGTTACATAAATTTTATCAGCATAACGTATTTGAAAAATCCTCTTTACTTATCTTATTTATCCGAATGGCTCGGTAGTATATCTGCCTTAAGAGCTGTAGGGCGTGGGTTCGATTCCCACTCAGGACTAACATTTGCGTGACTAATATGGATGTTTGTTCTGTGCCTGTGTGTTCTGTATGTATTATAAGTATTTACAAAAAAAAACTATCAGTTATCTGACTTCCATAGTACAAGCTCTGCTTAGTTTGGGGTCAGTTGTTACAGTGTGTAATGTCCTGCGACATTTATTTATTTTATTATTTAAGTTAAGGTAGTAAACCTTTAAGCTTATGCTATCAGAATTTATTATTTTGGATTAACCTGTTAGCGTATCTGGTATATACATAGTTCTACTTTGAGAGCTCAAGGACGTGGTTTCAATTCCCACCTAGGATATACAAAGCCAAATGAGCTAAGAGGGCAGTCGAACTACAAAATGAACCAACAGTGTCCTCACGTTCGAACATGGGTTTGTCATCATCACCACATATTTAATACGGTAGTTCAGGTACAATTACCCATTAACTGTATTAAATTTAGATTGTCAACAGTTTTGATAAAATAATCAACTCTTATCAATATCAAGATCACTAACAATCGATAAACGTCATGCCATTTTAAGTTACTATGTAGCAAAATTTATAATAAACCTCTTTGATCTGAAGAAGTACGGTACTTTAGCATAAACAACGCATCAAGCTATTGTAGTCCGGTTGCATTATGTATTTCTTAGTTCTAAAATCAAATTACCTCCATCGGTGTGCGCCGGCGCGGTAATTACGGCCTCTGTGATTAATGAGCAATCAGACCCTTGCTCCGCAGCGCACTATAGAAGGAAGACAGTGATTGAGCTTTGTCATAATCTTAACCTAAATCCCTTTTCAGATATTTACGTTTTTATTAGTCGTTTGAAGTGAGTTAACCCTTCTTATTGACTTCCATGACGTAGCAATGTAAAATGTCGACCTTTGAAAGCAACGTTCGTTTGTTTTACAGCTACTTAATTTTCTTTGCCTGGAATTCTAATAGGACAACTTGAACTCACCAGATACAATATATTTATTGAATCTTTCACAGCAAATAAATAATCAAAAGTAGCAGTCCCGTATGTATGATATATGAATAATCTAATCTGTGTGGCCCAAAACACCGTTCTTCAATTGACTTTTTTTTTTTAGGTGAAACAGCCGCTCAAATCGTAGTACATAGAAAACAAAGAAGCCCGCAATGAGTTCCATTCATGGGATGCATCAAGTAAGTAGAACCGAATCGTTGCGTAGGAATACTGGGAACGTCCACGAGGAACGGGTGGTAATGTGCCGTTCTACTTGTCCTGTAGTAAAACGTAGAGGAAGGAATAAGGTCATGGTGCTCTTGCGCACACTCCCCGATATGTATCCAGTAAAAAAATATCATGGGATTTTAGTGGAATTTATTTGGATATCGATAACTGTTTTACAGTTACATTTATTTCAGACCCTTGCATCCCAGGATTAGGGTTGCCCCTTTATTTCTTTTGCATCAAATATCTTAAGAGGCACCAAGTTATAACTCGCGGCGTTTGAGATTTTTTTGGACAGTAAATCAGGTTTGAAGTTATTTTTTGGGACTTAATACCTAAAGTAGCGATCAGGTGATGGGAGTTGGATTTTATGTATGCGGTCGTTTTAATTGCGACCTGGAAATTGCAAGAACCTTACAAGATGGCCGAAAAAAGATTAAAGCGATAACATCAGTATGCAGAACAGTATCTTTAAGGACTGGAAAGTTTTCTCATAAATACGCAGTAGGAACTTGCTTTAAAATTTCGTAGACAAATTATGGCAAGTAACCATTGCTTTTGCAATTGAGTGAATTTGCTAGTCAAACGATTTTATTATTTAGTAACAGTGAATAAGAGTGAAAGTCCGTTGTTCAACGATTCAAGCGTGGTTTAGGGCGTAGGATTTGCGCAACGCAGTGTCTTGTCATTGTGGCTTAGCTTTTAGATGGCGAGGAACTCTCCTTTGAGATATTTCCTTCAACAGCTGGGACTTAAGTGATTAACGCCAGTTTTGAAGTTTAAAAACAATTATTGATATTTATTTTAACGGAAATAAGCTTGAAGGCGAGATATATTTTTACGATGGTCCTTTTAAAGAAACAAAGAGCTTTAATAATAAAACGGTCGTAATGATGTTATGCGTTTGCAAAATACTGTCAGTAAAAAAAGCATTCAAGTTAGAGGATGTTAATGAAGAGCATTATAATTTCTGCAGTGCCAGGGTGCATATTAGAGACTGCGTGCATATTTGAAGGGTTAATTAGATCGTCAAGCACAAGTTGAGGGCATCGACTGTGCGACCCTCGCATAATGACTGTTCATAACAGTAATTTGAGACATAAAGCCTAGGGAAGTGTCCGTTATTACTAAATATGAAGCACCGAGTTTGAATTGTAAGTCTGAATAGCATGCGGGTTCTAACACAACTCTCTTATCAAGTTAATCGATCATACTTCATTATACGCAGTTACTGCAAAATGAAGAGCTGGGAAAAAATCAGTAGGTACAAAAGGAAGGGACATAAATGACAATTATTGGCAATAAGTAATCATTTTATCGAGTTTCTTTTTTATTCATTCATACATACAAATTTATGCTTTTTATTTTTAAATTGAAAACTTCTTTAGCCGTGGTAAGCGATTTTTTGGTAGAGATGATACGATGTCATAAGCCCAGTCGTAAGTTGCCTTTTGCAAATCTATCGATACATCGTTGAGCTAAATTGGGTGAAGCGTTGGGGCTGCAGAGTTGTACGACACATTTTTTTTTAACGTAAATATCATGAGACGAACGAAATGCTCTCCTGATGAAAAGAGATAACGCATGACCATGACAATTGCAGCGATACACAAAACTTTGAGTAGTAAAACAAAGTCCAGGGTATCGTTGCTTTGGCGCTCATTACTTAGAGACATTCAATGGTTAGTCTCAATAGCCCTGTAATTTCGCTAGCTGCAGTTTCCTTCAAACCGGAACAGTAATATTTACACATATATGCTTGGCGGCAGAATTTTTGATACTGAGGTGGTACCTACCTAGTCGACCTTCTGCTAAGGAAATCAACCACCACCACCAAGTGGTTAACATATATTCGTAGACTTACATAATATGTGTAAATGCTTAGCTGCAATATCATCCTTTTGACTTTCCGCAATATTGGACTACTCTCATTTATTCGTACTGAACTTGTACAGTTATTTTAACAAAAAAACTTGAAAACTTACACGTTTACATTCTCCTCACTATACAGCACGTTTTTTATGTAGCCATAAAGAAACAATGTGAGTCGTTATCGTTTTAATTAAAAACTATCAATCAACGGCAAATGATCAATAGCGGCAGAAAAGTCGATATTATCAGATGGCCCCGCCCTACGCTCCCCTTCGGAAACGGGACACAGAATGGAATTGCAGCCAGTTGGACCACTCACAGATTTAAAGCCCAGATTACAGTGAGCCAACTTCTCGATCAAACTCATATTTCCACACGAGAAATTGCACATAGGATCACACCGTGTAAAAAGAACATAACAATAAGTGATCGCTTCATCGCATAAACTTATCTCTGGCAAACTTTGGAGACTGGAGAATATTCTAGAAAGAACAAGATGCGCAATAAGCAATTCCGTATACTCACTAAAGAATATGTGTTGATGCGAATATTGCTGAATATATTAAAAAGCGGGACGTCAGTCGATTTAATGCACAGTTGATATTAAAACGGTTAGTATATATAGATCAACGTTTAGTGTGGATAAAGTGTGTGTAAGTAATTTAAAATTAAAATATAGTTTCATAGTAGGTACTTGCTGAAAACCGGAACACATGAACCATAGAGCATCAAAAGATCATAAACTATGCTAGTTGGACTACTGTGTTCAGTGACTGTGGCCGGCCCTGGTAACCCAATATACGAGTACACGAGGGAAGAGTACTGCTGTAGAGTGCTACTGGAAACGTTTCAGGTTTAATGTTGAAAATACTATATTAGATACCGATTCCATGTAATTTATTGATTCAGGCGTTACTTTGCGGAAGTTCATATTGAGTGTTCAATGTATATATTTGCTTAAAATCGTTTTGGTGAAAACAGAGATGATTTTAAAAAAAATTGTCAAGTTTCCGGGATATAAAATAACCTATATATTAATTTGAATTTTAAGCATTCCAAATTTCGTTAAATCTACGTGAAAAAGAAACAAACATAATTATTATATTATATTATAATATAACAGACCCCAGAGGCCGAAGATCGGACTGGCGTATCTTGGGAGAGGCCTATGCCCAGAAGTGGACTTCGACAGACTGATGATGATGATGATACAGACCCATTAATTTTTTATAACTATACAGCTTATTGACTACCATTTTTCTCGATGCCACGTCAGTTGCAACTAGTAGCATTTGTTACCTTCTTGACATTGTCAGAGTCGTTAGGCCTCATTTTAGTGAATCAGGATGACATGACGTCTTGCAAGCTCGGTTTTTTTAGTAAAGATTTTCTACTTTAGTTTTTTTTTTATTTAGCAACGAACTAGACGCTCTCCTGATGGTAAGAGATAACGCTTTTCCATGACCATTGGAGCGATACACAGAACTTTGTGTAGTAGTTAAACAAAATCCCAGGCATCACTGCTTTGGCACTCATTACCTTGAAGACTTTCGATGGTTAGTCTCAACAGCCCTGTAATTTCGCTAGCTCAGTACCCTTCAAACCGGAACACAGTAATGTTTTCACACTACTGCGGCAGAATATCTGGTACTGGTATAAATGAATAAAAACAACTACATCATTATATCTATATACTTTGTCCATTGAAGTACTATAGCCATGCTATATACGCAAATGAAGATTTATATAGCTAGAACCAAATAAAGTTTTTCTTTAGTTTCTTAACTCTTCCAGCAAAGAGTAAGTTTTCCAACAAGGGTGTCAGAAGGGCGGTGTGTGAACGCACCGGGTGGGGCGCACCCCTCACAGCCGCCACGGCCGATTGCGTGAATACAGAATACGCAAGAGTATCATCAGAGAATTACATATTACGAAACGTTGCCAAGGACGGGGCGATGTACGCAACTTTACATTGCAACTGCAACACGTTGCTATTTAAAAGTCGTCAATCGTTCTAAAGAATTGATGGATAGGTTTGTCTGCTCTGATCGCAATTTGATGATAAAGATGTTTTAATATGTTGAAGCGAAGATTGGTAAAATATGATGAATTGCTTTGATCAGTAACTGCAGTAAGGATGTAAATTAAAAATTATAGAAAATCAATCAAATATTTTATTGATAACGCCAAAGTCGCCGTGGTGGTGCCGACGTAAGAATAATACCCCACCCTCTGTACCCGTGGTTGCCGTAAGTCGGCTAAGGGATGTAATCTGGAAGATAGGGAGCAGCGTCTTCCTTGAACAATCACACCTAACTGCGCTCGCCAACCCGCCTGTCAAGCGTGGCGAGTATTGGCAAAAACCCCCCAGGAGAAGGCCTATGTCAGTGGACGATCTATGGCTGATGATGTGATGTGATGTGCCAAAGTTTCAGGCTATTTTCCATTCATATTTAAAAATAACATTAATAATGTCAAAATCATATCATAAGTCGATATAATGAAATGTCAATAAAAAAACTTATTATTTACCAAACAAAAGATAACTGTAAAATCCGATAGGTACTTAACTACAGTACGTAATTAATCAATATTATTAGCGTTAGCGATTCTAAATTTTTATAGCGAATTTAACATTCATTTATATCAGAACTACAAAAGGCGGTTTACGATACGCCCTCGTCCAGGAACTACCGCTGATTTTCTCCGAGGACACCACGGTATCGATCGCTGTACCCCTCGCACCATTCGCGACCGACATTCGCGCAATAGAGTTCAAATAAAATCAAATTCATTACATCATATCTCAACAAAGGACGCATCAAAGGGTGGGTTTGAATGAAACGCGTGGCCTTTGAACACGTGCGCACTCAAACACAGGATTATGCAAATTTATGCTTTTGCACTATGGTCCAGTTGCAATGGTCAGTGGAATAGAATTAGATAATAACACCTGATTTACGTTATAAAAAGTAAGACATGATACTAAACTACTAACGAAAGATAGCGATCGTAGCGATGATAGCTCAGTGGTTAGTGCGGTCGGTTCACACGTTGAAGGGCTCAAACCCCAACTTCACTTGAGAGTTCACTTCATCCGTCAGCTTTTGGTTAGGTGTGATATACCATCTTCGACTACACCGTCACTTAACATCAGGTGAAATTTGTGGTGAACCTATCTTTTCAACATAAAAACTTGTTATTCAATAAATGGCTAAGCTGGTATAATTAGCCTTACTTCGCAATTTTAATTCGGTACTCGATGGTATGCTTGATGTTGTACTCACGAACCTTCTCTATCATTGATATAACATCCATACTACAGCAGTAAATATATACTATCACAATTAATTACTATGTAGTAATTTTGGGGCCATTATAAAAGCCCTCTAGCGATTTTATTTCTACCTCTGTTATTTTATGTAAGAGTTCCCCACACAATAATTTAAAATTAACGAAGACAAATTCGTGAGAACCTCTAAACACAAACAAGGCATGGAGTACTGCTATTTATTTAGGTAATACGCAAAATGCGTGTGCACGTGTCAGAAGTCCACCCCCGTCTTGCGAGCCACCCCTTCGCGAAATTGCTCCTAGCCAGAATATTGAACCTTATATTAAACATGGTACAGAGTTGATAATAGTACGAAGGCTTCGAAACTCTGCATAATTGAGTATTCCAGCAATTTAGTAACTTATCCACTGGAGATAAGGTAGCTAATATGACAAAATTTTCATCAAATTTCGACTCTTTTGAGTAGAGAATTAAATGTCATTGTTGGAGGCCTCATTAATGCAATATTGAGCTCTAGCAAGCGCGATAGCATATCGGGGGATTACTTTATTGTGTGCGAAAATTAAGCACAGTTTGAAAGTTGGAAAATGTGTCAGGAAAAGTTTCATCGTTAGAACACCGGATACGTATATGTATGTTGCCGAAAAAGAAAATTGAAAAGATGAAGACAACAAAAAATGTAACCAGGAAAAAACTAGAAGAGATAACATGATGCCTAAGTCATAAAGTGACAAGTTCCAAGACAATAAGTGTAAGTAATGTTGGCTTACATAATTGAAATATTTTTATATGTTCCTATTTTATGCGCTGCCGTACCGTTTACCCAATTGTTATGAAACTTGGTCAATTTATTGCTTGCACTTGCGCGAAGGTACATTTTCTGCGGCAACTACGTGCCGGATGCTAGCTAGTCATTAATGAATATTGAATAACTACGATCACTACGAATAAACAAAAAGTTTGTAAGCAAGTTCGCATCGCGAGAACCGCCAGATGGTGTGGTATCGATCGAACACTCGCAGTACGCACGGCCGACCGGCCCTATTATTGTTAATCGCAATCTCGACACGATTACCATAACCATTGTACTAGTACTACACAGCTATACAGTACGTTATCTTGATGAATGAGTGACGTATCAGACGTAAAAACTAGTATTTGAACACATGACCGTATTGTAACTGCGAATGTTTGTGTAGTCATATGTTCGAATGAAACGGCAGATGAGTGTCATCGAAATAGGGTTACTGTCTGGTGTTTGTCATCAATGTCATGACTGATACCTACCTACCTACGATTATGAGATGCGTATTAGACAGTTGTAATAATATATCTAAGTATGTGGAATGAAAACTGACGTGGTTTTGACTAATTTTTCTGTAATTCTGTATTCTGTAAGACGACTGTAGTTTCGGCCACATCCAGGGTACAAAGACGAGACCGCGCGCCTTGTACTCAGCTTTGTCTTCATGATAAAAGCCACCATGTAGCCGAAACTATAATAGGAGTATTCGATATAATTAAACGTGAGTAATACCGCATAAGTATCCCGCGTCATACTCGTGCTCGGGTGCTGCTTGCGGGTCGCTGCTCTGCTCGGGGTATACACACAAACTAGTACTTTAAGTAACCTTAGATTAATTAAACAAACTTCCCTCTCTCTGTATGTAAAAAAAATTTAATTCAAAGTTGACAAAGGTCACGGATCCAGACGTCTGTGCAGCGTATTAAAAAATAAATATATGTATATATAAAACAACAAGTACAAATAAAACAAAAATCAATTAAAATAAATCGAGGTAACATTGAGCTATAATAATAATACACTTAACAAAAGAGATAAAATAGGCCATAGACGACTGATCGAGAATTTGGAGAAAGATAAAACAGAGAAACATTCTATGAAAGAAATGAAGAAAATGAAGAAATAAAGAATTCATAGAGACACTTACATCTGATGACGATATACATAGATATTAAAAAGCATTCATTTAATTTTAAAACAAAAAGTAGCTTACAAAGACAAAGAGGGAGGCTAAGAGCTTTCAGGCAAATATGTCAATTACCACTGATACACTCGGCAGCTTTACTTGGATCATGGCCAATTCATTTGGCAAAACGACGAGTTCGACCATCATAATATGATAAACGAAAGAGTGTAGGGTATTATCTCATAATCCTGTTGCAACCATCACAACTGCGAAAAATAAACAAAAAGAAGCCTCGACGTTCCCATGAGGCGACGCTGTTTGATGTTAAATTCGCGTTACTGTGCGAGTGACAGCGAAAATAGAATTGGTTTGAGGATCTAAATTAGTACGAAATTAAAAATAAAAAACCTGTGGTTTTTAATCCATACATATATAGATCACGTTTGTTAAGAAAAATCTTAGTTTAGGTTATACCAACAAAAGTAATACTACTACCTACTTGACAAAAAATACTCAAATTATTGGATATGAATTTTTATCAATATTCTACAAAGCAAGTTAGTATGGCTACAACAAAAAGCAGGAAAGTAGGGGAGCTCGATAAACGGATATTGTTTTTGGACGTTCGTTGTTCGTGCACTTAACATTGTTTGGGTTAAATTATAAATTCCTTTTGCAAAATTGCGTTACCTAATAGCCAACCGTAAAGGGGAAACTTAGTTACAGTTGTTAGCATATTTTGTTTAGAGTGACTTTAACGGTTCACCTGTAAAACAATGTACACCTTGTTTGCAACGTGCGTTTATAGCACGTAATGGAAAAATTTCTGCGCAAGCTAAATCGAAGCGCACAAGTCATATATATTACTCGTAAGCATAGCTCATTAAACTCGACACATCCAAAACGACCAACAAAATGCAGTGAGCTATTATTGTTATGTATTCATACTATATAAAGCTAAATTTATTAATATTGATAAAATATCACTGCAAGCACTGCATTTTGATCGCGGACTGCAAGCGACCTCAACACATCGACTAATTGCGAGCCTCCCGGCCTGATAATCCGTTCACAGCAGGCGGCCAACAAATTAAAAACTCCTGACGCAAAAGGTCCGGCCCTGGCCCATGGATTACCGCTCCCGAGGCAACGGGAAAGTATTCAGAAATTCAAACCCCCGAGAATCCCGAGACATCGAAAAAGCGAGGGTGAAACCAAGTTCGCACAAAATTCGAAATCCAGAGATGAAATAGTAATTTATCAAAGGATTTTGAAGTCCCAAGAAGAGGAAGTGAAGAATGGTGGGCCTTTATCGTAAATTGCAGCCGCGTGTTTATCAGAAATTCCGGAAATTGGGAAAAATAATTCGGTAGAAGCAATATGTCAGCATTTCTGAGCTAGATTTGATGGATCAATTCATTGATCCTTTTTAAAAGCCTTTACAAATTATAGTTATCTACATATAACATTTTCAGCCTTGTAGTAAGTAGTCACTCGAACTCAAATAAACCTAATATGGCAATTACGATAATGACCAATAGAGATTGCACACAAATAACATTAACACATTACTGGAACTGCGACCGTCATCATTACAGCTGAATATTTATAACCCCATAACGGGTAATGGATGCGAGTGGCGATATATACGACTAAACGAATTCGAGTGGATATTAATATTCAAATGGCTTTGGGCGGCCAGTGCACGATATCCCGTGGCATTAGTCCCATTAATGCTGCGGTGTATTCTGTTAGACCTACTCATTTCATAGGTCTTGTGTAAACATTGCAGGTTGCCCTTTTAGAAACATTAGGCCACAAGGCGTCGTGTTAAGACCAGCTGCCGACGCAGTACCATTTTATGTGCTTGAACGACGTAAATAAAATAGCATTTGTGCCTCCGGATTAATTTATAATGTGGGAGTGGATTAGATCCATTCGTCTTATTTTTCATCGGCTCGATCGGGCGTGTAGCCATTTCCTCAGTATCGAACAGCTGTTGTAAAGGTTACGCCCTTAGAGTCGCACCTGCGGCCCCCTCCTCTGTTGGCACCTCACCCCCGTGTTGCTTAATTACAATCCTATTAACAGAATCGTCTCGTTCTCCATCGCACAATTAAAGTTTAGGGTCACCTCGTATAAATACAAACTTCCTGCAGTGTGTTGTTTAGCATGTATTGTATTCATTATTCGCCACCTAGATCGAGATAGATAACGCCAGAATGATTTTCAAGCTCGTAAGCACCGATGGAGCTCTCAGATAACAATACCTCGTCATATAATTTCACAGATCTGACATTCACGTTTGCGTTTGGTTAAAAAGATTCGTCGTTACACTCGGTACACGTGCGAGGGTAAAATATACAAAGGGTAGCTTTTTCTTTCGGTGTACAAAAAATCCACCGACCGACAATTACCAGATTAAGGATGAAAAGGAGGGGATAAAGTTTTTTCTTTTCAGTTACCATTGGTCTTTTTCTTGTGGTGAGGTAACCTCGACGGGGAATGTTTTAATTAAAAATCTTCGGTAAGGCCGACGCCAGCCGCGTAACGGTAGATACGCTTTGTATTTGTATTAAGTGAGAGACTGACTTGCAAGAGCACTCAATATTAATCTTTCAAGGGTTCGTTAATTAAGTGTGCAACTTGATCGTCCGATGCGAATCGGTTGCTCTGTGAACCATTCCATTGACTTTCTTTTCCTTCAGATCGCTGGTTTGTCGGATCAATTTAAAGAGCTATTCAAAATCTAAAAAGTTAGATTTTTATCGTTGTTGACTTGATCCAAAGTTAAAGCTTTTCAAATTATGAAGACCGGAACAGTCGCCCATGACAGAGCACGCGAGGTTCAGTCCACTAATGACGGGTTGCGGTAAATGCACATAATTCCACCGCGTCCGTGCGCTGTAGGCGCGCACGCACGCGACCGCTGCGCCGTCGCACCGCGTCAGCCGGGAGCCCGCACTTTTCTTGCCAAGACTGGCCAGAATAACATTATTTCCGAAACAGCTTGCATAGTTGTAAGAACCATATATAGTAATTCAAGCTTGCGGTGGATGCTACTCATTATACTACATTATATTAAAATACTTGCACCATTATGTTATGGAAACCATTTCCGAGTTCTGTATTGTACTTGCGACTGTTTTGATATTCATGAAGACAATTACGTGCCTAACGAGCATTGTTCGAGATTATGTCGGCTGTGGGAGAGTCGTGACGGTGGAACCAATAAGATTCCGAAGAACACCACCGAGATGCAGACGGAACGAAGCAACGGAACTAATGTAATAGGACACCAGCTGCTGAGCCGTGTGTCACTAGTCTTCAGCGCACAAAAGACGAGAGCGATCGATCGCGCTGTTCGTGACTATTGTTCGAGCCGCGAATGCACCAGCGCCGTACATCTGTTTCGTTCCTTTTTCCATCGGTTTGCATAATGAAACCGGCCCATTGTGAGAACAGCCACAAAAGAACACGCACTTTGGTGCTAGCCTCGTATTTTATCAGAAAAATAACAGAAGCCCCCGAGCTTAAAAGGTGGGCGTCGACGCTGCGCTGTCGGAAACGAGAAAGTCGATGCAACTGTTATGACATACGTGGTTCGTTAAGTGTTATAGAAAATAAACAACGGTTTGTTTAAAGCAGGCACTATACGATGCAACGGTTTTTGACGTGTGCATTTTTATATTTGCCAATGTATATTTTGCTCGGCAAGTAATCGATATATCCATCTAGCACGAAAACTATTCACTGCTCGTTGCTTCGAAGCTATTTAAAATTCTATTTATATGTAATGGCTGTAAGTTTTACAGATATCGCGTTTAGATATTTAATATTGATATTGAGTCATTCCAGCAAGCTATATTTTCAATACGTAGCTGCATGGTCAGTATAATAACCAAGGCCGGAAAATAACGAACATTTTGATGACATTTTGAATGCTTTTGATGACGACATGGTCTCACGACTCAGCATAATTTTCAACATGCAAAGTGCACTGATGTTCTTTATGCCGCGTCAAACTACTATGTTTAAGAGCACATTAACTTGTTCCGACGGAGCGAGTAGTATGCAGTCTTGCTAACTGAAATGAAGAAGCTGATCGTAAAAACTATAGGTGTATAATGAATGCAGGTTCCGTGGTTTAAAATGTTCAAATTGTGCTCCCGGGGCCATCGCTCGCGCCGATGATTAAGCGCACTTAATTCCACCAAAATTTAGCCCAACGGGGAGTAACGAGAGTTCGCAGACGCTCCTGGCTCCAACGATTCGAAACGAGAGGGCAACTTGATACATGATGCGTAAGCGAAAACCGAGGAAGGAAGTAGGAATCATATTTCATAATTATGAACTGGCACTTCTTAGAATTGAACACAAGAAAGAAAATTGCTTTATAGGCTATAATAGAATCAACCTTCGTTGTAAAATTTGACAAATTGAGTTCATGTGCTAGATTGTTTTTGCAATGGCTTCTACAAATTCAGCTGCAAGCTAATCTGTCCCCTTTGTAAACAACATCTCTTATGGCTTATGCAAATGAGAATTTAGCTTTGTCGGAGAGGGGAGAATGCCCTAGGGCTTTGCCATTTGTTGTACCCTCACATGATACGTGGATCGTCCTTCCGTATCTGTCCGAACCGCTCCCACAACTTGCGGTCTAACATCGATGCATATCAACAAATTACTGGTGCTTAGTTATCGTTTAGCAACGCTTTTTATGAGCCTGTGTTATTGAAAAGGCCATAAAATGAGAGCAAAAGGCACTTGTAATGGGAATGAAAGTTCCTGGGAAACATTTTAAAAGAGTGAATTTTCTTTATGATTTCGACGAATCTAACTAAATGTTAGCAAGGTTTGGAAAAGTTTGATAATAAATATTACACTATTTATAGTAATTAAATAGATGGAAGAATTTCATGATTGAGAACCATTAGCGAATATGATGCAATGTTTCCAATGTTTATAGATAAATCTTCCCACGGTCCTGTTCTGGATATGTTTTTGCTCAGCTCTACGTGAGGCAAGTTAGCAATAGCGTGATTGTATGTAGCTCGACATCTCGACTATCCATTTCGATTTAGCTATAATACCAAACGAATAGGATCACTATACACTACAAAATAAGAGTAAAATTGTTACGAAATATTACAAAGTTGATATACGAGAGAAAAGTATATCTCGCGTGATTCCCAACATCCGACTCGAGGACTGTTAATTATAAGATAGTTAATTTTCATGCTATCGGGAAGCGTGTAAGGAACAATTTTGTTGCTTTTAGGTGGTAAACCAGTTTCGCATAACATCGGATTACACGATATAATTTTTATATACCCTTTTATATGTTCCGATTTGATTTGTTCAATCAACGTTAATTTGGTAAAGTCTGTGCTTTCATGCTTGTTATTAGCTATATGCTGTTCATGAAATACTGCTTTTAAAGCTTCATAATTTCCTCTTGCATTATAATTTTCACTTTATTTCTATGAGAAATACTAAATCATGTAGGATTCACCAGGCTTAAGATACTTGACTTAGTGGTAGTCATTCAACAAGCCGTTCTCGTAAACGTTGGTTATATCTGGCACCATTCCAAAACATATTTCCTGCTTTCTTCATAGGGTTAATTATAGTAAAACAAGCATTCAAGTATTATATTTACGCTGTGAAGTGAGAATTAAATAAAATAGGCATATAGAATTTAGACATGGTTAGTATTGGATTCTTCTTTTTTACTGACTTATTGCAATTTTACACTTACTATTTTATGGTGCCAACCACCGACGAGCCAATATTGGGTGAAAACTCAAAATTGAATAGACACATACCTGTAAAAGAAATAAAAACAACATAAGTAATTATAAATAGTAAATTATAGTAAATAAAATATATCTCCTTAGCAGGAGGTTATCTAGGTAGGTACCACTGCAGTGCCGGATATTCTGCCGCCAAGCAGTAGTGTGTAAAAATTACTGTTCTGGTTTAAAAGGTACTACTCCAGCTAGCGAAATTTTAAGGCTATTGAGACTAACCTAATCTAATGTCTCAAAGTAATGAGCCAAAGCAGCGATGTCCTAGACCTCGTTTTGTCACTCTTTCTGTGTATCGCTGCAATGGTCATGAACAGGCTTTATCTCTTGCCATCAGGAGAACGTCTCGTTCGTCTTATTACTTTTACATAAAAAAAGCCCAAGAAAACATTAATATCCCAATATATAATTAATTTATTATAATTGCTATAGAACTTGCTTCGCTTCAAATTATGATCCGACGAGACGTCTCAAGTATCGAGCTACCTGTTTACTGGTTTCCTTCCCTTATTTAATTGACGTTTCAGACGTTTGAGATCACTTGGCTAAGATTCCTAAACTATAACTCCTAACGGCACTAAAGAGTACTAAACAGTCAGAAAAGGCATTCAATAAAATAAATATTGGAGGATATTTTACACAGTGCAATCTAACCACAAACTAAGCAAAGCTTCTTGTATGTTATTAGAACCAAAGAACTTATAAAAACTTTTTTTTTTTTTGTAAATACGTACCCATAATACACAAGATACAGCTGGACTGGTTCATAAATCGCTAAGTCGCTTAACGAGCTAGGGAAAGAATGGCTATGCTCGGTGTTTCTTCAAAGGATAGTATTCGGGACGAAGTAATTCGCCAGGGAACTAAAGTCTCACGGTAGGTACTACCAAATGAACCAACAAGGCCGTCGGTTTTAGGTGATAAGATATTATGTCATCCTGGAAGCAATATATATTTACAATTTTTGCTATTTGCACCTTAGCTTTCACTATACAAAAATGCCACGCTTCGCTGGCTTCATTATTATCAGTAATCTTAATTTAAAACTTCAAACAATAGACCCATTACTGCCAGTTTAAATTCAACAGTGCGTTACCTGTGGGATTATCTACAAATCCCGTCAAAGTAAAATCTACCAAAGCAGTTTTTACTTAGCAACTGTTATAATGTTGTGCTCGGAACGCATAGTCAAACATAGTGATGGCAAGAACCGGATTTAAGGCAAGTTAAAGTATGTAGATGATCGCTATCAGCGCAGGCATTACATGAGAAGAAAATTTTGAATTCCTAAAGAGTCAGCGACATAACTGTCCAAGTGTAGCGACGGCGCGACAGTAAAAACCACGGGCCTGCATCGTGAATGCCATCTGTAGCTCGTCAGGACAGGGGCGGGCGATAAAAACGATCGCACTGCGCATGCGAATATCGCGTTACGATTACGGCACGATCATACCAACGTAAAGCTATACAAAGGATTCGTATTTGTACCTCGTGTAAGCGATAAGAAAATCAGTCTTGTAATCTTCAATGTTTTTACGAACGTCACATGAATAGAACGAAGTTCAATGGCAAGAATATGGACGGCGCGCCACGCGCCTTCGAAAAATGTTACGTAAGACTTGCGAAGCAAGCGGCAAGGTCAATGTCGCTGCGAACAAAGATCGCGAAAGTGCTCCGAGATATTACGTAGCAGAAGTCGAGGCGGCTCGCACGGATAATTGCGATGTAATCGACGTAATCCATCCACGAGTCTCGCTTCCATTTACGGAGCGCGCAGCTTGCGAGACCGCATAGAAGAAACAGCTGACCGCCCGGCACGCGCCTCTGATGCATATTAATGTCGTCCCCGGGGCAAAACACTATAAAATCGAAATATTACTATGATATATCGAACCAGTTTAAAAGTACAGGCGCCTCAATTACGCAATCGTCGTATTCATGCAAGGGATAAATCGAATTACAATGGTAGCAATGCAGTAGTTGCAATAAATACATAATCGATTTCAGTTTTTCAACAGATCGCCTTTGTTGTTCAAGTCGAACCTTTTCCGAGTGTAGGTTTACAATTTGAGCATTCATTATAATGGAGTGAGGTTCATTGCCTTTTTAAATTCGCCTTGAACCAGTATCCGGTTTAGAACACACCATATGTCTTTAATTTCATAACCTTTTATTATCGAATCCAGCACCCCTTGCTTGTCAAGAATTACTTACGTATCACTCCTGGAATTTATTACAAATTATTATTGTTAATGGAATCAAAATTATCAAAGCACTTTTAAAACATTATTTACGTTTATTAATTGTCTGTTTTTAGTTTTCAAATTTATATACGAGTACATTTTAACTATTCTTTATATTTGATTGGTGTTTATTTTGACAATATTATCTACAAAATAAAAACAGTGAATTCATACGAGAATGAAAAATGTACTACATTTTACTCAGATAACAAATGAACCCTGACATTTCTCCCCCGCGGTGTCACGGCTCCCCTCTCATTATTGGAATTGGAATCAGAAGCATTTATGTTTAATCAACTATTCCCAACTATTACGTCTTCAAACTCTTGAATGTTGACCTTAGAAATTTCCTGTCACAACAATATAGTCGATATACTTAATCAAAGTTAATATTGAATTTACTGCATAAGATTTAATTTTGACTCATTCAGCAGCTGCGCTCATTCCGTATCTAATGGATATTAAGCTCGAGGACCCTACAAACTGTTAGGGGCATATCAACAATTCCCGATCAAATCGAAAATAAAGAATGTTTTATGAATTGCCAAATAATTAAAATGCAATCGTCACTCAATTTATTTTTTCGATTAATAAGTTAGTCTGGCATAATTATTGTTGGTTGTCTGCTTATTTTAGGTACTTATAAGATGTTATTGTTATTTGGTTTAGTCATGTCATTTTGTATTGTAACAACGTACTTACCTACAGTTTCACAACATGTAACATGTTTAACATATTATACTATCTAGGTACATTTCGTACTGGCTTTTACCCAAGGCTTCTCTCGCGTAGTTCATTCGGAAAGTTCATTCTACTAAACGCCGTCTTCGTTTTTTTAACCGAATTCAAAAAAGGAGGATCTCAATTCGGTTGCATTTTTTTTTTACCTCAGGACTCCGTTCTTTTATAAACCAATTTGAACTTTTATTTTTATTTTAATGGATATTCTTTTATATTGGTCCCATAGAAATTCTATAAAAATCGGTTTGTTCATTTTTTTTGTTTGATCTGATACTGTGGTGGCTACCTAGACGACCTCCTGCTAAGATCTACAACCAAGTAAAGTTTTTCGGGAAAAAAGTGAATGATGAAAAAAATACCTATGTGTTAATCCAGGGTGTCAGCTACCTCCATACCAAATTTCATCAAAATTGGTCCAGTCGTTTGAGCGTGAAGAAGTAACAAATATACAAACACACTCACAAACTTTCGCCTTAATATTAGTGTGTTTTGTCTAACAAAAATGTGTCACTATCAACAGCGGCGCGCAGTTTTCTAGAAATTGCTGCTAATGCGGCAGATGTTCCGAGGTCGACGACGTTAGACCTTTCTATGCCCTGTCGCGTGCCTTGGCTTGCACATGCCGTTATTAATGTATTCTGTATTGAGTATAGTATAAAATACAGCGAGCGTAAGCGCGTGCACAACTCACCAGCCATTGGCATTATCTGTCAGCGCCAGGACTTTACGACCAGGTTCAACTGACACATTGTTTCAATAGCGATATACAGCATCAATTAATATAGCTATTCAGGCCTTTCGGCTAATCGTATTCCATAAATATGCGGTTGCTTGTCCAGATGTTTTGCAACACCTTGTTGCTGTTTAATATATTCGTACTTGTTTTATATTCTTGTTAATAACTTTATTATCGTTAATTGTTGTTTCCATCACTTATATTGTAAGTTTAAAGTCAGAATAAAGCAATACTCGTATACAAGTAGGTATAACTAACTTGGCTAAATACTTTTGACTATGATAGTTTAGAACATGTGCTTAATGACTTAGATGTGTCATAAATTAAAAAATACACAAGTACACACACGCACACACTACACGTATACACGCACACACTACACGTATACACACACACACTACACGTATACACACACTCACACACACACACTACACGTATACACATACACACACACACACATACACATATACCTACCGCACGCACGCATATGTATCTTTTCTAGCTATTTTAGTTTAAAAGTAATTACTGAACCGATTTTGATGAAACTTCTATGGGATCTTTTCAAATAAAAAAATATATTTCACATCGGTTTATAAATGGCGGAGACGGACTGAGATAAAACACATAAAAAAATAATTGAATCTCCTCCTTTTTTGAAGTCGGTCAAAAAAGTTATCGATTTTCGGTGATTATTGAATTCTACCAAATGTTCACTCATGTGGGACTCTTATGTTTGGCGTATAGGTAACTGATTTTGCTTTGTATGTATTTGTACCCAGTTAAATGCGCACAGAAAAGTTGAATGCATATTGACAAACCTATTTTCATCGATGAATTAATCTAAATATCCTAACTTCCTAAGTAATAATATAAATTCGAATGTGAGTTTGTTTGTTACGCCTTCACGCATAAACTACTACCGTATCTGGGTGAAATTTTGCAAGTAGGTATTTTAGGCCTTGGAATAAGACATATTATGATACTTTTCATCATCATCATCATTCACCACCTGGCCGGTAAAACCGCGAGGCGCAGCTAGTAAGAAATAAGTTTGATATCTAGAACTCGCCCAATCCCTTAACTTACGCCACATTTTTGATAGACAAATTACACATATGTAACTTTAAGAATATTCCCCAAACGCCTTCAACAAAATGAAAAAAAAAAAAAAACGCTGAATTGACTACATGTACAAGAGAACAAAAACTTTATTAGTTAGGTTACAAGTAGCGGCCTTCACGCTAAAAGCGATCTCTTCCAGGTAACCATGGAATGGAAATAGGTACAAACGGGAGATTTAGGGAAGGGTACATTTAGTAAAAAGCAGTAGAGTTTATAACATCTAGAACCCGGCTGCGATTAAAATAGCTATAATTAAAGGAGAAAGCCTTTTTAACCAAACTTATTTATATATATATATTTGTAATCCTCTTTTAATTTCAATTTCCTGTACTTTGATACCGTACTCGATAGTTATTTTTTAAATTAACGAATTATATTTCGCGTCAAAAACCCGGCATTTAGTTTTTTTTTTCAAACACCTTCCTAAGAACACTTAGATTTTTAAGACGAATATAACGATATTATTTTCATTATTATATTTAGCGATTATACATACATGACAATATTTTTTAGTTAATTTTAGGATATATTTTATTATTACAATTTAGATATATTTATGTTATAGTTATGTATTCTCCTATATGCATATTCTCGTTATTGACACACCCCGTCTTATTCTTCCTCTGATCTTTTCCATCCTAAGGTTGCCTGGAAGAGATCGCTTTTAGCGATAAGGTCGCCAGTTGTTACACCTGTTAATTAAGTTAATTTCTTCTGTACTGTATAATTTTCTGTGTGACAATAAAGAGTTAATAAATCAATCATTCAAGTATCAATAATACTGTTAGTGTTTCTAAATAAATACATTAAATTAAAAAACAAGACTGAAATATTCGGTCCAAAGATACCGTTGATCTACTCAGTAAATAGATTACATTCAACGTGATTAATATTAAATTCAAACATAGTTTAAAGCAATTTACAATGATAACGTTGATAAACTTATAAACGCGGCCATTAACTGTAATCCGTATCGTAACTCAGTCAAAACATACTAATGCTCACATTGGTCTGCGGTTGTAGCAATAATCGTATTTCCTCAACTTTTCTTCCAACTAACGCTTTCTGAAGTTAATATTGTCATTAGTTACAATTATATATACTTAGTTTAAATATTTTTTTACTAATTATGATAAACACGATGGACAACGATAAGCTGTGTTTATTGTTATTGCCGCTCGACATTCGTGTAAGTATTGAATATAATTGAAATTCAAGCTGTTATCGTGAATAAGTGAAAGCTTTTGGATTTATCATAAAATAACTACGACAAGGAATACAGAAGAATATAATATGTAGAGATACCTACAGAACCAGACACAGAATAAACATTTATGCTCGTCACACAAATGTTTGTCCTGAGTGGAAATCGAACCTACGCTCTTCAGCTTTTATTATGTAAAAGTAATGAGACGAACGAGACGATCTCCTGATGTTTTTTTTAAATGGCTGACAGGCTAGTTGTTTGACCACAGCTCACCTGATGTTAAGTGACGGTATGGTCGAAGATGGTAAAGCACACCTAGCCTGGAATGGAACTGGCTCTCAAGTGAGGCTGCCGGAACACACCGTTAGATACTTGGCGGCAGATTTTCAACTTGAGGGTGGTAGCTAGCCAGCCGAGTACTAGAAAGTACCCTACCACCACCCTATGGTTTCCTTACGATGTTTTCCTTCAAAACCTTCCGTGGGGTTTGAACCCACGCCCTTCGGCATGCGAACCTACCGCGCTAACCACTGAGCCATGATCGCTACAAGAAGAAGTAACGCCTGGTAAGAGATAATGTAAGGCTGCTTTGGCGCTCATTACTTTGAGAATTTCGATAGTTGGTAATTTCACTAGCTGCAATACCCTTCAAACCGGAACACACTAATGTTTACATACTACTGCTTGGCGGCAGAATATCTGGTACTGCGGTGGTAACTGCCTAGGCGACCACTAAGTAAAAGGAAAAAAGCTCTTGGGGCAAATACACTACTGAGCTAACAGGGCAGTGTAGTAGGTAGTGGCGTTAAGTAATTGGTTTGCAATTCCAGAAAACGTATTTTGATTGCATCGCAATAGAAGTGTAACGGTCTAGGCAGTAACAGTAATAAGTATTTATGGCGATTCGCAGCGGGAGAAAGAGGTTCCCATTAGTGGAACAGGTCTCGTAACTTCCACGTTTATTGGGACAATGTTGGCTTCCTAAACCGGCCGTAGCACCTGCCGTCGCGAGGGGACCCCAAATACCTCGCCGGGCTTGTTAAAATGTTGAAACTTAAATATAAATCAATATTGACAAAAAGTTTTGGAGGTTAGACTGCTTGCCTTGCTCAGTGGTTAGCACGACCGGTTCACAAGCTTGAGCTGCAGGTGAAGGAAAACATCGTGAGGAAACCACAGCTTAATGAAACTTTCTAGTGCTCAACTGGCTAGCTTTGAAAATCATAAAAATCACTCTTTAATTTGAAAATCTATCGCCAGTGTATTCAGACAGCCTCACTTAAAAGCCAGTTCCAGTCCAAGCCAGATGTGTTTAACATCTTCAACACCGCCGTCACTTAACATCAAGTAAGCTTTGGTCAAGTACGTAACTCGTCAACCAAACTCAAATATAAATCAATATTGACAAAAAGTTTTAAGGATGGTATTTTTTGGCAAAGGAAAACATTTTTACATAACCCAGAAACTAGCTGAATCTCTTTACAGACAGGCGGCAGTATAATATTAAGTCTAGACGATATTTCGTATATGCAGGTGATGTAGATAATATTTATCGGATGAATATGACCCAAAATTTAAATTTCAGAGTTTTTCACAAGGAACAATTGACGGTGTATGATGCTTACATTCATTCTATTTGCGCAACAATGTTTGAATTGTTTAGTTTCGATTTTCATAAGCGATCTTCAAGGTTTCACGTGAATTTTAAATGTAGCCAAGAATCGAGTAGTTGCCAAGCCTTGTCATTATAATTTTTCGAACTATTTTGTTGAATTCTGAAATTTCAATGGTGACGCCTGCTGGCGACGTTCCATTTCCTTCATCGATCATTTTATTTTAATTAGTTCAACTTAAATTATCTAATGACATTTTATTAAATATGCGTCATTAGCTGACGGCAGCTGACCGGAGTCTATTTCGTAATCTGCATGAATTGAAATCTCAATATTGGCTATAACGAGATTTCCATTACCAGAGGTTATGGCATTTCAGTTGTTGTACCAGTATTGTGAAATATATTGGGTTTGTAGACCTGAATTGTAGCCCGTTCTTCACACTAATATTATAAAGGCGATAGTTTGTGAGTGTGTAAGCGTGTTTTTATGTTTGTTACTTCATCACGCTCAAAGGGCTGGACCAATTTTGATGAAATTTGGTATGGAGGTGGCTGACACCTTGGATTAACACATAGGCTACTTTTTACCACGAAAAAATGTAGTGTTTACGTGGGAACAGCGGGTAACACTGGGGCGCAGCTAGTTGAAGATGTTTATTAGAATTTATCTAAGGAAACTGAAGTGATTTTGACATTCTTGCTTTACTTATGCAGGATTACTCACGTTTAATTATATCGGATATTCCGGCTATTGTTTCGGCTACATCCGTTCATGGAGATAAAGGTGAGTACAACGCGCGCGCGACCTCGTCTTGCTTCCCACTGACACGATAAAGGCTACCGGATGTGGCCGAAACTATAGTCGGAGTATCCGATATAAATAAACGTGAGTAATCCCGCATAAGTAAAACAAAAATGGATTAATCTAATTGTTTTAATTTTTTGGTGAAATTGGATCTATAACATTTCCTACAATACATTTTATTCACATGTCCTACGATATTTATTTATTTATTTAGTGTATCGAAGTGAGCACGGGCCGACAAGGGGACTGCGGACTTGTTACGACGGGGCGAGTCGACGAGGTGTGGAGACATCGCGATAATATCAAGCGTTTGCCTTTATCGCTACGGAGGGTATTTAAACGAGGAATTTAGTAAAACGGTCAAGCGCAGCCAGTCATCCTGCTGATTTATTGTCAAAGATCGATGATACCGAAGAAATACAATTATTACTGCCCAGTTAATCTGACATTCGTGAGTAACTGAATTTTTCTTGTTCATGTTCATCAAAGAATTACGTTAAAGTAATGAGACGAACGATACGCCCTCCTGATCGTAAGAGATAACTCATGTCCATGACCATTGCAGCGATACAAAAATTTTGAGTAACAAAACAAATTACAAGGCATCGCTGCTTTGGCGCTCATTACATTGAGACTTTCGATTGTTAGTCTCGACAACCCTGTAATTTCGCTAGTTGCAGTACCCTTGTACGGAACACAGTAATGTTTACGCACTACTGCTTGGTGGCATAATATCTGGTACTGTGTATACTAACTCTCATTGTATCTTTATTGCGGTCATATTGGCTCTGAGATTCCATAAATAGGCAGAAACCGGCAAAGTTCAGCCGATCGGTGGTAAACAGGTTGGTGACGGGTATTATGTATATCATTACCACCGTTTTTAGGTAACACGCGCCTCCCGAATTAGGTCTCTCTCCAACGACATGAAATATTGATGATAACTTTACATCACAGATTCGAGACGAGACATTTACACTTTATAGAAGAAAACAAGTTCAATAGTTTAAAAAATCTATAACCCGACTGCGATTTATAATAGCTATAATGAAAGGAAAAAACTTATTAAACAAATTTATTATTCTTATTTAATTCCTCTTTAAATTTCCTTTATTTGATACCCTAATCGATAGGTTTTTTTTTTTTTTTATTAACTTATTATATTTCGCGCCAAAAATTTCGCCATCTTGTATTTTTTCGGACACCTACCTAAAAGAACACTAGGGATTTAAGATAAATATAACGATAACTTAACTGTCGAAATCCATTCAGCCGTTTGGAAGATACGAGGTAATAAAGAAATTTACATAAATACACGATACGCGCGAAAAACATAACCCTTCCTTTACAGTCGGATAAAAAAACGACAAAGGTGATATGAAATTAACACAAACTAGAGCAATATGATGATATAAATAGTACAGTCGCAACGTAATCGATTAGCATGACTGTAGTAATTTGTCGAGTTTAGCACTCATTCAAACTGACGCTGTAAAGTAAACGTATCACGCACATAAGTCTGATGGAGACTAATTCACACTTTAACTACAGTCGTTCACACTAACATAGAACTCACAATATTTGTTATATATATTCACCACTAGCTTGCGCCCACGACTTCGTCCGCGTTGACTTACGGATTGGATTCAGAGATAAATTAAATATGTGTAAGTGATAAAAACACAATAGTTTTATCCACCATGAAACTTGTGCTACATAATTGCCTAGATTAATATAAAGTTCCGCTTATTCCGGAATAATGTTCTGTAAGACACATCTATACCAAATTTCAAGTGGATACGTCCTGTAGTTAGTTTGTTTATAAATCCCACAGAAACCTAACATTTTATATTTAAAACCAGGTAATAAATATGCCAAATTACATGCGTGATTGAGTAACAAACATACAAACTTTCACATTTATAATATTAGTAGGATAAAAATATCCACTGTTTATTCAAACTTCCAGTAATTATATGCGAAATCTGTCAGTTTTAACTAGTTAACGTACATAAAGATATGAGATAAGCGGCAATTTCTTTAGTTTAATGTTAATTTCTAACGGTATTCAGTCGGCGTAATTACGAAATACCTCGGAAATTCTCTCGTCTGACGAAAAGGGGAGAGACGGAGACGCAGGCAATCGTAAACTTTTCCAAAACTTCTCGAGTTCCACATCGTTGCTCAATAACGTTTGAAGTTAAACGCGTTTTAGGAAATGTCAAGTCAGCTTTACAAATGACAGCGAGCGTGAAGAAGCAAAATTAAATAATGTTATGAGAAGGGACTGTTAGAAAAAACTTAAACCATACCATGGGTTCCCAAATATTGGTCCCCCTCACGCGATATCGACTGGCAGGCACTGTTTAAACGTGTGTGTGGCTTGTTCACTTGAACACACACATGTGCAGTTTACACAATGCACACGTCAAGTTATTATATGACTTCGGTCGCTTAATTTGGAGTTTGTTCAAAATGTGAATTTATTTAGGTAGTTACCTACCAACCCAACTAACTAAAGTCAAAACAATGTATCGATCGATCTTTGTTGTTTCAAAGTTAAGTACAACTGAAAGGTCAAACAAAAGTGCGCTTACTAATGTGCTAGTACTTACATAAAATACAATTTTGTTTATTAAAATGCCGCTTGCTTATCTGATTTCAATCGAGTGCTTTTAGCGTCCATTATCACTAAGGGCGAGCTATTCAAGATCGATACTCGGACAAACAATGAAGTAAAAGAAAAATACATTAGCCCTCGCATGGCGTGACGGCTTTTGAAAGGGCCCCCACATCACGCCCTCTCCTCGCATCGGAAGCAGTAGAAATGCAGCGGGATTATGCAGCAATCTGCCATCAGAGAAACCCCTCCTTCGGTCCCTTGGCAACGTATCGTATTGCCAGGATTAATTGCTGTTTACCCCGCGCCCGGGGCAAGTATCCCCGAATTATATCACGCGAAATTGGCAACGATTGCAATGTAAAATTAATTACGGTAACAAGTATCTTGTAACAGGTTGTGGCCAAAGGAAGGTATCGACGTTTCGTTGCCAAACAAGCATTTGAACAGCAGATTTGCAGATTGTAAATCGATTCGCCGCTCAAAACTGTAACAATCGGGTTCGCGGAATGATTTCATCGAATTGATGGTTCTAAGTCGATGACCGCGATATTACAACGAGATTTTTTTAGACACTGCGCAAGCTTTTTCGGACACTGCGAGGCGTAAATTTTAAATAACTACGAACATTATTAAATCTGAAAGGAATGCTTAAGTACTTCTCGAACATCTTAATTAAAATAATAGTATAAGCAGTTCCATATTTTCGTTTAGATTAATGGATATTAATAAAGATGAGACAGTTGAATCGGCCAGTAAATTCTCGATAGATAGACTAAATAGCAGGAATGTAATTGGACAACGCGACGACGTCCATGACGATAGATGGGATCCAATAAATTGTTGTCTATCGTACCTCTGCACCTAGGCCCTTGGATTATTGAGATTCTTCTGATATAAAGCCAGTTTGAAGCAGTATAAACTACGAATAATAATAGTCAAAAAATGTTATTCAAACTCGAAAATGGTACCTCTGTATACACACCTAGGTGGGCGTTGCTTTATAATCACACTTCGCGGTGCTGTCATAGCACGCTTTTTTTTGATCGCGCAGCCACGTGTCAGAAGGCTACTTTTACTTGTCAAATCGTGTGCCAAAGTGACATTTGACCTGACCAATAAATAGTACGCCAATTTCCGACCAATGCAATTAATGTGGAAATAGTGCTTCGTAGTATTGCTGTTAGTTGTATGCGTCAGTGGATCCAACATTGACACTGTAACTATGCGAGAGTTATACTTCTTGACTATTATTATTCGTAGAGTATAAAGACTATAAAATCATCGAAAATATTATCGGTGGTACCGTTTGAAAGCCAAGTATATATATGTATATGTATATATATAATCTGAATCCCGGAAACGGCTCCAACGATTTTCATGAAATTCAGTATGCAAGGGGTTTTGGGGGCGATAAATCGATCTAGCTAGTTTCATTTTTAGAAAACGGCGTTTTATCCGTGTTTTCAGCCGAGGATCAGGACAAACATGTGTGACGAGTTTAAATGTTTGTTCTGTGTCTGTTCTGAATTAATTATAAAAATGTATTTACAAAAAAAAGTATATAAGTATTCTCTCAGCTATCTGCTGAAAATTTGCTTATATGGCGCTATGTAAAATGTCCTAGGATATTTAATTAATCATTTTATTTATTTATGCCATAGGTATTAGAGTATTTCACAATTTGAAATAGCAATCGGCTTTTATATTAACCCCGCTAACTTGTTTCACTGGCTTTGCAAAATCTTTCCTACATATTCGAACTACACAAAAAAATATTCGATTTCATATTGAATGAGAATTCGCAGCGAACTGTGAAGTGTGAGAATAGCATACAAGGATTCCCCTTTCATCTCTGAGTACGACGTATCAATAGTGAACATCTTTTGAATACAATAGAAATGTATCTACTTGTAAGTGAATGTAAAGGATTAGATTGTCATGTCTGCGTCTAGCTGAATTCTCTGCGTTCTTCCATGTCTAGCCTGAGCCAGATCGCATTGTCTAAACGTCGATTTCCCAACGGAATTAAGGACATGTCTCTCATTCTCTAAATAATTTGAAATACTATAAAATGAACATAGATATATAT
Source organism: Biston stratarius (assembly GCA_950106695.1). NCBI lineage: Eukaryota > Metazoa > Arthropoda > Insecta > Lepidoptera > Geometridae > Biston > Biston stratarius. The sequence goes on from OX467111.1 coordinate 14,714,554, forward strand.
TTTCATTTAAAAACTATCAGAAGGTACGTTAGTTGAAAGAATATTTTTTTATGGTTCACAAGCTAAGTGTTTGACCACAGCTCATCTGATGTTCTGATGTTAAGTGACAGTGGTCGAGGATGGTAAACACACCTAGCCTAGAATAGAACTGGGTTTCAAGTGGGGCAGCCGGAACACACCGTTAAGTGCTTGGTGTCAAATTTTCAACTTGTTTTGGTAGCTAGCCAGTCGAGTACTAGAAAGTACCCTACAACCACGCTCGGGTTTACCCACAATGTTATCCTTCACTGGTAGTTCAAACTCATTGTTGGGGTTTGAATCCACGCCATTCGGCGTGTGAACCAACCACGCTAACCACTGGGCTATCATCGCTAAAAAAGCATATCGCTATGTATATTTAAATATTCTTAGAACGTAGCTGTAATAACCTCATTCTATTTGCATCATTAACTCGTCCTTGCAAGTCCTTGAATCGGCGATAGGTAAAAAACAATATCATAAAACAGCTAATCGCCTGTGCAAGTCTGATGACGTTACAAGCGCACGCGTCGGCCGCAGGCGAATCATTTTAATCGTTCACAATTTGGATAATAACAAAGGGTTACTCGGAATCGGCGATGCGAACTCATCCTTTCGATCGCTATAATTACAGATATGCCATCAGTTAGTCTACCTTTACAATTATACGTTGTGGATGATGCTTAAACGGAGACGACTAGTGTTATTAGTTGATGAGAAATATTAAAAAAAAAACACTATAAATAGCGTGGTCGGCGACGAGCAACGAAATATCGAAAAATACATAATGTGTGGCAAATAAGAACTAGGTATATATTAAGTGTATTTCCGCTTAAAAGTGATTTTGGTTACAACAATGATGAGAATTTAATTTAAAAATTATCTAACATGACAACAATTTTTAAATATCTATAGGAATATTTCTTAATATCTAAAACAAAAATCCGACAAACTTAAAATCTAAATAAATTAAAAATAATTTATTAAAATAACTAGTTGTTTTAACCTCTTCTCGCTGTAGTAACTATAGTTGCCGACACGTGTTTCGCCTCTACACGAGGCATCCTCTGGACGTGTTGACTCGTCGAGTGCTTGACCGAGAAACACGAATTACATATCCTTGTCATTGTGTTAACCAATACACTAAAGCTTTAAGAGCAAGTTTAACGTAAAAAACCGATCGCATGTGTGCCAGACTCGAGCATTGAGGGTTCTGAACCATTAAATATTGTGAAATCTATCGTTTTAGCGAAACGCATAATGGTATTTCCTTACATTGATGAGAAATTACAAAGCCTAGAACATCGTCGCAAAGTTGCTAGTTTATCGGTTTTTTATCGAATTAATTTCGGGGAGTGCGCTTCAGTACTACATCGTCTAATTCCCCCATGCCCGTTTTTCTATCGGAGAGCCAGAAGCTCAAAAAAGCGACATGGTTTCATGGTCTACGTTCATTGTGCGCTAGACAGTGGAATACGCGCTGCCTGAGTAGGTGTTCTCCAATGGATACAATCTGGGTGTCTTCAAATCGAAAGTGAATCTGTATCTTCTAGGCAAGCGTGCTCCATCTGAGGCCGAAGTTAAGCCTATTTATTATTTAAAAAAAACCCCAACATGTATTCGACCAGTTTTCGCTATTACTGATATCTCTTAGAACATTTACTAATTATACATGTTAGCGTTTTTAAGACAGAGCCACATAAAATTAAAATAATATTTGACAGGAAACGCGCTGTAACGCACTTATTCTGTGAAAATTTTGACCGGCTACCTATTATGGTTCGTAAGGTACATGTCATAATAGGTCAGCAAACAGACGCATAGACAGACACAGTAAGCGTACTAAATAGTAGGAATCTTAATAAGGTTACAAGCATAGACGAGAAAGCATAAAGTAGGAGCAGTTGATAGTGCAAATAAAATTGACAGACGCTATAAAATTTTGTCAAATGTCAAAGGTACAGCAGACAGGTGTTGGGACAGCTGCGAACACCCAGCCGCTTCGCACGATACAATTTAAAAAAATACGGCCTATAAGACATTACTATTAAGAAGCGCAATGTCCAGTAATTACTGTGGAAAACAATAACGAAATAATTACAATTTAAATATATAACGAATGGTTATTAAGAAGTTTCAATTACTGCTTACTATAAATATTTGTTCTTGACTTCGTGCACCCTAGAGGGCGCCATTTTCAATTTAATGTGACTTCACATAGCCTATAACGAGCGGACAAACAAGACGCTTCCAAAGACACCTCATTTGTCAAGTTAAAGTAGTTTAGAAGTTATGAGGGAACAGATAAACATACATATACACATACCGGTCAAAAACATAACCCTCCCCTCCCTTTTGCTTCGCCGTAGTCGAGTAAAGAATGATACCAAACTTTGCAGTTGGGTGCTGTTAAATGTCACGAAATAGCTGATAGACGAAAATAATTAAGATGCTCTCGGTAGGCACAGCGAGCTTGTGGTACTTTAGTTACTAAATTTATTTAGTACTATATAGATTCGCATTTAGCATGATGTGAAACTATAGAAATGTTTAAAACAAAAAATACTTTTGTAGTCTTGTGTTGTCTTAGTGCTTAGAAAATCAAATTTCAAGAAATAAATGCAGTTATACAAGATCGTTAAGGTATAAAAACACAAAAATGCACGAATTGACGTCTCACTTGTTTGATATTTTATTATCTTACTTAAAATCTTCTAGGTAACTTTATAGTTTAGTACGGTTACTGATATTATCATTTCTCAGTGTAAAATAACGTCTATTCAAATGAACCTGCTATTTTTTGGAATACAGCTATTATCTCTAAAAAATACTACAGCACAGTACACTAATTAGTATCTACAACATGGTGTAAAAACATCGAAATTTTAACGAATACTAAGTGGAATGCAAGTTGAAGCATTATTATTCAGTATTGCTATTTCAAACCTTCTATAAAAGGGTTTTCTGGGAAAACACCTCACAACACAACACAGAAAACTTTTTTTGATAGTACCCTACTACAAAGTTAGCAGTAGAGACCAGAAGCTGATGGTACGGGCATTGTTTTAATCGATATCAAAGTACACTTTACATCGCCGTATATTAGGGTTATCACTGTCTTGGAGAATCTGTTTTATCTATATGTCGCAGGCAATTTGTATGATACCGTTTTTTACAAACGGCGGCGTCCGTTTAAAAACGTCCGATTAAATACGGCAACCACGAGAGGGTGGGGTACTATTCTTACGCCTATAATACATATAATTCGTATATCTCTACATCTCATGCTTCGAACGACACTTCATCACAAAATCATCATCTCATTCACAGGTTTCATATGGAACAGAATTCGTAGAACAACTTTTGTTAACCAAATTAGGATGATACCCCATTTTCAAAGACGCCAGCCCTAGCTTTTGTATTTTTACTACAAAAATTCTCGGCAGTCACTTAAAGCGGGCCGGACGAGCCAGTCGATAATTGCATTAGTTGAACTGAGAACCGGTTTGGACATCAATGCCCTTTGACTGCACTGATTCCCTCCGACGTGCAACATGAGAACCTACTACATATTATGTAGGTGTAAGGTGATTAGCCTCTACGTAAAGCTAAATGTATACCAAGGCAATATCTTGCGGCTTAGTAATGGTTCCCAGCAAACTGAGCTAATCGGACATCGATGTCACGATAGACTGTTTTGTTTGTTTTTATGTAAAAGTAATGAGACAAACGAGTTACTCTCATGACGGTGAGAGATAACGCATGTACATAACCATTAATAAGCAATGTGTACACACTACTGCTTGGCGGAAGAAAAACCAGTAGACGAACTCTTGCCAAGGATATCTACCAAAAAGTAAACACCACTCTATCTTTTTCCACATGTTTCTCTTTTCGTTCTTTTTATAGATCAACAATTTTTCTTATGGTTGAGTGTTTGGACCACAGCTCACCTGATGTGGGTGTAGGCGATAACGGTAAACACACCTCTGGAATGGAACTGACTCTCAAGTGAGTCTGTCGGAATACATACATACATATAATGAAAGTTGGCAATCTTGATCATGTTTTGTAATATACAAATATCAGTTCTTATAGTTTATCCAATGGACAATGTTAGGAAAGAAAATACGATGGAAAATGTTTTGGTCACGCAATATCCTTTATTGAACCAGAATGGCCAGCGCTTAACAGCTATTCCACATGACACAATTAAACTGACGGCCATACTTACATAATAAACAAGTAGGTACCTAAAAAGGATAGGTCATATTACATTGGCTCCGTTTGGTATTCATCTAACATTATTTGCAGAAATCATGGTATATATTAATGCAGTTTTTGTCTTACTATGCCCGAAGCAATATGCAAATTCGTCAAATAATGCAAAGGTTTTTGTGAATTATAAATGTATTTAAATATATATTTAACTTATATGTCTATCATTAATCTTTTATCAACCGCCTTATGCACCCACTACTCGAAGCATGTTCTGATGCATGCCACTATGTCATGAAAGCCTATTAGCAACGCTACCACGGTGTAATCCCTGCTTTAGAATTAGACACGTGTTTGTGTTCTGATTAACTTTATTGACACTCGAAGATTTTTACGGCATTTCGGCAATATTTTATTTCACTAAGTCACGACGCCTACCACAAGAGATCGACATCGATATAACATTTTAGGGCCTAGTAAAATTATAAGCTTGAAATAAAATTTTAATCATGATCCGTGTTAAATGATATGGAAAATTAATAAATAACGCATATACAGTTAACTATTGGCAGACTAAAAATGCCCCGAAACATATAGATAGGTAAGAACTAACGCAATTTTAATACAAGTAAACTATAAAAAAAAAAAAAACCCCCGACAGAAAATCAAACATAGCTAAGAACACTCCTGACTAGATCACCTTTCAAATAAACAAAAAAAAAACGGTTTATCTTTTCGGGAGCTACAATGCCACAGACAGACACGTCAAACTTATAACAACACGTGGTTTTTGCGCCGGGGGTTAAAAAAAGGACGTATGTACGCTATATGTAAGTACAGGCCATAGATTTCTAAGCAATAAATACAACAATCTCTAGGTAAACACAGATAGGCCAGTGTTTCCCAAGGCTGTTCACATTCCACATTCACCAGGCCCGTAGTTGCGTGACCTGACTTTGCTTCAGACGGCTCGCATTAGATCTCGTACTGTATTCTATTACCGTTAGCTAAATTGTTAGGAGGATTCAACGGAATTTTGTAGCGGATAAGAATTGACCAGTATTAATGATTGAGACACTTGCGTTGGCGCGTTGGCCATACAGTTCGTAGGTACGACTCGATAGTACTCTTAAATGCAAAAGTTAGTTTTATTTTGTTGCATTAGCGTTATGTTCTTGATCATTCTGAAGGCACATAATGAAATACTACTCACAGTATAATAGAATAATATCTATAATAGGGTTACTCACAGGGAGATAAGTACTACAAGGCACAAATAAATGTGAGGTTTAAGTAAATTTAATTAAGTTAAAAACTATCAGTCGGCACCTACTTTAGTTGAAAGAGATTTTTTTTTGTAATGGTAGACATGTTAATTGTTTGACCACAGCTCACCTGATGTTAAGTGATGGTGTGGTCGAAGATGGTAAACACACCTAACCTGCAATAGAACTGGCTCTCAAGTGAGGCTGCTGGAACACACCGTTAGATGCTAGACGGCAGATTTTCACCTTGAGGGTAGCTAGCCAGTGGAGTACTAAAAAGTACTCTACCACCACGCTATGGTTTCCTCACGATGTTTTCCTTCACCGGCAGCTCAAGCTCATTGTTGGGGTTTGAACCCACGCCTTTCGGCGTGTGAACCGACCGCGCAAACCACTGGGATATCATCGCTACAAAATAAAAATTTACTTATACGGCAACTCTACTCGAATACTAATAGCTTATTTGGTAGAATATCTGCTTAAAGCTCTAGCCGTGGATTTGATTCCCACCAGAACATTTATGTGACGATAAATGTTTGTTCCAGGTATTCTGTAATAAGTATTACATGAATATATAATAATATTATAGTGTAGCTTTATTGCCATGGTGGCGCCGGCGTAAGAATTGTACCCCACCTTCTCTGCCCGTGGTTGCCGTAAGAGTCAGCTAAGGGATGTAATCCGGAAGATTGGCAGCAGCGTCTTCCTTGAACAATCACACCTAACTGCGCTCGCCAACCCGCCTGCCAAGCGTGGCGAGTATTGGCAAAACCCCCCCAGGAGGAGGCCTATGTCCAGCAGTGGACGTTCTATGGCTGATAATGTGTGTAATGTGTGTGTAGCTTTATAATAAAAAATGCAAGTCATCATACGGAGACACTATAATTACTTTGGTATAAATACATAAAGGATTAATTATGAGCTTAGACCACATCCTGCTTAGTACTTCCATATGTAACTAACATGTCTTCCTTGATCAATATTGATGTGCGAGGCGAAATCATAAATACAGTCAGCCTAATGAATGAAGCTCGTATAAATACGGATATAAAGATAACTTTTTACCACGCAATTAAAAAGACACACTATGTATGACTATGGATATGGATCGTGTGTTATGATATGGTTTAACTGTATCATCTCTAGATAGTCTTAGTAGATTTTATGTTTTTAACTTTCTTAATGTGTAAAATAAGGACAAAAAACAAATATAAAAAAATTGAATTTCTGTTTTACTTATGCGGGATTTTTCACGTTTAATTAACTACAACCACGTAAGTTTCCGTAGTATAAATAAATGTTTTACTTCAAAACAAGCCGGTCAAGTGCGAGTTAGACTTGTGCCAAGATTGAAGAACAAAGTTGAACGTACCTATTGTTTTTCTTTAGAAAGATTCAGTAATCACTATCAAACTTCATCAACGAAGTAGCGATGTATTAAAAAGTATTCATTAAAACAAAATAAAATGAACCCAAACATGCCAGACCAATCACTATGCATAATAAAAAAATAGTGATTCACCTGGCTCTATCACTAGATTGGCTCAATGATGAGAGCCATAATAATATATCATCGATATATTGGAACCACGCTGATATCTGAATTTGAAGTTAATAAAAAACTAGAAAAATAAATTTACTAGATTTCAAATTAGATATGGACATCATTATTTCGCTCGAACAGCACTAAAAACATAGTTTTAGTAAAGCTATATGTGTGTGAATATACTGTAAAACATATTTTATACTACCACGGTTGTTATACCATAAATTACAGATAGATAGAAACTCTTTATGTGCATAGAATATGAGTAAAATTAGAAGAAAAAAAGTACAGAAAACAAAAGAATCTTATGAGCGAGTGCCACAAGTGTCAGCATTATTGCTAAAAGCGATATCTTCCAGGCAACCAAGAATGGAAAACACGTTACAGATTAAGAAAAGACGGGAAATGTAATACTAGTAACTAGTAAATATATCTAAATAAAATATCATACTTTTTTGGTGCCAGCAAATTAGGCATGATTTTCGAAATCACGTAAACTCAAACGTATCAATCAAAACTAAAAAAAACACCAATACCACTGGGCAAAAACCAAATTGGTTCGATGTCACAGAATTTTGATCATTATGTACCTGAAGGGTATATTAAAATGTCTGTGTTAGATTATAACTCAATCGTCACAAAACTTGTATTTTAAGTAGAGGCGGAACTCGCATTCATCTAGGCTGGCCACACTTATTTAGTTCGAATAAACATGCATGCAGTGCAATTTGTGAAAGTAACTGTACACTTCAGTTACAGGTTCTCTCGAAGAACCCCTTTGTTCTTCTTAGTTGATATTTAGGCTGCATTCGGTTTATGACGGTCACGTCAAGTCGAACAATAAAATATAAATAAAGAATAATGAGAGTTGAACGACCAAGAGCGCTGATGACTCAGTTTCTACCTGACCCAAGTCTTTTTATTGTATGCTCGTCTGTGATCACCACAACACAGGAATTCCGTACCATCTCCGGGCTGTAATTCTTCGGCCTTCTGAGGATAGACCGCTGTTTATTACGCGGTTTCTCAGTGCTATTTCCTTTCATCTTTTTGATTATGAGTATCACATGATTTTTTTATTCATATTTCGAACTAGTTAAGTGAAACTGAGCTTAGATAAATTATTAAAAATATGAACTTATTGAAAACCAGAAATCAGTGTTAGAAAGAAGTAGTATTGTTTGTTTGGTGTACAATAAAGTTATATTCTATTCTACAAATATAATATTAATACCTAATGATATGTAGAAAATGGCTGAAGATTTCTTGGTCCTACAATTTGCGCTTGTCATACGCTAACTTGACGCACACAAATATGTATATCAAGGCCGTAGGTCACACAAATGCATCAAGGTGTTTCCGTATATCAGACGAGATTGTAGGACCAAGGATGCTTCGCCCAATTTCTACGGTTCATAATATCTGCACAACTTTTCTTTTTAAGTTTTTGGGTTTTGATGTTATTACGTTTGCTTACATACACTGAACATCGTTCGCCCCGCACCGCCGCCCTCCGTTTCCTGATCTAAACTTTTCAAGGTGACGAAAAGTTTTAGCAAGTAACAGCTTTTTGACATGGCAAATTCGAAATTCAAATCACTACCACCGTGGTTTCCGAGGCTATACCAGTAAGACGGGGCATACGCAACGGCTGAGGGCCAATGCGCCCGCGCACGCTTCTAATGACAGGGAACTGGGGGCAGGCGGGGAGGGGGCGACCGGTCGCCACGATGCGCCGAGGTATGTAGCAGACACTGATAAATGTGGAACAAATTAAACAAGAGTTGGTAACGTGGCACGACGATCTTCCATCGAAAGTAGTGTTGAATAGAATGTTAAATACTAAAAATAAAAACAATAAGCAATTAATATTTACTATCATCAATAGTAATAAAAAGTTTAAATAATGTTAATACATAACTATGTCAACGAAAGCATTATGCACGTATCGTATTTTTTAAGTGGTGTTAATAAAAGAAAAAATAATAACTGTGCTCCAACTCCAACGGCGCCCTCAATCATGTTCTTTATTGTGCTGATAACATTAATAATACATAACAACTATTTATGGCAGCTCCAGCAGATTCAATGGGCCGCGGCCGATGTCGCTAGCTAGCCCGCTCAGTTCTATAACGCGGCCTTAGATGGTAACATACCACAGCACGCCCGGTAACCCGTTCGGTGTCCCCCGGCGCGCCCGGTTAGAACTCCTAACTTTTTATTTTACTGCTTCACCCTTTGTGGCTTAGACTCGCGTGAACGCCCTACTATCTACCTACCGATCCCGAGATCCTTGTTCGTTTTGTACGAGCATGTTGCTTCCACGCCAGTTAAAACTTTCGCGCCGGTTTAAGGTGGTACCTTCAAATAAGGTTGAAAGTTTCCAAAGAGACAGAATGCATGATTTTTACCATAGAATAGTAATTATTTTTTACAATTGCTAGCAGATTTTTTTAAGTCTATTCATTTTACGGAACTTTGTAATGGTCGTTATATGGCCTAAAGAATATTTATTAATAGGTAATGTTAAGATTAGTACGCTTTTACAAAATTTTGACAAAGTAATAATTATGTCTATAATAGAAATTAGCCATAATAATAGCTAGTACCTGGATGACCGAGATTTGCTCGGCTGAAAACACGGATAAAACGACGTTTTCTAAAAATGAAACCTAGCTAGATCGATTTATCGCCCCCGAAAACCCCTGCATACTGAATTTCAACAAAATCGTTGGGAGCCGTTTCCGACATTCAGATTATTTATATATATATATATACAAGAATTGCTCGTTTAAAGGTATAAGAAAAGATAGATAGATAGATTTATATCTATAGAATACATGCTAAACTAGTTTTTTTTTACAAAGTTTTTTTTTTTTTTTAGAATTCCAGATTCGAAGAATGCTGCCCGGAACCAATGCTTAGATCTATTTTTAACAGGTCATATAATTCTGAAAGTTCATCTTTGCTTCTTCTCATGGGTAAATTAGCTAATGATTAATTGATAAGCTGGTGCCCTGTTAGCCCATTTGTTAGAATATTGGCTTTATGGCATGTAGGATATGTGTTCAATTCCCACCAGGACAAAAATTTGTGTGAAGATAAATGTTTTTCTGTGTCTGTATGTATTGTATTTGTATTTACAACAAACAAAAGTATATATAAGTATTCTATCAGTTATCTGTTTGACATAGTACAAGTTATGCTTAGTTTGAAACTAGATGGCGCTGTGTGAAATGTCCTCCGATAGTTATTTCTTCATTTAATACAGGTTGGAAGAAGAAATTGCCTCTATTTCATCATTTATTAAACATATTTCACAATTTAATGGTAAAAGATTGTGATAATAGTCTCCACCTGATGTTTACAATTGTTATGAAAGTGTTATGTGCATACTGATATGGGCCTATCAAACATGGAATAGTTCAAGAGAGTTCTTATCATTCTATGTTAACCCTAAATAATATAACAATTGTCAATTTTTAAGGAAATTGTGTTGATAGGAAATTTTTAAGTGCCCTAATTTCCTTGAAAATTTTTGTTTTCCGTTCATAATCAGATTATTTCTAGTTTGCAATATGATTGGAGTTAATGGAGTTACAATATTCTACGAAACTCACAATTACAACAATATCACAAATTCAAATTGTTTATTGACGCAAAAACGGTTTATGTCACAACATTATATATTAATTAATGAGAAAAAAATATGATGTCAAATTCAAAACAAAGTGTCAAATACAATATGGCAATGTGATTGTCATTGGTGTGAACAATAACGGGTTAAATTATTATTATTAATGTCAAATTAAAATGGAAATATCAGATTCAAATATAATGTCAAAATTGTCAAATTTAAATAGAATGTCAAACACAAGTACAATGTGAAATTCACTGTTCATTTCTTTTCTGTTATATACAATAGTTATTGTAGTATTAAGAAGGCCAAGCCACATATTTTGACTAAGGTGTAGTGTTTGTAAGTTCAGGCTTGTAGAGTTAGAAGCTTGGCTCTACATGAGATCTGATAACTTTTTGACAGTGTGAGTCATATGGTCTCGTCTTGGCAACATTTTACATGAAAATGTTTGTGGTTGGATTCCACATAAAAACATTGTCAACAAAATATTGTTACACCACATAAAATACTTCATTACAGATACAAGCAAAATATACCTAAGCAGGATATTTATGGAATATAAAGATATAACTAATGCTAATATATATAATACCAATTACTAGGTACCTACATACATTATTTAGATTGTTACTAATTTTATATTATTTTATCCTTAGTGAACAAGTATGATATATGAGTATTTAGTTTTGAATGTGACTTCCTGAGTTAATCAGCTAAGTTTAAGTACCAACAGCAAGTTATGTCAAGCGAGTGCATCTTAGTTTGCTGACCTTAGATATAGCATCAGAATTCAGTAATTAATTTATATTTGTGCCATTCTACATATACCTACTGATTAACCTATTTAACCTGAATATATCTTTATGAAATATGACCTATCATGTAAATCAAATCATTGTAATACAATACTTTATACAGGGTTACAATTGTAGGATTTACCCAGCTGAAAGGTCATTGTACTCATAATTATAAACAACTTTTATTATGGGCACTACAATGATAATGATTGTAGCGAAGATAGCTCACAGATGATAGATAGTTAGTTAGGGCCTCACACAGCGAAGGGCGAGGGTTCAAATTCAAACCCCAACAATGCACTTGAGCTACCAATGAAGAAAAACATTGTAAGGAAACCATAGTATAGTCAAATAAATATTTCTCCTAGGTGGGAATCAAACCCACACCCTACAGTTCTTAAAGCCGATATTCTACTAAATCAGCTAACAGTCATTGTATTATTATATCAGATCATTCACCATTACCTCACACAAGTTTAGTTCAATCTAAGTTTTATAACATATTTAATGTTTGCTGCACCTTACTTAACTGTTACCTGAATCCTACAATTTGCCTTAATGTTTAAACCTTATGGTTTGAAGTAGGTAAATTGTAAATCTCATAATCACACAACATCTAAAATACATTATAACTATGCTAAAACTATTTCTATTAACTGTCAAGTAAGTTCAGGGCACAAGGTGTAACCAAAGCATATTAAGCAGCCATCATACAATATTTAGTGTAAATATGTTCAATTTATACTTGTTATAGAGTTAAGAGGAAACAAAAACACTCACAAACTATTGCATGTGATCATGTGGTTGATATCACATTTATATTAGACACAAATGTGATACCAACCACATGATGTACATTTCAGAGTAATAAATAAGTATAACGGCACAATCAATTTGCCGGCCACCACACCCAGAATTGGGCAGTGTTATCACCAGTAATGGGTGACCCACATAAGGCACTTCACTGACATTATCTAACTGTGGTATCTAGCTGCTTTTGGCATGGTTTAGCAGATGCTCATTAATTTGTCCATGGTTTAGTTTTGAAACAAATTGAAGTTTGTACTGTAGTTATAGATATAGTTTAGTTTGTACTCTTTATAATAAACAACTTTTCTTACGGGCAAAACTTTGAAATTGTGCCCTATAACTCTATATATATATGTACATGTACAGTACACAATTATGTACAGTGCATGTTTATGTACACACTGATTACAACCTATGAAGTTAATTTATCTCTAAACCATAACAGATACCTAAGTATATCTTTAATTAAAAAAAAACTACTTTAAAATCCAGTGTGTTAGTACTCAGCCCTCATGCATGCATTTATATGAACCTTATTTGCAGTATCGTGAAGTTAAAGTTTATTATTCATTTTATGAAAAGAATCAGCTAGATTGGTTAAGCAGTTCTCAATTTATGCGCTTGCCAACAAAGATCATTTCATTTTCATACAGAAGATACATATATACATATACCTAGCTTGATTATAGTACAATGGCTAGTTTGCAACTGAAAAACCAGCTATGTTTAGCATTTGGCACAAATTGAAAGAATGATTCCATAAATCATTTAATGTAGGTATGATATCCCCTTATTTTTTATTTGGTATGGTTTGAATCTACTTTCATTGTACAAACAGCTAAACAATGGAATTTGCCACCCGAGTGGGTGTTCCCTGATAGATACAATCTGGGTGCCTTCAAGTCGCGAGTGAATCGATTTCTTCTAGGAGTATTTGCACCACCATAGACCGCATGTTCGCTTAACATCAGGCGAGATGGCGGTCAAACGCAAGACAAACTAATAAAAAAAAAGCCTTGGTACCAAATAATTTATTCTTCATTTTTATCTGGTTTTCTAGGCATTATACTTCAATATAACATATTGTAAGTCATCATGGCATTCTCTAGGTAAATAATATTTCAGATTCCTTTAAGTTTAATTTTGAAATCCAACAGACAGTTAATTGTTCCTCTTTTAAAATGATCCCGCAGGATGATTTGATTAATTCACTATTATGTATTTTGTTATTGTTTATTAATTAGAAAAAAACCGGCCAAGTGCGAGTCGGACTCGCGCACGGGGGATTCCGTACAAACCTGTATGTATATAAGTAAAAGTTATGTTTTTTTTTTGGTAATTTATTCTTTTCGCAATTTTTCCATTATCTGTGCTATGAGACGTTGCTTCATACCAAATTTCAAGATTCTGAGTTCACGGGAAGTAAGTACCTTGTAGGTTTTGATTCCCTTGCGAGTGTCGAAAATTTTCAGCATAAATGGCTGTATCATTTGATTGTGTTAGCTTAGAAGTTTGATTTTTTTCACAACTCCAAGGGACAGTAGACCTGAGTATTTGATATGAATTTCAGCTTGATACCTCCACGCGATCCTGAGAAAAAGGGTCTTGACAGACAGACAGACGGACGACAAAGTGATCCTAAGGGTTCCATTTTTTATTATGCGGTATGGAACTTGAAAAAGTGTATTAAATATTTTTTAAATCTTTATATACATACATATTATGTACCTATATCAATATCAGGAAAAATAAAAATGATTCATTTCACTACACACCTGAAAGGTAAAAAAATTTAAACAACTTTACTTTCGCATTTTGTTTTTTTAGGAATCCTATGTTATTTCCAAAAAAATATTTGAGTTTGTAAAGCTATAGCCATAAAGAATTAAACCAAAAACATGTTAGGTATACTAATTAAATATGGCATGAAAATTAGGCACTGATGTTATAACTTATTGTCAAACACTTCTCCGTCTATAAAATTATACAATTTGGCAATAAGTCCAGTTAGCCAATTCCAAATATACATATTAGGTATCTGGGTTCTAATTCGAGTAGACCAAATTAAGTAAAAAGACAGCTGTAAAGTTAAAATAGTGCTTTAGAAAATGGTACTTGCCATGAACAATAAAAGCAGGCATCTAGGCCTAGTGATAGCTTTGGAGTAGATATGAAAACGCAGATTAAATACCTACTGTAAACGTGTAATGAAAAGACAAAAGATAACATTCTTATCATATCTTAACAATTTTTACGTCATACCGTGATAAAGAGTAACATTTACCTTGATATTAAAATCAAGTCAAGTTCAATTTACAGCTAATGACAATCATGACATGATTATCCTTCAAAGTAGCAATTATTTAACAGGTGATCCACTCGCTTAAATTAAAAAACGTACCTATTAAGTGGCAACAACCTCGTCTCTAATTAAAATACCAAGGTTACCGTTTCTGATGTAAGCTGGCTTCGGTACAGGCGTATTCATCGTAAATTGCAACAAGGAGACGAATGGACAGCCGAACCTACCGCCGCTACGCTGTAATCGGGGTGACATCGCGCCTCGCTTACCCAGCCGTCGCGTATTATTACGAGACCGATTCACGGCGATTAGTTAACCAGTCAAATGGAGAGCGCGTCTACGGCCCAGCGAGCCATTTCGAGGGCATTCAACCGAGCGGAGGCGGCTTAGCAACACCAAACTTTTCACAATGACCATGACATCGAAATCGAACAGCCTCCGGTCACTGGAGCATTGACTCGAACGTCGCGACCACAAACAAACAATCGGCTAGTGTTTTTGCTGACTGAAATCTACTCTCGCTCACCTGTCAGACGATTCGGAGCTGTCGTATCTGTCGATGCATCGCTTCTTCCTTTCGTCGCCGTCCGCTGCGCTCGCGTGCGATGGTTTTTGGGAATCCAATGCGACCGTACAAGTGGCGGCCACGCTGCGCGTCTCACTTTTCTCGCACGATTCTATTGGATCCAGTTCCCTGTAGAACGATAACTTTACACTCCCGCGTTCAATTGTTTGAGCACTACACTTTTTTGAGTCACAAAGTGTTTTGTCGGGCGCGGAAAAAGTTAAATCGTTCGCAGATTGCAGGCCGGCGCGGTACTCGGGCGACCCATCCGCCATCTTTGAGCGCGCGAGTGTTTTGTCGCGAGTTTTGGGGAAGCGCCGCTTTCGACGGCTGGCGCTGGCATCGTGTTGCAGGTGCGGGGGGACGGATCGAGGCACGTGACGTCACGGCGGCTGCGCGACTGCGGGGGCAGAACGCGGTGACGTAACGCCCCGCCCCGTGCATGTGCACAGTCGCTGTCATTGGCCGCGGGTTACGCAACGTTCGCCTATTCAAATACGGGCGCGGAGGGAACGTAGGCCTCGACGCGGAGGGACGGCCCTTCCAGCCCTAACGTTCTCAAATAATGTGGCTTAATGACCATACATTTCACACATATGATCAAAGGCACACAACCATGTAGGTAAACCAAGTAGGTATATTAAAAAAACAACAATTTAGCCTTATCAAACGAATCTGACAATACCTAGATAGCTCGCATTTCAAACTATTTTAACTTGTTTAGGTGATATGTTCTTCTTTACTTCAGGTACCGACCTACGTAACTTCTTAATCCTTCCTTTTAGTTTAAAATAGTGTTTCACGATATGATTTCCAAATTTAAACATTTTCCATGTTATGTTTGCTCCACTAGGTAGTTTTTTCCTTATTCAGCATGAACTTAGTAAATTTTTAGCAGCTTAGTTCGCACCTGGATTTTAATGTAGGTAAGTAAGTAGCACATGAGTTTTTGGTTTTTGTAGCATAGTAATTACAATACCTAATTATTATGTATGATGTTGTTCCCAGATTCAATCATAGAAAAACTAAAAAAAAAAGTGCCTAATGATTTTTTATAATCTACTACAATTCATTTTAAGACGTTATTTGGGACAGAATTTTGTATCATGTCTCATAGCATATATACCTACCTAATCTGATATTCTTTATTAACTCACTAACACTAACTTACTCGTAGGTAGTAGGTAGGTACTTAGATTAGGTAATTTGTTTTGATGTATGTACCTACCTACCTACTGACCTACTAAGTAGGTACAACGAAATTTTAAGTTTGTGTATACATGAATGCTAAAAAGTTTTTTTTCTTATAGGTAGGCATATTTAAGTACCTAAATCATGTTTTCTAACCATTAAGAGCGATTGTATTTCCCAAAGAAATAACTTACTAGACCACTTGGGCGTTTCACACCGTTGTACCTACTTGTGAAGTATCTTGAGTACCTAACTATAATCAAATGCACACTTTGATAACATTAACTATAAGTAAATATCAATTTACTTGTTTCCCCTTTTTACATAATATTATCCCTGATCCAGCCCCTCTAGTATAGCTGTCTCTATCGCACTTCCATGACAAGTAGGTGAGTGAATGAGATCCTTGAGTTTCGACTGTTGAGGACATTTTATCTTGCACCCTCCCTACTTTTATTGGGTGACAAAATGACATGTGATTTACGTAATTACATAATGACAAATACACAAAAAAGTAGGAAAGTACATAGATTTTTTTTTATTATTCATTTATTGTTTTTTTTTTGAGGCGCTCTCCTCTTTCCATTCTCTCTCCTCCCCTCTAGTCTCCCGGATCCCACCACGCCCGCGTCACGCACCCAGTGTAGCCAGCCCTACATTTTTAGACGTAGATCTACAGGTTTTCAAAAGCTGTATCGATTTTAAGAAACATTTTTTTTAACCTCTGCGTCTACAATTCTTCTGATAAGTGTGTTCGTCTTTTAGTACAAGCTTCATTTTTTTGTGCCTATAAAGAACTTTATTACTTATTACCCCATGTTTAAATTACTTAGAATTTAACCATGTACCATCTACCTCTATAGATGTAAATGTCTAAGTTTAAATACTCATTTAAATGAGTAATAGTTACTTACTCAAATTCTTTTTCGATATGGGATTCGGTAGGTATAGTGTTATACACGTATCAATACTTTTCCATATCGACTCATCCCATGTTTTTTTTTTCGAATTTTATTGATGAAACTGTAGATTTTGTTGACTTTTACAGTTTTCTACCGATTTTTTAGAACAATTTTTCTTCAAGGAGGACTTGGTAGTATCTAGGTACTATACTCACTATATATTCTCTCTCAGTTTCAAATGTGTCTATTGATATACAAAGTGCGAAGCCAAAAATTAATAATAAAAATAACAGCTCTCATGGAGTTTTGGCGGGAAGGTGAAAATATCATGCTTTGCTGTTTTTTTTTTTTTTTTTTTTAAAGTTATGTTTATTCAAGTGTTTTTATTTATTAGTGGTATTTTGATCATAAAATACTGAATTATATGTCATGTGCAAGTGACATTTTTGTGGTGAATTAAGCATGCCTTTTGATATTATTCCATAAACTCTGCAAAATCTACTAGTAAAGTCACCACTAATATATTAGGGCATGATCAGAATTCAAATAAGTACTTGAAACTCACACTTTAACTACACAAACACTTAAAACTATCGAAATACTTAGACATGTATTTTATTCCATGAACATGTCGTCCTATTTCTTACGAATACGGCAGATTGTTGAGTAAAATAGATGAAAATAATCTCTTTTTTTTTCTTTCGTTAGCCGGGCAGCTTATCTTATGGTCGGAAACCAATTCCAACGGTATGCCCATTTGCATTGTTCCTATTAGGTATTGTTATACGGTAGAATTTGTATATTTTTTCTTCTAGACCTACGATAAAAAAAAATTGTTTGTGATTTCCTAGATTACTGCCAGCTAGCGACATTATATAAAACAAATTCAGCTTTAGTTTGCGTTTCTTCTTTCGTTTTCCAGCTGTGATGACAACTTTGTAGGAATGGGTTTTTAGAAAAAAGTTCTTGCTAGTAATGACAGATGGCAGTTTTAGCTATTTAACATAACGTAATTATATGTTCTTTATTACAAGAGTATATCATTATGAGTAAATAATATTATTCTTTGTATTGCATTTGAGTTATTTTATTAACCCATCTTGGCAAATGACTCTACCCCTTCCCTTGCCTCTATGTTGTCTGTTATTGCGTCCTCTGCAGTGTTGATTTTTTAATACAAAGTTTTTTTTGTATTTTTATTTGCACAGATATACTTGCGTTAACTCAAAATAGGCGGGTGATTGACCACACACTGATGTTAAAAAAAAAATCGTGGGACATTTCACACAGCGCCATCTAGGCCTAAACTAAGCAAAGCTTATAGGTACTTTGGGAACCAGATAGCTGATAGAATACTTACTTAAATAAGTACTTTTCTTATCATTGCTTATGGCCGCGTTAACTTAGTTAACCGCGTTAGAATCTGGTTCAGAGATAAATTAAACACGTGTAGGTAAGTTACAAATAAGCAAGTCAGGACACTGCGCTATTTCATTATTTTACTAGTCGTAGTTTAAGAGTTCGTCAAATCCATTGTCATAGGTTTAAGCTACTAGCTGCAGACAAGCATATATACGTATATTTCAATAGAACAATTTTTGTTAAATCGTTCGTTCCAGAACTCTATTGTGATTTTTGTTATAATAAAACATGTATTTCTACAACAATAAATAATTTTATTATATTTGTCCATCGAAAACATACAACAACGACAATCATTTCACATCACACAATTACGTATAAAAAAATAAAGTAGACATCTGAACTTAAAAAAAAAAAAATACATCAAAGAACTTGGATTCAAACAAATTATTAGAGTTAGCACCTTTAAAAAAGTAGATTACAAAAATAACCAACGATCTACGGGAGAAAAATAAATAGATAAAAATTATATTTCATGCCATTTGTTCTTGTCGACCTCAATTATTATAATAGGAAAGTAGAAAAAGCTTTAACATAAATTAAAAAACAATTTATGAACGAAAATCTTTAGATTTCGCAGCCTACGTCTCTTCCCAGCGTTTATGATAAATAGTTTAAAAAACTCACAAATGTTTTTGTATAATGAGCGACATTTTTTATGACCGGCACACTCTAATAAAGCACTCTTTATTACTTAGTATATAGGTAAATGAGTTTTGCTCGGTGAAAACTCGTAAAAACGCGTTTTCCTAGAGATTTTTGTCCCTAGATCGATTTATCGGACTCGTTAGAGCCGTTTTCGAGAACTCAAAACATAGTTGGCTCGTTTAATAGTAATAGATTTAATAATCACTTTTTCATTTTTGCGTCATAAAATTTAGTATAGGAAACATGTAACCAGGAAAGATAACAGACAATTAAGACATTTCTTTAATCTTTAGGTCCCAGTAATTGGCTCTCTAAATAATCTCTATGTATCGTTGATTACTCGCGCACACAATCTAGCACATAAACAAACAGTGATTGTCACTTGACGTTTGACCGTTCGTACGTAGACAGCTCAGTCGCGTGCAATGCGTTCAAAAATCGACTTAGTATACTTTCATAACGTAGGATGTGTTCAAAAACATGATAGAACAACTTGCGCTTTTCAAACATATTATAATTTTGGCGCCCCGGTAAACCCCCTAGCTCCGGGAATTTCTGATATTTCGTTCATAAATCGTTCAGTAAGTGAGTCAGAAAGAATAGATTTAATTGGTATAAAATTTCTGCATAAGATTGTAAAGTATATGTAAGGAGAAAGAAAAAGAGAAGCCCAATGATTAAAACATTTTCTTTTCAAAGTTCGTGGTGTGTATTTCATTATTTGACTATTAAATTAGACTAATTGACTGGGAATGTTTGTTTTGTACGACGGTTAGAAATGGAATGGATTTATTTGTACTGTGACGGGGCCATCAAGTATTACGAAAGCAGAATTTTAGTAATTACTAACCCCTCCCTTGGGTTAGTAAAAATAAGCAAGGGTATTACTCCCCTCTCCTATGCTTACGTAAACATTGGTTTAACTAGCGTCATTATCGCAAAAAGCGATTTCTTACAAGCAACCTAAGTATCTAGAGGATTTAAGAACAAGTAGAAAACGAGGTTTGCCAATAACAAGAACGTTATCACCATTCAGATCCCCCCATACATAGTCATCAAAAATAAGCAAAGCAAATACCTCCCCCCTTTGATACTTACGTAATACTTGAATGGCCCATAAGCATCCAAAAGGTAGCGTTCACAGACTCGAATAGTATTAAGCTCAATTTATTCAAACCGTTTACTAATCTGTGGTAATTTACCACGGCTTGGTATAAATGAATAGTATGAATTCGACGTGTTAAAATCCGATAAAAGCCTGTGGACGTCTGCCTTTATAAATGTATATTAAGATAAATTCTAAAGCTCGAAAGATCTAAACTTACGAAAAAAATTGCTGCCTTAGTCTTGAAAAAAAAAAAAAAAGAAATACTAAGATTAGATCTGTCAACTAAAGCCTTCATGTATTCTTCTATATTTTTTTAAACTTAACCTTACGTAAAGCAACCGTAACTTTTAAACACTAGTCAAAGTAGGCTTAAAAATAAAAGCCAGTTAATATTTCGTAAGGGGCAGTTGTTTTGAAACCTACTTTCAATTTCGGTATAAAGTTAGACAGCCTCGGATTGTTAATGTGATGCGATAAAATAATAATAACATTAAATAAAAAATAGAAATAAAATAGTTTGTATCTAAATTAAAAATACTCATTCAGATTAATTATGATCATTGGTCGATTAATAAAACTTTATGTACATATTAAAAAAGAATTAAGTAATTTAAATTATAATCTCATTTATAAAACTATATTGAAAGTTTATACTTATGTTATACTTTTAATTCTTAGTTAGTCGAAATAATTGTATCGTCTATGGCAAGATGTACTGGATATGTTAAGTAAGTTGAACTGTACTAAGAAGCCACCTTAATACAGTGAACATGTAATAGATTTTTACCAAAACGTCTTGGACGGCGTTGTTAGCTATACAAAAAAAAAACACAAATCAGCGTTAACGATTCAAGGTGTTTCTGTCTCTTTTGTTTTCATTACTCTTACGGTGAGAGCGAAAGAGAGAGAATCCTTGACAAACACCTTTAAAATCTAAGCACATACATAATTAAAATTCACGTCAAACATTGAGACGTGCTTTCAAAAACTATTAAACTAAAATTATGAACTGAAATAAAAGTCTACTAGTCGGACTCGCGCACGAAGCGTTCCGTATCTATAAAAAAGGCATTTGTTGTTATAGCGGCAACAGAAATACATAGTTTGTGAAAATGTCAACTGTCTAGCTATCGCGGATCTTGAGATACAGCCTGGTGACAGACAGACGGACGGACAGACGGACGGACAGACAGACAGCGAAGTCTTAGTAATAGGGTCCCGTTTTTACCCTTTGGGTACGGAACCCTAAAAAGAACACTGCAGACGGACTCGGATTGCGTCTTTGACGTACATAGGGTTTAGTTTCATTTTTTTTTGTAGAATCAGCTATTTTCGAGCCAGTCTAAATAGCGTCCCACGTTAACGTGGGGAGAACGGATCAACAAAGTGCTACAAGAGAGGAGCGAAGCCCTAAGCTTTCTAACGTCATATGTGGATATTTTGCAATAGCTATTTATTTATTTTTATGGTTGACAGGCTAAGTGTTTGACCATAGCTCACCTGATGTTAAGTGACGGTGTGGTCGAAGATGGTAATGCACACCTAGCCCAGAATGGTACTGGCTCTCAAATGAGGCTGCACCGGAACACACCGTTAGATGCTTGGTGGCAGATTTTCAACTTGAAATAAAAGTAAGTGTATGTACTTCGAAAAACAATACATACACCACAATTAAAATATTTGGTCTTATTTATTTTAATCCAGAAACTTTCTGCTTGCCAAAAGAATTAAGCCAAGTTTTATCGAAATCGTTTATGAAAGCACGTCAGTTCAACTAAACAAGAACATGGTCATCACTATGGCAAAAGTCCACAAATTTGCGATAAGTATACAAATAAGTTCTATGTCCACAGTGAAGTTGGCATCATACCCTCCATTGAAGTCCCCCTAGGTGTCAGCACTTCATTACATAAGAAGTCTAAAGGCATATCGACGAGATTTCCTTGTATCATGTCTATTTTTCTATTAGCAAGCGCCGGATCAGTTCGCCAGAGCGTTTCCGTATGTTCTTCTTGGTAGCGCTTTAGCTCTGCGAAGGTGTGAACCGAATCTGTTGGTATTGTGTGGAATACCTGTGAATATTAAAATCTTATCTCAGTTTTGTCGCAAAAAAAGCAGGAAATATGGTTGTTGGAGAGTACACACGCTATTTGCATGTTGATGTTTTGCTTTTTGTAAAACTGTCCGTTTATCTATACACATCACATTTTTTTTTAATACTTAACTAGCAGACCCGGCCACGCGTTGCTGTGGTCAAATTGAACACACGCGTGTAACGTGAAACGTATATGAAACGTTTGGACTTTTAACGTAGCGTCATCTATTGGATACTTACTCAATCCAGATAGTAAATTACCTTGCACCGCCATCTATTAGAATTTTATGGAACTCACAGATAATTATACCTCTTTGTCGAATAATAAATAAATAATTTTCAATAAAAAAAAATGCGATTATAAATTGAGATATAAACTATCCTATCTCTCAAGTTGGATCAAACTGCACACAGTGTGCATGATTTGGTTAAAATCGGTTCAGTAGTTGAGGAGTTCATCGCGGACAAACAACGTGACACGAAATTTTTATATATAAAGATAGGCTAGGTGTTTGACTACAGTTCACCTGATGTTAAGTGACGGTATGATCGAAGACGGTAAACACATCTAGAATGGAACTGGCACTCAAGTGAGACTGCCGGAAACTCCGTTAGATGCTTGGCGGTAGATTTTCAACTTGAGGGTGGTAGCTAGCCAGCCGAGCACTCTAGTACTCGGCTGGCTAGCTACCCTAAAGTACCCTACCACCACGCTATGGTTTCCTTCACAGACAGCTCAAGCTTATTGTTGGGGTTTGAACCCACGCCCTTCGGCATGCGAACCGACCGCGCTAACCACTGAGCTATCATCGCTACAAAGAAACTATAATATATATAATACTAGCAAAAAGCTGAGCTTTGTGAGGGCTCGCGTAGTTTTTCAAACGGGTAATAGTTTTTAAGACAGTTTTTTAAAATTATCATAAAACCCCCAAGTTAGAAAAACTGATACGCCGTTATTTTACAACCTGATTCTAGTGGTGTCATCTAGTATTAAGTAGATTAACTACGATGTATTTGAGTATTGAGTTTAGTTCTGTTGCAGCGACGTTAACTCTTTGGTTTTCTAACAGATGGCGTTAGTAGTACAATAACATTCTATCCAATGAATACAAAAATGTTAATGTAAATTTTTTATGATTATAAAATTATATTTTCTTTGACAGATAACACATCTAGATATGAACTTAAATTACTATGTTAAAGCACAAATCTATAGGCGTGATAGTTTTTCAGTAAAGTGTACCACAAAAATGCTCAGGTTGTGGGATAGTGATAGGGCTCTCTTCGCTCGCCCTGATAATATAATAAGAAAAAAAGACTATACTATTATAAACGTTTTTCATTAATTTCTTCTTTCCTTACAGGGAAAGAAACACCCTACGTATATTTACCTCTTCATAAACATCGGTGTTGTTTTTCGAGGTAGCCTTCCAAATGTTTCTATAGAAGTGTTCCGAGACAGGGTCGTCCAAAGATACTCCTATCCTCCCCGGCTCGATGTCCATGTACCCGAGGTGTTCTCGGAAAAGCCGCTTCCGCAGCGCGCCGGCGACGCGTCCGCAAGGAAACGTCTCACCGTTCATTGTGCCGTCTACGAACTGTTCATCCTGGAACGGTATCAATTTTCATGTTTTTTGAGACCAATTTTTCAAGCTTTTATTTAACTTGCAATTTATGTAAGTAACGTTTGTTTGGGTGGAATCTTGCAAGTTAAATTTGACCCACTTCCCGATTGGACTCAAATTTGGCGTACTTTAAATTGAATGAATGATGAATTTAAATGTCTATGAGACTAGGTACATACAGATGTTATTATTATTAAAACAGTTCTCTAGTTTCTACCCTGAAAAGGTTTACAGACATGGTTTTTATTTTGTAACTTAATCTACTAGTAGTTCATTACAATAAATAAAAATATCAAAATTACAACAAAACAAAACACACTAAATTAAATCTTCGGTGACAATACAATTATATGGTACCACGGTGTTTGTGGTTTCTCTCTTCCGAAACGGCTCGACCGATTTTCATGTATATTTGGTAGATATGAGAATAGAACGTAAAGCATATTTCAAATCGCTTGGTGATTAGAGACAATTTTTAGGTTCCGTACCCAAAGGGTAAAAACGGGACCCTACTAAGACTTCGCCGTCTGTCTGTCCGTCCGTCTGTCTGTCACCAGGCTGTACCTCAAGAACCGCGATAGCTAGACAGTTGAAATTTTCACAAATTATGTATTTCTGTTGCCGCTATAACAACAAATACTAAAAACAAAATAAAATAAATATTTAAAGGGGCTCCCATACAACAAACGCGATTTTTTTTGCCTATTTCATAGATAATGGTACGGAACCCTTCGTGCGCGAGTCCGACTCGCACTTGGCCGGTTTTTAACTTAACGCGGACTAAATCGCAGCACTCACCTGTAACAGAACAGCAATCTCCGAATCTCTTGTGCCAAGCATGGATCGGTCGTTGATATTGGCACTGCCGCATATTATCGTCTTGTCATCCATTATTAGCAGTTTGGAGTGAACATAGATCAGCTCAGTGACGGGCTCGCCTCCCAGCGTGCTGTGGGTTCGGAGCCCGTGGAAGGTGATGTACTCAGACGGGTCTGGGACGCCGGACTCGTAAAGACGTGTTATTATTGCTTCACGACTCCTGGAAAAGCCAAAGTAAGTTTTTAGCAATGATAGCTCAGGGGTTGTTGTTATTTATAGCCAATGAATATTATTGATACTGTTAGCGCGGTCGGTTCACATGCCGAAGGTCGTGGGTTAAAACCCCAACAATGAGCTTAAGCTGCCGGTGAAATAAAACATCGTGAGGAAACCATAGCGTGGTGGTAGGGTACTTTCTAGTACTCGGCTGGCTAGCTACCACCCTCAAGTTGAAAATATGTAAGCACCTAATAGTGTGTTCTAACATCCTCACTTGAGGGCCATTATATCCACGCTAGGTGTGTTTACCATCTTCGACCACAGTCACTTAACATCAGGTGAACTGTAACAACTAACCATAAAAAAACAGTTATATAAAAATAAAATCAACAAAATATATTTGGTACCACTGTACAGTATCTGATGATATAGCTAGGAGGTAGAGGGTAAACCTTCTTAACGGCTTAATAATACTACTCAACAAGCTTGTGCTTATTTGATTTGTTTCAACGAGCTCGTTGCAACAAATAAATAAATTAAATAATCTAAAAATACATCTCGTCTGCTGGAGCTACAATGGCTAGACCAAGTTAATCAATCATAATTGGAGACGAGTTGAAACTTTATTAGTGTATAAGTATAGTGTCCACCCACAATGTGTACAGACGACCTAATGAAGACCGCAGGAACGTTGAAAAATTGGAAAATGGAAAATTGTTTTAATGTCATATTTATGAGGAGAACAAGACACTCTCCTGATGGTAAGAGATAATGCTATCACTACACTACAAGTAATTAACTTTTATGCCATTTTAAGTAAACTTCACTTAATATTTAAGATTAAAGTCACAGAACATTCAAATAAAAACGCACTCGGTCGGTCCCCGAGACACAAGCCTCGTGCAAATACAAATATTTTATTGATAACACCAATGTTAGAAGTCAATTCCGTAATATCATTACATTATATCATTTAAAAACACTGATTACATGTCAATGAAATAAAAACAAAATATCAAAGTATACAAACATGTCAATATAAAAAATATAGTTTGGGGTCCAATGTTAACATTCTGAATTGTAACGTCACCGCTAGTATTAAGTAAGTTCATTGTATTCTTTTCTCTGTATACTGTACTCCTTTCTGTTAAATAAATTTATCTTTACACCACCACCGGCACCGCTTCATGGTGGATATTCCAAAAACTCGAACTAAGCGGTTTGGTTCCACCATCTTCATACGAAATGCTAGAGATTGGAATTCGCTGCCAGAGTGGGTGTTCCCCGATAGGTACAATCTGGGTGCCTTGAAGTCGCGAGTGAATCGGTTTCTTCTAGGCGAACGTGCTCCATCGTAGACCGCATCATCAGGCGAGATGACGGTCAAACGTAAGCACATTCGTTATAAAAAAGAAATTTTATCTTTTAAGTCCAGGGCGTCGCTGCTTTGGTGCTCATTACTTTGAGACTTTGTGATGAAGCATTAGGGGAAGTCTATGTCCAACAGTGGACGTCCTAGGGCTGAGATGATGACGATAGTGTACAAGTGTGACCTAGAATACTGTAGAAGTCCCACCTGCATATGCTTTGATAGTTCCAATGCGTGATGGCGTGCAGCGAGGTGCCGGACGGCGCGCCCACCTCTCCCTCGAAGCCAGGCAACAGCGGCATCACCACGTACGCGCGGAACTTCTCGTTGGCTCGAAACGCTCGCATTATGCGGTTGTACAGAGCTTCGCCTATCTGGGAATGATGTAGTAGGTTTGGCATTTTAACCGACTTCAAAAAGGAGGAGGTTCTCAATTTGATTGTTTTTTTTTCTTTTATTTAACTTGCAATGTATGTATATTTGTTCGGGTGGAATCTTGCAAGTTTTTGACCCACTTCCCGATGTCCGATTGCACTCAAATTTGGTGTGCTCATATATCTTCGGTGACACTACAATGATATGATATCATGGAGCTGGTCTGACGATGAAGACGGAATATGGCCATAGGAACTTCTGAACTAAACAAGATAAACCCATCGAGTTTGGCCTCGATTGATTCGTCTTAAGGAACAATCTCTAAAATACTTATCTACTAAGAACCTCCTCTTTATTGAAGTCGGTTAAAAAGTAAAAAAAACCGACTTCATATGATTTTCTCATGGATGCCATTGTCAGAACTGGAACAAATTGGAATGGAACCACACAGGAAGCACCAGCTTTCAAATAAAAAAAGAATCATCAAAATCGGTTTACCCAGTCGAAAGTTCTGAGGTAACAAACATTTAAAAAAAAACCAGTAGAATTGATAACCTCCCCTTTTTTTTAAGTCGGTTAGAAATAAAGAGGCACAGAAGTATAGTAAGTACCTAAGCTGTAGCTGGTAGTGCTTCAAGCTTTTAAGGATATGGGTAACCTACACGCCAAATACTTACTGGAATTTATTTTAAAATTTTTAGTTCATTGTCCCAGATAAAAGCTTGTTTTAAAAATATTTTTTACTTATAATTTATTACTAATATTATAAATGTGAAAGTTTAGATGGATGGATGGATGTTTGTGACTCTATCACACCAGAACGGTTGAACATATCTGGATGAAATTTTGCATGTAGATGACCTTAGGCCCTGGAATAAAACACAATACTTTCATCATCATCATCATCCACCACCACGCGGGTAAAACCGCGGGGCGCAGCTAGTTTATTATAAACTTTTTTCCCTGTTCAAGTATTAACAGTTTATTTGAGAATTTTCAATCTGTTTTTTTCGTACCTGGTTTCGCACGGCCTGGCTGGAGCGCGACTGCGTGATGAAAAACTGGTTCTCTATGTATATGTAGTGCTGAGCTCTTGTTATGGAGTCCACGTACGCCTCGTGGATCGACTGCTCCACCGTATCTGGGTCCAGGAACCCGCACGACCAGCTTGAGACGCTGCGGAGCACCTGACGTGTAACAGAACAGAGACAGTTAGACAACGGCTGCGACACGTTCTTTTTAGGGTTCCATACCCAAAGGGTAAAAACGGGACCCTATTACTAAGACTGCTGTCTGTCTGCCGTCCGTCTGTCTGTCACCAGGCTGTATCTCAAGAACCGCGATAGCTAGACAGTTGGCACAAATTATTTATTTCTGTTGCCGCTATAACAACAAATACTAAAAATAAATATTTAAGGGCCCCATACAACGAACGCGATTTTTTGCCTTTTTTTTGCGCGAGTCCGACTCGCACTTGGCCGGTTTTTTTGTTTTTGGTATCGCGCTTTGTGCATTTGCTAGTGTCTGTTTCAATATTATAAAGCAAAGTCGTCCGCCGCGTCTGTCTGTCTGTTCGCGATAAACTTAAAAACTACTGAATGGATTATCATGCGAGTTTTGCCAGTAGATAGAGTGATTCATGAGGAAGGTTTTGATGGATTTTGTAGCGATGATAGGTCAGTGGTTAGCGCGGTCGGTTTGCATACCGAAGGACGTGGGTTCAAACCCTAACAATGTGCTTGAGCTGCCGGTAAAGGAAAACATCGTGAGGAAACCATAGCATGGTGGTAGGGTACTTTCTAGTACTCGGTTGGCTAGCTACCACCCTCAAGTTGAAAATCTGCCGCCATGCATCTAACGGTGTGTTCCGGCAGCCTTGAGAGCCAGTTCCATTCCAGGCTAGGTGTGCTTTACCATCTTTCACCACACCGTCACTTAATATCAAGTTAGCTGTGGTCAAACACTTAGTCAACTATAAAAGACACTAGACGCGATTTAAACTTTCGCGATTTGATTTAATTGCGCTTAATCGGACAGGTCCTGACTAAAAAATCCAAGTCACATCATCAGCCATAGGACGTCCACTGCTGGACATAGGCCTCCTCCTGGGGCCTCCTGGGGGTTTTGCCAATACTCGCCACGCTTGGCAGGCGGGTTGGCGAGCGCAGTTAGGTGTGATTGTTCAAGGAAGACGCTGCTGCCCATCTTCCGGATTACATCCCTTAGCCGACTTTTACGGTAACCACGGGTAGAGAGGGTGAGGTACTATTCTTACGCCGGCACCACCACGGCAAGTAAGGCAAAAATTCAAGTAAATAAACAAAACTAATTTATAGTACTTTGTGTGTGATTAAAACGACAGAATTAAAATTTTCATAAACCCATACCTGACAGGAAACATTGTGTAATTCAACGTCGAGCATCTTGTCCAGATCTTGTAGAGGTTTGATGTCGGTATACGTCTTCGGCAACAAGTATGGGTAGTTTATGTTTTGCCTGAAACATACGAGTAACAGTTACATATTGAAAAATAAAATCGTGGGGTAAATAGCATTTATAATGAAGGCATTCGAGAAGGTCGTGCATAATAATTTTAACTTTTCACAAATGTTTACCGATATGTATTTATGTAACGGCGAGTTTAGTGAACCAAAAAAAAATATTTGCGGTACACAGTTGATAAAAATTTCATACCACACTTTTTCTTTTTTTGTCTGATCAGTGCCTTAGATTCATGAGGAGAGTGGTGTGATAACTGGGAACTATTATCTACATCAAGGCTGTCCAAACTACATACCTTCGCGGGGTAATTATATTTACTAAAAAAGCTGGAGGGCCGCAGAAAAAAATATTTTCAGTTTTCAAGTAAAAAAATACAAGTAATAATTTCTTTATACGTTTATTGGTTCTTCGTTAATTTATCTTTAGCAATTATATCGATATCGACGTCAACATTCGTTGTTGCCAGACGCCACTCGCCATCCCAACTATTTATGTACAAAACTACATATGTTCTGATTAAAACATGAGTCGCGGGCCGCATGAAAACAAGTCGCGGGCCGTTGTCTGGACAGCCCTGATCTACATCATTATTATCTTTATTGTCAAAATACCGTTAAAATTGAAATAATAAAAAATAAACTATTCGATAAATTTATTCAAATTTGTCAACTATAAAAGATGCTTGAATTTCAATAAAGCTTAAGTGGTATAATACATTATTCAACGCTACATGAAATTTACTTTAATATGTAACAAAGTATTGTTTTTCACATAATTATTAAATCTACTATCATCCGACAATTACTTAGGTTAAAAACCGCGATTAAAAAACCAGAGTATAGTTTCTGATCATAAAGTCTATATTTCAATACTTACCTAGCCTTCTCAAGTTTTATAGCGTTCCAGCGCTGTATAAAATGTCTAGCCACATCTCTGGCCGCTGCGCCTTGTACCAAGACCCCTATGTCGTGCCACGGCATTCTAGGCGTTGAGTTTCTATCCACTAGGTCTGAAATCCGATGACACACACATTTCAATATGTTTTAAATTTATTAAATTTTTAAAACGACGTCGCGACCCAATTCATTTATCGGCGATTTTTTGTTGTTATTATAAGTGTTGCGTTTCTAGTAACTTTTTTGGTATATTATTATCGATTCAAGGTTTTGATAATTTTTCCTGTAGGTTTGCGTTTTTGTTTTACAATTAAGTATGGACTTTTTTAAAGGCTAACTGATCACATCTGTTAAAGAAATAAGCTATCAATTAACGTTTAAATGCACCGTTAGTAAAAATTGCGTTAGAATGTTTGGACTAGGAATAATAATAATTATTCGAAATTTATTACAGCTTCTGTATGCTATGAAACTTGAAAAAATTTGCTCTAATTCTCCGTACATTTTCCTACCAGGCCAAAATATATTAAGCCTTTCTTTTTGAGGAGTCAACTTTCACATGTTTATTTCTTCCGGTTATGTACCGATGAAAGCTCAGTGTTTAGCGAGGTCGGATCACACACCGAGAAGTTTAGGTTAAAATTCCAACTGTGCATGGAAACCATAGAGCAGGGTATTTTCTAGTACTCACCTGGCTAGCCCACACCCTCAAGATTGAAAATCTACCGTCAAGCAACTAACAGTATAATAAAATTAATTATCTTATCTTGGTGACAATAATTTGATTATGGAGATTTACGAGAAACTCTTAGAAAGTTTATACCTATTTATAAATTGAGTATCCAGACATTTTTTAAATATTTTATTTACAAAAAGATGAGCATATATAGGCACACTTATGCACACACAAACACAGACTCACTCGCTCTCTCACACACACAAACACACTCACTTACTCGCTCTCTCACACACACTTATACATGCACACATACACAACACACACGCACGCACAATCCACGAACTGCAGACAGATTTTTTTCTTCTTTAATATTTATCTTTGGCAACATTATATAAATTCAAAATTAGTTTACTCGCTGCTCACTATTGTTTTATTAGACATAATATGTATCTTGTTTTAGGAGAAGCCACAGTCTTTGACTAGTTCGGGAGCCTATGGAACTAAATCTGTTTGTACTATATTTTTTATGTCGAATAAATTATTATTATTATAGTGTGTTCAGTCTCAATTGAGAGCTAGTTTTCATTTTAAGTTAAATGTGTTTACTATCTTCATATCAGGTGAGCTGTGGTCAAAAGCCTATCCTATGACACATACAGCGTCAAATGACGTAACGGAATTGTCGCGCTTTACGCGTGATGAATAGAAATTAAGTTTCAAAGCAATTTCTGTAATAAAAACAACGTAAGAACTTAACCAGTTAAGCGTTATAAAAAAAAGTAGTAAAAGTTGCATTAGTTCAAACTTACCTACAAAAGGCAGATCTAAATTGTTGAAGTCTTTAACAATAAAGTTTGTGTAATCTTTCCCGATCCACAATTTTGAGTTACCCTCTACATCTTCCAAGGCATCCTTTGTACTCTCTGTTATCACTCTACCCTCGATAACTTTAGCTAGCGGAGCTTTTTCAATTACCGTCCTTTTCACATCCGACGCTTTGATGCCCAAAGCATCTGTTAAGAGTATCTGGTCGTTGGATAGGGCGTACTTTTCAGCTTTTTTTCGCTCAGAGTCGTCGAATTTCTGTTCTATCCGCTCTTCTTCAAAAGGCGGGTAAATTATACTCAGCATGTCCTTTCCTCGATCTGTTATTTTGTTTAAAACGTTCCGTTTTTGCACTTCAGGTGTTTCAAATCTAAAAATGGGAGTTAAAATAGATTTCATTGGCAAAAAAGTAAAAAAATTAACAACCCCCTAAGCAGTTAACCAAACATAGCTAAAACCACCGCAAGGAAACAGGCTTTCAAATGAAAAAAAAAAAACTGCCTAGAAAACGGTCCATCCGGACACGCACACACGAACACAGACAGACAGACATCGACGTCAAACTAATAACACCCTTCTTTTTGCGTCGAGGGTTAAAAATAAGGTCATTGCTTTCCGCATCAAGCAAGAAAAACTGAAATAACAAGCGTTTCCTGTAATCGTCAAACTAACAATACTTGTAAAACTTACTTGGTCAAGTCTTGATGGGTGTTGGAAGAGGTAATTAGTAGTTGGTCCCCAGGTTCTAACATTGGTAAGTCCGCTCGGGGGACGTTTTCCGTGTCGCCATGGGGATCAGGGAGCTCTTTCTCATCTAAAGAGTCTCCCTTGCTTTTCTCTTCGATTTTCAATGTGTTGCTGTAAATCGGGAGAAGATGATATTAGCTCCAGTAGCCTTGTTGGCAGACTGTCTGCCTTCCAATCTAGAGGTATTGTTACTATATTTAACATTGTTAACATATTTTTTCAATAAGTTGGCAACACTAGGGGAATTAGGGGAATTCCCTAAAATTTTGAATTGTTTTTAACTAAGTTGCCATGATTTTAGTTGAGTTATTTTATTGTTTTTGCATTTTAGATCAGGTTCCAAGGGCCCCGAGCTTGAGGATTCTGGTGCACGGCACCGACTAGCCCTTTGGTAGCTACGCCTCTGGGAGACATTCTAAAAAGAAACAAAATAAAATATCTAAAGATGTGTTGCATTCGCTTAAAAATGTCAACTTACTCATTGAGGCTTATCACGAGATCCTTGGAAGTCTTGGCGAGTTCTATCGTAGCTTCCAATCCGTTCGCGTGCGGGATGTAGAGGCGACCGCCGCCGGGCGAGCTGGAAGTCTTCTTTTTAGTGCGGATCGAGTTCTGGGGCTGAGTCACATTCCCCAGGTCTGTTAGCCTGGAACAAGCATTAGGAATATAAAGTTTAAATGTAATAGTAATGAGATGAACAAAACGCTCTCCTGGTTGTACGAGATAACGCTTTATGACATTTGCATCGGTACCCAGAAGCAACCAGCGATGACCGGTTTTCTAGTATTCGGCTGGCTAGCTACCACCCACAAGTTTTAAATCTGCCGCCAAGCATCTAACGGTTTGTTCCAGCCTCATTAGAGAGCCAGTTTCATTCCAGGCTAGATGTACTGTATCATCTTCGACCACACCGTCGCTTAACATCAGAGCTGTGGTCAAACACCAAGCATGTCCACCATTAAAAAGTTACCATAGTAAAAGTAAAACAAAATCTAGGGTTTCACTTCTTTAAATGGTCCCTTACTTTAAAATATTAAATGGTCTCAATAGTACTATAATTTTGTTAGCTTCAGACCACAGTAATGTTTACACACTACTGCTTGGCGGCAGAATATCTGATACTGCGATGGAATCGAAGATTTCTTGCCAAGCAGATTGTCACCTAATAAAAAGTTACTGGTAAAAACTTGTTGCAGCAAATTCGAAATTATTTGATGTTTTGACTGCTTAGAACATTGCACCGTAACTGACCTGCGTATATGAACATCTCAGATTGACTGATTTATATTTGTGACCGACCTGTGCTGTGCTAAATGAATGAATAATCTGTGTTTAGAAATAAATGACTAATGGTTATGAATGAATGACGTGTGCTTATGATCATCACAGCTCGACTGACCTGTGTTTATGGTCGTCCCAGCGTCCGTAGCAAAGGTCAATCCCCCCAAGGAATGCGGCAGTTTGGTCGATGCAGACAATCTTCTCGTGATGCGCCCAGAACAACACGCCAGCCTTCGCGTGGTCTGGATGACGGAAAACCTAACGTTAGAATAATACGCGTTTTTATTTTAAATCACACAAAAGCAAGCTGGCCGCATCAACATAATAGCAGAAATATCTTTAGATGAGACGCTTGACAGCAAGTCTACATGTGATGTCATGCGCAATTTGCATAATGGTTGGCATTTTCGGATTTACGTCACAGAACATGGATTCAAATACCAACAATGACCTTGAAAAGTCAGCGTGAGAACACATTGTATGCATCTCAACATTTGCCGAAGTAATGGCGAATAAACGAAACCCACTCCCATTCACAATAATTCCGAGAGGCCCGCAGAAGTTAATTCGCCCCGCCCTGAAAAGGGCATTCCACCAAAGCTCAACCGGAAGACCATAATTACGATCGTGGGCATCGTGGTTGAGCTGACCGCTATTCAGCAGCTTTACTACTAGAGGCCCACGGGAACGCCCGGGGTGTGAGTGTCCACTCCGCCCCGCACCTCTCCCGGAAATGATTCAGTGGGTGCGGAACTCCGTCCGGTGTTGCCGGACGTCTGACACCGCACCCTTTCACCACCACCCCTGGAGGGCTGACTCCCCAGCGCCCTGCCTCGGTAATGAGGTTCGCCTCCAGGCCGATGCCCTACCTCCCCACGTACTGAGGAGGAAGATCCCCGTGATTGATCCCAAAATTTTGTAGCACTACTTTCTAGTAAGAATTAGTTCATCATCATCATCTGCCGTATGACGTCCACCGCTGGACATAGGCCATTGATTTCCATAAAGACCGGATGAAAGCGGCTCGCATCCAGCGCATTCCTGCTGTCTTTACAGGGTCGTCTGTCCACCTTGTGGGTGGACGTCCTACGCTGCGCTTGCCGGTCCGTGGTCTCCACTCCAGAACTTTGCAGCCCCATCGGCCATCAGCTCTGCTATCTGATTAGTTATCGCCATGAAACACTTTTACAAAAGCGGAGCCTCACTTTAAAGCCAGCGTTCAAGCTAGATGTATTGACTTGTAACTTTGGTGTTATCAATAAAATGTTTGTATAATTTGTATTCATCTCTTTATCCTGTGTAAAGTTACTCACTTTGATATATTCGCTGGCTAGTCTGCTTTTGCTGTAGAAACTGTTGATACCCAAAGCCATTTCAACTTCTTTGTACAGCATTATGAATATTTTTACTCCTTGAGCCTGTGAGCATGAAAATAAGTTTTTTTTTAAATGGAATTGCTTAATAAAATAACCATCTATACTTGACAAACCCCATCGCTTGTCAAGTATTTAGTGGTCAAATTCAAAACTTGCCAAGAAATGTGGCCTACAAAAACAAATATAATTAATTAACGTAACAAGGCAGTAAGCAAACTCGTAAAAGACGACAGTTGAAATCTTCTAAATTTTTCCCAAATTTTTTATAGAAAAGTTTGTACAATGTGGCACTAAACACCATTTGCAAATTATTTTTATGTAAGAAAAACTACTACCATCCTTTGGGGATCGAAACTAGTTTCATTGCTAGTACAATACTACTTTGTGACGTCACAGGGGTCACGTGCCGCATATAAAAATAAAGAGGTGTTTAGGCGGGGGTTTCTTATTTGATTTTTAACTAGGGGATTGCTTTATTGTAGCATTATTGACGATACGAGGTTGTTTCTAGAAAACGGTTAAATATCCCTTGCAATGCAGTTTTAATTGACAGTGACTTACTGCTTTCCTCTTTAGTATGGTGTCAAGTCTCCAATAGTTCGGGTTCAGAGCTGGCCTCTTCATGTATATTTCAGGACTTAGCCACCAGTCCGCGATGAAAATCTCCTCCCTGAAACAAAACGCATTTCAGTACGGAAGCAGAAAAATAATATTACTTTTATATTCAATTTAACAATAAAAAAATAAAGTGCCGCTTTGGTAGCAACTTAACTGAAATAAATGTCATGCTAATAATGACATTGTCTGTCCACCCTATTCTTGCGACGGGACTTAAAAAGTGACGTTTTATTAATTTTTTGTTTGGTTGCTTGCTACCCTCACCTGGCTAGTTCCATAGCATCAGCGACGGCGGCCAAATAGGCAGATCCATCTACAAAAGTCGCCGCGGGGGTAGCGGGGCGCGGCGGGGCGAACGAATGATGCACGTTAGGAAACGTGAACTCTCGTGCTGTGGAAGATATTAATGCTTTACAGATATGTATTTGCTATGAGCTATAGAGAGGGCTATGCTAGGAGTTTCCCTACGAGATCGAATCAGAAATGAAGAGATTCGTAGACGAACTAAAGTAGCCGACACATCCCAGCGGATTAGCAAGTTGAAGTGGCAGTGAGCAGGGCACATAGCACGCAGAACTGACGGCCGATGGGGCTGCAAAGTTCTGGAGCGGAGACCACGGACCGGCAAGCGCAGCGTAGGACGTCCACCCATAAGTTGGAAAGACGAGCTCATAAAGACCGCAGGAACGCGCTGGATGCGAGCCGCTTCCAACCGGTCTTTATGGAAGTCAATGGGGGAGGCATATGTCTAGCAGTGGACGTCCTACGGCTTAGATGATGATGATGATGAGGAGATATGTCTTTGAGAAATGCAACTAAGGACTAGCGCTTGCCTGGAGCAAACGCGTATAAATGAAATGGCTGCATTGTATTGTTTTGACACCACCAACGCCAGCGTGGCGGGAGAAGTCTTATGGTGGGATTGTCAAGTTGAAAATCTGCCGCCAAGTACCTAACGGTATGTTCCGGCAGCCTCACTTGAGAGCTAGTTCCATTCCAGGCTATTACCATCTTTAATATGAGTGTCTTTAAATCAAGAGTAAACAGATTCCTTTTAGTTAAGCGTGTTCCATCCTAGACGACATCGTTGCTTAACATCAGGCATGATGAGGTCAACCGCGGACTTATACAGTATAAAAATAAAATAAAAAAAACCATCTTCGACCACACCAATATCAGGTAAGTTATGGTCAAACACCTAGCCTGTCAACCATTAAAAAAAGAGCGTGAAGATCGGTGGCTGTAGAAAAGAAAGATGGACTACGGACTAGTCAAACGGAGGAATGCCAACGCTTGACAAGCACCAGTATAATAGCGACGTAACTCATAATATACATACCGGTCTGGTTAGATACAGTTTTGAGGTACTGCATCCACTCTTTACTCTTGCGCTTGGTCCAGCATTTGATCACCATCTGTCGGCTCTGGTTCAGTATCTGTAGCCCGTGGTTCAAGCCCGTCGAGTACATACCGCTAGATACCTCGAATCTAAACCAAATGTACATGACTATAAGGTAGGATATACAATATACATAGTTATAATCTTGGGGTGTACCAAGACGAAAAGAGGTCAATGTACCCACAGGAAAAAAAACAGCTGTTTTTATGAAAGTTCGTTGACCCCATAACCAAATGTATGCCAGCTGATTCTTTTTCACAATTTCAGATTTGTGGCCATAGTGACAGTTGTTCACAAAAATGAATACAATAATTCCCTCTCGGGTTAGTACACCCAACGCTTAAAACAGTGTGTAATAGTGTTGCAAATGATTTATGGTCCTAATGGATTAACAGAAATAATGACTACGAGCAAATATTTGAAATGCAAGCCTCATTCGATGCACCATGTCATATATACAAATACATATTTTATTAATAAAACCAAAGTTACAGGTCCAGTTATTTTTCCATTCATATTTAAATATAACATTAAAAATGTCAAAATCATCACACATGTCAATAAAATGAAATGTCAATATGATAATATGTCAATTATAAAAGATTAAATGTCAATAAATGTAGCGATGGTATTTATTTATTTACAACTAAATGTACAAAAAAGTATCGCAAAACTATTTAGTTAAATACAATGAAATAGTAGGTAATGTGATCAAAACAGCCTTTATTATGTTATACTCACATTTCCATCCGCTGCATACGGAACAAAAAGATTACATTAATTTAAAAATAATCTCTGATGTTTTTAACTTTTGAATGAAATTTGTGTTTGTACTCATTAATTTATAACAATGAAATCTGTGTTTCTACCCCTTTTAATACAGATGATTATCCAATGTCAAACTTCGGTGTCAAAACAAAACATCCAGTGAGGACACTAAAATTGCTATTGGAAATTGTGCTGTATACAACAGCCCTTAAGGCTCACATTACAATGCAAGCCATCTGTGTTTAGAATTATCGCATAGTAAAGTAGACATCTTTTTAATAATAATAATGTGATATTTAAATATCAAAATCAATATGTACTAAAACTTGTTTTTTGTTTTAATATTAAATTGAATTTAAGATGACAAACTTTCACGAAACAGAGCAAAACAATTTTTAATGTATTTTTTTTTCTGTTTGAAATCGCTGTTTCCATTGCAATATCGATGTGTTAACTCTTACCGCCAACTTAACATCAAGTGATACGTGGTCAAACGCCAAGCCCGTTGGCTGTAAGTCATTAAAAGTACAAAAAACACACCCTTGATCGAACAGCATGATCCCTTTGATGACGCCATCACTCGGTCGGATGTATCCAAAGAAAGTGTCTTTTACAAACATCCACCGCTCTTGCCACTTCGCACACACTAAACCCGTGCAGAAGTAGTTACACCTGGAAAATAATAACAAGATAACTAAAAAACGTATGACAGAGCGCGTCGTACTTTAACTCCTTGAAAATTGTCACCAGATTTGACTAAAACTAATAGTCGATGTATCCGACCTAATCAAACGTGATTAATCCCGTTTAAATAAAAAAATATAAAACCACTAGCAGACCCGGTCACGCGTTGCTGTGGCCAAATACACGCGTGTAATGTGAAATAAATTGTAGAGTATATGAAACGTTTGGACTTTTAACGTAGCGCCATCTATTGGATACCTACTCAACCTAATTAATATATTACCTTACACCGCCATCTATTAGAATTTTATGGAACTCAAAGATAATTATACCTCTTTGTCGTATAATAAACAAATATTTTGCAATAAAAAAGTATTGCGATTATAAATTGAGAAAACTATCCTATCTCTCAAGTTGGATCAAACTGCACACAGTGTGCAAGATTTGGTTAAAATAGGATTATTAGTTGAGAAGTTCTTCGCGGACAAACAACGTGACACGATTTTTTTATATATAAAGGTAATAAAATAATGAATAAATCAAACATTTTTTTAACTAAATATGAGAATAACTTTTCTTTTTTATGGTTGATAGGCTTAGTCCCAAAGATCTAGATTAGATTAGATGTAGCCCCAAACTAAGCAAAGCTTGAACAAAGAATCACAGATACCTGGTAGAAAACTTTTTTGTTGTAAATATGTATGTACTTATAATACATACAGAAAAAACAACAAATATTATCCGAATAAACCTTGTTTTTATAGACTGTCCCATTGCTGGGCGCGAGATTCTTCTCAATTTCAGAAGGGGAAAGCTGTAGTCCACCACGCTGGTTAAGTGCGGGTTTGTAGAGTTCACATATTTTCTAGAACTAATTTTTTTTAACTTCGAATTGTAGGTTTCCTCACGATGTTTTCGTTCACCGTTTGAAGTCATCGCCAATATGCACATAAACTTAGAAACAGAGGGTGCCGCGGGATTTGAACCTAGGACCTCCTGATTGGCTACCAACTAGGCAGCCGAAACTTGAACAAACTTGTTACA
This sequence comes from Biston stratarius, assembly GCA_950106695.1. Taxonomy (NCBI): domain Eukaryota; kingdom Metazoa; phylum Arthropoda; class Insecta; order Lepidoptera; family Geometridae; genus Biston; species Biston stratarius. Next base: position 14,754,310 of record OX467111.1, read on the forward strand.
TAAATGTTTGTCCTGGTGGGAATCGTATCCACGCCGTACTACTTTTGAAGCCAATATTCTATCAAATGAGCTAACAGAACAGTCAATAATATAGCTCGTTATATTAATATAGAATATTCGCATTTAGATAGATAGATAATATATATGTACATAAAGATAGAACAAAAACTGACTTTCAAATGAAAAAACCGCATCGAAATCGGTCCATCCGTTTGAAACTACGATGCCACAGAGAGACACACACACACACACACAGACATCGACGTCAAACTTATAACACCACTCTTTTTGCGTCGTGGGTTAATAAAATTAAAACCAACATCGGCAATGAGGTACAGAAACAACTGACAAATAATGCAACTTTACTCACGACTATTTAATGACGTACCTGACACAGACCATGGTCCGCAGTAGACCGAAACAGTTGCACCCCGCCTGCCCCGGCTGAGTAGACCCGGTGCGTTTCTGGATCATTCCCTCTTTCCCTTTCGTTCCGAGCTCGGATATGAACGATAAGTTCGACACTTCTAGGAATTTCACCTGAAAATATCATACAAAAATATACGTCACTAATTTCACATTCCAATTTTATAGTTTTGGCAGCCTAGTTGGGAGACCGTCTGACTTCCAATTTGGAGGTCCTGTGAAATTTTCACAGATGATGTATTTCTGTTGCCGCTATAACAACAAATACAAAAAAAATAAAATAAATATTTAAGGGGGCCAAACGTCATTTTTTTTGCCGTTTTTATCGATAATGGTACAAAACCCTTCGTGCGCGAGTCTGACTCGCACTTTTTTATATATTGAGGAAAACAGGCCTTTGCCCAGCAGTGGGACAAAATAGATTAAAATCATAAATAAAATATTGTCTATTGTCAAATATGTAATGTTACAAAAAGCCCAAAGGTAATTTTACTCATAATTTTGAACAACTATTATTATTGGTGGGATATTGGTTGGTTAATTGATAATTAAAATCAAATAGAGTAACAATTATTTTTTGGATATTTGTTGTTCATTTTAAAGCTACAACTAGAGAGACTAGTACAAGTCAGACCGTCATTATTCGAATAATTGTCACTTACAGTTTCATGGTGATTTCTGTACAGTGGAATGTTAAGTAAGTTGTATAAATATTCTTCCAGCTGCTTCATTCTAAGCTGGATACCTTCGTACGTTATCATCACTTCAGGTTTCTTCGGAAATCTGAAAATGATATACATAACATCAAATTGTTTATTTCATTATTTTCAAGTAACTAGTAATGTAGGTATGCCATAAAACTTATATTTTTTGTTATCTTTCTAAAAATAAACTTTTAAACTAAAAGCGTTTTTTTTTAACTTTGATTCCATTTTTTAATTGACATAGTACCTATAAGCTAAGTAGAAATGTGGAATGAATTATTTATCCAAGCTATTATCGATCTAAATTAATCAATTTTTAATCAAATACCGTTTTTTTTTTCAAAATCTTCTTCATATAGGAACATCGGATTTTTACTTAGGGATGCTTAAGAATGTCTGGCTTACATGGAAAAAAAATAATAATCTGCCTTAAATCAAAGCCGTTAGCACGATTACTATACCTCAAAATGACTTACAAATGTCTGTAATATGATAGACGTATATTTGCAGGAATTAAAATCACATTGTCTTCGGGTAACATTTGGTCTGTCCATCAAATTATTATCAAATTATTCAAATTATTCGAATTATTTGACGCAAATTATTTGGGCTTTGGTCATCCATTCAGCTGCGATCGACGATATATTCACCATCGCGATATAACAATAGAGAAGCTTGTACCCAGTGGGAAAAAACTGTTGGTTGCTAAATGTAAGGTACTTAGAAAGATTCTAGGTAAAAACCGAAAGACTTATTGATTAAACAAAATCCCATAGGTTCCGTTGACTTGGGCACCTCGAAAGAATTGAAGATCATGCCGTTAAAAGATCGTATTTCGGACTACGGGAAGGCAAAAGAACTGGCCGTCCCAATTGTAGATGAGGTAACTAAAGATCTCCAAGAGCTGGAAGTCTGGAAGTCGAGTAAGATGACGCTTTTTAGTATCGCAAGCCAAGGCACATTTTGACGACGCTGCGCCAGCAAAGTTAGTTACCCGGATAAAGAAGGCTAAAATTTACGTAGACTTTGACAATTATGTCAGTAAGGTAAACGCAAGACAAACCTGGGAAGCGCCCCTTTCTTCTTCTTCGGGCGTGCATCCTTCCTTTTAGAGTTGCTCCTCGGTATGGCTTCTAGTGCCACCCTTTCAGCTTGTTCTTCCGTATTCACTGTGTTCTTGAAACTCGCCCTTCGAGACTTGTGAGTTTTAGTCGGGAAGGGAATATCTAGAGACGTTCTGTACAGGGTCAGCTGTTGGTGGAGATATAGAATGTGTTTGTAGCGCTTCTTGATCGTCCATTCGAAATCTCCGTGCTGGAGTGACAATGTGTATCTGGAATTGAGATTATATTTTTTTTACGCGACTTAATTATACAATTTTGAATTTATCTACTTATACAAAAGTTGATTTAGGATGTATTGTATAAACAAACCTTCCAAATGGTAGTAAAAACCTTCTAAAATTCCGTTCCGTAGTTTAGAAGAAGTAAAGGGAGAAACAGACAGACACAAACATCGACTTTGTTTTCTACTATTTATAGATTAGCAGACTTTATACGACATAATTAATGACTAATAAATAGGCTTATCGACAACACTCATAGATATTGCAAGTGTAGGTAATAGCAATAATAATAATGCAGTGAAACAAAATATGCAAGTTACCATGGTGGGCTAATTTCTTGTCTATTGATATTTGATAAGCGTGTTTAGATTTTTTTATCGCTACGGTAAATAATATTATAATTAAACACTGCTCAGGTGTTCATTGAACAAAAACTTTAGATTCTATGTCATGTTCTTGTTAAACGTTTCAAATTGTCAAGTTTTTACAGTGGACGTTTTTTTAATAAGTTAAGCTGTAGGGGAAGCATGCGCGTCGCGTCGTGGTAAATATTCACGATTTATAAAGTCGACATGGTTTGCAGCAAGCTTTCTCGGCTCTCCGATTAGATTTATGTCTTGTATGTAGTAATTTTTAACCGACTTCAAATAAGGAGGAGGTTCTATGTTCGACTGTATGTATTCTTTTTTTTTTTTTATGTATGTTCACCGATTTCTGGATATTTGTGGACCGTTTCTCAAAATTCTTTTTTTATTTGAAAGAGTATACTCCTGAGGTGGTCCCATTGGCACCAAGTCAGGATCTGATGATGGAATCCCAGGGAAATCGAGGCAACCCTCAAATGTTATAGGTAATAACAATGTTTTTCATATATTTTCTAAAGCTATTAAGTCATTTACGTACGGTCATCACTATCTCATGACGCTGAGCTGATGAAAGAAGGTACAACTCTTTAACGGTTAGGAGTTAGGTGATTTCTTGTTCTAAAATACTGTATAGAGACTTGTCGATATCGATAATTGATTTCTTTGGAGATAACAGAGTAAGTGCTAGAAACTAGAAGTATTAATTATTTTAACCGACTTTAAGAAAAGAAGGAGGAAGTTGTTAATTCGACGCGTTTTTTAGGACATGTTTGTGAGTTTGTGAAGTTGTGTCTACTACTTTCTGGTTTCATTATCATAAGGCAGGCACCAGAATAAAACAATGTAACCTAGCCGTGTTTGGGCTTAGTGGAAAGAAGTTGTTTTTTTTTTTTGGTAAAATCATACTTATTGGAAAACTGTATTTAGACAACGTAGATAAAGGCATGACACTGGATAAACAGATCATCAGATTGACATCCATATCAGAGGGGACGCGAACGATAAACAAAGACAAGCACTACCTATTTATCTCACCCACGTTAATACGTAACTGAATACAGAATCAGTTGCATAAGAGATCTATGTAAACGACCGTCTGGGAATTTCATTCACATATTGTATCGTTGTGTTGGATGGAGTCCAGATATTGACTCACGCCTTAACAAGATATTAACAGTATGGATAATGGAGATATTAGGGCTAAATGCTCAAAATGTATAGTTTAGTAGCGATGATAGCTCAGTGATTAGCGCGGTCGGTTCACACGCCGAATGGCGTCTGGCTCGTCTATTGATTAAGCGTTTTAAAAGAGTGACATTGACAACACCTGTAGAAGTGTTTAGTATGTGTTATTATGTGTTTTTATAAATATATTTTATTGACCTTTTTTTCTGTATTTTTTACCGCCAACCCTAATAGCTTTGTCATCCATCTAAGTGTTGTCTGGATGAAATCGCTCTAGGCTATAAGGCCGCCGTTGTACTACCGCAAATGAGTCTTGATGTTGTTTCGTTTTTTTTTCTCTTATTAACCGACTTCAAAAAAGGAGGAGGTTCTCAATTCGTCAGAATCTTTTTTTTATGTACCTACCTTTACCGATTACTCGAAGACCCCTGAACCAATTTAAAAAAATATTTTATTGTTTCAAAGGGTACGTATACTTCCCAGGTAATCCCAAAATCAACAAAAATCTAAAAATAGTATACATCGATGATATTTTCGTTTACTCCTAAACCTCGCTGTTTCAATGGAGCAGTGCGTTTAGTTGGCCAAAGAGTCATGGAGTCGTTTTTTTTAAATTGTACATTTATTTAAGTTATTTATCGATTGTTGGTGTACAATAAAGTTGTATTCTATTATATATATTCAGTATTAGGAACAGGCAGTGGATGCCGATTACTATCAAAAGGATTATATACCTAGCAGATGCTCTTAAAATTTCAAAGTTTATGTTTACATTTGATAACTTCTCATCGATATGCTAAATGATAGCAGCGAGCGACGGAAACAAACAAGATATGACGCAAGACACAGATAATTTAGTATTTAAAATATATAATCTGACGCTATTGTCTGTTTACACATATTTGCAAGTACAAGGTGTATTCTTTGACAACGTCATTGTCTTTACGCAAGTAAAAAAGAAACAGTGACATGCGTCACAGAGCTAAGAGTCTCGTGAATGGAATGTTTTCAATGAAAATGAAAAAAAAAAATGAAAATGAAAACGGATTTTAATGCGGTTTCCATCAATATATAGAGTGATTCAAGAGGAACGTTTATATGTAGTACATGCATATGCACCACAATAATATCTACATTGCACCCGTGCGAAGTCGGGACGGATCGCTAGTTTACGTTAAAAAAATGACAATCCTTACTGTTATATCAAACGATGTCTATGACCTATGATAAAGATAGCTTTTATCGTACATGAACGTTGTTTAGCAGGTGAGATGAAAACTCGCTATGGAATGATTCAAGAGTAGGCATGATAAAACACGTCTATTGTTACATTGTGTAACAATAGACGCGGTTTAGTAAGTGAAGGTCAATTTAATTGCAGCGAATCAAGTCGAGATTATAGCGTGTAGAGGTTGGCAAAACGATTTAAAGGAAATGGTTTATTAGCCCTGTTGCGGGGATACATTTAAAGTTGATAAAGCTATAAAAACTACATAGCGCCATCTATCCCTGATTTTTATAGAAGGACTTCAACGACGTAATCTATGAGATTTATCGTCAACCCCCAAACTGTGTGCGTGTTCTCCTGACTGTCGGGTGGGGTAGATATTGAAACTCTATTTCTGGTGATCACAATTTCTATTTCTACACATTGATTACCGACAGATTACATAGTTCATGTCTCCACTCTAGCGCGGCTATGAGACAACTGACGAGTAGTAACCAAGCTATAGAAAGCGTCACTGTCAGGAAAGCCACTGTGTTCCTACAATCCCTAAACTAAGTAAAGCGTATTACGGGAATCGTTTAACTGATAGAATACTTTTATAATCTACTTTTATTTTTTGTACATACCTACTTATAATAGTTACAGAATGCCCAGACAAACATCAAACGTCATACTCGTGCTCGGGTGCTGCTTGCGGGTCGCTGCTCTGCTCGCGGTATACACACAAACTAGTACTTTAACCTCAGATTAATTAAACTAATTTCCCTCTCCCAGTATTGTAAATAAAGTTTTAAAAAAATATTGTAATTAAAAATTTAACAAAGGTCACGGAACCTGGTGTCTGTCGGCGTATATCACTATTATTAAACAAAGTCGTCCGCTGCGTCTGTCTGTTCGCGATAAACTTAATAACTACTGAACGGATTATCATGCGAGTTTCACCAATAGATAGAGTGATTTTTGAGGAAGGTTTAGATATATATATTTGACAACGTTTTGTGTAATATCTACATTGCACCCGTGCCAGACTGGGGCGGGTAGATAGTCTTAAATAAAAAAAAGTCAAATATAGGAATAGAATCCACAGCCTAAAAGATCATAAAGCAGAGACATTTTAGCCACCAAATTAACTAACAGGACAGTTAACTGCAGGTAATTTTAGTTTATTTAGTTAAGAAATATCATCTAGATTTTTTTTATTGATTAGAAATGTATAGAAACAAAATTTCTAAAAAAAAATATTATTAGGCTATCGCCTTAGTAAAATGTTGTTTGAATACTAACTAGTAAAAGATCTTTTTACTTACAAATTAGGGTTCAGCAGATGCGTAGTGACGCTCCTTTCGTTCTCCACAAATCTGACCTTTATCTCGACGCCCGGAACGAACACTTTTCTCTGTACAGCGTTGAACTTTACTGGGGGGTCGTGGACGACTCTGAAAGGGACAGCATTGATGGACGATGTTGATGCTGAAATAGAAGAAAAAACCAACATAAAAGTTATATGTATTTTTTTTGGAACAGATGCAAGCAAGCCGCTCAACTGATGGCTTGACACAAAATTTTAAACTTCCTGAATTGTTATATTATCATGACGCTCTGGCTAATTTAGTTCCAGTATTTCCCATATCAAGACTGTTAGCAACTAAACACCATAAGTAATACGTATAATTATTTTATTAACTTACCTACTCATGAACTACAGCGATAACATGTCGACCCACACTAGCCAAGGCTAACCAGTAAAGGCGTCATAATTATCCCGTTTAAAATATACTTGCATGTTCGTGACCATATAAATCGAGAAAAATGTATGCTTGCCGATCTTTATCTATTTTGGATTAATTTTGGTTATTATTATATCAAACTAATCAGACCTGGCATACTAATATTATAGATGAGAGAAATGTGTATTTATTTGTTTATTTTTTTTATTTTAGCTACACAGACACCGGGTTCCGTAGCGTTTGTCAACTTAGCACATTTTGTATGTATTTGTTCTAACATTACGTCGCCCGACTTCTTTAGCGATTTTTTTTTCTATGTGTGCTTTGCCATTTTCGACCACGCCGTCACTTAACATCAAGTGAGCTATGGTCAAACACCTAGCCTGTAAGATAAAAAAAAAAGTGTCACAGGATATTTTTGTTTTTAGTGTTTGTTCACAGCCTTCAATCTATGGTTAAAAACTACTTTTTTTTTACGTGAACACGTCTTTAAACTTATATACGAGTACATAGTGGTAGGCAATTCAAAACACTGATGATAATAAAATCGGGGATAGTGTTTGGTATTGCAGCTACATATACAATACATATTATGTACATATTTTATAATCTACATTTAAAAAAAAAACACGATTCCATAGCTAAGGGATCAAAGAATTCTTTACGTTGAGTGAAGACTTGAAAGATGGAAATCCAAAGAACTTCTTAGAGTTCAAAACTGTATATGTACACGACCGTGTCGACGACACAGCTGTGGCTGTATCATTTTTTTTATAAGAAACTACCATTGATCAGGAGAATATAGAAGTCAACTCGCATCAGCTTTACTAGGAAGATAAGACGGTGTTATTGTATGCATACAGCGCCTACTACAGCTACCTTTGGGCTTTGTCACCCCATCAGGTCTTTTGGCCGTCTCATGTTAATCTGTTACGTTTTAAAATTTACGGGAAGAAGCTTAGTATGTGCTAAATCGACAGTAGTATAAGGCACAGATCTGCAAATCGTGATAAAAAATCTATTTGTTCCATAGAAAAAGCTTGTTGATCCTTGATCACATGTAGTTACTCGGTGAAAGATTTCCTCAGCAGGAGGTCATCTAGGTAGGTACCACCGGTATCAGATATTCTACCGGCAAGCAGTAGTGTGTTAACGTTAATGTGTTCCCGTTTCAAGCGTGCTGCAGCTAGCGAAATAACAGGGCTGTTGAGACTAACCATCGAAAGTTTCAAAGTAAAGAATGCTAAAGCAGCTATGTTAAGGGTTTTAATTTGCTATTCAAAGTCCTGTGTATCGCTGCAATGGTTATGGTCATGCATTATCTCTTACCACTTGGAGAGCGTTTCGTTTAAAGTTTTGCATATAGTAAATGTTGCTAATAATGATTACTACAATGACCCTCTTTCAGCTGAGTATACCCTAAGCGTATAACCCTATAGAAGATACTATAGCCAAAGAGCCGAGATAAAATTATTGGCTTGTATCGTTTTACAGATTTCAATCATCTTATGTACCTACTTAATCAATGCGTCACGGCGCTTGACCAAAACCGTCACGGTTTGCCACAGATTAACAGATAGTGCTCCTACGTAGTTGCGAGTACGCAAGTATCAGTAAATGATGCTCAGCCAAAACGTCATGAGTTAATTTTATGCAGTACGGTACGATTTTGTAGCGACAAAAGCCCAGTGGTTAGCGCGGTCGGTTCACACGCCGAAGGGCGTGGGTTCAAAACCCAAACAATGAGCATGAACTGTAGGCGAAGGAAAACATCGTGAGGAAACCATAACATGGTGGTAGAGTATTTTCTAGTACCCGGTTGGCCAGCTACCACCCTCAAGTTGAAAATCCGCCGCCAACCACTTAACGGTGTGATCCGGCAGCCTCACCAGTTCCATTCCAGGCTGTGTTTACCATCTTCTACTACATCGTCACATGCGGCATGGGGAATATAACTTATACGTATATATTTTTGTAATCCTCTTTTAATTGCCTATATAATTATTTCGAGCCAAGAATCCACCATTTAGATTTTTTTTAAACCACCCTCTAAGGACACTTGGGTTATTGAGACGAATCTAACGATACCTTAATTGTCGTATTCTATTCGGCCGTTTGGAAGATACGAGGTTAGAAAAAAACATCCATACAAGATACGCGCGAAAGATATAACCCTTACTTGCCAAGCGGGTAAAAAAAGTCGAGGAATATAAGCGTTTTAAGTTTTTATCTAAGTAGGTATGTATATTTTTACATATCAGCGTATTTGGAAGATTATGCATCAATTACATCGTATGACTAAACTACTAGCTAAGGCGATTCGTCAAGTACACGATGGGCTAGGGAACCCCCTATATTGAACTCTAAACAATTCAATTATACAAATTATAATTAATGTAGTCCATCACATAAGCAAGCACTGCTGACAAATATTAGAAAAAAAATCATTTTTTTTATAACTGTGTAGATATTGACTATTTTATTTTTATTAGTCACATTAGTCATAACAAAATAGCGATAAGATGCATTTCAAGTTATTGATGTTATCTTTTGAATATATAAAAACACATTATTGTTAAAACCCTTACAAAGATTGTATATTAGTGATTCATAATATACCTAAAAGATTGCATTTTAGACCACTAATGAAATTACCTTTTGTATAACAAAATAGCGATTCGCCCCGGCTTCGCACGGATCCAATTTGTTTTGGCTATTACAAAATATTGAATGTCTCTCCCCCCTGAGTCAGCCCTGTTTCTATGAACTGGCCCACTGCTGGGCGCCGGTCTCTTCTCATTGTGAGAAGAGTAAGGCCATATACCACCACGATGGCCAAGTGCGGCGTGGTATACTTCACACATCTTCGAGATCTTAATGTCTCTACTTATAAAAAAGTTTAATTATATTGTATATAAAACCATTTCAAAAAAATCTAAATGGCAGCAAAACCGCCGCCACAAGGATTTTTTATTCCTCTGTTTAAATTGTGTAGAATAAATATTTATCTTTCTTTAACCTTATCAAAATCCGTAACGAGGTTTAGAAAACGTAAGCGGTCATACAGACGCTTAATCAACTTTGTTTTATACTTACAATTTAGAGATTATTTACAAAAAAAAAGTATGTAGGTAAATATTCTATCAGTTCTGTTATATGGTTCCCGTAGTGTCTACTTAGTTTTGAGAATAGATGGCGCTGTGTAAGAAATGCATCCCAATATTTTATAACTTGTTAACAACTTTAAGCACGGGATATAAACAATAGGTCCATTCAAGGTTAAAATTTAACTACAACACGTTGGTATTACCACACTGTGGGTCAAGAACATAAAACTGAACCCACAAGAACATTAGGCAGCCTGTAAGCTAATTGACTTCTAATTGTTTTAAAATTGTCTTAACTGTACAGTTATTCTAAAATGCACTTTCAATTTGATTTTTGTTGAATTATTATTATAGAACTATTGATAAAATAGCTTCTGTAAGTTTTATGTAAATGACTAGACGAGCAAGATGATTATATTATAGTAAGCACCATCTTGTTTAAAGTTTAATGCCAGCCAATATGATAGCCGAAAACCAACTATGTGAAGTGTGTGATCTACGATCTTCTAAATCTGTATTATAAACAAATCCCACCCTGGATTCGCACGGGTGCAATTTAGAACAAGACTCTTCCAACGACAGCTCATTTTCAATATGATAAGTAGTATAGAAGTTATTAGGGAACAGATGAACATACATACACACATACCGGTCTAAAACATAGCCCTCCCTTTTGCTTCACTGTAGTCGAGTAAAAAAACTAAACATTCTGTTGATCTGATCGCTACCAAACATTATTGATTATAGGATCACTGCTGATATTAATCATGTTAGGCTAATCATAAGATTACCTGAAAATTTTATCAAAATCAGTCATGCCGTTTTGAAGTCTGTAAGCAACATACACACATCCATTATATATATTAACATAGATAGTTAGACGATAAAAAAATGCTTGAAAATCACAGCAGACATCACTATGTGTCAGGTACACACATTCATAGATGGTAACACAGGCACATAACATAAGTTCAAGGCCATAAATATTCCATCTCTGGCTGGCACATGCGTCATACTCGTGATCGGGTGCTGCTTGCGGGTCGCTGGTCTGCTCGCGGTATACACACAATCTAGTATTTTATCCCTAGATTAAACCCTAGATTAAGATTAATTTGACTAATATTCCTCTTCCCATATTGTAAAAATAAAATAAAAATTGTGTTTCAAAGTTGTCAAAGGTCACGGACGGTTATTTAACATTACTCTCCACAGACTCTGGGAGTCTGTGGAGAGTAATGTTAAATAAAAAAAAAATAAAAAAAAAAAAACATCTCATTTTCATTTGGAATACACCTTAATTGTTTGATTGATTTTGAATTCACTAGCTATTGTGTTATAAACCTTGATGTAAAGCCAAATATCCAGTTTAAAAAAACACATACGGCCAGCGTCTACCTCCTCCTTGAGTTTCTCGTCTGAGAACTGCTCTGGAATAGCTAGACTTTCATCAAAGTCCGAGTCCAGGCCAGGATTGAGGGAGTCCATAGCCTGGAACAGTCCCGGTATGCAGTCCCCGGGAGTCGTTGGGGTTTCCATCCCGTGGTTTGTGTACCCGTATAGCTGCTCATCTGGAAATTAAATGTTTATTGGTTACCTTTGTAATCCTAATTATTGTAAAAGTTACAGTGGAGTAAGCTCAATAAATACTACAGTAATATTAATAATGTCTACCATTTGTTTGTTTACTTTATTGTGATAAATTTAATTTGTAATTGGATTTAGTTTTCTAAATAAACTTTAACTATATAGCGTTAGGAGATATTTTGTAATGAATATGAATAATGCAAAATGTTGGGGACAATTTACTGACAAAGAATAAGAGAAAGTTCAGACACAATTTGGAAAAGAGATCATAGTGTTCTAAAATAATCAGAACACTTATAATACAGCATATTACCATGATAAAAAATCAATGAAGAAGTGTTGATTATCCATTAGTACACTTAGAATTAATATTTTTTAAATTTGTTTCTGCTACAACAATTGACATGTAACTAATTAATGTAAAAACGAACACAAATAAAGATGATGTGGGGTTATACTTATAAATCTACTATGTGGACACTACTACAAGCCTAGTTACTTTACTATATACATTACAACTACTTGGTTATACTGAAGTAACTAATTCATCATCATAACCAGCTTATCATAGTCACTGCTGGACCCAAACTTTACCAAAGATATACCACCCCGCACAATCTTTACTTTATGGAATACTTAATTGATGGGTCGTTATTATAAATTATTTGCAACTTAGTGAAACAAAGGAATAGAAAAGAATATTTGGATATCAAAGCATATTCAGTGACACCGTCACTTAACATCAGGTGAACTGTGGTCAATCAATGGCCACCTAACTTGTCAAGCATTTAAATAAAACTTGAGACATCACAGGCACAATCGTAAGTATTTACATTGTACCACAAAAACAATAAGCAAAAATTATTATTAACAGCCTAGAAATAAAAACTAGTTGCTACAATATTGACGACAATGAATATGCTCAAAAGATGTCACATGAATTTTGCCTCTTTTTAACAATATCTTTTCAAGACATAATCAATCATTTAGTATTAAATAGTAAATATCTTTGAGCACAAACAAATGAAATAGATAATGTAAACCACCAATCAACAATATAGATAACACTGATATAACTTTTGGTCATCAATGATGACATTTGATGGTTGTAAATAACAAATCAACTATTGATTTTCTTATAAGTAGAATTCTATTGTCTGGTCTTTAAATTGAAAATTGATTATCCTAAGTGTTTTACTTTAAGTTGCTTTGATTGCGATTTACAGCAAAATATTTTAACATGTTAAAAAAGGTATTATTAAGATTATCAAGTAAAAATGACATGTGTTAATAGTTAATTTCATCTACATTTAAAGAATGAGTCAGTCAAGATCAATATTTTCACTTGTACATCTCTTTTTCACCCCACTGTTAAGATATAAGGTTTTAAAACAATAGGATCATGTTAGAAATATCTTCTATACTTTTAAGTACCTACTTACAATAAGTAGTGACTCAATAACAAGGATATTTAGTTATTATGAGATGTATTGTGACAAATTTATATAATGAAACTAAATAACTTATGTGTTAATAGACAAGCAGCACCTATTTCAAATAAATATATACATTTTATTAGGATTGTCACAGTAGGTAAATTAAAAGATTGATTGAAGAAGTTTAAAGATTTAGAATTGCAAGTAAGTGATTCAAAACATTGATAATATTATTTTGTATTTTGTTTTTGTGTAACTGCACTTAAAACTCACTGTTACAATAATCACTATCTGCAAAGGCATAATATTCACAATAACTTTAGCACTTCCAATTTCACAGTGAATATAAACAAATACAAAATGCTACCTCGTTTTATTAAGTTGTGGAAACTCAATGTCAACTCTTTCCGTTCCATACGGTGTGAGTAATTTAAGTCTTCTGGCACTCGAGATACGACCGCCCACCCATCGGCGTGTTGGTATGTAATGTGCTGCCCATTGCACGGTACAAATCCTACACTTGTGTACATAATCTACATTGATAAGATTATTACTGATAATAAAATTCAGTAGTAAATGGGAGGCGACCGAGGCTGTACGTGATGTCGTTAGAAATAATCGGAAGTAGCATTCGCGGATGAACGCGCAAGACCTCCAAACTTTTTTGCAATTAGTGAAAACTTTACTTACTTAATGCTTAAGTTAACGCAGTTGTTCACTTCTGCATAGTGACGATGAATGAAAAAATGTTTGGCTTGTTGCCCGGATGGAATGAGTGTGTATCACTCTGGATGAGAATTAAGTTTCATACGATACCAATTAACTATTTCAAGGATATTTCGGAAAAAATGTTTTGGTGGGATGACGTAAGTTTATCGCTATCTCACTAAAACCAGTGGTTATAAACATTTTGATATTTTCTGATTTATATTGATATTGCGTTATTTAGTAGTTAGTTATGGTACTAAAGTAGAAATAATTATATTAATATACAGTTAATATTTGGCTTATTTTAAGATGCTGAGTAACGTTAGCTATCCATAGAGAGCTGTAGCTCTTCCTCGCAGCGTGACCAGATTTAATTTGATTATTTGACGAATCTACTCACGACATGGACAAAATCTACTAAATTCTACTAACCAATATGCAGCAATCTACTAAATTGTCTACACATATCCAAATTTGTAAGAATTGAAATAAAAATACATAATAACTTTATACAATTACTTAATGTAATAATTTACAACATTAAATGGACAATTTAGTACTTATTTTAACTGCTACAGAGTGAAAATGATCAACATTATTAATTAACAAACAAACAGTGAAAATGATCAACATTATCAATTATAATAATAATAATAATAATAATTTATTTATTTAAACAAAAAATATATACAACTTTTTGCTGCGGACCCTGAATCTCACACTAGGGAGTCCCGTGTCGTGAAATTCAGTGATTCCCACCTTTTAGAGTTTAATGTCTATCTGAGCAAAATACAAAATCTCTGTGTTTGTTTGTGTGTGTGTGTGTGTATGTGTGTGTGTGATTGAGTGTATGTGAGTGTGTAAGTGAATATAAAATCCTTTGTTTGTTTCCTCGTATCCCTTACAAATCTCAATTAAGAAAAGAAATAATAATAATAATATTAATAATTGAAGTTTTGAAGGTGAAATGAAATGAAATGAAGGGGACTGATTCTTCGTGAGACGGTTGTAGTAGTGGAATTTGCTGTGTACTTCTCTGGAGACAAACCATTCTCTGGAGACAACATTATTATTGTAGAGCATTGCCTACTCGGAATCACTATTATCTCCTGCTCCATTATACAAATCTTTGGAATCCATTAATTTTATCATTCCTTTATCTGGTACAAAATCAATGCAGCCACGATCATTCTGTCGCAGCCCTTCTTTTCCATGGAGTAAACTGGCTACATTTTTTAATAATATTTATATACATATTTTATTTTATTTTTTTAAGCGAACAAATAAGATCAACCTGAATACAGTATAACAAACAACAAAGAGCGGCGGGCTTTACTCGTGGTAAAACGTGGGAATCCCCGTTCACAAACGAGAACGAGAGATAAAACGAAGGAAAAATGTTGCTTACCACGAAATTCAAAAATCTACCAAAATATACTGCATAATTTATTTCTACAGACATTAACCTGACGGACCCTAAAATCTACCAAAAAAGTAGAAATCTACTAAATCTGGTCACACTGCTTCCTCGGTGATATACGTATTCCTATTCCTATATTTGATTTTTTGTGATTTAAAACTGGTCCTAGTGGTCCTAGCGTGAAAGTTATTCGGCATAATAGTATACATACAAATTATTTTTCGTCTCAATACTACCGTTCGTGCATGTGTTAGCCTATATTTCTAATTTTATTGTACGTCCGTAATAAATAGATTGTTCAAACCGATCAAGTAATTTAAAATACCTAAGTGTCTCTTCTCTATAAATAAATTGCACTTAATAATGTTTTTCTAATTCTTATAACAACATATTTAATCTGCCAATGTAGGAATTTATTGCAATACAAGCCTCATTCATGATTCATTATAATAAACATTATTTACAATGTGTTAAATTCATCATACTGTTCAAATAACTTATTTTCTGTGTATTACTTATTAATTGCTAAACAGGCTTGCGTTTGACCAACTCACGTGATGCTAAGTGTAGTTGGAGCACGTATGCCTGTTAGAAACCAATCACTCGCGACTTGAAGGCACTCAAATTGTAACAATCGGGGAACAATATGCTCTGGCCGCAAATTTCACTGTTTAGTGGTTCATATGTTGAAAGTGTAGTCAAACCGTTTTGTTCGGGTTTTTGGCATAACAACAATGAAACGGTGACGCTTTTTGGAGCTTTTTATTTACTTCGATAATAAAATATCATTATGTGTTTAAATTGCGAATGGTTAAAAATCACATTGATCTATGACTTTATTAATAAAAAAATCAATAAAAATAAGTTAAAACAAAAACTTTTAGCTAATTATTATTCATCTAAGCATGTGTCAATAATTGTATACTATGACATTACTTTATATCACCATTACACCAATTTCAATTTAGTTTTTATTTATGCGTCCATTTTGTAAAATGCTTTGTCATATAACATTGTAGTTATAATATTATTATATTAAATTTTGTGCAGGTGTCACTTTTTGGCGCAGGCCTCTCTCAGTTTTGTCAATAGTTTTCTAAGTATGTTTTACTATCCAATTCACTCCTGACCATATCTTTGAGTAAAAACATCTCCCCAGCACCTGTTCGGTTTTCCACTTTGTCGTTT
This sequence comes from Biston stratarius, assembly GCA_950106695.1. NCBI lineage: Eukaryota > Metazoa > Arthropoda > Insecta > Lepidoptera > Geometridae > Biston > Biston stratarius. Next base: position 14,770,733 of record OX467111.1, read on the forward strand.
TTTCATACATCCTAATTAGTAAAAACAGGTTCAAGTTTAACTCTTGATTATGGAATTAAAAAGGTTTGCAGTCTCTGAGCGACGTAGCTATAAGACAGCAATTGATATTTTTTACTTTATTTGGCATCGTAATTTATATATTCTCCCAATATAAAGTATTTTAAATTTTGAAGTATCTCATGATAAAAACAAGTAAAATAAGTCTTAGTCACAATAAAAGTCATAAAGTAAGTCAAAATGACGTCCAGCTTATACCCTAGTTAAATAGTAACAACGTGAATAGATGCTTCAAGAGTTTTTAAATAAACACGAAAATATATAAACATTACTGTATCCATATTCGTATACACACAGTGCCATATTACATTTTATAAATAAAATATCATTTCATATTTCTATTCAAAAACACTTGAAAAGCAGAAATTTGGATTTATTAAACTGCGTTCCCGCCAAAATTTGGGTTATCTCTTTGAATGAGTGTGTCATTGTCAAAGTAGTTTTTGATCTGAGTTGTCAAAAGACAAAAAAAATTTTAAAAACAAGATTTTTTTCGCAGAATTTGGCATTTCACTTTGTACAGAATGCAGTGACAAGAAATTGAAGGTTTTAGATAAAATTTGTCGCAACTACAAATATAAAGTCATAGATAAAGCTATACAAAGTAGATAAAGATACTTAGACGTCATAATGACTTTACTAGAAACGAGACGAAAACAGCACGATGAGATATGTTTCATAGGATTCATCATATTTTTCTCACGTATACTACTACGACGCAACACTTCACACTATTTGTCAGCCACGGATCTACGATTTTTCCGACCCGGGATAGAAAGTAAATAGCTACACCCCCTCTCCTCTAGAGTTTGAGATAACTTACTAAAACAACATAAATATATTTTAAGCAAATATAAACTGGGTTAGATTTTATGATATATCTTATAAATTTGCTGGTTTTTTATATGTACTTATTAGCTTATTACTTTTCCTTACAATGAAACAGGAAATATGCAACAACTAAAAACAACAGACAAACGAACACATAAATCTTGAATCCTGAAATCCTAAAATCTTTTTCTTATTTTTCATCTAACATATTTGGTGTTTCTGTAATTGCCAGGGCTGCGTATCAGAATCTGTATACTTACAAATAGGTCTGTAGATCAAGGTATTTCACTGCGTGTGGTTTCCTTTTGTCAAGCTAAATAATTGTAGGATAAAGGAGCCTAGGAGGACCTATTTACGCAACGCTATATTTATACTACTTTTTTTAATTCTATGTGCTTACAAATTTAATTATTAAAATGTATGATGCCACTTGATTATATTTTGCTCAAGCAGGATACCTATACAATATAAGTTTAGTCACGGTAAGGTTGTACGCTTAAAGATTTGGGATTGGGTGAAGGTAGGCGTAACGCCTGTTATTTTTTATTAGCAAATAACTCAGCAGATAATTCTTCTAATTAAGGGATTTGGTAGGCTTTTTTTGGTAGCAAATTATTTATAGGCATAAGATGTGAATAAGTCTGATCAAAGTAAGAATTTCGAGACTTTGCCTAAAATTCTCCGCCAGAGGACGCTACAGGGAATTCTGCAATGAGCCAAATTAAGTAAATGTATCAGGCAAATATTGTAATATGTTTAGTGCAATGAATTTACAAAATTCATTCCATACTTATAAATGTAGGTGTGTAGCTAATTTCTCATTCACGATTATAATTTGTCCATAGTAAAAGTTGTTTATGTTCATGATTACAGAGAGCTCATTTCAGTTTACTATTAAAGCTAATCGCAGTGTAATTTAACACAATTTTAAACAAATAGGATAACATTCTTGTTTTTTGAATTTGGCATCGCATTTTGTACATTTGCCATTGACAAGTGTTTTGATATTTTGAAATATCATACCTAAATTAAATAAGCCTAAGTCAAAATCAAAGTCACACAAAGTTAGTCTTGATTGAGTTTGGTCATGCTCTTATAAAGTAACGGCGACTTTACTACAAGCTTCGATGGAGTTTTGGCAGCAACACGGAAAATCATGTTTTACCATAATTGTATCACTTTCCTACAGTCGAGCAATATATATCTACATAAACAACGGCGACCTTTCCGCATTCCCGCCAAAACCTCCGAAACAATATTAAAAAATATATAGGTACCTATTGAAAATAATACCCTGTTGCTAAAATAATCTTACGTTATGTTAATGTTGATTTGTTTCAGTATACACTGATTTATATTTTATTACAATGACATTACGGTTATTATATTAGATTTAAAAGTTATTTTGCGTGGTGGTAGGGTATGTTCTAGTACTCGGCTGGCTAGCTACCACCCTCAAGTTAAAAATCTGCCGCCAAGCATCTAACAGTGTGTTCCGGCAGCCTCACTTGAGAGCTAGTTCCATTCCAGGCTAGGTGTGCTTTACCATCTTCGACCACACCGTCTCTTAACATCAGGTGAGTTGTGGCAAAACACCCAGCCTGTCAGCCATAAAAAAAGAAATTAAAGTTTTCGATCGTGAAAGAAAGACACCATAACAAAAATAGGCTGTCATGGGGACTGGCGACAGATGTGAAAACTTATAACTTTGCAATAACTTTGTTATACCTACTGTTAACAAATGTGCAACACGTCATATTAGCATGTTGGTGACGCGAAACCATAAGTTTTACCCCTACCAAAAAAACGGTCAACGCGGCTAAAGAAGTTTTGATTCTTTTTCTTCACTAATGAAAGAATAAAATATAGTTTAATGTACTATTGGAACCAGAGGGTCAAGATGGCAATAGGTACCTAAGCAAAAAAACTCTAGTTAACTTTTTTATAACAATTATGTATAAAAAATTTAATGCGCTCCTGGCGTAAGAAACGGAAACTAAAATGAAATGCTATATTATTTCATACATTTTGGTATCAAAAACTCGAAAGTGTCTTCTGCAAATTGTCATTCTTATACCCTCTGAATGTTTTTGAGGTTGTGGTTGACCACATATTTAGGCTCTTGTTCATGATAGACTTATTCAAATGCAAAAAAAAAACACATATTTTAATCACTACCTAGTCATATTTACATAATTATAAAATGTCAATAAAACTATATTAAAAGGCAAACTCGATAATTATCACATAACTGTGTTCCGGTTTGAAGGGTACTAGCAAAATTATAGGGCTGTTGAGACTAATTAATCGAATGACTCAAACTAATAAGCGCAAAAGCAACGATGTTCTAGACTTTGTTTTGCTACTCAAAGTTCTGTGTATCACATGACACAGCAATGGTCATGCTCTTACCATCAGGAGAGTGTCTCGTTCGTCTCATCGCTTATAAAAATTTTTTTGTCTCTATATGTAGGTATTCTATACTCACTCACTGATACATATTTTGTACAATACACTTAAACTCAAAATACATTTACTCCATTTGTAGTATAGCTATTTCGTATTTTTACTCGTTTGAACAGTTTTAGTGGAGAAGTAAGTATCACACTTTAGCCAGTCATCCAATCGCTAGTATAGTAGGAGTGTGCAAACATTATAGTAGGAGTGTGCAAACTTACACCTTTATAATATTAGTGTAACAATTATATTTAATATTTATCATAAGTAGGTAAATATTAAACACGTGCCGTGTAATAATCTTTATTGTGCACACCAGATATAGAAACAATGTACAGAAAACAAAACAAAACATCCTTATCCTATCCTATCCTGTCTTCCTATTTGTGATGTGTATGTCATACGTGCCGTAGATCTTTTAATCTATACGTACATGTACGCATTAGGTATCTACGATCGAAATTTACCGAGTTGATGCAAGCAGGAACTGCGGAGTCTAGTCCTTATGTGTCGTTGCGTAAGCCCTGAAATTGCAAATTTTGTTAGCGTTGACCATTCACCATTGCTTCATTAACTCAAACACTAATATATGCTAAACCTTTGTCTTTATGGAACTGGGGAGCAAAATTACTAAAAACATCATTTATGTAAGCATCGGCCTTTCGTTTTAGAAACGAGGCTGAAAAATCGGCTCTGAAAGAGGGTATTGTCTATACGAAACTAGTGCAACTGGTTTCAACGTGGCCAGTGCTTTTTGAGCTTCGGGGTGTACGCGGTGGAAAGTCTACGACGGATCGTGTGTCGCTGGTTGGTCGGCATAATATCACGGATTAACATTTACACATGGTGAGGGCAGCAGCAAGCCCAAAGCAAGCGCTACGGCGCTACAGCGAACGCAGTCGCAATTCGCGCACCGTCAGACCTCCGCGTATCTCCCAACCACGTACTCTACCAACACACGTTTCCCGCCACATTCAAATTGAGAAAAATAAATAAAAAATATTTTCTTCGTTGCGAATGAAATGCAACGGACCGTGAAAAGTCCGAATCGAACGACAATCGACGCCAGTGTCCGGATTGCGTCGAGGACGTTGACATCGTTGTCCATTCCATACGGAACCTCGATTCTGACTTTTCGATATGTAGGACTCGGGAAGCGTGTGTTGCTAAAAAGTTTTCCTTGCGCAGTGAACGTGTTACCGGTGTTTCTCTAAGTGATAGAAATGGTGAACTCTTAAAGGATACTTGTGTATGAATTTCGTGATAACAAATCGTAGTTACATAGGTAAGTTTGGAACAATTTTGCACCTATTTTATCAAGTCAATGATAAATCTTTCGCTTTCTAAAGCACCGGCCATGAGTGTTGGCGTAGTCACGACAGTCGATAACTTGGCACCGAGATATTATTGCACTAAAATTAATTATATCACTTGGATTTTAAGTCGAGTCGAAGTGGAGTAAAAACTTGTTTTATGAAAGTAAACGGTCTGTTGTCGGTACCCAGCCGTTGCTTGCGACATTTCACTCAGAGAAAATTGAATTACTTTTGTTTAACATTCGAATTACCTAACTATTACAAAAAAAATGTTGTAGTTCACGCGATAATAGCTCTATGATCTACATTTGCATAGGCAGTGTTTGAAATAAAAAAAAGTCTAAAATAGAAAAATGTCACCCTTTCCCATACATAAATAAGGGAACGCGGAAAGCTAGTCGCTGAAATTTACATGCACGCGCATCTTCGTAGTAACAATTTTACGTAGATGCACCCACGTCGTCAAAGCGGCTTTTAGTTCGCTGGTTTTGTGAGTATGGCCAGCGTTGGGAGTCAAAGTTTTTTGATTATCGGTGAGCACACGCAGGTTGATGTGCAACCGTGCAATATTCACGGACCACTTAAGACATCTCCAGTCGCTTCAACTAACTGTAAAAACATTTTGCAAATTACTTTACAACACAAATTTTCTCGAATATAATTCAAGACTATCCCAGAATACCATTCCTATATACCAAAATAAGTACTGTATCTAAACATAAAATTAAAGTAGATAATGTTATTAATATTTTATAATATTACTAGCGACCCGCCCCGGCTTCACACGGGTAGTAAGAATAGGTATAAGCTATCCTTAAAAGGTAGATATATGCTACCGCGGACTTTTTTGTAGATCTATAAAAGAAGAATATCTCACCATGCATTGTTTTATTATATCTCAAAGGGATTAGGCAGCGTTTTCGATGAAAGCTCCCAGGCGAAAGGCGAAAAAACCTTGACAAATAATATACCTAAACCTTCCTCATTAATGACTCTATCTATTGGTGAAACTTGCATGATAATCCGGTCAGTAGTTTTTAAGTTTATCGCGAACATACAGATAGACGCGGGGCTGTGACTTTGTTTTATAATATGTAGTGATAGTCCAAAAGACAAAAGATGCTCGGTTCCGGCCACAGACCTGGCTATTTAAATGAGTATTTTATGTACCTATTTTTCTTAAATTGTGTTTGGTACCTGCAATATTACTTAATGTTTCACAGTGGTAAATTAATTCCATGTGCAAAGCCACACAACATGCCTTATACGATGCAGTTAATCGTAATAAATACACCTACAACTTTATTAGTTCGTGGCGTGGTATTTGGTATTTTGTGTCAACAAAATTTTAAAGCAACTATTCTGGTAAAATAAATCAATAAAAATACTATCAAGTTTCATAACTCACCACAATGCAGGTCTAAATTTGGCAAATGTCGTGGCTATTGGTCAACTTAACGCTACCAAAGATTTTATCAACGTCTTTGTTACGGACAAGCGTACAAAACTCACTGTGGACCTTGGCGACTACATTTTTTCAACTCACGAATGAAAAGAGTGGTTTTCATAACAATAATAACCAGTGTGATTACTGATCCATTGATAAGTAGTTTGAATATTGAAATAGTTTTAGCGAGTTTGCATTATTTTCATAATTTTCGTACATAATTTTTGTGCATATATACACTACTAGCTGCGCCCCGCGGTTTTACCTGCGTGGTGATGGATGATGTTGATGAAAAGTATCCTATGTCTTATTTCAGGGCCTATAGTATCTACATGCTAAATTTCACCCAAATCTGTTGAGTAGTTTACCCGTGAAGGCGTAACAAACAAACACACATTCGAATTTATAAATGAGAATATTAGTTAGTTTATTACGCTTCAACTGTTCATGTGTTTTTGCTAAACTTTGCTAAAGTTTAGGCAAGAAGGTTGAATTTTATTACAATATAAATAAAATAGACTGTGCAATTACATTTATTAAATGAATCATGTACGAGGTAAAATTATATGAAGAAAAGTAGATAGATACATTATAAAATTGAATTGTGTTTATTTTGATAACTTCTTTACAAAACAACACTCATTCGGAAATCCGCCAAGATATCGTGCCAATGCTGAAGTTTCTACTCAGATAATTTTTCCCTTTCATTTTATCTCTTACCTACTTGTAATAAGTTGACAGCCTTGGTTTTAATATACTAATTTTGGTATCTACCGAAAACTGTGCATATGGTTACTCGAACTGTAGAAAAAATGCTCTACCAATCCTTTTTGACCTTATATTTCAGAATAATTACAATCAGAGTTTTATCGTGAATACGTCTTTCAATTTACTTTTATAGTAGAAGGCAGTTCAGAAAACTTATAATAACGAAATCTGGGGATACTATATCTAAAATTTAATTACACCACTCGATAGCTAAGGTTCAAAGAATTACGTTGAGTGAGGGCTTGAAACATGGAAATCCCAAGGACTTCTTAGTTTTTAAAATATACACCGCCGCGACTACGACACAGCAACACCATAGTTTTTATACGATTCATAGGCTAGGTGTTAGACCACAACTCACCTGATGATTGAAGTAAAGTCGCGTGGTCTAAGATGGATAATAAACTTAATATAGAATGGAAACTTAGCATTTAAGTGGTCTATTGGAAGATGTGTAAGCTAAAGTGTTCAGGGACAGATTTTTTACTGTCACTGTGGTATGGTTTCCTTCATTGCTGCTCTGTAAGCGCTACTTCGTGAGATGTAGAACATGAGTTCGATTCCACAAACAAGGAAGCCTGTTCCATTCCTTGGCTGAAGTTCCATTCAGTTCAAATTCCATTCCTTTACTGAATCAGAGAGGTGGAATTAACAAAATAAGCGCCAACATCGACTTCCCTGTTAGCTCATTTGCTTCCTGTTAGGATATTTGCTTTAAGAGTTGAAGGACGTGGGTTCGATTCCCACTGGGACAAACATTTATGTGATGATCAATTTTTGTTTTGAGTCTGGGTGCTCTGTATGTATTTACAAAAAAAAAGTACATAGGTATTCTATCAGTTATCTGGTTTCCATAGAATAAGTTTGGCTTAGTTTCGCTAGATGGCACTATGTGAAATGTCCAACGATATTTAATATACGTAGATTACCAAGAAGTGTAGTACTTTAGCTTTAATATCGCCTAATTTCTGAAAGGTGTGAACATTCCTGATTGAAAATCTCGTCTATCGAACTTTGTTTACAATTGCTAATAGCACCAAAACACCAGCCAGTGTTTGTTATGTAAAAGTAGCGACATTCCGAGCATAAATCGATCGATTTATAGAAAGTGAATGCGTGCTGCCTAATATGCGGTCGAACATTTCTCTGCGGCCACGCGAGTTAGTTTTACTTTTAATACTTATTTGTTTTATTGCAACTTCAAATTATTTTAATAGAAAAACGTGAGTATACATAATTGTGGCATTCAGATGGCATGCTAACATTTATTTTGTAGCAGTAGCAGTGGTTTGCGCGGTCGGTTTACACTCCGAAGTGCGTGCGTTTAAACCCTAACAACTTTTCTTGGTGGTAGATTTCCTTAGCAGGAGGTCGTTTAGGTAGGTACCACCGCAGCACCAGATATTCTGCCGCCAAGCAGTAGTATGTAAACATTACTATGTTTCGGTTTGAAGGGTACTGCAGCTAGCAAAATTACAGGGCTATTGAGACTAACCGTCTAGTCTCAAAGTAATGAGTGCCAAGGCAGCGATGCCCTGGACTTTGTTTTACTACTCAAAGTTCTGTGTATCAATGGTAATGGACAGGCGTTATCATTAAACTTAATCTACTTTTTATCTTATAACGCATTTATTAAGTTTAATTTAACTAACTTAACTCTTCCCATATTGTAAAAAAAATGTAATTAAAAGTTGACAAAGGTAACGGACCCCAGTGTCTGTGGAGCTTATATTTTGAATAAAAAAATAAAAACCTAACAATGAGCTTGAGCTGCCGGTGCAGGCAGCTGTAGTCAAACACCTAGCTCGTCAACCGTAAAAAAAGATCTATCTCGTTTCTATGTTCAATTCACCGAATGCATAAATACTAGAACAATCTATAAATAAACATTATTGGAATTTCAATTGTGAAAATGATTAATCCTGTACAAAATTTAACGAGGTAAATCTAGACGCAACAATGAAACTTCTGATCAGAGAATAAATCATAGTACAGCACTCTGGTTCCGCCTTGATTCTGGTAAATCACCATCACGAGTAAAACTAAATATTTCAACAATAGACTAGTTACTGTTATTATGAATACAGGAAATTTGCTTATACTTAAAAAAATAGGGTTCCGTATTCAATAAATCAATAGATCCCTGTTATTAAGTGTACGCTCTCTATTTATGCATCTGTCATTCCTATAAACAAGAAATGCCTTCTTTGAAAGATTTTAGTATTTATCTTTTTTCTCCCTCTCTCTTGAACATAATAATAAAAGTAATAAAATACTTATACATGATTTTAAACTCACTAATAAGCTTTGCTAGTTGAATGTGACGAGTGGCAGGTTAGCATGCTAGTAAAAGTGGTCAGATTACTTGCTCGTCACAAAGTCTTTTGTTTCCAACATAAATCAATAAACTATTTAGCGATGATAGTTCAGTGGTTAGCGCGGTCGGTTCACACGCCAAAAGGCGTGGGTTCGAATTCTAACATTGAGTTTGAGCTGCCAGTGAAGGAAAACATCGTGAGAAAACAATAGAATGGTAGTAGGGTAATTTCTAGTATTCGGCTGGTTAGCTACCACCCTCAAATCTACCGCCAAGCATCTAACGGCGTGTTCCGTTAGCCTTACTTGAGAGCCAGGTCCATTCCAGGCTAGGTGTGCTTCACCATCTCCGATGAAACCGTCACTCAACACCAGGAGAGCTGTAGTCAAACACCTAGCTTGTCAATAAAAAACGACCAAGGGGTCGTATTACATTAATATACCATGAACCGGACACTTATTAAATAAAAGAATAAAATCAAACAATTTATTAAATAGACTATAGACAATAGACAACACTTTAATCATGATATAAAACAAATTTCATTACAATCAACATACAAAAATAAATAAAACATTAATAAAACATAAGAAACAAACATTAATATAACACAAAAAAATTGTATAAGTACGGAACCCTGGTTGTAATAGTCCGGCTTGAATTTAACAAAGCTTTTATTTAGTAATAACAATGGAATATTTATGTTGGTTTATTTTTTGTAGTTTATTAAAAAGATCTTTATGAAGTACCTATATTGGATAGTTATCAGACGTAATTATTATATCTTATGTCACGGCGGATTAGGGAAGAAAGTGAGAGTTATTGATATACCACAGTTATATGCCTACGTGAAGAAAACTCTACATCTGCCTAATAAACTTTTATAGTACGCGAGGTATTTTATCGAAAGTTATAATATACACTGGTAAAAGATACATTGTACCGGTAAATTTGTTACAACTCTAAGAACTAAGTCTTATTCAAATAGTATGTAGGTATTTATGAGTAGCCTATGTCTTAATCCAGGGTCAGCAACCTCCACACCAAATTTCATTAAAATTGGTCCTGCCGTTTGAGTGTGTTGTGTGTGCCAGCAACACACTCAAACCTTCGCCTTTCTAATATTAGTGTGATTGTATTTTGTCAGAGAATTACCTACGTTGCAATATCAAATATATAATCTGAAAGATAATTTATTTTGTACCGAATCAGGCATGTTTTTCCAAGAACTGTCTCATTGCTGGCTTAGGGTAAAAGGGTAAGGCTATAGTCCACCACACTAGTCAAGTGCAGGTTCAAACATCTTTATAAACATTTTTTTTTAAAAAAATTCATACATGTAGTTTTCCTTACGATATTTTCCTTCACTGTTTCAAGACATCAAGATTTTTGAAGTCATATGCAAATTACTTTAAAAAAAGACAGAGGTGACTGCTTTGGGAACCCAGGGCCTCCAGATTGAAAGTCAGACGGTCTCTAAATTAAGCTATATTTTTTTTGTTACAGCCAATAAATTCATTGATTATTAAAACAGAAATGCAAAATTACAAATCTATTAAGACTAACCATCGAAAGTCTCAAATAAGCCCCAAAACAGCGATGCCCTGGACAGTGAACATGCGTCATCAAGAGAGCGTTTCCGTCATCCTATTACTTTTACACAAAACAAAAAAAAAATAACTTCACTCACTTGCAAAATGTGTAGCGGTTTTGTCTTTCCGTTGCACTAGATACGAAAGTTGCACGCGAATAGTTAGTAACTAGCTTGATATATGTATGTATTATTTTTATATCTAAATAGCAGCAAATAATTAATGCTCTAAGCTATCAAAGTTTTTTTTATTTACCAAACAGTTTTTGTAATTATTTCGTGATATAGATTTAGGAGAGTAATTGTAGGTATGTTCGTATTTTTTATTTTAGTAAAAAAAAATAGTTTCCCTAAAAGATGTCGGAATTTCCGATAAAATTAAACCCGCGCAAACAAAAATAATTATTTTTTAATTATAAACGAACTGTTCTTTACACACTGCCAAAAAGATTAGCCTAGCCTGTGTGTCCACGTACAAAATATATGTACAACATTTTTAATAACAGTTGTTACGAAGCGTTACGGCACAAAAATGAAATTTAAAAAAAAAATTATACCAGTGACATTCAAAAAATTAGCGGAGCGTACGAAGATTCATTCCACAGTGCGAAATAAAAAGCCAAACCGCTGACGAAAAAACAGACAGCAGTGAAAGTTTTGCTAGTATACAAATTACATCCTTATTCAGAAATGGAGAGCGAAGAAGTCTTCATTACTGATTGAATCGATTAATAAAGAGAACGCTGAACTAAACTTGTTTATATTGTGTTCTTCACAAATTTTTGTAATCCATCCTTTGTAGTTATTCTTTTTCTTTGATTCTGGTGTCGCACTTTGTGCATTTGTCAGTATCGTCATTTTCAAATATTTTATAAAAAAATCAAGTCAATCTAATTCACAATTAAAGTCATACAAAGTAAGTCATTGTCAACTCCAGTCATGCCCTAGTAAAGTAGTGGAGACTTGCAACCTTGTATGGAGTTTTGGAAACAACACAAAAAGTCATGCTTTGATTAAAGCACTACTATTTTACACATAAACACCCAAAAAACATATATTTTGGAAAGTGCTATAGATGCACATCTATAGCACTTTTCTGCCAAACCTGCCAAAAATATCCTTCTTTGTTGTTGTACCTTAATTAATTTATTCACAAAAAAAAAATTTTTATTCACTGAGTTATGAAATGAGGTCGTTTAATTGTTTAAAAAATCCCCTCATCTGTTCATTCCAAATTTTGAATTTAAAATGTTAGGAAAAAATGCAAACTTCAAACAATCAAATGAAATATGAGGTGAGTTTATTAAAAAAAACGGGTCAGATTGATAACGTTCCTCCGTTTTGAAGCCGGTTTAGAATAGTTGTATATGCCTAACTTTTAACTTCTCTATGTATCTGAACCGAGATCAAAATCGATGCTACGAAATAACTATTCATCTAAAAGACATCAACGCGTGCGACCACTACACTACTTTTATGAACCAAGTAGTGATTTATTAATAAAATATCGAATCTTATGATTTACAAAAAAAAACAATTATACGTATATTTTATTAGTTATTTTGCTTACATAGCTTTGCTTAGTTTGCATATATAGTGAAAGGCATCAAATGTTTATTTTAATTACATATAAAATATGCCCTTTGAAAAGTCAAGTAAAAATTCTGAATAGCTTCTGTTACACTTAGTTATTATACTTTTCATACACAATACTTTACTTGGAGGAGATTATACTATTCCTGTAGGATAGCGGGCGAGGTCACGGGCTACAGTTTGTAGATATATGTACGTATCTCTACATAGTATGAAACAAAGACGCTTCCCGCTGTCTGTACTCTTAGATCTTTTACAGTACGCAAGGGATATTAATGCGTTTTCTATTATTTATTAGACCGACTCAAGAGGAAGGTTTATGTGTATAATACGTGTATATGCACCACAATAGTATCTACATTGCACCCTTGCGAAGACAGGGCGGGTCGCTAGTGTATTGTAAAGATATAAAACATAAATTGTAATTTATGTACAATCTTAGAACTATTTAGCAATTTTCAGCTAAAGATTCTACTTTATAATTCTTCCATTTTAATTGTTAATCAACAATGCAATAGATATTCAAAGTCAAGGTCACGTGATTCAACAACTTTCTTTGCATTTGCAATTGAAATATTACAATACAAGTATCTTTCGAGGATCATTTTTAGAACATAATTATAGTGTATTTTTTATTGTCGTAGGACATTATACACAGCGCCATCTGACCCCAAACTAAGCAAAGCTTGTACTATGGGAATCAGATAACAGATGGAATTCTTAAATACTTTTTTTGTTGTAAAAGCATATACAGAACACTCAGACATAGAACAAACATTTTTACCACCAAAACTAAACAAAGCTATGGGAATCAGATAACTCATAGATTACTTAAATGTTTTTTTTTGTAAATTCATACTTATAATACATATAGAACATCCAGACACAGAAACATTTGAACGATTTGATTTTGAAAATACGACGCCAAATATGTGTGTAAAAATTATGGGACGAACGAAACGCTCTCCTAACACGGTGGACGGCACCGCACGGTGAAATAATTGAATGCTAAGAAGTGTAATCAAAACTAACTATAAATCACATATTATGTTATATCTAAAAGTCATCATTAGCTAAAGCGATAACTGGAGTGTAATTTTACCTTCCATTTCCATCTATCCATACATCACCAATAAATTCAATAACTAATTATGACATTCAATTTAACCTCTATCAGTCTCTATGACTAATTTGGGCATTGAAGTGATAAAACTGCGCGCGCTGATGTTAATTTAGATTTGTTTGTAGGTCAAGTTGAAACGCAACTGCAGCTTGCAATACCCAATAGAAAGTGGATTATTATAATAACTCGTAACTCGTTTCGCATTCTGTGGACACGCTATTCTGTTCCTAGTAGAGTAGAATACCTGGTTGACCCGTGACCTTGATACTTTAGCAGCGTCGATTACTAATCCAGTAATACAGTTTCTATCCTCGTCACTCTTACGTCCATCACAATGAGAGTGAAAGGTGATGGAAGTAACATTTGAGAGTAACTTATTGTGGTCAGATGCGGATACTATGGCAGAAAAACTGATCAAACTACTATTGTAGAGAAACTGCTAAAATTACAATTGCGTAGAAATTGAACAAAATATTATTATGGAGAAATTGATCGAACTACTATTGCAGAGAAACTGATCGAACTACTATTACTGAAAACTTATCAAAGTACTATTGCCGAAAAACTGAAAGAACTACTATAGCAGAAAATCTGATTGAACTACTATTGCAGAAAAACTGATAGGACTACTATCGTAGTGAAACTGATCTAACTACTATTGCAGAGAAACTGATAGAACTACTATTGCAGAAAAACTGATCGAACTACTATCGCAGAAAAACTGATCGAACTACTATCGCAGAAAAACTGATCTAACTACTATTGCAGAAAAACTGATCGAGATATACTAGAACCAATTTAATAAGATTTGCGCACAGTACACAGTTTGATTTAAATTTTCAATGCATCTTTTCGAGTGCATAATTTATAGTCAAAATTATAATTATTTATCAATTAGCATTACAGGTGAATTAAGTACAAATATTTGCAGTTTACGTGTTATTTAAATGTATATCATTCATAGCAATAGATAGTCTTTTTATATTTTAATATGCACTTGCGTAACTGCAAAATGTTGCTCTGCCAAATGTGACCCTATCTTCCACAGCATTAGACTGATGATCGACAGTGGTAACAAAGGTGTTCAATGCGTTAGAATATATCTCCATTAAAACAATTCACAATGAGCATCAAAATTATTTCGCTAACTATGTATCTCATCGCGCGGTCATCCGACTCTATTACGCTGCCATTACGTCTAGCGCAGCGAAAGTGTCATTGATATGTTAAAACGGTAAACTAAAGCAGACTAGAGTCGCGCGCGCGTGGTTTAGAAAGTGAACTCCTGGCTTCCTACGGTAGCGTTAAATTATTATCTCGATTAAAAATAGACGCACCGAGAACGAATCGGCCAGAAATATTGATGGTCAATACCGTAATATCACTTGTACTGAAGACAAGATTGCTTGATTGTAGAAGGTAAGGTAAGGTTGTAGTTATAGTAGCTCAGTGGTTAGCGTGAAAATAAGGACCTGGGGTCAATGTGGGTTCGTGAGCTGCCGGTGAGGAAAAACATCGTGAGGAAATCATAGCATGGTTGTAGGGTGGCTAGCCACCACCTTCAAGTTGAAAATCTTCCGCTAAGCACTTAACAGTGTAGCTGCCACTTCTGGTAGTCTTACTTGACAAAAATGGTGCCTCGAAAAAACTGGCTAGTTCTATTCTAGGCACCATTTTTGACCACACTGTCATTTAACATGGGGAAAACTGTAGTCAATGAGACTGTTACCAGTAAAAAAAAATATTATTATCTCAGCATATACTTTTATAGCAAGGATTCATGTATGACAAAATGAAAAACAATAAAAAGACTCTAAAAATGACCGACACAAATATTTAAATCATTTACCGGTAAATAAATTAAATACAATAAACGATCCATCAAAACTAACATAATGAAAATATAATAAAAAAAACAATTTTTTCCTGAAAAAGATTTTTATTAAAAATTAAACTAGATTAAAACAGTACGGTACCAAATCCCTCGTCACTTGCGAATCGCATTATGGTACACTATTAGTCACGACTTAAAATTATCGTATTAGCTTTTAATTTGTATAACAGTAATACAAACAATTCATCCAATCATCACTGTAATTAAGTCTCGCAAAAGGTCAAGCCTACCTGTCAGTCACCCGACGACTTCCTAACATTGTCCGATGCATTCATATTAACATACAAAACACCGGCGTGTGTCCCATTGTATAATTGAGGTGTCAAGACACTTATCGCCTTACATCAATCGGATTCTGCCAGCCGCCAAAATTGTTCCTTCTACGTAACAATGCAGTACTTTCAAATGCAGTAGCGAGGTCATACAATTTTTTAGGACTTTTGTCCTTGGTCTTATCTTTTAGTGCTTAATTTGAATAAACAAATCTAGTTTAGTGTTACTTCAATCTAGATTGCGATGAAAATAGTCCTACGCTTTTAAACTGGTTGTTGAAAAAAAAAACAAGATTTTTATTGTGCAACAAAGTATCGTATTCAAATGTTAAGTTTACTAACTAAGTAATGGATGAAGTAGATTTTTTAATTCGATTTATTTGTAAAGACTTTTACCAATTATACTTCTATTTTTTAATTGTTTATAACCAGTAATTGCGATTCGAATATTTAAGTAAACAATAAATTGACAAATAAAAATTTCAAATCGCAATTATTTGTTACGGCACCTTATTTGTGAGTTCGTCTGACTTACAAACTGAAGATCTGAATTCAAATCACACACACCTATATCTTTTATAAGTGATGATAAATATCGGGAAGAGACTTGCATTTCTAATATTTTTTTATGTAAATGTAATGAGAACGAGACGTTCTCCTGATGATAAGAGATAACGCCTATCCATGATCATTGCAGCGATACACAGAACTTTGAGTAGCAAAACAAAGTCCAGGGCATCACTGCTTTGGCGCTCATTACTTTGAGACTTTCAATGGTTAGGTTAGTACTGTAACTAGCAAAATTACAGGGCTGTTGAGCCCTGTAATTTTGCTAGTTACAGTACCCTTCAAACCGAAACACAGTAATGTTTACACACTATTGCTTGGCGGCAGAATATCTGGTACTGCGGTGGTAAGTTGTCGAAGATGTGATGTGAGCGAACCCGCACTTGGCCAGTAGAGTGGCTTATGGTGAACTATAACCGTTCACTTCTCATAATGAGAGACCTGAACCTATCTGTGAGACAGTATTTTAAACTATAATAGTACATACACTTATTTTAAATCACTATTAGGTATATCTTAAGTATATTGCCAAAGTTGCAAAGTGTTTACCGATTCGCGGTGTCCACTGTAGTAAATACTAACCTGAAATAGATAAAACAATATATTAACGTCTACCGTAATTATTTTGTTAATACAATACATGCTCTAATAGATCGGAATAGATTGATAACGATCTTTGAGAGGTCAATTAAGCAAGCGTTCGTTATCCGAGATCAATCCAAGGTCTCAGGATGCTGGTGCCGATAGCTGCTAATTTTACTGGAGGTATATCTAGGATGTGGCTTGGGAAATACGGCCAAGGCATGCAAAGCACAAAAGAAAAATAAGGGTTATCATAACAATAAAAATGAAAGCTCAGCAACAAACGATTTTTTGGTAGCGACAAAACTTATGAGTTCGCGTCAACGTTTGCTAATGTTGTTTTAAGTTTTTTGTTTGGGAGGTTCTGGTAATATGGTGATTGCAAAAAGTTACCGCTACATATTCAACTCACATATGAATAACTGCGAAATACAACACAAGAAACATTTCTATTGTTTTATCTATTCTTCATGTTGAACAAGAGAAACAAACAGAACCAACTAAGACATTTACGTGTCTACGTTTTTAATATTTGCGTACCGTAATGTACTACTCAAAATTACACTTGAGTTGCAAGTCGTAGACACTATGCGGGTTCCTGTCTCTGCAACGTGACTCGTAGCACTCACTTGACGATACTTTTCAACGCCAAGAAGTTTTGTCTCAATATATTATGCAGGACAGAATATAGGTTATAATAATTGATTGAATCAGGCGTTACTTTGCGGAAGTCCATTTTGAGTGTTCTAGGTATATGTATATTCAGTTTATTTCCGCTTAACAGTCGTTACAGCTACAACAGAATAATATTCATAAAGGTATGTTGAAATTCAAAATAATATATTCATAAATATTTATAGGTTGAATATTCATTCAGACAGAACAGTGATGTAATTGTTTATGGGATATTTCCCGTGATTATATCGAAAACTTTAATATTTTATAGGTATGATAGCTCAGTGGTTAGTGCGGTCGGTCGAAGGGCTTGTGTTCAAACCCCAACTTGGGCTGTACTTGGGGTACTTTCTACTATTGGACTGGTTAGCTACCAAGTTGAAAATCTGTCGGCAGATTGAGCCAGAGTTATTCTAAATAATGTTCTTGAGTAATTATATTTTATTTGATTTATGTTAGAGAAATTTTATTACTCACTTGACGACTATTTAGTGGAATTGTATTTATAATTGTATAAACTTTTTAAAGTTCAGATATTAGGAACTACTTACTGTTACGCTATCTATGAAGTGTTGAATTTCAGATGCATTTGCAATTTTTATTTCTACATAATCTAATGAGTTATTGTAGTGGTAGACAAAAACGTCTAAAATAGGTCGCATTAATAGAAAATTATGGTGATTATAGGCTACTACACTAGAAATAACTGCTAATAAAAAATTCAAACGACTGTCTAAGTTTGTTTAATTTTTGTATAAATGATAATTCTATTCGGAAGTAAACCATTTCATTTATTCATGAATGTTATATCATTGTATCATACTTTGTTAAAGAAGAGTTTTGAGTCATGAGGTAATCGTTACTTACTCATCAAGGCGTAAAGAGAGATAAGAAATGCATTTTAGAGAATAAAACGCTAGAAAAATTATAGAATATGCAAGTAAAAATGTTTGATTAGATGCTAATCAACTTTCAAAGCAAATTTAGTTATTTCGAACTCATATTTAATCAAATACTCTAGTCGATGTACATTATACATGACATTTTTAAATAAGAGTTTTATTCGACAAAAAACTTATTTAAAAATGTCATGTACAATTTTAGCTTAAATGTTTTTAATGTATTAATAGTTCTATTTTGGACCGGCACAAATCATTTATAGTTTCGTGCAGTTAGTTATAACTCCAATTACATGCACTAAGCGTACACCATTTTTCATCATGCGACTAAATTGCTATCCAACCAATTTTTATTTACTTTGAATTTAAGTAAAAAATGAACGAATATATTCTTTTACTGTTTAATGAAAGCGCAACAACATGTGATTTTCTCTTTGTTATATTACTCGAATTGTTTTTCATAAACGAAGTGTCCAGTTAATCATGGTACAATTTTTACTGACCGAGTGATGCCGAGATCTAGAGTGGAGACTTGAGAGTTGTTAAAACTTGATTGAGTGATAGGTGTTTGGTGTGTTCCGGTAGTCTCACTTACAGAGCCAGTTCCATTCCAGGCTAGGTGTGTTTACCATCTTCGACCACGCCGTCACTTAACATCAAGTGAGCTGTGGTCAAACAACTAGCCTGTCAACTATTAAAAAAACGTAGGTCAAGGGCAGCTGGCTGTGGATATAAGCAAAAAGCCAAAAATCGGGATGAGTAGCGTTCTTGGGAGAGACCTATGTCCACCAGTGGTCTTTCTAAATTCTGACGGGCTGCATTTCAACGTCAAATCAATTTGACAGTTCACTCCTCGCTCTCCAGAGGTGAGCGACTAATTATAGAATTTAGAGCAAATAGATCACTGTCGTTCAGTTGTGATCAAATGCCTTACTTGACATCAATCGAACTGAAAAGCGGATCTTAATTTCTGAACGGATCACTGCTTTCAATTTAGACTTAACAACGTAAAGTCTTAAGTAACGGTCTTTATATACTAAAAATGTTCGAACTCAAGTAAAATTGGTAAAAAAGTAAAGATCATTATTGCAGCGATGCCCTGGACTTTGTTTTGCAACTCAAAGTTCTGTATATCGCTGTAATGGTCATGGACACTAGACATACCTTGTCTCTTACCATCAGAAGCAAGTTTTAATCGATTCATTTATATAAAAATATATGCTCATGAGCATATAAAAATATATGCTCATGAGAAGAGCATATCGATCGTCAATTTAACATAAAAAAATATACATTTTTAGTGTTGTAATACTGCGTTACGGATTTTAAAAAAATACAGTTTATATGGTATAGAAAAACTACTCGTATCAGAGAAAAGACCTAATAATAATTTTGTGTTATAAATTATCTTAACATTATGTAGAATGTGAGAACGCAGGCCCATTTTGCCTTTTTTAAGACTTAAGAAGATTTTATATTTTAAAGCGAAAACTCTAGTCGCGTTTAACTATTTTTGATAGAGGTAAAAACTGACATGCTAATATCACGTGTTTTAATCTTTCACATCTGTCTGCAGTCCTCATGACTGCCTATTTTTATCTTCTATAGTTAGCCTATACAACCGCCTACAAAACAATAATTTTTCACAGATTTTTGCGAAGTTAGTTTAACTTGTTCGTTTTAAAAGTGAATACACGATAAGTATAAGCAATAAATTCGTGACAATCGAAACTAACTTGTACCAATCGCGTGTTGCTTCCGTCACGGTATGCCATACCGGTACTAGTAGCCTACAACTAAATACCTATTTCTTGTACAATTATTTACCTATTACCATATCCACTCTTTCATTACTCTTCGTCCGTGACATTTTTACATTCCGGTTGTGTACTTTTTATGAACAATGTTTTGTTAACATTGTCAACAATTAAATGTCAATTGTCCAATTATTGTACTTGCCATCGGTGATTGCAGTGTGAATATATAGATTGATCTAGGTGTCATATGTATTATAATGTATTTATCTCGCTTTATGCAATCTCCATTGACATTTGTATTAAATGTCGTATGTATTGACGTATTCATATTTTATTTATTGAAAGAAATCCACAGGCCTTAATAAACATGAAATCAATACAAACGTAAGGCCAAATACATATTATATTTTTTTTTTTTTTTTTTTTTTTTTTCACTTTGACATTGTGTAATTGTTATTGTATTCTATATCTAAATGACTTGTAATTGACATATTACCAATAAATTTATTATGATTATGATTATTTTATGTTATATGTACCTAATTCATTAATATACAAAATAAGTCGAATAACAACGTCGAGTAGAAAGAACATTTTCATTTAAATATGCGACACATGCAGTGAATATTAGATAAAGGGTACAAACTTACATATACTGACATATCTGGGCCTAAGAATATTGGATAATAATAAATAATCCTGCTATTATTATAAATGTGAAACTTTATATGTTTGGGTGTTTGTTACTCAATCACGGAAAAACGGGGAACGGCTTTGGATGAAATTTGACACACATATAGTATACCTATTACCTGGTTGAATACGACATATGGCGCCGAAACGTGGACGCTCACAGCTGGAACGGTTCATAAATTTAAAGAGGAGCTATAGAAAGGGCTCTGCTCGGTGTTTCTTAAAAGGATCGTATGCGGAATGAAGTTAGTTATTCGCCAGAGAACAAAAATCACCAACATAGCTCAGCGTATTAGCAAGTTGAAGTGGCAGTGGGTTGTTTGCATAGTGGCATATTTGCCGCAGAGCCGACAATCGTTGGGGTAGACGTGTTCTAGAGTAGAGACCGCGAATCGGCAAACATAATGTGGGACGCCCTCAGATTAGATAGAGTGACGATATACGTAAGACAGCAATGGCTGGAAGTGAAAAGCTGAAAATCGGGTTGAGTGGCGTGTCCTGGGAGAGATCTATGTCCAGCAGTGAACTATGCAAGGTTGTTGTTGATGACCTGGTGGAACATATGGGATTAATTTACTGTAGCACTGTGCTATTTTTTAAAGATTATGTTTAGAAATACTTTTGTTTTAATCGTAAAGTGCCGATTTATACGCACGAGTAAAATACTGTCGTGAAACACGTATTTTCAAGGTGTTACTAGAACACCCTAAATATTCTAGAAAAGTCACTGCCATTTTACTAAGGCGTGGACTGAACTTGAACTTGAATTTAACTGTAACTAAGACTAATTTAAGTTAGTTTTATCGTGAGATATAATTTATCGTGAATATAAAAAACTTGACATTGAAAAATGTACAAAGTGCGATGCCAAAAATGAAGAAAGAAAAAAGTTTAAAAAGTGCGTCATCTTTGCCAATGTCAAATGTTTTGAAAACATTAAGATTAAGTCTAAGTAACCGTGAAAGTCACACAAATTAAGTCTTACGTCTTAGTCGAGTCCAGTCATGCCTTAGTGAAGTATTGGTGTTTTTATATTGAATATACTAGAAGAAAGAAATATACTAGAATATTGTATGTTCATGAGGGCAAAACTGTTTTGCAGTACTACAAAATATTTTTCAATTGAAATTTTACACAGTTTTAGACAATAAAATATTTTATTTCATTTATTTCAAACATCGATGAAGTTTTGGAAGCAACACGAAAAGTCATCAAGTTATATCACTTTTTTATATTTGCGCATGTTGCACGGCACTTTATGAATAAAACACTACTAATTTTATATATAAAAACTCGAAAATACACAAGTTAAAAAAAACGCGACTTTTTCGCGTACCCTCCTAAAACTTTTAACCAGAATCTTTAACTAAACTAAATCATCAACCAATTAATTTGTATCATTCCATTAATATTGTATTTGTTATATGTACTTTCATCTGCACTACCGAGTGATCTTTTCCTAAGTTCCACTTCTTACATTGAAAACATAAACGTCATCGATGATTACAGAAGACATAGTTTAGTCTAAGCGTAACTAATGTTTCTTATTTCCGTCTCAGAATTTATCAGTCATCTGTCACTTCCTACCACGAGAGTCCATAGAAACCAACTTAACCCTGCCGTTGGCTGGATTATAGAACTAAGATTAAAAACAACACATTTCCTTAGAATTTTCGATGGCGGCGTCCCATTCAACTGTACAAAGAAACTTGTCTCAGTATAACCAATTTACTGTCGAAAGCACCCTATTGTCTCCAATAACAAAAGTAGGCTGAACAAAACAAAACACAAGCGTGGCAGACCGAAACGACATTATTTTATGAGTATCATGTGTATCTGGGACATTATCGTTCAGTATTTTGCACAATAGTTACGTAATACCGGTTAATCGGAGTGTTTTTGGCAAGCATGCAGTTCGGTCACGGAAGCTCAATGCGTTCAAACTGTGTGTTGTAAAAGGCGTGAAAGACCACAACAGGTATTAAGATGTCACAAAGATAATTAAGACACCAAAGAAAAATAAAATTGTGATTGCGACAACATCGCGGAAAAGTCACGAGCCGAATATTCTGTTTTGCTACGCATGAAGGAGACCGTCATTGAGCCTATAACTCTATATATGACATTAAGGAAACATCGTGAGGAAACCGTAGCATGATGATAGGGTATTTTGTAGTACTCGTCTAGCTACCACCCTTTAGTTGAAAATATACCGCCAAGCACCTAACGGTGTATTTCGGAAGCCTTACTTGAGAACCAGTTGCATTCCAGGCTAAGTTTGCTCTACTATCTTCGACCAATTCGTCAATTAACATCAGGTGAGAAGTGGTCAAACACCTAGCTTATCAACCCTCAAAAAAAAGTATTATACACCGTTGAAGATGAAATCCTCTGTACAAGATGTTATAAAATGTGTTAGGTTAAGTTTAGTTTTGTACGCTCATTGGTAGAGCTGAAGGATATATATCGTAGGACTTTATACACAGCGCCATCTAGACCCAAACTAAGCAAAGCTTGTACTATGTGAACCAGATAGCTGATAGAGTACTTAAATACTTTTGTAAATGCATACTTATGATAGATAGAGAACACCTAGACACAGACCAAAAAGTTATCGTGACATAAATGTTTGTCCTGGTGAGAATCAAACCCACGCCCTACAGCTCTTGAAGCAGATATTCTACCAAATGACCTCAAAGAGCAGTCTAATTAGTTAAAAAATGAATTTTTAGTGCAAATGGTTGAGTCATATCCAATTCGTCATACGTCTGCCTGTATGTACTTAGGAACGCGGGTCTCGTAGCAATCAGAACGTAGTTTCACTTAGCCCTTCAACCACGTCCCAACAAATTGTTTCGCGTACCAAAACCCGTAGTTACCACTTACCATATTCTGTTAGCTCATCATTGGAATGCAACTAATGCTTACTCATTAGTTACCACCACGAGAGTAAATGTAGCAGAGAAAGTGGACGCTGACGGCTACAATTTCTGACAATTACGACTACATAATTTTTTATTAATGTAATCTACTGCTAATATGTTTGTAAACGAGTTTAAGTAACACTTACTTAAGATTTTTTTTAAATTGCTGTAACGATTCTGAAATTAGTTGGCTTACACATTTATCCAATTTTTTTTTTTTTTATGTAACTGTAATGAGACGAACGAGACGCTCTCCTGATGTTAAGAGATAACGCCTGTCCATGACCATTGCAGCGATATACAGAATTTTGAGTAGTAAAACAAAGTCCAGGGTTTCGCTGCTTCGGCGCTCATTACTTTGAGACTAGATGGTTAGTCTCAAAAGCCCTGTAATTTCGCTAGCTGCAGTACCCTTTAAACCGGAACACAGTAATGTTTACACACTACTGCTTGGCGGCAGAATATCTGGTACTGCGGTGGTACCTACCTAGACGACCTCCTGCTAAGGAAATCTACCACCAAGTAAAAGTAAGTAAGTTCTCATTAATATCATTATTAAGATGTCATATCTTTAGATATCATATTATTAATATCAATATTAAGATATACTATATCCAGTCTTTCGACATTTCCCAACCTACCCCAGTTATTATATAGTTTATTGAGTCTATGTAGATTCTACCTTCATAATGATCACCACCATCAACACCGCTAGCGTCATCACCATCATCACCACCATCTTCATCAACATCACCATCATCCGCAGCCTTATTTTCTTTCTTATTCTCCTTTTATTTTTTCTTCTTAGGCTTAATCGATTTCGCTTATGCTCAAACCTAGTTATCATCAGGGCATCGATGCTGAAGTATCGATCCTTCAACGATATCCTAACACATTTCCTGTCAACCAATTACCGTAACACAAATAACAATTAGTTACCCAACGTGTGGTCGGTCTACAAAACATCTGGCGCGGTGGAAAGCATTGCAACAGCGGTGCATGCCCTACTGATGGCAATCGGAATATTGAGAAGGAAATGGTGCGTGGTTGCTTTTTAAGTGACCAACCGGAACATTTACCAAATTAGATGCTAATGCATGTATACTCCAAAATGAATAATTAATTCTTTATGTTCCTGTTTTGGTTTAAAACAAGCATCAAGTTAATCTTGGTGTAGTTATGCCTGCCGTGCGTGGTATAGTGGAAGCGTGTAGGAAAACTAGAAACTAAAAATATCAGTAGATGTTTTACACAATGTTATCTAGTCTCAAACTAAGCAAAGTTTGTACTATCGTATAAAATACTTCCAATTTATTATTGTATATAAATATGGTTGACAGTTTAGTTGTTTGACCACAGCTCACCTGATGTTAAGGGAAGGTATAGTCGAAGATGATAGACATACCTAGCCTGGAATGGAACTGGCACTCAAGTGAGGCTACTGGGACACACTATTAGATGCTTGGCAGCAAATTTTCAACTTCAGGGTTGTAACTAGCAAACTGAGTACCATAAAATATCCTACTACCATACACATAATTATTAATCCTCCCATCCTAAAGACCTCATCCGGTCTCAGTCTGTCCAGTTGTCTAGGTAGGTACAGCTAGTATTAGATATTCTAGCGCCAAGTAGTAGTGTGTGAACACTACTGTGTTCCGGTTTGAAGGGTACTGCAGCTAGTGAAATTACAGGGCTGTTGAAAATTACCATCGAACGTGTCAAAGTAATGATCGTCAAAGCAGCTATGCCCTGTAATTTGTTTTGCTACCCAAAGTATCGCTGCAATAGTCTTTGACATACGTTATCTTTTGCCATCAGGAGCGTCCCATTTATCTCATTATTTCACACCAAAAAAAAATTGTGTTTGGTAGGATGTTTCGGAACTTGATTGGTTAGCTGCCACAATGTTAGTTACAAGTATTGTTCCCATGTTAAGTACATGTGTCATTCATACCGCGACATAACATCTTTAGCTTTCGTGACAATGACAACAAGTAATAAAACTCAAGACTTCTATAAATATTCTTGACTCAATCACACCATATCGTAAATCTGTCAAATGGACACTTAAATATACTTTCACTATCGATCTACGGTTTGCGTATGGGAACTGACCATAAAATCAAGAAATGAGAATCAACAAGCAGTTTCATCAAAAATTTGTTTATTACTTACATTCTACAATATTTACACGAAAAGCTTTTAAACCAACTAAGAAGATAAATATAGTGTTAAAGTTTATTGTTTGGCTGTGAAAATAAAACGTAAAGATGAAAATAAAATCGGATTCAATTGATTTCATTTTAAAATGCGTAGCAATGCCACCCGCTAACCTAGGGAAGCTTAATATTATGTGAGATAAATAAATAAAAATTAAAAGAATATTACACAGGGCCATCTAGCTAAAAACTAAGCAATAATTGTATACGTGTATCAAAATATAATATTGTATCGATAAAATATTATACAATGGAAACTAGATAACTGATGGAATACTCATGCTTTTTTATAAATATACGTATTTATAAATACACCAAAATAAGTTCAAGTTCACCAACTTCAAGCTCTTGATTCGGTAGAGCGGCGCGCTGTTCGACTTATTCTTGATGAAAAGTCAGTAGTAAAAAAACTTTTAAGCCTTGAACACCGCCGAAAGGTAGCAAGTAGCAATTTTTCACAGGACTCATTAAGGAGAATATGCTACTGAGCTGTACGTGCGTGCTTCATATTCGATCACATCATCGCTTACAGGCGACAAAAATTTTGTGAAAATTTCCCTCAAAACTAGATATAGTCACAATAGTAACTAGAAAACATATGTAGGTGTAATAATATTTATTGCGAATAAACACAAATACTTCTTTACACACTAATGTAATAATAATTACAGCACATAAGGTTATAAAATAAGTATATATCAAGTTTTTATTAACTAAATACTTGTAAAGTGTTTTGGATTTATTACCATAAATTAAATACGTGTAACGAAGTTTTTTTTTTGTATTATTAAATTAAATGTCAATCATACGTGTGTATAGTAATGAATCGGTCGAGACGCCTTCGTGGTGGTAAATGATAACGCCTACCTGTTACCAGTACATACATAGATAAATTTCAACGCAGGGGTGTTCACAGCATCTTCGCAGCAATGAATTGAAAGACGTAACGCCTCGTGAAGTTAAAGAGGTCGGTGAACAGCTGGGGCCCGCGGTCTACTCTGTCTGGTCTGGTAACCGCTTCCGTCTGGGATGCACCTCCCTCCGTGTGCTTCAGAACACGGCTAAGATTTAAG
Organism: Biston stratarius; assembly: GCA_950106695.1. Taxonomy (NCBI): domain Eukaryota; kingdom Metazoa; phylum Arthropoda; class Insecta; order Lepidoptera; family Geometridae; genus Biston; species Biston stratarius. The sequence goes on from OX467111.1 coordinate 14,797,791, forward strand.
CTGCTACAGACTTTGTTTTACGATCTTAACTATTATTTAAAACGAAAAATAACCTTTTTTATAGCGATGATAGCTCAGTGGCTAGTGCAGTTGGTTCGCACGCCGAAGGGCGTGGGTTCAAACTTTAACGGGCTTGAGTTTTCGGTGAAAGAAAACATCGTGAGGAAACCATAGTGTGGTGCTTTGTAGTACTTTGCTGGCTAATCTACTTCGCTATCACCTTCAAGTTTAAAATCCACCGCCAAGCATCGTGTGTGTCTGAGTATTCCCGCAACCTCACTTGCGAGCCAATTCCATTCCAGGCTAAGTGTGCTTAAATGATCTTCGACCACTCCATCAGGTGAGCTGTGGCCAAACACCTAGCATGCAAACCATTAAAAAAAATTATTACATTACTAGTAAGTAATTATTTTTTGTTATTTAATTATATTGACAATAATTTGCGTTGAAATGTTTTATATTGACATTTTATTATCATTGAGATATTCAATTCTATATTTGAAATGATATTATTTGGATTTGCCCAAAATCAATAAAATATTTATATTTGTTGGTGATGGTGGTGGATGTTGCCGTGGTGGTGCCGGCGTAAGAATTGTACCCCACCCTCTCTACACGGCTAAGAGTCGGCTAAGGGATGTAATCCGGAAGATGGGCAGCAGCGTCTTCCTTAAACAATCACACCTAACTGCGCTCGCCAACCCGCCTGCCAAGCGTGGCGAGTATTGGCAAAACCCCCCCAGGAGGAGGCCTATGTCCAGCAGTAGACGTCCTATGGCTGATGATGTGATGTGATGTGTGATTTGTATGGGGTACTGAAAAATTTACGCGACTACTCACCTTACACGAGTGGCTATCGTGAACGAAAATACGTATCACCACACTGGCGCCCATTAGCCATTACACTGCATCAGTAATTATTCTATAATTAACCCATAAAAATTAAAAAGCAAGAGTTAATTACGATGAATCATAAAGTAAATGACTTGCATTGCAATCTTAGACGTAATATTTAACAATTTTGTTTTATTGACCTGGTCTGAGCTGTCCTTACCAGTCTGACCCTTTGACCATTTACCGCAATGATAACTATATGCTTGCAAGTTGTAACGATACTTTAAACGTAAGACAATTATGTCGCAAGGCGTAAAACATCGTCATAAGCATCTCTTTAACCTTCAATGCCTTCAACTGCGTAAAGGCTTGTTTATATGGAGACAGTAGCTGTCGTCAAATGACGATTCAAACTGTAACGACGTGTTTCAGTAGCCTCACTTGAGAGCCAGTTCTAATCCGAGCTAGGTATGTTAACCATCTTCGACCACACCGTCACTTAAGCTGTGAGCTGTGGTCAAACACCTAGTCTGTCAACAAAAAATCTTAAATTAAGTTATTTTTATTTTTTTAAAATTGTCATTATTTTTGTTGCAGTGCATGAGGATGCGAGCTGGCGTAGTGTGGGGCGCAATTGCGCTTGCGCTTATCGCCGTGTCTTGCGCACAGAGGAGAGACACACAGGTCAGTAATATTATATAACTGGAGCCGCGTAAAATACCAAGCTTCACCGTCAGATAAACGAGAGAGAAAGAATTTATTTCCCTCTCTTTTGATCTTGTATACATGATAAGATCAACAGAGAGGGAAATAAATACTGACACCTGCGATTTCGTCCGAGTTGACTTAAGAATTGGGTTCAGAGAGAAATTAAACATATGTAAGTAACAAACGAGCAATATTTTCATCCCTAATGAAACTTGGGCTACTCAATTACCTGGCTAAAAAGTATCCTTTAAAAAAAGGATACAGTAAGTACAGTACAGTACAAGTATAAAGTACAGTATAAGTATAAAAGATACTTTTTATTCCGGAATAATGTTCCATAAGACACATTTATACCAGATTTAAAGTGGATATGTCCTGTATTTAGTTTTTTGATAATCCCAGAGGAACCTAACATTTTACCGAGATAAACGGTATCCTATATGTTAATCCAGGTAATAAACTATATGTGTGCCAAATTTAATTCAAATCCATTCAGCCGTTTAGGCGTGATTGCGTAACAAACATCCAAACAATAAAACTTACAAAAATCTACAATTTCACATTTATAATTTTAGTAGGAATAATTGTTCTTTTTTTTTGTTTTTGCACTAAGTTAATAGTTTTTTTTTAATTTGTTGAGGATCTATCTATGCTTATAATTCTTTGGGTCATTCATTTTAAATAGCGACCGTAACGTCATCCGTCCATGGTGGATGTTCCCCATGTACGCACAAAGCGTTTTTCTTCCATACTGCACACTTTCGCACTGCGAGTTTGTAGAATTCTCTGCCGGAATCTGTGTCTATGGTATACTCGTAATAGACACAGATTCTTAGGTATAACATGGGTGTCTTCAAATCTAGAGTAAATAGGTTTATTCTAGAAACGCTTGCTCCATCTTAGACCGCACTACTGCTTAACACCAGGCAGAGAGTGGTCAAATGCGAACATATTAAAAAATAAAAAACTATTTTACTTGTACAGTGTGGCTTAAAGCTTTTGCTTGGAGTCATATTTTAAATGTTACGAAATCACAAATTCTTCAGAATTATAAATGATACACAATAAAAAATACAAAAGAAACCTGATACACCACATTTCAAACTTCAACAATAGAGTAGGCACATTCTAAGATTTAGAAAAGGTCATGGAATACACTATTATGTGGTTAGGTATCAGTCATCTCTAATACCTAAGCTTTGAGACGTGAAAGTTGATGTACAATGCATTTGATAGGTCTACACTCCACAGCTATTACATGAACAAAGATCTGCTATAAATTTGTTAGCAATGATAGGTCATACATTTAACTGTCCTGTTTGATTACGACATTGTTTTCTCTTGTTCTTCTTTTATTTTTTGTGATTACCTCTTTTGATTTCTTTAGTGTCTTTAGTTTTTAATGGTGACAGGCTAGGTGTTTTGCCATAGCTCATCTGAAGTTAAGGGTGGTCGAAGATGGTAAAGCACACGTAGCCTGGAATAGAACTGATTCTTAAGTGAGGCTGCTGGAACACACCGTTAGGTACTTGGTGGCAGATTTTCTACTTAAGAGTGGTAGTTACACATCATCAGCCATAGGACGTCCACTGCTGGACATAGGCCTTCTGCTGCGGGGGTTTTGCCAATACTCGGCACGCTTGGCAGGCGGGTTGGCGAGCGCAGTTAGGTGTAATTGTTCAAGGAAGACGCTGCTGCCCGTCTTCCGGATTACATTCCTTAGCTGACTCTTACGGCAACCACGGGTAGAGAGGGTGGGGTACTATTCTTACGCCGGCACCACCACGGCAACGGCACGGTGGTAGTTAGCCAGCCGCGTAATAGAAAATACCCTACCACCATACAAATTTATGATGATGATTTTAATACATGATTTTTAATTAACTCATTGCAATCATAGTTTTTTAAACTATGATATTTTATAAACTTAAAAACTGCAGTATTATGACTGCCAATCTGGAGGTCCTGCGTATCTTAAGGTACCTGGATACCTAAATCTCAAGGCTCTGTAATGAAGAAAACATTGTGAGGAAACCAGTGTCACCAGTGTGTCTAACAGTTAAGGTTTTCAAACGTGTGTGAAGTCAACTCGAACGAAACGATTTGATTCCACGTTCATTGTGCGGACCGCTAGACAGTGGAATGCACTTATTGATTGAGTGTTCCCGGATGTATATAATATGAGTGTCTTCAAGTCGAGATTTAATCAGTATCTTCTGGGCAAGCGTGCTCCATCTTAGACCGCATTATTACTTAACGTTAGGCGACATGGCGACCAAACGTAAGCCTATTTAAATGTAAAAAAAAAATCTGTTTACACGCATTTGGCCAGCGTAGTAGACTTATTCTTCTAATATTGAGATACTTTCAGCAGTGGGACACTTTTTAAAAAACAAAACTGATCCTCTCCAGAATTTTTGCAAACGACCATAAAAAACAAAAAATATCTTTGACGTGGCTACATCTAGCTTCGACCATATAAAGATCAAATAATTACGGAACTTTTACAGATTAGCTACAGCTAACAATTTTTTTCTTAACTTGGCCTGATTGAATTGTGTGATAGAGTTGATTCAACTTTCGAATTAATTACTGCCCTTATACATAAATATTTTTTTATTACTAAAGCTATCACCAATGAGTCAGCATTGTGTTTAAGTTATTGTAACTAAAATCATTAATCCTGTTAATTATCGTGTGAAAATGTTAAAAAGGTCTCAAATTGGAATTAAAGTAGTTAATATACAAATCTTGATAAAATAAAAGTGATATTATAAGAGCTGTATTGTGAAACGTGTAGTTAGCGAGGCAATATGGCTCGCTCGGTCAACTATCAAGGTTGTTTGACCAACAATACGTATTATAATATGATCAATTTCATACTTGGAGCCATTTACTGGCTCCAGTGAACTGTCCACGGGTGATTTGGTTACACTTTGAGACATATGTTTTATTTATTGAGCAGTTTTATTTCTATTCATGGTAGGTAAACATTGAACGGTTCATAAGATTAATAAAATCAAACTATTACAATCTAAGTAAGTTTTCTTTTAATGCTTTGTTTATAGTAACAGTAAAATAAGTTTTGAAAATTGTTTTTATGTTAAACGGTATTATTGCTTTTTTTTTTCTTAAGAAATATGTTTACTTTTTGCCCTATCTCACTTGATGTTAAGTGTTGATGCGGTCTAAGATGGAGCACGCTTGATGTATATCTACATCAATGTACCAAACGCTTAAAAATAATACGGTAGGTCTTACATACCAGTCATCACACCACTCTCCTCATTAATCTAGGGCATTGATAGGATTGATTGAATTAACAGAAAATAAAATCCTGGGGCGTATCGTAATTTGTGGCGGGGCGGCCATTTTTGATTTACAATGGTAGGTACTGAATATATTGAATTGTATTGTGATCAGAACTAAAGTTAAACCAAATATCAGATCAGTCTGTCAACAGTAAGAAGGTAAACTTTCAATGACTAAATTTGACCCAAAAACAATAAACCTGGCAAGCTAAATAAAACAGTTTAAAAATCCATTTGTCCCCCAAGACACAAGCCTCGTGCTTAGTTTGGGGTCCATAATTGTCATTTTATACTTTGAATTGTTATGTCAAATATCACCTCTAGATATACTAAGTTCATTGTATTCTTTTCTCTGTATACTGTGAAATAAATGTATCTTTATCTTTTACTTTATATATTTTGATTCCATGTGCTGACATTATTTGTTGAACATATACTAACTTTAGGAAATATATCCAAAAACGATTTGCTGTGGAATTTAACCAACATTTTTGGATTGTGAAAATAATCTAGGAACTAACAATTGACGAGGGCAGCAAAAATTTAACAGCGTATACTAGGGAAATGTGTTAATCCGCTACTGAGCAAAGTAGTTTATAAATGAGTTTTAGTAATGAGGTTTAATAAAGTAGTTTTACTTTCAAAATGACTATGAGTAAATTTCATTATATTTTATAATTAAAATAAAAAGAATAAACACAAAGACCGCCCGAGTCACGTCGTGAATGAATTGCTTTATAACAACTTAGAACTTAAAGCAGGCATGCTCTATAAACTGATTTAACATAACTATTTGTTTGCACTGTAATAACTAGCTTAAGACTAATTTTGTTGCTAGCTCACTTACCTTCAATACTTAATAAATATATACTTACCTAATAGACTTTAGCTTAGACCGGTTAGTAAGCTTAAATGTAGATAACTGATTATATCAATTTAAAAATCTTAATTGGCACAAATACAGTTAGAATATATAATACTAGCTGTTAACCGCGACTTCGTCCACGTAGAATTTACAAAAAGTTTATTTAGTTTGTAGTATATAAAGTATCCTATATGTTATTCCAGGCCATAAACTATATTCGTGCCAAATATTATCTAAATACGTTCAGTAGTTTTTGCGTGAAAGAGTAACAAAAATCCTCACAAACTTTCATATTTATAATGTTAGAAGGATATATAAGTGGGGGCTGTTTACGAATTATATAGGGTCTTGGCTTAGACGAGGTGTGACGTGACCGCATTCTGGTCATCTGGCATCTACTTCGGTTAAAAACTTAGCATTGCCATCCAGTGTGGCAGTGCTGCTAGTATGCTCCAGAAAAAAATATTATGTTTGCGTTATGAATCGCCTCATAATAACTAATTATGGAACGAACCGAATTCTTATAAGTTCAGTGATCTACTTGGCGGAAGGCTAAAAATGACAAATTATGAAAGCGTATTGATGACATAATAATAAGTAACGCCGCCTACTGCGACTTACAACCGTACTAATCGTAAATGAATTGCAATGCTTCTCACTTTCTAAGTAAATTCTTCGATTCAATGACGATTATTCTTTTACTAAGTATTGCATATGACATTCAATAGTTATTTGCAGAAGAACTCTAAAGGCGTAAGTATAGTACCTAGTAGGTACATATTTTAGCCTTTTGAGGTTAAACTTTGGCAGCGCGGGGACTGGGAGTGTCATCAAGTCTGGTCGACGCCACACGTGACCAAATAAATAAATATCGTAAAACACCATCTAGCCCAAACTAAGCAAAGCTTGTACAATGTGAACCAAATTCTTATAGAATTCTTATACACTTTTTTTATAAATTAATTGATTGCTTAGTTGATTAAATCTTTATTGTCCTTACCAAAAACTACATAGTACTTTAATACTATCTACTATTTACCAATTTATGGAAACAAAACCCTAATTTAATAATTTTAAGTTAAAAGTATGATTAATATACAATTACTCTATTGCCATCTATAGCTACGTAAAGGTACACCCATCACCAAGGTCACCCATCCTGTCAACAGCAGAGTCCAACCACCTCGCTTTCTACCAGTCTCCAACGTCCATAATTCACTTGACTTATCACATATATTTTACATTTTTAGTGACACGCAAAGTTACGCTTCAAGCTACTTGGCACTAACACCTTGTCATTTCAACACAAGTTAGATTTTATACTGCGGTTTTCAGTTTATATTTATTAATACGACAAAGTTCCCCGTGTTACGCAGTTAAGCTATGTTTTATTCCTTTAGCATTGTTTGATGTTTACCGTCGTGAATATGCGATGCGTCAAAATTATAGCATTGTCGTAATACATTTAATATAGCAGAGAAAGTTAATAAAACTGATGATTTACATTAGTTTATATGCGAAAATCTTTAACTTGTTTTAAAGGACAAAAACAATAATGTAATGGAAGTCATTCGTCAGAGTTAATTTGAGAAAAATCCTTAGTTGTACAATTTACTAACGATGTTTTGCCATTGTCATGTGACATGGTTAATTTATATTGTATTCATAGCAAGCTTTACATTATAAACTATTATATCTATTTATAGTCATATCCCAATGTCCCGTCCAGGTTAGGCTAGCGAATGTTACAGCTGACCCGTGAGCCATTCTAGCTTGCGTGGTGCGGAAGAAAAATATAAACAATTTCTAACTACAGATTTACAACTTCTTCATAGCTTTTTTGGGTTGATCCTGAGGTAATTTATAAATATTTATTTTTATGTAAAAGTAATGAGATGAACGAGACGTTATTCTAATGGTAAGAGGTAATGGCTGCCCATTACTATTACAGCGATACACAGAACTTTGAGTAGCGAAAAAAAGTCCAAGGCATTGTTGCTTTGGCGCTCATTACTTTGAGACTTTCGATGGTTAGTTTCAACAGCCCTGTAATTTCGTTAGCTGCAGCTGCAGGTCGAGTGCAATATAACTGCGCAAAAATGTATCTAGCATGACATAAAAACTTTTTAAATACATTTGAATTTCTTCACCTAGAGTTCATTGTCTCTCTACAAGTGAATAATAATTTAATCACGAGATAATTACTGCGTATGCAAATATCCAATTAAACGCTTGAAGCAGATAGATAGTGCTATTATATCATTGTTTAGACAACGCAAATACATATTAATACGTGTTTTACTTTCGGTAATAGCATGCACAATTTGATTCTAGCGTCAAGATAGAAGATACAAGATAACATGAAATCTAATGCAAGTTTTAGTTCGTAATAGGTTTCCGTCTGACTACATTTTGCCTGGTGGTATAAGATGGAGCACGCTTACCTACAAAAACGTGTGTACATAGAAATTGCAGATATTCATTTTGTAATTTTCAGGAAACACAATCATGTATACAATACTGTACTTGCCTATATTTTTGATATTATGGATATAATACCATACATTTATTGGTGATGACAAATTAGTAGAAAAAATCTTTTAAGCTTTGAACTCCGTTGGAAGGTAGCAAGTCTGTCAATTTTCTACAGGACTCATTTCGGAGTATGAGCTGTACGATCTTGTACTTTCATCCCCTTTTTACTATAGGACAAGTAGAAAGACGGCCGACTAGCCCGGCCCACAGAATGAGTAACAAAACAAAGTCCATCGCTGCTTTGAAATTCACTTTGATTCTTTCGATGGTTAGTCTTAATATCCCTGTAATTTTGCTAGCCGCAGTACTGATTTGAATTCAGAACACAGTAATGTACAGTAACATCTAGATATCTTGAATGTCAAGAGAAATCCAAAAAACTTTGATCGGGCCTTCGACTTAACAAGAAATTCGAGATATGAAGTATTTGATAGCTAAAATTGATTATTTCGCGATTTTTGAGTATATTTCTAGGACATTCCTTTTCGATTTATTGCTTTGAGTTTGGGGAATTCCAAGTAAGACGTTATTATGTTTTACTAACTTCGATTTACAGAGTTGATTTTTGATATTCGAGTTATCGAGTATAAGTATGTACTAAAATACTTACGCAGGAAATATTTTTTTTTGAGTTACAATGTCTAAATAGTTCGAGATACCGAGTATTTGGGGGATTTGCGAAAAGGAACATCATTTCTTTTCGACTTACTGAGGATTTCAACATAACAAGGTTCGAGTTATAGAGATCCTACTGTATAAAGACTTACTTGGCGGTAGAATATCTAGTATCCTGGTGAAGAGATTTACCACTAAGTAAAATACTCTAGTCTGGCGATACTTGCGCCAATCGTCTTCACGGAACTCACTGCTCTATTAGCTGCCATTGCAGTAATAATACATGGTACGTAATGTTGCTACTAAAGTACTTCGATACCAAATTATAGGTAAACGTTCACTTTTGCAAGCGTCCTCGATCCTTTGAAATATGAAATGATACGATGTGGTCATTTTGTGGTCTTCGATTGAGTAGTTGACATTGTGTCAATCATGGTATTAATTTAATGAAACCAAGCATCCTTTGTTAGTCTACTTTAGGTACAAATTTGCCTTTTGGGCATTTGAGATATAATTTCATTGCTCTGTTAGTTCATTTGGTAGAATATCTGCTTTAAGTGACGATAAATGTCTGTTCTGTGTCTGGGTGTTCTGTATGTATTTACAAAAAAAAAGTGTAAAAGTATTCTATCAGTGACCTGGTTCCCATAATACAAGCTTTCCTTAGTTTCGGGCTTGGTGGCGTTGTGTAAATGTCCTACGCTGTCTATTTAATAAATTTAAAATACTTACATTTTTCTTTTCGTAGTGTTAATTATCTCTTTTCGAATAAAATCATAAAAAATTTAAAAAAAAAATGCTCGCGTTGATGTAATTTTTTTTCTATAAAAAGTTCTACTTTATCTGGATGAAAGGTACGATCTTTACTGTAATTCTGACAATCTGTATGCAAAATTTCATAACGATCGATAGAGTAGTTTTTTTTTAAATGTAAAAGTAGTAAGACTAACTAGACGCTCTCCTGTTGGTAAGAGATAACGCCTTTATGACCATTGCAGCGATACACAGAACTTTGAGTAGAACTTTACTTGGTGGTAGATTTCCTTAGCAGTAGGTCGTCTAGGTAGGTACTACCGCAGTACCAGATATTCTGCCGCTAAGCAGTAGTGTGTAAGCATTACTATGTTCCGGTTTGAAGGGTACTAGCGAAATTACAGGGCTATTGCGACCATCTTGTCTCAAAGTAATGAGCGCCAAAGCAGCGATGCCCTGGACTTTGTTTTACTACTCAAAGTTCTGTGTATCGCTGCAATGGTCATGGACATGCGTTATCACTTTACATCAGGAGAGCGTCTCGTTCATCTCATTATTGTTACAGAAAAAAAAAGTAAAACAAAGTCCAGGGCATCGCTGTTTTGGCGCTTATTACTTTCAGACTTTCGGTAGTTAGTCTCAACAGCCCTGTAATTTCACTAGCCCTGTAGTTAAGGCGTAAAAACAAACAAACTTATATTCGCATTTATAACATTGATAAGGATAATGGATGCTTTCTGATACGAAATATTACAGTGAAGCTTTTACGGTCTAATACGGATATCATACTAGTAATTGCTATCGTCACTCGAAGTACCCTCTTAAGGATGAGGATGTAAGCTGATGGCCCATATATCACGGCCTGAGCTCATTAAGGGTCGCCGCGGCCGTGAGCACCTGACATTGTTGCATACACAATGCCTAGCATTATCTCGAGATGACACTCGGTAGAGACAGAAAGTCAACTTTGCACAAAACGATCGCGTCCCAAACAATTACAAAATACTTTAAATCTGTTACAGTTGTCGGTATACTTTTTTTGGAAAGTATCAATTTACTCAACCGTCAAGCAGTAGTGCGTAAATATTAACGAGATTGAAGGATAAAGTTTTAATTGTCATAAGTCATAAAAAGGTGATTGTGGTCAAAGACACACAATTTGGTTTCATATGTTTAATATAAAAATCTAGTATTATGAACAAATGTGATAATTAAACGACTTGCTTGTGTCATTACTAAATTGCGTAAAAAGCTACTGAAAATATAGAAGTCCAAATAATACGTATTTAGTAACTTATACAAACTAATACCTTGGTTTAGCTCATGAGATAATATATCCTTGTTGATTCGACAACCATTGTTCTGATAGTCGTCACGATTAACGGCCTTAAAGTTAACATCGTAAAAGACTCTTGCTAGACGGTTAGGTCAAGGGTCAGATCCAAAAGACAAAAATCTTTGACGTGGCGCGTATTGCAAGAAGGTTCCACTCCGAGCCCTAAACTCCGGCAGCTGGAGCCCTGCCTCGCTGCCGGCGGCACTATAGGCTTTAGTTTTTATATTACCGATTTTTTTATTTTTATTGTGTAAAAAAAAAACTTAAATGATTGATTCTTAAATCTTAAGGGCCCCGAGACGATCGAACGGTTTGATTCAAACCATTTTGATCATTTACGAAGTTAGTTTGAACGGATTGGGGCTTATTTGATGAAATTTCATATTTTTGTTGTGTTTGACGCGCCAAACTGCGGAGTGCCGTTTGACAACCGTTCCAACCGAAATCAAACAGCTTCATCAAGCACGTAAAATTTGAATCAAACCGTTTGATCGTCTCGGGCCCCTTTAAGATCAAAATAATGTGTACTTAGTTATAATTGAGAGCGTCAAAACCAATTTTTTTTAAAACTTTTCACAATTTATTAATTAACCATTAATTCAGTCTATATCTAGTTTATTTCAATTGATATTTTAGGTTAGATCAAGTTAGTATTTTTAATGTACAGTAACATTTTCAATATGACTGTATCATATAATAAATAAGGGCTTGTTGATTCTTAATGCCTGTTGCTATTCCTCGCCAAGCATCTTTAAGAAAAACTAAATTACATTTTGAAGTGAATAAATGACATCTGTCTGTAATATTGTGTTACTGACTTCACCGTACTGTGCTTTTACCTTGGAGAAGCGTGAGAAACAAGGGAACAAACCCGAGAGGAAATCAACCCATACTTATATCACCATTAACGTTCTTTACTAACAATTAAAACGACATAATCCTAAGAATTATGTAATTGACAAACACTACGAGATGCGATTTATGAATATTTTTTGTCGAATGCGCTCAAGCGGGAAGGTTTCTGATGTCTAAATTACAACTTGTATTGTCAACGAAGCATGCTAACAAAATATGAATGTATTTAAGCGTGAAATTACCTTTATTATTTTTAGCTTTTATTTAGTTGGAAAAAAAAATCATTGCATTTATACAGGGTTTTATTTTCTCTAAACTTGGTCTTAAAAAAGCTTGGTTATTTTTGAAGTGTAAAGTTCTTTAGCCGTGTTGAGCAATTTTAGATAACTTATGGATTCGCGTCACCAACATGCTAATGTGAAGTGTTTTAAGTTTTCACTTTTGTCGGCAACCCTCATGACTGCATATTTCTTTTTATTACAAATAGGCGTTTCAGGCTATCTCGCCCGATGTTAAACGAAGATGTGGTCTACGATAGAGCACGCCTACCAAGAAAAACCCGATTTACTCGCGACTCGAGGGCACTAAGCTTATACCACTCGAATCACCGATGTTATTGTTTAAGCAACCGACGATCCCGTCAGTTTTCGTATTGGTGACCAAGAGTTGCATTTTTTTTGCTAAGTGCTACCGTGCGTGGGTCGGATGACATGGTAAATTTAACTTCAACTCTTGATTAATGGTTACGGCGAAAGTAGTTTTCACCTGGTAAGATAGACCGTCAAACCAGAAGGTTGGTGACGTATTAAATTGTATACCCCAGAAGTTTGCTCTTTATTTCTATAGCGACAACTGTCAAGGAAAAAAAGCCTTTAACATATTAAAGGCTTTTTTTTCTATTTTTCTTGGCATCGCACTCTGTGCATTCTCCCAGTTCCAATGTTTCTGTATTTTGTGGGCAGTCTTCAGTCTTCAGCTTCTTTATCTTTATTGCGTCATCTTCGGTTTTTGTAATTCATGTCTAACATCTTTAGTTACTGTCAAAGTCCAGTCCGTGCACGTCAAATTCAGTCATGCTTTAGTAAAGTAGTAGCGACTTTACTATAAGCTTCGGTGGAGTTTTGGAAGCAACACGAAAAGTGATGTTTCACTATATTACTCGTGCTTTTAATTCGGCATTTTATGAATAAAACACCTCTCTATTATTATACATAAACACTCGAAAAAACACTAGTTTTGGAAAAACATACAATAAATAAAACTCATTTACTTCAGGCAACAAGACCCATATATAAATAGAAATAAAAACAGACCAATCAAATACACTAAAATACTACAATTGGGCGACGCGACTCTTTCCGCGTTCCTGCCAAAACTCCTGTCAAAGGTGGTACATTAATCTGACACAAATAGGGTTTGCTACTCAATGCATATGAACTACAATTTCAATCGAGTCGTCACTGGTGGTGACTTGATTGGAACGAATCACAGATCGATTTTATTGAACTCGCTTGTTTTAATCACGTACTAACGTTCTCTGTGTCAATGTTAAACTTTTAACGCCAATTAAATTCTTCATTGTTGTCTTTATTATTAACAAATTCATTATAAGTTTTTTGTTTTAAAATTTTACTCTGGAGACGTGGTTTGCAAACGTTTTTGTTTTGTTTATAATTATATGAGATTACTTACGTGTGATGAAATATATACATACGTACATAAATATATTAGATAGATATATAAAAATGAATCCCTGTTTCTTTGGTCATGCCATAACTTGAGAACGACCGATTTCATTATTTTTTTTTATTACTTTGTAGAATGTTCTTATGGAAAGAAAAATAAAGAAAATTGGAAAATTTCAGATTTTTTTTAGTTATATGCCACGTGGACAAAGTCGCGGGTAACAACTACTTTTAAATATAAACAAACAGCTAAACAAAACTTTCTAATTAGCCTTGACTCAGCACGATCTGTCAAAGGTCAATAGACATATCACACAGTAATGAACATGTAATGTCAACATTAAGTCTACTAAGTTGGTATTTAATTAATTATCACCGAGTCTCGATTACCGTCACCTTGACCGAAGAAATCTACGGGGTTTCTAATGACAGTTAAGGCTATGGTTGATAGTTTTGCATTTTGCATAACGCAGGTAGCGTTATTATTTATTTTTTATTATTATTGTTGTTGCTGTTAAGCTGTGCGTTTAACCACGGCTGACCTGATGTTAAGTGACGGTATGGTCGAAGATGACATAGCACACCTAGCTTGGAATGGAACTGGCTCACAAGTGAAGCTACAAGAACACACCGTTAGGTGCTTGGCGGCAGATTTACAACTTGAGGGTGGTAGGTAGCCAGCATAGTAGGTGCTATAAAATACTCCACCACCATGCTATGGTTTCCTCACGATGTTTTCCTTCAACGGTAGCTCAAGCTCATTTCTGGGGTTTGAATTCGCATCCATCGACTTGTGAACCGACGGTGCTAACCACTGAGCCTTAATCGCTACAAAAACTTGTACATCGGTTAGGCCAAAAACGTATCAATATTGGCCATGTTTCAAGGCTATCAGTCTTTAGTTATTCCAAAGGGCTACATGACCTAAGTTAAATTTAATCCCACGTCATGTAGCCGTGTTGTAATTCTATGTAAATTACAATCAACACCACCTTCTCCGAGGTCCGTGCTCCTTTTTTATTTAAACATGTTTTACAAATTTTGCCATGCAAGAGGAAAATTATACTTAGTAAATAATTAACAGTAAAGAAAATTTTTAGTTTATATTGGTTAATATAATTTAATTAATTTGAAATTTTAAAAATTGTAGCTTCATGTACACACTCAAATACCTACCAACATGATTAATATCTCTATGCACACACACACCTAGCCGTTAATTTGAAAATGTTTATTTCACTTAAAATTTTGTTATTCGACAGCTTAATTGTAAAATTTTAATAATTCATATCTACCTGTCCAACTTCTCAATAATTTTAAAAGGAAATAAATAACTATTCTTAGTGCGTTATTGAATGCACAAACCATCGGCGAAGCTGCAGAGAAAAGTTATTATTAATAGTAAATATTAAACATAATTTTATTAGTTCATAAAATTTATTTTCCTTTATATTTTTATTTTATAACTAGTTGCGCCCCGCGGTGTTACCTGCAATTTTACATATATATTAATTCCTTGCTCATCTTACGTGAACACTACATTTTTTCGGGATAAAAAATAGCCTATGGGTTAATCCAGGTTGTATAACTCTATACCATCAAAATTGGTACAGTTGTTAGAGCATGAAGAAGTAACAAACATACAAACACACTTACACAATCATAAACTTTCGCCTTTATAATATTAAAATCCATAAAAAACACTTTTCCTAAAATTCCTTCATATTTTTATTTTATAACTTCTCAAAACAGTAATTCTATCAGATAACATAATAACCAGTTCATTGCGAGTAGTTTACGAGTAAAATTGAAAGTAAATGCGAATAACAAAAGTTGAGATTCCCATCACGTTGGTGTGTCAAAACACTTGGCCGAGTGTTCGTTCCTTTCATTTTAAACAATTAACTCGCTGTATCACGTGGTTTAACACGCGTCTTTTGAAGCATTTTGCGTTCAAAAATGGATTTTTCATAGAGTGCATTTATGGAATTTAGTGTTTGCTAGTTTTTCAATCGCCAAATAGTAGCGAGTTTCAAGTTAAATGGTAGTGTGCAGCGAACTTACTAGATATAAAAATATGTATCAGAGTTATAATCATCATAAGCTTTTTGCTGTCCATTGCTGGCCGTAGGCCATAGGCCTCTTCTAAGACTAAATGCGGTCGACAGCTTTCTGCATCCAGTTTCTGCACCGATTTACGCAGGTTAACACTCCATCTGGCCGCCGGGTGTCCTACAGTACGCTTGGAGGCACGCGCAGTAGTCTTGATTTTAGAAGTCGTCTATCCCAACGGTTATTGGTTCTTCGAGAGATGCAACCAGCCTACTGCCACTTCAGTTCAATTCACGTGCTTCGCCTCTACACGAGGCAACCATAGGACGTATTGACTCTCCGAGCGCTAAAGCCAAGCCAAGCCAAGTGCTGGTTACTGCAGCGAGAAGAAGATATAAATAGTTGTGCTGGAACGACTGTTAAGCGGAAATAAACTAAATATATACA
This sequence comes from Biston stratarius, assembly GCA_950106695.1. NCBI lineage: Eukaryota > Metazoa > Arthropoda > Insecta > Lepidoptera > Geometridae > Biston > Biston stratarius. The sequence continues at coordinate 14,813,787 of OX467111.1, forward strand.
TAGAACACTCTTTTTATTTTGTATATTAAATGTAAAAACTAAGAGAATAAATTAATAACTGAATAATAATATATCGTAGGACATTGCAGCGCCATCTGACCCCAAACTAAGCAAAGCTTGTGCTATGGAAGTCAGATAACTGATAGAATATTTACATACTTTTTTTTTCTTATAATACGTGCAAAACATCCAAACACAGAATAGACATTTGAGTATACCACAAAATGTTTGTCCTTGGTTGGAATCGAACTCACGCCCTACAGCTCTTAAAGCAGATAAACTACCAATTAGCCAACACGGCCAACAGGTATACCTACCTTGGTTTATTTTTCGAAGTGTTTTATCAAAAAGATTTTATGTTTATAACAAGTGTTCATTATGACCGTACAAAAAAAACATCAAACCCTTTTTTAATATGTTAGAATAGTTCAAGCAATATGTCAATCAATAAAATGATATCGACCACATTTAACAGACGCTTTTTTTCTTAACCTAGATCAAAGTTGAGTCGAATGAAAAACATCAGACAACTTTGGCATTTTAAATTGAAAAGGCGGAATTAGCTACTGCGGAAGCTAAAAACTAGTAATAATTATCCACTTGTAACTAATCAACCTCTTTATGATATAAAGTACACTTCAAGGTTCCATACTTCGCTCAACTTCTTTACTGTCGAATGTTAGTAATTAGATGCATTCGAACAAACTTATGATTAAGTTTAAGTATGCATTTTAAACGCAAAAATTTCCAGTTTGATCCCAAAACGTTCTTGAAAGTTTTTCTTTTATGGTTGACTAGCTAGGTGTTTGACTACAGATCACCTGATGTTAAGTGACGGTGTGGTCGAAATGAAATCAAAAAGAAAAAACACATTTGTAGGTAAATTAACTTCATTACAGATTTCGAAAAAAGAAATCACGTTGTTCCAAATAAAAAATAAGTTTACAAGGTGGTAAGTTTAGTTGTCTCATTGAAGATGATGTGGAAATTGACATTTAATACGTGGTATCCTCGTGTTGTCACGTTTTTGAAAAACCAAGAGCACTTCACACCTCGAAGCTTAGGTGACAACTGAACTGTCACTGTGTCGAAGCCAACTAGATCACCAAACGAGACAACGCTATATCGTGATATTTTGTCTTTTTTCTCTTTTATTGTTGTTTATTGTAAAAAAATATTAGAGATAACGCGAGATCGTGGTTCAGAATATCAGTAAAACGAAAAATCGCATAATTGGCGATGTCACACTGATATCGCAAGTGGACGATATTATCTACATTGCATAGTACACAGATTGATAAGTCGTTCCCTACACACCCCTAGTGCTACAAATACATAAGAAATCAGAAATAAATCAAAAACTTACTTGGATCAAATTATTTATTGCCTTCTAAAGTTTACCTACAAACTAGAACTTAAATCATTTCATTCGATTTAACTACATTGAGTATATCTAGATATATATTATAACCAACGAAAGTCATTGAAGTCGGTTAAAAATGAATCGCTGTTTCCCTTGGCCACGCCATATCTTTAGAACGACTTTACCGATGTCATTCATATTTTGTTCACAGTTTTTAATACTTTGCAGAAGGTACTTACAGAAAGAAAAATTAAGAAAATTGCACATAAAACTGGAGATGCTGGTAATAAAATAAATCCACAAAAATAACATAACACTTTCTATAACAATAAACATTTTGTTCCGTACTTACCTTTGGCACTGAATAGCACTAAGATTTACAAACTATTCTTTAATCTGGGTCTAAGTAACAAGCTGCAAAAACTTGACCCACTTTATCAAAGCGATTACACCTAAATCGTTAAAAAAATTGCACTAAAATTATCCATAATTACTTTAATGTAGAAGTTTTAATTCTAAATCAATAATATTTTTAGTACGGCATTTACTTATATATACTGTGTTAACCGTATTAACTTTAAGCTAAATATTTGAAAATAAAAAACGACATAATTTATGAAAAAATATTGTTCAGAGTTCATCCTAAAACCTTGTTCAACCTATCCCACTGCTGCTTAAAATCATATTTAAAAAATATAGATAGATTTAATATAGAGTTGGTAATATTTAAGTTATCAATGTAAGTTTAACCCGTTTGATGTCTGATCTTCATTCTCTTTTAAGTCTGTACTTTTTAATATGTATATGAAAACTTTGAAAAAAATATGTAGAGCCGTCTGTGCAAATGGTTCATAAAACAAATTTTATGCAGATATCAAAAGTAGTAGTGAAGAGCGTGTTTTAAATGAGACCCTGACTTAAAAATGTCGTTAGTTAAAATTTATGAAGATCTATGAATTTTGATATGATCGGAAACCAGTTTCTATATGATATCATATCCCATTCGGAATTGGGTCGCAGAGAAAGTGAATCGGACGAAGTTTTTACATCTGTTTCTTTTAATTTTGAACCTTATTAATAACTAATGTAAGAATGAGTATTACCGTAAAAACATGTTTGTAATTGATGAAGGTAATTATAAATTGTATCACAGTTACGTGTAACAGTGAAGAACATTTTACTTTCTTAGATGAATTAATTAAGAATTAAAAGGTTTAGCCAAAACCACCTTAGTCAATAATTATACTAGATCTTTTAGAAGAAATCTAATATCTGTTATATAGCGGATGTTCTTGCGATAGATACAATTTGGGTGACTTCAAGCCACGAGTGAAATGAAGGAAAATAAATCATGATTTTTACAGTTTATATTTTTTATTCGGCACTAATTTCTCTTCTGAAGATTTTCTGATAGAAGGTGCTTATTTGGAAACAGACTTGTTGGTTTGCATAAAGAAACAAAAATCTGCGTAATACAAGTATATTGCAATACAGCATGAGAAATAAATAATTTCACTTTTAAATGTGGGGTTCTGTATCTTTATGAATGCAACTTTGTTTCGTACTTCTTAGTTGCACTAAATGACATGTCGATTGGTTAAACCAAGCCTATAAAAGTTTCCATCGTGTTTCTATAATAAAGATTTTAGAGATAAAAATCATAATTAGAAGTGCATAGAATTTCCAGAAAATCATAATTTTGCAATTAAATATACAGTGTTAAACAACATGAAAATTGCTCATAGATAGAAAGAACCTATTTATTGAGTGCACCACAAAAAAAAAAAAAAACACGAACCTATAAAGCTAGTGCCACAAAGCGTATATCTTCCGGGCAATCATAGGATGACACAAAACAAAACTGACGACGGGAGATGCCACAAATACTTTTATAATATAAAAAAATAACAAATTAACATACATATTTATAACTCAATATTTAAAAAGTTTTATTAAGAAAGATTCGTAAAAATCTTTCGGTAGAGTTACCTTTACGTGCTATATTTGGTACAGTAAGTAAAGACTTAGTTTGTAGGTATAGTACTCAGTGTGTAGAGATTGCATTTGTATGCAACGTTCGTGATGCATTAAGGTCATGTCATAATGAAAGTTTGACATTAAATCAGTTGACACTTTGTAATGTCATGCCTACCTCGTAAATATTAAGATTTACCTTTTCATTTATTCCGTATGAGCAGATAGTTATCTGATCAATGTGTATTGCAGATGTTACTTTAATGAATTGACTATTTAATTGAATTATATTTTACTAGCTGTACCCGGCGGTTTCACCCGCCATCGGCTTCTAAGGGTTGTCGCGTGATGTTAAATAGTATATAACCTTCCTCAAGAAATGAACTATTAAATGCAAAAAGATTTTTTTAAATCTGACTGGTAGTTCTACTTTGTTATCTTACATAGTATAGATCGATATGAATTGATTTTTTAAATATCACCTTTCTATACTTTCTATAGTACCTATATATAATCACGCCTTTTTCTACAGGGAGAGACTATCTTTCCATTAGCTGCGATAGATCTTGATGTTTAAAAAAAATAATATATAAGCTTGACTATAGGCGAGATAACTAATCGTTTTTTTATTGCTTCCTATAGAATTTGATCATTAATCTATAGAGTCAAATAATCATCATCATCATTTCAGCCATAGGACGTCTGTCTACCTTGTGGGTGGACGTTCTAAGCTGCGCTTACCGGTCCGTGGTCTCCACTCCAGAACTTTGCAGCCTTATCGGCCTTCAGTTCTGCGTGCTATGTGCCCTGCCCACTGCCACTTCAACTTGCTTATCCGTTGGGCTATGTCGGTAACTTTGGTTCGTCTACGGATCTCCTCATTTCTGTCGAATAATGCAACTTAAAATTAAAATCTGGTTGACAATAAGCTCACACATTTGAGTTCCCAGTCATGTTAGTTCTAGTAAGTTCTATAAGCACGCGAAGGCCTTCTACTCTGTTATTTTTATGCAGTAGTAATGTAGTAATTTTTTTAACATTTGTCTATCAAAAGCCGCATCGTTTTGAGGTGACAGTAGGTAATTTATTCTTAAACGCTCGTTGTTCTTAATGTCAAATGTTGTTGTTTCGTATATACTCGTATATGGAGATCTTAAAAAAATACACGTCTTCTCCGTTATCTCTCTGACCTTGTTCAAACCATATTTTAAGTTCAGGTTAGTCGTTTTCAGCCCACAGGCAAATAGGTGATAATATTTTCCGCATCCCGCCTACACTTATTATAATTTAAATTCACGAATATTTCACAAATGATACTAAGAAATATAAAAATATTTTTTTGTCACCTTGCCATTTAGCTCCAAAATTAAATAATCAGATAATTGTTAGAATACTTGTATTTTTTTTATAAGGTATAGACCGCCATCTCGCCTGATGTTAAGCGAAGATGCGGTGTACGTTGGAGCGCGCTTGCCTTGAAGAAACCGATTCACTCGCGACTTGAAGGCACCCAGATTGTATTTACATTGGGGGAACACCCACTCGGGCAGCAAATTCCGGTTCGAAGAAGGTGGAATCAAACTGCTTATCTATTTCCGCTGTCCGATAGTAGAACGGGTAGAGTGGAATGCAGATCTGAAGCGCATTCTCCAAAGTTTCACATCATCGGCCATAAGACGTTCACTGCTGGACATAGGCCTCCTCCTGGAGGGGTTTTGCCAATACTCGCCACGCTTGGCAGGCGGGTTAGCGAGCGTAGTTAGGTGTGATTGTTCAAGGAAGACGCTGCTACCCATCTTCCGGATTATTTCCCTTAGCCGACTCTTACGGCAACCACGGGCAGAGAAGGTGGGGTACTATTCTTACGCCGGCACCACCACGGCAGAAACACTCACTCGCACTCCAAAGTTTACCCGGTTGAAATATTTATTCCGGTTCTATGTTTTTTTTGTAAAAACATATTTTTATAACATGCACATAACAAATATCATGTTTTTGTTTTACTTGTGCAGGATTACTCACATTTAATTATATCGGATACTCCGACTATAGTTTCGGTCACATCCGATGCATCTTTCATGGAGGCAAGTTGATTACAACGCGTGCGGTAGTCGGAGTTTCCGATATAATTAAACGTCAGTAAAAGAAAAATGTGAAAACCACATCAGTTTCTATACTAAAATTTATCATGTTCGTCACATAATTTTTTATTGATCTAACACACTTCCTGCAGCTTAAGAAGTAGAGCTATTACCGAATTTGCTAATAAGGAAGTTGAATTAACTTAACGAAAGTATGAATTAGCTCTTTATTGAATAGTAAATAAATGAATCAACTCTTTATTGTTCGTACTAGATAACGCTTGCGATAGGAGGAATTTTTTAAAGCGATATTTTTATTTATTCTAGGATTTTTTCTTTCAGAGAAATCATGATATACATAGAAAGACATCAACGACAAGGGAATTTCCAATTAGACTTAAATCAGATTCAAATATTTGTTCGATCGCTAGTCGTACCCGATTCCTGTGGCTTAGAAGCCAGTTACCAGGCACAATACTATATATGTTTTTTATGGTTATGTGTTTAACCACAGCTCATCTGATGTTAAGTGACGGTGTGGTCGAAGAAGGTAAACATACCTAGTCTAGAACGGAACTGGCTTTCAATTGAAGCTGTCGAAGCACACCCTTATTGTTTGGCGACAGATTTTCAATTTGAGGGTGGTAGCTAGCCAGTCGAGTACTAGAATGTAATGTAAACGCACCACTATGGTTTCCTCACGATATGTCGCGTAATTGTCGAATCACATGTGAACTGCAAATAACTATCGTTTATATTCCTTTCTCATTCGCAGCAATTATGACACTCAGCAGAGTGCTAAGCCAATAATGATTGTGCTCTCATGCAGGCGTGAAAGTCATCATGTATTTAGCATGCTCAGCGACGCGCTCCATCATCAACGTAGCGGTTGTAAGGTCACCACGCACCATACGCGTCATAAAATAAACCATATTCTAAAAAATATTTCAAAATTTGTGTTTTTCTGTATAAGCAAGCGAAAGCAATTTCTATGCAGTTTTTTTTTTTTTTTTTTTTTTTATAAACTGACAGGCTTGGTGTTTTACCACAAACTCACCTGACGTCAAGTGACGGTGTGGTCGAAGATGGTAAAGCACACCTAGCCTGGAATGGAACTGGCTCTCAAGTGAGGCTGCCGGAACACACCGTTAGATGCTTGGCGGCAGATTTTCAACTTGAGGGTGGTAGCTAGCCAGCCGAGTACTAGAAAGTACTCTACCACCACGCGAAACGCGAGTATGCAATTGTAAGATTAAAGGTATTTGTAATAATAAAATATATGTAATATTTGTTTTAATAAATTGAAAGGTATTTGAGCCTTTTATAAGATCACAGTTGAAATAAAGTAGAATTGTAGGGAATTCATGCACAATATAATAATTTAATCATATATTTTTTTCTATTATGGATAATAATTTATTGAGTAAGATTAAAACCTGTAATATAGTTTTTTGTATTGTAAAAAATAAAAAAGTTTGTGGTGCTCTATGCTTACGCCTAAGTTTTGCGAGATAAAAAATTGCCTATGTTTTTCATGATATAAGATATCAAAATCCTAATGTATTGAAATCTGTTAAGCCATGAAAAAGTTATAAACAGACAAACTTTTGCTTTTTTATTATTTATATAATCTGCTGTTTGCATTATTTAGACCACACGACCATTATTTTTGGCCAGTACAGTACAGTGCACGATGACACTCAAATACTTAGTGACTGCTTTTTATTCTGTAGTGCGATGCGCTTGACCCTTTTTTTAACTTCTGAATTATTTTCTATTTGGTAATATTTCGATAACGAAAACTATGTGATGATTCTATTAGATCAGTCTTTTAAATGAAGTCACCTGATGACATATAGACGTGACATGATATTTATTGACAGCTACTTTCCATGAACTTTAATATGCAAACTAATAAAATACCTGTGTGATGTTAATAGGTATAAATACTTACATTAAAATATAAATGTGCAAAATCAATTTTAGTAAGTGTATTAGTGTTTAGATTGGCTATTTGTGTCGAGATTTTTCACTCATACAGTAGAGACAATTACAATATATAAAAAATAAAAATTTGGTTGTAGATTTTCCTTAATAGAACACCGTCTAGTTGGGTATCACCGCAGTACCAAATATTCAGCCGCTAAACAGTATGTAAACATTACTGAATACGTCGTTTTATCTGTGTTTTCAGCCGAGCAAAGCTCGGTCATCCAGGTACTTAACATTTACATAAAAAAAGGACGTTAAAAAAAATTAAAACGTTGATGATACTTGTTTCTTATTTTTTCATTATGAACCGACTTTAAAACCGCAATTGATAATATTAGATGCACTGAAACGAAATACAAAAAGATAATTAAGTGACTCACAGGTCGTCTATCCAAAATTTTCAAACGCCACTTAAGGCTACACACCACGTACAGTTAAAGACCCACGTAATCTACCGATTTAGTGTCAGATGACCGCAAGCACCTTTCAGAAATCAATTTTGGGCCATCTGCTAAGTACATATGTCTACGGTTTTACGCAACGTAATTTGCCTACTTCCTTTTACTACTTTATACTACGTGTGATATGCATACAAGTTCTTATATTAGGCATAAAAATTAAGTCTTTGGTAATGGTATTTTTTACTTTAGTAGTGTAGAACATAGCCCTTTTATTTGTGTAGTCAGTCTATATGCTGACATGTCTATATCCTGGTCAAAGATGTCTCGTCTCTTTTTTAGCCGATTCATCATGGAACTTGCGCTACTTAATTAATTACCTATATTAATATAAAGAATACCTTTTATTATTTAATTCCCGAAGACACGTCTATGCCAAATGTCGAGTGGATACGTCCAGTAGTTAGTTTTTTAATATTCTCACAGGAACCTACTATTTTTCTGATATAAAAAGTATCTTATATGTTAATGCATAATAAACTATATGTGCACGAAATTTTATCCAAATCTGTTCTGCTATTTTTGCGTAATTGAGTAACACACATTCAAACATATAAACTTTCACATTTATAAAATAGGGTCCTGAAATTGGGAGACTTTACCTAAAATCTGTAGATCTCCCGATAAATACGGAATAAGCGTTCATTCGGAATCATCTAGTACGTAGTATATATAGACCAATGGTTATAAAAGTTGAAACTCTTGCTCTATAACTGATAATTGAAATGCCACTTGTACAATTACATTGCAAATTGTAGATTTTATAGACTTTATTAGCGGTATTATATATACCTACTTACGTTCATGCAAAATGGCTACTTGATTACGTGTCCATATCGAACACAAAAGGTTACTGTAACATCCATTTACTTAATTTTTTTTTTTAATGGCTTGCATGCTAGTTGTTTCACCACAGCTCACCTGATGCTAAGTGTCGGTGTGGTCGAAGATGGTAAACACACCTAGCCTGGAATGGAACTGGCTAACAAGTGAGGCTGCCGGAACACACCGTTAGATGCTTGGCGGCAGATTTTCAACTTGAGGGTGGTAGCTAGCCAGCCTAGTACTAGAAAGTACCCTACCACCATGCTATGGTTTCCTCACGATGTTTTCCTTCACCGGCAGCTCAAGCTCATTGTTGGGGTTTAAACCCACGCCCTTCGGCACGCGAACCGATCGCGTTAACCACAGAGCTATCATCGCTACGAATACACAAGTACCTAGTGACCCGCACCACGCAAGGAAGTGCATTCACTCTTCACGTAATAACTATAGATGATCTAATCCAATAGGCTACACTGCGCCAAAAATAATTTTATTATAATATATTTTAGTAGTGCAGAAATATTATTTCCTCCTTTCTTTTTACACGACTGTCCAAAAAGTAGGGCAATGTTTTTCAAGTTCATGTATTTACACAACTGCATAATAGAGGGTGTTGTGTTTATAAAGTTTGTATGCTTGCTGCGCCGTAGATTCGCTTGTGATTAAATTAGCTTATATGATGAGACTTTTTTTTTAAAATATGAATAGACTTGCGTTTTATTATGTGGTTTGTGGCAGTAAGATATTTCTTTCCTTAATATTCTTTTCTCCATGTTTGTTTTTTTTTTAAATAAATTATATGTTGTCTGACTGACTGAAACTTAAACTGACTTTAATGTCTGTATTATTAATATATTTATTAATTTCAGATACATGTCCATAAAAAACATTACAATAAATACTTGTACAAAATGACATTAAAAGAAATAATCATTATATAATTACATATTACACACAGATTATTATATTATCATCATCATCATCTCAGCCGTAGGACGTCCACTGCTGGACATAGTCCTCCTTCCTTCCATAAAGACCGGTTGAAAGCGGCTCGCATCCAGTGCGATATTATATAAGTACAGATTATTATATAAGTAATATAATAATCTGTATAAATATAAACAAATATTAAAATTAAAAAAAACCCAATGAAAGATAAAGTAAGAAAAATATTATTATTGTAAAAAATAATAATTATTTTATAAAATTGAAAAAAAATTGAAAGTCATTGACAAGTTAAATTCAAAACAAGTATAAATTGAGAACTTAAAAAAGGAGGAGGTTCTATTTCCGTCTGTATGTATCGAGGTCGATAGTATAAAAGATTCGCGAATCTAGAGCATACGCAATCAATCACGATAGCTCACTTCTGACCTGTTGATTTTCTACTGTGATAGCTGTAATATTGCATAACTACAGTCTGAATGAGATAAACAGTAGACGATTTAATATAGTTACAGCTAGTAGTTATGTAGATATACTATCCTACGAAACGACTGGCTAATCTATAATAAAAAAAAAACAATTCAAATTCAAATTAATTTTATTGACATAAAAACGATAAGATAAACATTTACATTTATGTCACAAAAATCACAAAATTTCACCTTAAAATAATAATTTGTTTATTTATTTATGCCATCCTTAAAATAATTATTTATTTATTTCATAACACACAAAACAAAATTTAATAATATTAATTTCAATTCAATAACTATAATAATATAAACAAAAAAATATGGACCAGCAAACGCAGCGTGGGACGTCCACCCACAAGGTGGACAGACGACCTAACAAAGGCCGCAGGAACGCGCTGTATGCAAGCCGCTTCCAACCGGTCTTTATGGAAGTCAATGGGGGAGGCTTATGTCCAGCGGGCGTCCCACGGCTGAGATGATGATGATGATGTCAAATAAATCTCTAATGTTAATAATGCTACTATCAGTAAAAACATCGTGAAAAGTGATAGAGCTGTTACGCTCTTTACATCTATTCCATTGATCGGTCAAGTTTTCATAATATATATGTCAAAAAATATGCTAAGAACAATGAATTATTCTATGCATATTTCGATCTCAGCGACTCAAAATGCATTTCTCTTCTAAAATATGTTTTCATGGTTGGAGGGTATCAGATATTCTGTGTAAACATTACTGTGGTCTGGTCGTGAAGGATACTGTAACTCGCAAAATTTAGAGCTTATTAGACAGACTATAGAATTGCACTAATATTATAAGGCGAATACTCCAAGCTCAAACGGCTGGACCAATTTTGATGAAATTTAGTATGGAGGTGTATGACACCCTGGATGAACACATAGGCTATTTTTATCTTAAAACAATGTAGTGTTCGTGTGTGAACAGCGGGTAACACCGCGGGGCGCAGCTAGTAAATAAATAAATAAAATCCCTTTATTCTCTATTCGATTCTTGTGTGAAGACCTTAGAGTATAAAGATAACTTACTGTTTCACTTATAGGTCTGTTTGTTTCACTGTAAAAACAAATAGTTACCTATTTGTTTTTTGTTTAAATAATAGTTACCTATTTGTTTTTTGTTTAAACAATAGTTACCTATTTGTTTTTTGTTTAAACAATAGTTATCTATTTGTTTTCATAAAAATATTACCTAATAAATTAGACCTGTCTTCGTGGTTAAAATGACCTACTATCTAATGGACGGTCATTCCTTTCTAAAAACATATGAAGCTCCAAGGTGCAAATATAACTCTATTTAGCAGATTCACTTGACATTTAAGTGTTTTTTACGTACGCACTTGTGATGTTGAATGACTGACATGCAAATATGCAAGTTTACGAGATAATAAATCACTCTGGACATTTTTAGACTTAAATTTTCGTCTAATTAATGATTCGTTGCCTTGAAGATTAAGTCTATATACTCAGCATCTATACAGACTAGTTCCTTATATATAGTAATATAATTAATAATATAATACCTGTGTAAGAGAGAAAACTTATGCAACAGTAGCTAAGAGAAAATAGTTTTAGTTCCTTACTGTGTATAATGAAACAACTGTTTGCTTCACATTTTTGCCTCTAACTTGCCACTATTAAGTTGACCGTAGGTATATATTTATTTTAATTTTTGACAGATTAGATGTTTTACAGCTCACCTGATGTTAAATAACGGTGTGGTCGAAAATGGTAGAACACATCTAGCCTGGAATGGAACTGGCTCTCAAGTGAAACTGGCTGAATACACCGTTAGGTGATTTTCAACTTGAGTGTAATAGGTTGCCTAGAAAAGACGGCAGCTTAAGCTCGTTCCACGCGCAGCGTTCCACCTGTCGTTTCTCCAGGATCAAAACAGCATTATGTCATACTAAAACACGTTAGTCCTATATTTTCATGCTTAATGTTAGAACGCAAAAGAATATTCAGTAATATCAATAATAATATAACTCTTTATTGTTAACATCAATTACAAACAGTTAGAAGAATATAAACTTAACACTAGTAGAAATAAAACCGGCCAAGTGCGAGTCGGACTCGCGCACCGAGGGTTCCATACAAACCTGTAGGTATATAAGTAAAAGTTATGGTATTTTTTCTTTAATAGTAATTTATGTTTTTCGCAATTTTTTCTTTATCTGTGCTATAAGACGTTGCTTCGTACCAAATTTCAAGATTCTGAGTTCACGGGAAGTACCCTGTAGGTTTAGATTTCCTTGCGAGTGTCGGAAATTTGTTGCATAAACGGCTGTATCTTTTGATTGCGTTGGTTTAGAAGGTTTGATTTTTTCACAGCTCCAAGGGACAGGAGACCTTAGTATTTGATATGAATTTCAGCTTGATACCTCCACGCGATCCTGAGAAAAAGTGTCTTGACAGACAGACAGACGGACAACAAAGTGATCCTATAAGGGTTCCGTTTTTTCCTTTTGAGGTACGGAACCCTAAAAAGAAAAAAAAAACAAAGCTAAACAGAAAAAATACAGTAAATATATATAAAGATTTTGACTAATGAAAAACCTATCAATTAGGTTCGCGTCGGATTCACACACTCTCAGCGCCAAAACGCGATAAAAACCTTTTACATAATATTATTACAATGACTGTATTGTTTCATAACTTGTTGAGTGCCATAATTTAAATAAATTCGTTTGTACATTTCTTTTTGTACTTTTCAAAGTTCCCACTATAATACAATTACTTTCACTAACTCTGTGTTGGCTACAATCTTCATTTGAATATATTGTACAACGACTACGGAACATACCTATATATATATATTCTTCATTTCCTGAGAAATACCTCAATAAATAAGAAATCTGAGAAATATAGAGTATATTAAACTAAAGGGGTTACTGTACGCATCATTATTAATAAATAATAATAAATAAATATCATAGGACACATTACACAGAGCGCCATCTGACCCCAAACTAAGCAGAGCTTGTGTGATGGAACTCAGATAACTGATAGGATAATTTTTTTTTGTAAATACTTACTTATAATACATACAGAACACCCAGACACAGAACAAACATTTGTTTCTACCATAAAATGTTTATCCTTGGCGGGAATCGAACCCACGTCCTACAGCTCAGGCAGACATACTTCCAATGAGCCAACAGGGCTGTTATTACATTATGAACAATATAAGAGCACAAATTTAAAAAAAAAACGCGAATAATAAACGCTCCTGCACCAAAATTACTAAACTTTTTCTATGAAACATTTTTTCCCCCGATTTATATAGTTGTGTCCCTGAGTAATCCCGAGTTGTGTGTATAGTAGTTGTTCAAAATTATGAATACAACTACTATTTTTAGTACACTTCAAGCTTATAACAAGAATCAAAGAACACATCGCAGCGGTCAAAAATCACAGAACAAACACAGAAGCTTGCAATAGCTGAGGATTTGCTTGAACACATCGCAGCGACAAACACAGAAGCTTGCTTTTAAGGCGGGTTGCAGTCATTGGATTGAGCTTCACGAACGAAAATCCTCTCCATTGATCGATATCACTATTAAAAAATAGTTCGTGAAGCAACTGGAATGAGAAATTATAGGTACCTATTTCGACCAGAAAGATTGATCTAATTGTGAAATCATGTCCTATGAGAACGAACAGTACAATATAGCGTGTCAACCATCACATGACATGATGACATGTGATTATCCACAGTAGCGATCAGAAAAGAATACCACGGTCACCCATCCGAAGACTGAACCGACGACCGTTGCTTAACTTCATTGATCTTTAAAAAAAAAAACGTAATAAGATACGGCACAACGGCATACGGCTTTTAGCGATAAGGTCGCCAGTTGTTACACCTATTAACTAGTTAATTTCTTCTGTATTATGTAATTTTAAGTGTGTACAATAAAGAGTTATTCATTCATTCATTCATTCACAATCTTCTCTAGTATAGTTAGTTATATATCTATTGCAGCCCATATAAACTTTAAATTGTTTAATCTGCAGTGAAAGGTTTGCCAAAATCTATTAGAACGGTTAATGTATTTAACAATAGTTTGCGAAACTTTAATATCATAATAGGTAGACGCTATTTGATTTAAGCGAAACAGTAATAAGTTAATGGCAGGCTGATTAAATAGGCGTCTCTATAAGGCACGATCTTTATTAGATCTTTTATTATAATCTCTAAATATGTAGGTCACTTTATTAACTACATATAACACAAACTAAGTACTACTTCTAAGTAGGTTATTGTCTTAAATCTATTCATATGAAATAACTTTTCAATCTAATGTTTACACAATACTTTTTTACGCGACTGCCCAAAAAGGGGTATAAAGTTTTCAGAGTTCACCTATGTACGAGTATGTATGTGATTTTCCTTATTCCATCATAACTTTTAAATGCCTGAACAGATTTGGATGTATGGGATGTCGTTAGAATCCTTGCATCTTTCCAAGTGACACTAGCTATTCGTTTTTCGTATTCGTATGATGAAAGCGGAATCAAATCCTTTTGTTCGAGGTTTTAGATATCCTGGCGGTCAGATAGTATAATGGACAGGGTGGAATTATGTAGCTTTGAAGCACACTCGCCAAAATGCATTCGATAGAATACCCATAGACTACTACGCCTTGATACTATCTAATTTTATTTTTAAATAAAACGATTTTCAAAATACAAGTAGAAATATTTTATTGATAAAACCAAAATTACAAGTCACATTTCGTAATAACATTTCAAATATATCATCAAACATGTCAAAATTGAATAATATTTCAATTTAAAATACTCGTCAATGTCATAAAACAAGGTCTCTAGGAGCCAAGATCTTACTCTTAGCTTGGTTCTGAAGCGGTAGAAGGTGCACTCCGGACGGAAGCGGGTACGCGGTTAATACAAACCTTGTCTTGACAATTACGAACACAACGAAAAAGTAGACAGCCAAGACAGAAATAGGTTTGCGTTTGACCACACCCTGCCTGATGTTAAACAGGATGCAATCTAAGATGAAGCACGCTTGCCTAGAAAAAACCTATTTACTCAGGATTTGAAGACACCGACAAAGAGTTCCACGTCTTCGCTGTGCGTATGAAGAAAGTGGAATCGAAGCGTACGTGGTATGTGTCCGTACGTGGGGAATATCCACGATGTATGGGTGGAGCTTAGGCCGTGTCTGTCTAGTCGTCCGGTAATAGAAAGGAGCAGGCGGGACCAAATTATGCAATTCCAAGGCACACTCTCTGATATGCATCCGAACGGTGGTGCTATGTCATACATCTGGAAATTGATTTATAATTATAAACGGTTTAATTGATATAATAAAAATACACTACATAGTCCACAAATTTCATTCATACACTTAAGCCATGGAATAGTCTTATTGTGTTCTTCTTGAAAGACAAATTTTCGATGTTACATAGTGAACAGTTGTCTTCTAATTTAGTGCGCTTAAGACTTTAGGCGATTTAGACCGCATTGTCGCATATGAGTACCAATCAACGTTGGTGTTCAAACGCGGACATAAATGTGTTAGAAATACCTATGTTATATGACCACTTAGTCATCGGCGCATTTCCTAGACCGTGGCGTGTATAATTTGCACTTTAGTCAATTTTATTTTAAGCTTCCGCTAATATTAATATTGTTTATTTCGGAAGTAGTGCTCTGTTATTTATTTTGCTTCTCTGTTATTTATTTTTATCTTGCTTTGCAAACAAGTAGCATGGTAACAATAATAACTTTATTTCAAGTGAAAAAAAAAACATACCTACAGAGGAACCAATTAATTTAAATAAAATAAAGTAATCTAAAAGGCCGCTA
Source organism: Biston stratarius (assembly GCA_950106695.1). Taxonomy (NCBI): domain Eukaryota; kingdom Metazoa; phylum Arthropoda; class Insecta; order Lepidoptera; family Geometridae; genus Biston; species Biston stratarius. Next base: position 14,829,753 of record OX467111.1, read on the forward strand.
TCGATGGGAATAGTTCGAACTTTAAAATTCAAATTAAAAACCCCATTGCTGCGTTGTATGACAATACTCAAACGTTGGGCAAAATAAAAGGAAATAGATGACAAATCTTTGATTATATTCTTAGCTTCCGGTCCCCACGGCCCCAAAGTTTCGACCCAAAAAAGATATACTCACTGTACAGTACCATGCTACTATGCCAAGGAACTATTGCATACTTTTCCTCACATGCCATCCCAAACCAAAATTATATTCGATATTAATATGTGTTTTAACAAGTTGTATTAAGTGCTTTTATTGACCATATCGTCATTCAACAAATAAGCTGTAGTCGAAAAAAACGACTGACTTTTTTGTTTGATAGTCTATGTTAGGGTGGCCTTTATTGGAACACATAGCCTGTCAAACATAAAAAGTCTGTCTTTTTTCTGTTTATAATTTTGACGTCCTTAACGACTGAACCGATTTCAATAAGATACGGCGTTTTATTTTTTGGAAAATATAGGAATACTGATAGTTTGCGTGCAATTACAACTCATCATCATCATCATCAACAACCTTTCATAGTACACTGCTGGACATAGGTCTCTCCCAGGACACGCCACTCAGCCCGATCTTCGGCTTTTCGCTTCCAGCCACTGCCAGCTGTCTTACGTATATCGTCACCCCATCTAGTCTCAGGGCGTCCTACACTACGTTTGCTGATTCGCGGTCTCTCTCGCAATTACAACTAGTATAAATATTACATAAACGTATAAATGTAACAGAATAAAAAAAAATATCTCGTCACATCTAGCAAAGCAACATTGATTTGATAGACATTTCCATATTTAATTGTATTTCATATTGTTTAATTTTATTTTGATATAATTTAGTTTGACTTAAAAATAAACTTGACTTATCTACTTATTAAATACGTAACATTGGCATTTCCAAATTTTTAATAATAATTGATAACTTTATATTTTTATGCAAGTCGTCGTCACCTGTAATTGCTATAACATCTAGAATTCTTTTTTTATGTTGATGACCTTTATAAATGTTGTGATGTGTATAGTATTGGTGATCCATATAAATAAAATACAAAATAGCAGTTGCATAATTAGCCTAAAGCGTAATACCTTATTCAGTTTATTTTTTCTCAAGTTAGTCACGATGTTAGTCACCTAGACAATCGCTGAAATGCAACAATCTCTAACTCTATCTGATGTTACTTCACTGGTTACAGTGAAGGAATGTCTTGCGATATTCAAATTAAAATTTAAACATGTATTCAGATGATATATTACCTTTGTTATTCTGAAAGCTACATGAACGCAGTCTGGTTTTCTTACGCAAGTATTACTAAATATTACTGAGCCTTTTTTAATACGGCATAGGATCGCGTTTGATCACATCCTGCTCGATGTTAAGCTATATGGTCTAGGATGGAACACGCTTACCTAGAAGGAACCTGTTTACTCTTGATTTGAAGACACTCATATTGTACTTTTTGGGGAACACAGATTCCGGCAAAGAGTTCCACATCCTCGCTGTGCGAATAAAGAATGTGGATTTGAAGTGCGTAGTGCGCACATGGGGAACGTCCACCATGTACTGGTGACGCTTTGGTCGCGTTTGTCTGTCCGGCTGGTAGTAAAAAGGGGCGGCCAAAAGTTTGTTTCGATTAAGGTTTTGACTTTATTTTTATAAGTGATTTTAATTGCCTAAAACAAAATACAGCAGTACAGGGTTATAAGCTTTGGAGTGTACTATTAAGTCTAAAGAAGGTCACTGTACTTATCATTAATAATGGCTACGGGCACAACTACAAAATCACGAAAAAAACTTCATTGAACCCACACTCCACTACTCAAGAAGCAGGGCTACGACCAAATAAGCCAACAAGGTAGACAAATATCAATATAATTGCTAATAGATCAATGACAATTTAAAGACAATCCAACTGGTCAAAAGACAATTAAAAGACAACCCGAATGGTCAATAGACAATCCAGATGGTCAAAAATCAATCCAAATGATCAGAAGACAACGTAAATGGTTGAAAAGCAATTCTAATGATTAAAAGACAATCTAGATGGTCTAAAAGCAATCCAAATGGTCAAAAGACAATCCAAATAGTCAGAAAGAATGACCGAATGGTCAAAAAGCAGTCCAAATGATCAAAAGACAATTTAAATGGTCAAAAAGCAATTCTAATGATCTAAAGACAACCCAGATGGTCAAAAAGCAATTCAAAAGACCAAAAGACAATATAAATAGTCAAAAAGAATACACGAATGGTCAAAATGCAATCTAAATGATCAAACGATAATCCAAATAGTAAAAAGCAATCAAAATGGGCAATATACATTATACAATCCAAATGCTCAAACGACAATCCAAACGGTCAAGCCTACTATTTGATGTTCTGAAATCATTTAGGACCGTCGCCGGCGCGTTAGCAACTTACATAGAATGTTGGCGGCGTTGCCGCGTCGAATGCAGTTGTCATCTCCACTTTTACTCGAAACGTTTCTTTCATTGCTGTCCAAAAAAACGCACTATTCAAATTTATATTACAAAAAAAACCTCCGTACACAAACATTTCTTATGTATTCTGCCCTTAATAGATATTTAATTTCCCTTCAAAAGTTCTAATAGGCATTCTTTCTTTGCGCATGCTTTTACTAATCTTTAGCACCTTTCTAAAATGTTGATTAATTGCTGGTCATCAGAGCTAACGAGTGATGTCAATTATTTCACGAGTAACTTGCGTTGCAATCGCATTTGAGAATTGCATTAAGAAAACAGTAAGGAATCGCTTCTGGACAATCTTTTGTCCGTCTTGAACTCTCTTGTTATATGTTTGACATTTCATTAAACTTTTGTCATGTCGTGGCTTTGACTGAGACTTAGACTTAGTATACTTAAATAAATAAATAAATAAATATTGTAGGACACATTACACACAGCGCCATCTGACCCCAAACTAAGCAGAGCTTGTGTGATGGAAGTCAGATAACTGATAGAATACATAAATACTTTTTTTTGTAAATACATACTTATAATACATACAGAACACCCAGACACAGAACAAACATTCGTTTATACCAAACAAACATTTGTCCTTGGCGGGAATCGAACCCACGCCCTACAGCTCAGGCAGGCATACTCCAAATGAGCCAACAGGGCTGTCAAAATTTTTATATACTTGACACTGTATAAATGCATAAAATACGACGTCAAAAACAACGAAGAATAATATACGCGAATCTATTATGCGTATTTACTTCTAAATACTTATAAATTGCATTCGTGTGTGTGAGTTAAATCACTACAAAATGAAGATTCCTTACTGGCCTCACACAAGCTGTGATGTGGTCAGCAGTGCAAAACGAGGTATTCAGCTCGATTATGCAAATGCTGTTTAAGATATGCTGTGTGATATCGGTCTAATTGAAAGTAACACGTCATTTAAGAGCTAGTTCATGTGAACGTTACTGAAGATGACAAATACCTTAAAGCGTAAGTGCAAAATTATTGCGTGGAGAGTTGAACGTGAAATCCGTTTGGTAGTTGTCTTTTTATTTATTACTAGCGACCCGCCCCCACTTCGCACGGGTGCAAAGTAGATATTAATGTGGTGTATATGCATGTATTATACATATAAACATTCCTCTTCAATCACTCTATCTATTAATAAAAACCACATTAAAATCCGTTGCGTAGTTTTAAAGATTTAAGCATACATAGGGATCTAGGGACAGAGAAAGCGACTTTGTTTTATACTATTTAGTGATAACTTGATAACGGTCAAACGCAACCCTAACAATAATACAATTACATCGAAGCAATTTCACATTTTTAGTCTTCTGCAAAATAACCATGATACATTCTTAATACGTACAGCGAGGATGTAGAATTCTCTGCCGGCGTTTGTTTTGCCCGCGAAGTACAACTTAGGTGTCTTCAAATCCAGAGTAAACAGATTTTTTCTAGGTAAGCGTGCTTCATCTTAGACTATATCCTGCTCAACATCAGGCACGGCGTGGTCAAACGCAAACCTATACAGTATTATAAAGTAAGAAAAAAGTATAACGCCAAATTCTTTCATGTGGGATCATAATCTGTACTTTCTTTAACACCAAGTGAGTTGTGGTCAAACATAAAAACCCATTTAGGGCACTTTCGAAACAATAATTCAAGTACCGGATATGTTTTAAATATAAAAGTGATGAGACGAACGGGACGCTTTCCTGATGGTAAAAGGTAACCCTTATCTATGACTATTGCAGCGATACACAGAACTTTCAGTAACAAGACAAAGTCCAGGACGTCGCTGATTTGGCGCTCATTACATTAAATGGTTAGTCTCAACAGCCCATTAATTTCGCTAGCTGCAGTACTCTTTGAACTGGAACACAGTAATGTTAACGCACTACGGCTTGGCGGCAGGATATCTGGTTCAGGTACTGCGGTGCTACCTCCATAGACGACCTCCTGTTAAGGAAATCTACCACCAAGTAAATCGTCAAATCGCGGTGCGTTTGGAAACCTCGTCGAAGCAAGCGTTCCAAAACTGTATCAATCGGTAAAAGATCCGTGCACAATAAGCGCGAAGTGACCGAAGCTATGAACGGAATGATTATTTAGTTGCGTAAGTGCAATCAGCTGAGTGCGAATTTGGCGTCACGCGTGGCTGGGCGGGGTCACAGATTAAATAAGAGTCAATTGTCGGGACCGGTGCTTCTTGGGAAAGCTAAGCAGTGCGGTTTCTGAGGTTAAAATATAAACAGAAATTTCAATTGAAGCTTGAATACCGTTTGAATTGAAGCTTGAATGCTTTACTTAGAAAATAACTCTTGTTCGTAGAGCAGCTTCTGTAGTTTTCTATGTTTTTGGCTAACTAGCACTTTAAGTTCTCGATACAAATAGTCTTTGTAGTAGCGATTATAGCTCAATACACGTTGGTTGGCGTGAGTTCAAATCCCAACAAGGAGCTTACGCTGCTGGTGAAGAAAAAATATCACGAGGAAATTATAGCATTGTGATAGGGTACTTTCTAGTACTCGGTTGTTTAGCTACTACCCTCAAGTAGAAAATCTGCCGCCAAGCACTCAATAGTGTGTTCCGGCAGCATCAGTTAAGAGCCAGTTCCATTCCAAGCTAGGTGTCTTACCATCTTTGAACGCATTGTCAATTAATATCAGATGAGTTGTTACCAAATACCATGTCAAACATAAAAAAAAAAAAAAAACATCGCGGCAAAACTGGAAAAAGCAACCTTTGCCAATCAGTGGGATAACTAATTATAAAAAAAGCAACATTTTTGTTAAAAAATATTATCCAAATTTTTGTCGCTATTTTCAACCTTATTTCATTGAACTAATTTAAGACGCCATCTTTATAAGAGTAAAATAGAGCAAGTATTTGAATAGCTGTCACGTAGGTGTGTTCCTATGACAAGTGACAGGCCACCGGATTGCCTTGTCCTTTCATAGTTAGTGGAATTATTCGTACTACTCGCGACACTTAATAAACAAAACTTTTTTGTGTCACCTTTTTATGAATATTTATTAATATAAGAAATAAAAAATAAGTTTCATCGGTAAGACTGAATATATATTTTCAATAGATCTTTTCACGAAAATTAGGTTTTTTAAGATGCTTATAAAAATAGGTTAAGTGTATATTTTAATAGACAATCAAAACATCAATCTTGATGTTTCAATGAGACTTTGAATGTGGGTTTATTGTTTTGAGGAATTGTGGTGGGATGAATTTATGGATGATGGGGTAGATCTTTTGAAAAGGTGGTTTAGGTAGGTACCACCCTAGTACCAGATATTCTGCCGCAAAGCAGTAGTGTGTAAACATTACTGTGTCCCGGATTGAAGGGTACTGTAGCTAGCGAAATTAACTGATTGATAATTGCTAATTGCTGTTGAGACTAAGCATTGAATGTGTCAAAGTAATAAGCACCAAAGCAACGATGCTCTGGTCTTTGTTTTGCTACTCAAATTTCCTATGTGCCGCTGCAATCGTCATGGAGATGGGTTATCTCTTACCATCAGGAGAGCGTCTAGTTCGTCTCATTACATTTCCATAAGAAAAATAGTGTTACTTTAATTTTTAACAAACGTTTATTTAAGTTTCCTTCCTCATAAAATTTTATTGTTACAGGTAATTCAACGTCCATTAACATCACGTGACTTATATTCATGACGTCAGTGGTAAGAAAATGTTTTTTCTATAAACAAAACAGCTTATAAAAGTATATATTTAAAATTTAAAAACTTTAGACACCAGTAATAGAGTACAAAATTGCAACTCAAGCAGATATAGGTCTGCTATAGAGAAGATGCTTACATCTATTTATCAACTAGAATAGTTGACAGTCTTCAAACGATTAAATAGATTTTCTTGAATCATAGCTAAGAACACTCTCGGTCATGTAATCTCTCAGAGTAGTTGCAGGGATATTGAGACTAACGAAAGTCTCAAAGTAATCAGCGCCAAACCAGCGACGCCCTGGACTTTGTTTTGTCATCCAAAGTTCTATGTATCGCTGCTGTGGTCATGGTTACCTCTTACTATCTCCTGAGCGTCTCGTACGTTTCATTACTTTTACTTAAGTAAAAAAAACTAAATCAAAATCGGATTAGCCGTTTGGGAGTTACGATGTCACAAACTGTGTATCTGTGAGATACACACGTTAAATTTATTTGTGTCAGAGGTTAAACATAATAATATGATATATAGATTTTTTTATATAAAGCTGTGTATGACAATTTGCATATCGTACTTTCAAGTGTACATATTTTAAAAGTTGTTTACTATTCCCATTCCTTTTATAAGTTACCAGCTGTTGCTGTGTTGTGTGGAATTCATAAAAAAATTATGAAATTTTCCAATTTAATATTTTCTGCGCAATTTTCTTTATTTTTATTAAGTTTTCTTATACTTTTACAAAGTATAAGAAAACTTAAAAAAAAGGCGAATGAAATCGGTAAAGTCGTTCTCAAGTTATGGCGTGACTAAGAGAATCAGAGATTTATTTATATACATATAGTAAGTAGGTATTCTGAGCTCTTGATACCTATTAAAAACAAAAAAATACAAAGAAAATGACGGTAAGTATCTTAAAATATAGTAAAACATGGAAAATTTGCAAAAAAATGCCATTGAACTCATTAGAATTAAATTATTCAATGTCGACTAGATTTTAGAAGTTCTTTTATTACACTCGAGTTTTTTTGTTCATTAGAAAATGACAAAGGTCGAGCCGATTAAACTGAAACATAATGACATTATATTTACTTATTTAAGGAATGCGCTGGATACGAGCCGCTTCCAACAGATCTTTATGGAAGTCACTGGGGGAGGCCTATGCCCAGCAGTGGACGTCCACAGCTGAAATGATGATGATGATTTATTATAATTACTGTATATCTACTTACCATACAATAACTAAAAAGTATAGGTATTTTCAAATCCAGGGTATTGATTTTCTTGAACCACGTATCGTATCGTGCATCACATCGTTGCTTTTACTTGGTGGTAAATCTTCATAGCAGAAGGTTGTCTAGGTAGGTACTACAATAGTCCCAAATATCTTGCTGCCAAGCAGTAGTGTGTAAACATTACTATGTTCCGATTTAAAGGGTATTGCATCTAGCGAATTTTAGGGTTATCGGGACTAACCATCGAAAGTCTCAAAGTAGAGCGCCAAAGCAGCTATGTCCTGGACTCTGTTTTGTTAATTAAAGTTCTGAGTTTTGCTGTAATGGTCATGGACATGCGTTATCTCTTACTTTAAGTAGAGCGTCTCATTACTTTCACATAAAACATTGTTGTTTAATCAGGAAGGTGAGGCAATTTCTTTCAGAACAAAAACAAATGTATCGAAAGCAGGCTTGCAATTAGTTCTTAGAATTTGTTCGCTCCGCTTAGCTCAAAATTAAGCAATTGTACTATACTGTGTATACGTATTTTATTCTATACTTTCTTTATCTAAATATTTACTTACATTCATTTAGAACACTAACAAAGAACAAACATCAATTTTGTAGCGATGATAGGTCAGTGGTTGGCGTGGTCGGTTCACATGCCAAAGTGCGTGGGTTCAAATCCTAAAAATGAGCTTGAGCTGCCGGTGAAGGAAAACATCGTGAGGAAACCATAGCATGGTGGTAGGGTACTCTCTAGTACTCGGTTGTCTATCTACCACCGTTAAGTTGAAAATCTGTCGCCAAGTACCAAACAGTGTGTTCCGACAGCCTCACTTAATAGACAGTTTAGTTCCAGTCTAGGGGTGTTTACCATCTTCAACCACACCGTCACATAATATCAGGGTACTGCAGCTAGCGAAACTACAGGGCCGTTGAGACCAACCATCGAATGTCTCAAAGTAATGAGCGCCAAAGCAGCGATGCCCTGGACTTTGTTTTACTACTCAAAGTTCTGTGTATCGTTGTAATGGTCATGGAGAGGCGTTATTTCTTACCATCAGGAGAGTATCTCATACGTTTTATTATCTGTTAAATTTTAAAAAAATACCTGAGCTGTGATCAAAACGCCTAGCATGTCAAACAAAAAAAAGTCAAATAATTGACATGGATGAAAATAAATCCTATACAGGCCACGAAACAGAATACATCACCTAACCTTTACCTAAATTTTTATTAAAATCCAAATTATAGGATAAGACATTTATAAAATTAGATTTGACATTAGCGGCGTGGGTAAAAACCAAGTTACTTGTAATTATCTTATTTCAACCATGGCCTTTCTATCAGGATATGTTACTATTAACGACAATTTTTATTTATATGTTCTAATATACATTATTTTTAAATGTCAGCAATAAATAAATAAACCGATATATAATTCTTATTAGCAAATAAATTAGGGTTAAATTGCGTATGTAATTTAACCTTTAAATTCTGTCCCTGAAGACATCTAAAATTTTCAATTACATTTATATGTCATCTATTTTAAAACACTTTTTTTAATAAATCAATATTAAATGTCAATGTAAATTATTGCTCAGTTTTTATTTATTATTGCTCCGAATATCGGGAAATAGATTTTATATTACATTGTATAAAAAAAATATCATTCAATTTTATAACCTTGATGACTGTATTTAATGTTTATTTGGTCTAATTTAAAATAGATATCCAAATAAATAGTAATAAATCCTGTTTGGCTACGTGGTAAAAAATATTATACAGTATAATTACACTGAAATAAAATCTAAGATAAGATAGATAAGTTTTAACACAAAAAAATGTGCTGCTGGATTTATGTTACTGCTTTTTTAGTTAAGTGTTTCCATGATCAGATTTAGATATATTTTTTTAAATTAAATAATTTAAAAATGCCACAAACTAAACCTCGCAGAGGTTTGTCTTGATGTCGGGTCCTCTTCAACACTAAATATTAACAATATAATTAATAAATTGAGTATCATTATCGAGTTCGCGTGCTTAGAAAAAAAAGATTATTTTTTCTCGTATACTTATGTATCAAACTATTTGATCCGACGCTTCTTTTTTTAAATACAAACAAATAGATGAACGAGACGTTCTTCTGATGGTAAGAGATAACGCCTGCCCATGACTATTGCAGCGATAGGCAGAACTTTGACTAGCTTAGCTAGCCAACTTGGCTAAACAAAGTCCAGGGCATCGCTGCTTTGGCGCTCATTACTTTGAGACTTTCGATGGTTAGTCTCAACAGCCCTCAACATTTCGCTAACTGCTACCCTTTAAGCCCGGAACACAGTGATGTTTCCACACTACTGCTTGGCGGCAGAATATCTAAACGTTTTATAGTAAAAATTTTGTTCTGTAGTAATAAGGTAATATATCCCACTCCGCTAAGCAGCTCTTGTTAGTTTTGTTTTATTTCTATGATGACCTCTCACAAATATACATAAATTACATTCCGGAAGTCACTTATAAATAAATCTAGCCAGCCTATAGTACTTTGAGTACTTGTTATTTTAAAAGTAACAGGTATTCGGACGAACAAAAAGAGGAGTGGATGTCCTCGGTCGAAAGATCACTTGTAACTTGTTTTTGATTTTGCCCTGGCTGGACTTCCCGGAGAAACTGGAGCAATTGGTGTTGGCACTTTAATACGTGCGTAATGCTATGCATTACCGATGCCCTTTACATTTTCAAGTCAGTAAAGTACCTTGGGATATTCTGCAAAGCGGCGTCTGATTGTATAATGACTGACTGATATAATGGTGGTTTTATTTGAATGTCAAAACGTAACGAATAAAGTTCTAATATAGCCAAAAAAAAATTGGGTCGTTGCTCTTAATTATGAGAATAATAATACAAATTTTGCATAATTAAAAATATTAAAATAACCTAACAATAATCCTCCTAATATTATAAATGTAAAAGAGTGCTATGTTTGAACGTTTGGATATTTGTTGCGCAATCTCGCAAAAACGGCTTAACGGATATGGATGAAATTTGGCTCACAGATAGTTTATTACCTGAATTAACATATATAATACTTTATATCTCGTAAAAACGAACGAACAACAAGAAAAAAATAACTACAAGACGTATTTATTTGAAATTTGGTACTTATACTCGTAGATCTCTCTTATAGAACGTTATTCCGGGATGAAAGGTATTTTTTCTAGTATTTTCCTAATCTTTGTAATAAAATAGCGCAAGTTCCATGACGGCTGAAACTATTGCTTTCCATATGTTTAATTTCTCTTTGAATTTAATTCTAATGTCAACGCGAACGAAGTCGAGAGCATAAGCTAGTGACATATTAATGACAAATTGAAAAAATCTTAAAATTACTATTTACAAATTTTTTAACCTAATGGTCCATCAGAGAAAGAAAATGTGGCCAGAATGCTGGCAACGTTTTGTACAACAATTAGCAAAAGTTGTTGGACAAAGGAGATGCCAGCATTCAGGTCACTTAACTTCTCCTCTAATTGTTTTTTGAGTTTCCTATATAGTAGTTCGTAAACGGCCCCCTAAAGTTTCAACGTGAAACGGCACTAAATACATCGGTTTGGTTACAAATAAACTATCGGTTTTGCGACAGATATGTCCTTTAATAAATAATAATAATAATTAATTGGCATAAAAACTTACGACTAAGGACATATTATATAAAAACTATCATAGACTACTTAATAAAAACTAAAATAACTATAGCATACTCCATTCCATTGCCATTTCAGCTTGCTAAAACGCTGAGCTATGTCTGTGACTTTAGTTCTCTGGCGAATTATTTCGTTCCGGATACGACATCTTAAAGCAAGGATGGCGAACCAATGGCACGCGACACAGTATTTTGGGCACGCCACCCACCCATCAAAACAGTGCAAAATGTTTTATTTTGCTAATAAATAAAGAGTTGTAAGTTGATAGTATTTCGTTTTAATACGTCTATAGCCTCATTAAACATTTCTTAAGAAAATATGGCACGTTGGTCCATAAAAGTTCGCCACCCCTGCCTTAGACAATAGCTAAGCATAGCTCGCTGAGCGACTTCAAACTTGTGAACCATTCCCGCTGGACAACGTTTCGGCTCAGTAGATCATGACTAGTAAAATAGTGACCATGTACGAACTCTACGTATGAAAATAATTACCAAAGCTAGCAAATATCTATCGTTGCATAAATTATAACCTATGCTCTATTTCGAGCATGTCGTAAAAACTAATAAACTCTAGGTTATTGGAGATTAAAACTTAATTACAAATACATATATTAGGGTGATATGATGGCTATAAGGAAATGTCAAGTAGATTTGCTTTATTACTGTGCTAAAATCATTTTTCAATTAGTTAGTCGAAGTAAACTGTAGGTTAATGTATTTATGTAAATAGCTGATCTATTTAAAAATATCTATATAATTACTTGGACCTCAACTATATACTTGATTAAATATTATTAAGAGTGCTTTCAATAAATAATATTTGAATATATACTTCATTTATACTTCGTCCAAATTTCAATGAAGTTTGTCTACATTATGTATTTATACAAAGACTCCATTAAAATCTTTTTAATTATTATTTGTTAATATAAATCATCATCATCATCAGCCTATAGAAGTCCTGTAGTGAAGTGCTGGACAGATAGGCCTCTCCCAAGACACGCGACTCAACCGGTTCTTCGCTTCCATCCACCGTCAGATGTCGTATGTATATCGTCATTTCATCGAGTCCCGCAGACTCCATTCTGGAATACATCTAAGCCAGCGGTATTCTATAAATATATATATTTCATTAGTAGGTACATAACTTTCCAAATTTATAGCATCATTATTATCTATTCTTGTACTTTTTCTTTGTATGTTTCAAAATGAAACAGTATTATTGACACGGGTAAAAATAAATATTATCGTAAGATATTTTATACAGCGCTATCTAGGCCCACACTAAGCAAAGCTTGGACTATGCAAACCACATAGCTAGTATAATACATATATATATATATTCAAAACACTCGGATAAAAAACAAATATCTATTTTCGTGACATTAGTATTAGTCCTGAGTGGGAATTGAACACACGAGGGGAATACGGGAACAAAAACTAACTCGCTCAACGGTTTAAATAATCGGGTTTACTAAGTACCCGAGCAACATAGGTAATAAGGTAAATTAACAACCATTGAAAACAATTTCGCTGCTTTTAATTTCAATGAGGACATCTTAATATAATTGTTAGAGAAACCTGACAATCAAGAAGAAGAAATTTTGACCTTTACGGGAGAAGAAATCGAGTTGAAATATTTGCTGTCCTTATCAACTTACCTTTTCGGATAACCGTTTAAAAGTTCAGAGAAGGCTCGAGAAGATAATTATTCTCTGTATTGGTGGTTATTGCAACACAATGTTTTTTTTTTTGCCGCAAAGATCATACATAAGAATTTCAATAATTATCCATTCTGTTTGAGTTGGTATATGTTTTAATTTATCAGGTGGTCTTAATTAAATGACAGTGGGATCGAATCTCCTTCACTGGTGTTATAATAAACGTTGACCTTTATTGCATTTCTTTTTTTTTTGTTTTGGTTGATGTATGAGACACGAAATAAATTAATAAAGAAAAACGTAATTCTATGAAGGTGGTTGTACTATAAATTGTAATATCAACTTGTCTGGTGCTTATCTCAAGTATCAAGTTCAACATGATAAATAAGTTTCCTGGTTGAAATAATTACTCGTTGAATGTTTTGAGAGCACTATTTTTCTTTTTAGATAATTACAAAAATTGTGCATCGCAATAAACACAAATTAAGCTCGTGTTATCAACCATGTTCAAAGTAATTCAAAATAGGCTCTCGCACACAAACACACACCACAGCACATCTTTGTGTGCTAATAAAATTGACTGACATCTAATCAAAAGACCTTTAGTCTATTCCTTTTTATTATTTGACCTTTTATAAAGGTAATTTTAAAATCTAACAAAATATCATTAATTTTATTAGGTACTGACTGCTGATTTACACTTAATTTCGATTTAAGAACAGATGATTGAATAATTTGTCGTTAAGGTTAAAAGTTTGCCATATAAACTTTGATTGACTATATGTTTTCCTGTTATAATTTTAACTTTTCATGATTTAATATGACGATTAATAGAAAATACCGTACCACTATGTTATGGTTTCCTCACGATGTTTTCTTTCAGCAGCTGAAGCTCATTGGTGGGGTTTGAACCCTCGCCCTTTGGCGTGCGAACCTACCGCGTTTACCACTGAGCTATTATCGCTACAAAAGTTTAATACAAGCTAGTGTATCTACAGGTATGTACATATTTATAAGTATGTACATATTTCGAACGGTACAGGCCTTGCTAAAGTAATTTGGCAGATGATCGGCTCCTTTCTACAGATACGATACGAGGTTAAATTACATCGAGGTTCAATAATTAACTTTTAAATGTAACATTTAAGTCTGAGAATGCAGATGTACAAATTAATCTGCTTTATTAGTATGTAGGTCACTTATTTCATGTAAATAATTCATGTTTTGAAATGATTCATCTGATTATATTTAACGCGAAAATGATTTATTTAATTTATTAATATTTATAAATATATTAGAGATAATGTCAGTGTTTGTACTAGTTGTTTTTTTAAATAAATGTCGTCTTCACCTTTGGTGGCCAGTAAGTATCGTGTTGATTTAGTTCGTCACTTCACCTTCATCTGGGTCAACCCTGAGGACGCATAAATTTTGTCGTCCAATCTGTGGTGACCTTTGCCCAGCGGTCGTGTGACATGCGACAAACGTGGCCCGCCCATTCCCACTCCGGCTTTAAGTGGCCGACATCAGGGATTTTGGTTTTGGACCGTAGTATCGTGTTCCTTATACGGTCTGTTAATTTGACTCCCAGGATGTGTGACTCGCTTCATCGCTCGCTGGCAAACCCCGAGTGCGGCCTTCTGATCTTTTGTCAAACACCAAGTCTGTGTACAGTACGTGAGGATGGGAGAATGCACACGTCCATAAGTTTGCGTTTTAGGCATAGCGGGAGATCGCATTTTATGAAATCTTTCATGACCCAATAGCTCTTCCAGGCGTTTTCGGTGCGTCTGGCAACTGGAAGGAAGAAAGGAAGGCCTTTACACAGCAGTGGGACAATAGTACACTAATATTATAATGGAAGTTTGCTTCTTTGTATTTTTGTTTGTTAAGCCGTCACAGCGGGAAGAAAGTAACAATTCTTCCCGCTGTGACGGCTTAACGGATTGGGATTACAATAAATATAAATATCAGTGGACATGTTTCACTTAAGCCCCCTAGCCTTAAACTAAAAATACTTTTATATTGTAAATACCTATTTATAATATACCTACATAAACATAACATATGTACATCAATGTTCGTCACACAAATGCTAGTCTTGAGTAGGAATCAAACCCACGCTCTTTAGCTCTCGAAGCAGATCTACTATCAAATGAGCTTCCAGGGTAGTCAACTTATGTAATTACGTATAGCAGTTAACTTATATCTTGGATTAACATATATGCGACTTTGTAACTCCAAAAACGCGGATGAAGCGGGTGCAACTAATATTTTATAACAGAAGTTAGATAGGTAAACAACACTGTGTCAAAAGCATGTCAGTTTCCATATATTTTTTTTTTATTCCAATTTATTTAAGAGACTTTTGTGACATCCACATGGCAGTCCCATCGTATTTTCTAGAAAGTTTTTTTACAAGTAAAAATTAATAAAATAATACCTAGACACAACACATACTTATACACACTGTCTCATACACACATTCACTCCCCTGCATACACACAAAAAAATAGGGACGATACTTTGAACTTTAAGATGGTAAATAATTTTATCGCTTTGCTTTGACATCAAATAACAAATTATATCAACTTCTTAATATTGTGAAATTCTGACCGATATAAGGAAGTATACATTATGAATCTTTCTATTAATACACTGTTACATAAATACCTTAAAAATACATATATTTATAAACACTAATACATAATCATTAAGGTATCTAGGTATCTAGGATGCTATAAATCTCTATATTAATATTTCGCCACTGAGTATCTGAGAGAGAGGCGATCCTTTCACATAAGATGTCCGATTATCTGAGATACCATCTCATTTCCTTGATGTAACATTTGTTCCGTAATATTTGACTCAGAGCCGTAACATTAGCTTAATTTAATAGAACCATTAAGTATAGCTTGTCTTAACAGTTGTTAATAAGACACTTGTGTACCTACATTTAAGGTTTTTTAGGGTTTCGTGCCTAGGGGTCGTGTGCCGTGGTGGTACCGGCGTATATAATAGTACCCCACCCTCTCTACCCGTAGTTGCCGTAGTTGGCTAAGGGATGTAATCCGGAAGATGGGCATCAGCGTCTTCCTTGAACAATCACACCTAACTGCGTTCGCCAACCCGTCTGCCAAGCGTGGCGAGTACTGGCAAACCCAAGGAGGAGGCCTATGTCCAGCAGTGGACGTCCTATGGCTGATAATGTGAGGGTTTCGTATTAGAAAAGTTCACGAGTTCGGTTTTTTTGGGTTTGTTAGTTGGGGTTCCACGTTCAGCAGTGGACAGAAAAGGATTGATAATGATGATTTGAAAAGAGATCAATGAAAGCTTAAGCCGTATGTTGTTTGTTTGTTCGAACTATATCTCTGAATATAATTAAATAGTTATTTAATTTTTTTACAAATATATTGTTTAGCGTTATGGCGTGCACGTGAAAACAGTCTAATCAGCTAATTATTGTAAAGTACCCTGCTATGGTTTCGTCACAATATTAAGCTAATGTTGGGATTGGAACCCACGCTCCTCGGCGTGTGGTAGAAACGAACTAACTATTAAATTATCATCACTAAAATGTTCGATTGAGTAGTTAAATAAACCAAAAAGGTTGTTAAAGTTTGCACGACTTTTAATAATGTTTTCTTT
The DNA here is from genome assembly GCA_950106695.1 of Biston stratarius. Lineage (NCBI taxonomy): Eukaryota > Metazoa > Arthropoda > Insecta > Lepidoptera > Geometridae > Biston > Biston stratarius. The sequence goes on from OX467111.1 coordinate 14,846,191, forward strand.
CAAGTCTCAACTCCAGCATTAGTACATGGACAATAAATATTTTGGTATCATTTAATAACAATAGTACTAAATTGCATCACTTAAGTATGATTGTGAAGCTCTGTACGGTGCTTTAGTTGTAAAAGAGATAAACTTAACTAACTACGTAATATAAAAGTTTGTCTGTCAGAATATTGATTAGTGGCTCGGGCTGTAGAGCGTGGGTTCGATACTCACCAAGAATAAACATTTTGTAGTATAAACAAAAAGTTTGTTGTGTGCCTGGGTGTTCTGTATGTATTTACGAAAAAAGAGTATGTAAGTATTCTATCAGTTATCTGACTTCCATAGTACAAGCTTTGCTTAGTTTGGGGTCAGATGGCGCTATCTGTAATGTCCTACGATGTTTATTTATTTATTAACATAACGATATGCTCACCTATATTTTCCATTATTATCTGTACTGTATCTGATATATCTTCACCATCTTTGACTACAACATCACTAAACATCTGGTGAGCTGTAGTCAAAACACCTAACCTATCAAGAGTAAAAAAAAAAAAAAAAACTAATATTTTTTTATTTATTTTTTATAGCTGACAGGCTTGGTGTTTGACCGCCAACTCGCCTGATGTCAGAAGATGCGGTCTACGGTGTGTTATTATAAATGTGAAAATGTGTTGTTCTTTTTATTGTAGGTTTTTATCTTTCTTTCGCGTAGACGCAGACATTATTTTTAAAAAAAGGGTATATTTAGAGTTTTTAAAGTTTATTTTTATAACCTAACATTTTTTTATTCTTTCTACATTCATTTTCGCTTTACCGTTGATATTTTTAGCAAGAAGCACATTAAACTGATAAAAAAAAACAGAAGTTTCTTCGTATACGAATGTAAATTCTAGTTTAGTTGAAAGCCGTCCTGACGATATTGTGCATTATTACAAACAGAACTATTAACTTCAACCTTAGTTGTAATTACGTGCTAGATTCAAAGTGAATGTAATTGCTAATGTATCTTCGTCTGAACTAATATGATTTATAATCTGTGGTTGTAATTACAGGCAACGAGTTAAAGTGCAAAGTGAGCTTTGTCATTGAGTTATAAGGAAGTACGATCTAGATTTATAGATTTTAGTCTAACTGTAATTAATGTGCAGTTGTATAATGTTAAAAGGTCATGTATTACGTTTGCATGAGTAATGAACTCAATAATATTTACATTATGAAGATTGTCCTTTACAAGCGTTAAAATTACTCTAACATTATAAAGTTGAAAGTTCGTAAGTGTGTCACACTTGAGCGACAGTTCCAGGTTAAATATGGTTTACCTTCTTCGACCACACCGTCACTTAACATCAAGTGAGCAGGGGTCCTAGCTAGTCAACGATAAAAAAAAATGTAGTTGAAATCTTGAGTAAAAAAATATATAAAACAGTGAAAACCCATGTGGTTTAGAAGTTAACTGAGTAACGTACAGACGCAGACATAGACTTTGTTTAATACTATTTAGAGATGCGCTAAAGGTTTTTTTTTATCTATATTGTTAAATGCCAGATGATGATAAAATTAACGGTTTTGAGATTGAGTCCCATATTGACATGGACATACTTGTAACGCGTTGGTGTTATCTGACGCATCAATGTTTCGATACCCAAAGAAGCCCAAATGAATTAATGTGTCTCTATAAATAATATTCTTATTTGGGCTCTTGTAGGCGAACATGTCAACATTCAAATGTTAAAGGATGAAGGACGAATTTTCTCGATATTTTTGGTATTTTTATTGTATTGTGTTGGTATTTCGAAATAAATATGACAATCGATGTATTAATACGATTATTAGTGAACTTTGACACTAAACACTTTGTGACAGCCCTGTTGGCTCATTGGCAGTATGCCTGCCTGAGCTGTAGGGCGTGGGTTCGATTCCCGCCAAGGACAAATGTTTGTTTGGTATTAACAAATGTTTATTCTGTGTCTGGGTGTTCTGTATGTATTATAAGTATGTATTTACAAAAAAAAAAGTATTTATGTATTCTATCAGTTATCTGACTTCCATCACACAAGCTCTGCTTAGTTTGGGGTCAGATGGCGCTGTGTGTAATGTGTCCTACAATATTTATATTTTTATATTTATTTTTTTTTGCCCGCTTAGTTTTGTTCGTACACATTCCATCGGCATTTAATAGTCGTCACTCGTAGTCATTATGGTATTTTAAAAATATATTCACTAAAATGAAATATCATATAATATATGCACATGCTTAAACAAAACTTTGAATAACTTTTTTTGGCTTTTTTCACTTATCTCCTATTTATTTTATCAATTAGTAGCTGTTCGTTTTTCGTGTAAAATAAAATAAAATATCAGAAAAAAGTTTTGATATGTATTGTTGTTATGTTTCAAGTATCTTATAATTTCTGACTGTAGCACTCCCCGTCCTTTACTTCTTCTACAAATCCTTTCCGTACTAAGGTTGTCTGAAAAAGATCGCATTGAACGATAAAGCTGCCAGTTGCTGAAGCTGTTTCTGTTATAAAAAAAAATATTTCTGATGTGAACAATAAAGAGTTATCCTACCAAGGAATGCGTAGAACATAAAACTTATATAAAACTATATTCTTATTGATGCTCTGGACCCAGAAGACTTATTAACCTCCGATGCAAACACGTGTGAACCGATATAGATTAAGTTTCCTTTGTGTACCGCAGGAAGAGGTCAGCTCCGGAAAACGAAATTCCTTGTCCGGAATCCGACGGATTAATGTAAAATTGTTATATATCATGAATAAATTGTTTTTTTTTTGTTTGAAAGTGAGTGTTTTAGCCATGCAAACAAGCTAAAACCTTTAGCTGCGTAAATATTCATCAGCTATTGCCTAGTTGATGAATAGTTGTAAACATTTAATACAGGTTTGGTTGAGTCGAAATTTGGTACTATTCTGTTACTGATTTTAATATTTTTAGTTTGTATTTGTTAACCGACTTCAAAAAAAGAAGATGGTTCTCAATTCGGTTGTATTTTAATTTATGTTACTCTCCGTCATTTATAAACCGATTTGAAAAAATCCTTTTTTAGTTTAAATGGTTTTTATACTTTCAGATTAGTCCCATAAAATTTTTATAAATATATGTTCAGTAGTTTGATTTTTAAACCAAAATACCTAAAACCCAGCCTAAGGGCATGGAATCGGTTTTATTAATTTTGATTGTACTCTATTTTTTTTTTTTAGGTTTCAGTTAAAAATTTATATTTATCATAAAAAAGATCAGTTACCTATCTATCAGATACCTATATTTTATTACTGTCAGTAGTCACGACCTACGAAGTATTGATTCAGAGCATGAGAAGATGGGCTTAATGTTGCACGATCGACCTTGACACCGTCACTTTAAAGCAATTAAAATGCCTAAATAATAATTTATAAAAGATACTATCTACCTGTTTCTCAGCGTTGGACAGCTAATAATTGTGCCAAATCTTAAAAGTCAAGGTTATCTGAAGTTCAGATCGAAGATGGAACTGGTACATATTTTATGGCTATGGACCATAAATTAAGTCGTAATCTTTTTATACGAAATACTATTTATATAATTAATGATTAGGGAATTGTCGACTCTATTATCATCTTTAGCGGACCAGAGATTGATACGATCATAGCTTAACTGAAACAAGAACTTAAACTAGAAGGTACAAGACTGGCTTTAGAGCTAATATGAAAAGAAAGATCCACAAAAAAATGCCTTGCTGAGTTTTTTGCCGGAGTCTTCTCAGTTGAAGTGTAATTACGAGCCGGTGGTAGATTCAAACATGTAACTTAACGTTCATAAGTGCCTTACCAGGGCCTAAACTGAATAAATGACTTTTTGATTTTGATTTAGAGCAATTTATGATTAAAACTCATTGGAAGGCTATGTCTATATTATTACTAAACACAACATCGACCGCTAAATTAATCTACGTAATACAGAAAATTTTACTTTGCAGGCCACTTGGCGTTCATAACTTATTTGCTAATTTGGTAGTAGCTTATGCTTCTAGGTAAACATTAAAAGATTTACTTGGTTTGGTACTAGATGGCGCTATGTAATATGTTTATCGATATTTAGTAATTTATAACTAAGACTCGTTCGCCATTATCGGATATATCAAAGAGGAGTAAAGTGACAAGGTGAAAGTTTAAAAATATAGTAAAAACAATGCGTATTGCGTCGGTGTTAAACTCATATAGGAGCTTTGTTATATTTATGTTATGTATAGCACTTGCCCCTACGCATGTCATTAACCTAGATCACAACAAAAAGGCTTAAAGGAATTCATTGCAGGTGCAAGCTTTTACTTTTATCTTTTCTTAATATCCGTTTTGTAGCGATGAAAGAAAGAGAATATATTTCGACACAATACAGACAGGTAACGAATAAAAAACTTTTGTTAAATATAAGATAAAAATACGCAAGTATCATAAAAAGAAAATATTAGTACGATATTAGCTTGATTTATAGAGTTACACATACTCACACTCACACAACATACACATTTCAAATAATGCATACTTACTGATCGAATTCTTATAATTTTCTTGCATGTTATCATTTAAAAATAATAATAAATATTTAAATTAATTGAATTATTTCTTGGTCTTTTAGCGGAAGGCTCTGGCGCCCGTAATACAGTTAAACTAGTAAAAGCGCCAGGTCCCACAGGTAAAATAAATTTGTAGTCACTTATCTCTAGTCCTTAGATGTAAGATCGATTTTGTCTATTAGATAGATAGATAGGTAGAAACTCTTTATTGTGCACACCGAAAAAGAAAAAAAGTACAGAAAAACAAAAGAATCTTATGAGCTAGTGCCACAAGTGGCGGCCTTATCGTTAAGAGTGATCTTTTCCAGGCAACCAAAAGGCAATTTTGTATATTTTTTAACTTAAAAAAAAATAATTAACCTTAAAAATTTTGAATTTGAATAGAATCTTGCTTTGCTTGTCGTTTCTGTTATAAAATATTACTGTCGCGATAGCGCTTCCATGATAGCAATCTCGTACGTAAATTAAATCAACAAGTAACGTCAACAATTTACAGAAAACAATATTTTTTTATCATGTTTTGAAAACCTAGCAACCCGAGTTCTGAAGTGTAGAGCACGGACCGGCAAGTGCAGCGTAGGACGTCCCCCCAAGGTAGACAGGTGACCTAATAAAGATCGCAAGAACGCGCTGGATGCGAGCCGCTTCCAACCAGTCTTTATGGAACTCAATGGGGGAGGCCTATGTACAGCAGTTGACGTCCTACGGCTGAAATGATGATGATGAGGATGATGAGCAGTACACATCTTGATTTTCATATACGTATATATATATGTATATAGAAGTAACTATAGGTACAAAATTGTATTCTTACGCTTTACTTCGAAATTTTTACAAAATTTTGTAACATGGCAACTTTTCAAGAATGTGTAAACCATGGGCGTGACAACATTTGAATAGTTTGAGTAAGTCCGTGCTTAGAATTTGCGACGAGAGATTAGTTTTGCGATGAATTGTTAATCTCTCTGGTTATCATTGTTTTGTTGCAGTGCGCAAGTGTTTTGATTTCGTAAGGATGTTTGAAGGTCAACAGCAAACAGCTTTTGCATTTTCGGCTTTCGTAATGTTTTTTTTTTGTACTTAGCAGTGCTATCCGACTATCGTTGATACTGTCAGCAAAAATTGACCCAACATACGTATCACTATAGTAACTATTAGCCGGAATTCAGATTCTTCCTTTGATTTTAGTGTCAAAATAAGTGTATCGGTAGAATTATATTTTTCTAGAAAAGTTTTTTGATAATAAGATATAGCTGCCATGACTGTCGTAGCGGTACTAAGTCCAAGACAATACTGATATAAAAGATATATATTTTAAAAACGTTTTTGCCATCTAAGTAATAAGTAATCAAAATAATATTGCAAAAATTATGGTTGATTTTTAGCTGTTTGACTACAGCTCACCTGTTAAGCACAGCTGTTAAGTGACGGTGTGCTCAAAGATGGTAACTCGTCTAGCCTGGAATGGAACTGGCTCTAAAGTGAGGCTGCCGGAACACGTCGTTAGGCGCTTGGCGACAGGTTTTCAACATGAGGGTAGTAGTCGAGTACTAGAAAGTACCCTACCACCACGCTATGGTTTCCTCACGATGTTTTCCTTCACCGGCAGCTCAAGCTCATTGTTGGGGTTGGAACCCACGCCCTTCGGCATGCGAACCGACCTCGCTAACCACTGGGCTATCATCGCTACAAAATTCGCATTCGCTCATTCGATTACACCGTACCTACTTATAATAGGTTTTTTTTTAATGGTTGACAGGCTAGGTGTTTGACCACATCTCACCTAATGTTAAGTGATGATTAGTCGAGGGTTGGAATAGAGGGAAGCTGACGAAACACACCGTTAGATGCCGAGTACCAGAAAGTACTCTATCACCATGCTAATAATTGACATGATCCTAAATAACCCTAAAGATGATATTTCATCAATCAATTGAATCATGATTCAAAGAAACGTTCTCTCACGATTCAGTTGTTTCTTTCACCTGCCGCTTCATACATTTTTCAGCGTATCTAATCTACAAACAACCATTTACATAGGTCATACAATCCATACAAATTGAGAACAATAACTACAAAATTACATATTGATGATACATAGCGGGGAATGTCTTAATTGCATTGTGTGCTATACAAAGGATTTCTGGTTTTGACCCACTTTTGCACAAGTAGGTACTTAAAATATCATTTCAAATGTCTAGACGTAAAATTATGTAAGTGAAACAAATCTGGATTTTGTAAGCAGGTCTTGCAAACACGTGAAGAATAATGTGCATTTGAGGTAAATAGGTTAAAAGGAAGATTTATGGTCTTCGAACAAATGTGTTCATGCTAGTTAAAAGAATAGCGCCATCTAGCGAAAATTTCATTACAGAGTACAGATGGTTTACAGTTGGTTCAGCGTGTTGCTTCCTCTGTTGAAGCTTTCAATACTTTACTATGGTCTGACCAGACTCGACTCTGATTTACTTTATGTGACTTAGAATTTTTTGACTTCGACTAACGGTTCCGGCAGCCTCACTTAAGAGCCAGTTTTGTTCCAGTCTAGGTGTGCTTTACCATCCTCGACCACACCGTCACTTAATATCAGGTGAGCTGTGGTCAAACACGTAGGATGTCAACCAAAAAAAGCTTTGGTTTACAATTAAGTTCAAACTGAAAAATGCATATTTGCTTACACTACTGCGGTACCATATAGAATGTTACATTAGCCCTGTCCTTATAGACTAATTTTTAAATCAATGTAAAACACGGGCTGAAGGTTGAATTCACAGATGACGAACAAAAATCCAGTTACAAAGGGAATCTGTAACTTTGTATAAATTAGTCTTGGTTTCCTTGTAGGGAAAGCAATTGGAAAGGAAACAATCAAAGAATACCAGTGGACCTTGTTTTAAAAGCATTGCTCCAAATAAGGCAAGTTCAACCTTAAACGAATGCGTGATGGTTTAAATTGTCTGGCGCTAATTTCTTTTAATTGTCATCAATTATATAATCAATGGAAATCTTTACAAGGCAAAATAATGAATACAAGATTTCACAGTAGATTATATTGTAATGTTGATACTCATTTCTGTTAGTACTAGCATACGATACTTACGTGTTTCTCGATTTAAGCTCTCATTGTTGAGATGTATGTGTATTTAACTTTATGTACCAATCTCAGTTGATTTGTTTTACGTACAACTACAATCCTAGTTCAAGTTGCGAGTGAATCTGTTTCTTTTAGACAAGAGATCTGCTCAATCGTAGACCGCATCTTCACTTAGCGTCAGGTGAGATGGCAGTCAATCGCGAGCGTATATTTGTAATCATCATCACTACTTATTATAAAACAAAGTCGTCCGCCGCGTCTGTCTGTCTGTACGCGATAAACTTAAAAACTACTGAACGGATTATCATGCGAGTTTCACCAATAGATAGAGTGATTCATGAAAAAACTTTAGGTATATAATTTATCAAGGTTTTGTATACATTGGTTGAAATATAATGATAATTGTTAGAAGTGTCGGAAAAAGTCAAGCCACCTGGGAGCTTTCATCGAAAACGCTGCCTAAAATAGATCAAAAGCACCGTGTAAGCCCGTGTGCAGCTGAGACGGGTCGTTAGTATTAAAATAAAATATAAAATATAAAGAAAATGTATTGCATCAAACTGGTTCTAGGTCTCGTATTTTTTTGCATAAAACGACAGATAATAATTTGCAAAATTTTAAATGCAAAAACTCATGCATGATTTAAAATTTGATCTGCTTACCTATAAGATTTGTTTTGGTGTTCATCACTTTAAGGCTATCGAGAGTTATTCAGGCCTGTAATTTAGCTAGCTGCAGTACCCTTTAAACTAGAACACAATAATGTTTACACACTACTGCTTACCGGCAGAATATTTGGTACTGCGGTCTTACCTATCCAGATAAACTCTTAACCTGCTAAGGAGATCTACCACCAAGTAAATATTCACCACCACTACCAGTAACAACATCTCGAATACTAAAATAAGTTATCTGTGCCCATCTTTCCGACCACCTAATTTTATAACTATCTACCATCTTAAGAGTCTACTTTACACAGATAATAAAATTATCAACCATCACATCTTCATCTTACATGTGAATGGGAGCTTTGCAGATATATCTCGATCGTGTACCTGTGTCGTGAAGTTACGGTGACTTTACAAAACTTATTTGCACAAGCGGCCAAATTAAAAACTATACATTTACATCGGCTTTCTTTAGATAATACGATGGTGGCGCTTTCATACAATTGAATAAAAAGATAATTTGTTTGTATATCGTGATACGTCTTGACAAATTGAGAGGAAATGATGAGATGACACGATCTTCTAGACAAGTGCCGCAAAGTTATGTAAAAAAGCATATAGTGAGTTAAAAGCTCTAGATTAGAGATAAAACGAAGTAAATTTTCATATTACCTTTTTGGCATGCTCCACACCGATGTAGCGTACGAGTACAGTAGCGATCTCAGCGACGGCTTTCAAATTATCTGCTACCGCCGGTTGCGTCGGTGTGCAGTAATTCTCCGCATTTGCCATCACAAATTGCCATGGTGGTGCCGGCGTAAGAATAGTACCCCACCCTCTCAACCCGTGGTTGCCGTAAGAGTCCGCTAAGGGATGTAATCCGGAAGATGGGCAGCAGCGTCTTCCTTGAACAATCATACCTAACTGCGCTCGCCAACCAGCCTGCCAAGCGTGGCGAGTATTGGCAAAACTCCCCCAGGAGGAGGCCTGTGTCCAGCAGTGAACGTCCTATGGCTGATGATGTGCTATCACAAACTGCGGCTGTGTGGTAAGCTTGTACACGAGATTATCTGTCCACATTTTTTACCTCTGTTTAAAATAAAGTTATTTATTTCGTCCTATAAATCAGTGTGTATGAAAAAAGCTGCAGGTCCAACTCATGTCGATTTAAGAGTCCTTAAAAAAGAAATTCTTAATAATTTGCGTTCGCGTAAATGACGGTAGTTATGGATTAAAAAATATATTTTTCATTGGAAGAATGTCTGTAACACCGCTAATGCACACTAGGTATGCTTAATAAAATATAATATATTATTACTAGCTAGTGGTTTCATCTGCATTTTCTGAGAAAAAAACCTATTTGCTAATTTAGAGTACACGCTATCTGTGTTCCAAATTTCATTCAAATCCGTTAATTCATTATAGCGTGAAAAAGTAACAATCAAACATACATACATACATAAAAAACTTTCGCCTTTATAATATTATAATAAAAATACTATATTTCGATATTGTTTTAAATATTCAATATGCAATAAGATGCTTAAATATTACAGAAAATCCAAAATTTATATACATTTAATATTCAACAAGTTTTACATACTATCGAAATGTTTATGGCCTTAAAATTATATTTAATTCTAAAACCGTTGCGTATTTTCCAATTGCACTTATGTAAACTATGATTAGTCACCAGTTACGACAGAAAATCTAACTGCAGCGTTAAATACTGAAGATATACGTAAGACTAGTATTTCTATCTCCATCGAGCTTTTGATTTAGTCTTTTAATTGAAAAATATTACACGCCAAGTAGCTTTGTCTTCGATATTTCGTTTCCAGACACTAAAATAACCATAATTTTACACAAAGCCATCTAGCTCTAAACTAAGTAAAGCTTTTAATATGGGAACCATAACAGTTTTAGGATATTTTAAAACTTTTTTGTAAGTACATTAAAAACCCGGACACAGAATTCCTGCGTGGGAATCAAACTCACCTTTAGGTCTTGCAGCAGACCAAACACTGCCTTAAGAATAATAAAGAAAGTATATAAGTATTCTATCAGTTATCTGACTTCCATAGTACATATAGCTTTGCTTAGTTTCGGGTCAGGTGGCGTTAAGTGTAAAATATGTCCTACGATATTATAATTAATATAGTCACTTAGGGCGTCCTACTCTCTTTTTTGTGGATAAAGTTTAATTTTTATAAGTAACATAAGATATATAAAATATATTTATAGATAACAATTACAACTACCTATACAAAACGCAATCTAAATATGTTTTTGTACAAATATTTTATTCATAACACCAAAATTACAGGTCACTTATTTATAAAACTAAATATAATAGAATTGGTGTTATTTATAAATGCATTTATTTGCTAAAAGCCCCTTAACCCAGCGTGGCTCATTACGCTGCAAATCACAGCTTAAGAGTTACTTTATCTCAATTATCCTAAATACAAATCTACAGTTCAAGTCTCAGTGGTACGACAAGGTCCTTTCAGTTCCCAAGAGACCTTGGCACTTTGTATCCTTTGGCGACATTCGGCACGATTGTATCGATGCTATGAATGAGTTTTAAAATTATAGTAATGAATCACAGATAAAATGATTTTGAAATTAATTTGACGGCAGCGAAAATTATACCATAGGCTTTTGGAATGTTCGTTGAAAGAATAGAATAGAATACAACTTTATTATACACCAAACATACATATATTATATCATACAAAACTTAAAAAAGAGATAAAGAGACAAAAACAACATAGACGAATGCATATATGGCGTACAACGGCGGCCTTACCACCTAGAGCTTTTGTTCCAGACAACCTTTGGATATGTAATAGGGAAAAAAAAGGACGTGTGATACAAAAGTATTCCTCCGGATCAGTTTTGTGTTTTTATTACCCTTTTATTAGTTTTACCTGCATTTACATGTATGTAACAAAATCAATCAATTTTTTTAAATTTCTTTTTAAATTTTATTTATAAAATTTAAAATTAAAAGAAAGTTATGGATATTTATGAAAACTTCAGTAAACATCTGTAACGGTAAAAGTTCTGTAACACAAAGTCTTATTACTTAAGTAAATAATTATCCCATACATCCAGACTTCAATACTCAATTATTGCAGCATATGTACAGATATAGATACAGACACAGACTTATAAACATAATATTTCTGTACGTATTACATACGACCCCATTAGGGTACGGAAAATAAATTAGAACTACAGAATGTTTTATTTCCAAATTAAAATTATTACATTCATTAAACACAATTACAAATCGAAGTCAAAATTAGAATATTAATACTTTGAAAAAGTTTCAAACTTTAAAGTTTTACAATAATGTATCTAAAAATGCAGATTTTGATAGGGAAATACTCAGATTTAACATTTTACCTATTTAGAATATACCATCTTCTACCATATCGTCACTTAACATCAAAATAATAACAGTGAATTGTGGTCGAACATCTAGTTTGTCACCCATAAAAAAAAGCATATTAAGATAACTTACTCGTATATTTTGATATCTACTATGCAAGTGTTTAATATTTTAGTATGTGTGAGTCGTATTGGTTAGTTATGTCATTACTCGCACGCAACTCAAATTGCCATTCGTTTGTTGAATATGGATTGCAATATTGCAAAGAGGTTGATCGACCTCGTGGTTATCTACTATTTATCATATTTAGTATCACGATGTCGGGTTGTCGTGAAGTTATATTATAAATACTCAGTAGTTATCGCGGTTCTTTCACACGCAGGAGAGCGTGGCTTCTATCTATTTATGAGCTTGAGCTGCCGGTAAAGAAAAACATCGTGAGGAAACCATAGCATGGTGGTAGGGTACTTTCTAGTACTTGCCTGGCTAGCTACTACCCTCAAGTTCAAAATCTGCCGCCAAGCATCTAACGGTGTGTTCCAGCAGCCTCAATTGAGAGCCAGTTCCATTCCAGGCTAGGTGTGCTTTACCATCTTCGACCACACCGTCACTTATCATCAGGTGAACTGTGGTTGGTAAAAAAAGACGAAACTTCTTAGAAATCATTCAATGGTATCACTTGCGAGTGCCGCGTCCAATGCATTGCTACAACAGGAAAGTGTAAAGTGCATAGATCTTGCGACCCAGCTGCAGGTAGGTAATTATACAAGATTTCTTTCGTATACATTTTCTATAAACTGACTGAACCGATTTTTATGAAACTTCTAAAGAGCCAATCTGAACGTATGATTTTAAAAAGTAAAAAGATTTTGTAAAATCGGTTTATCATATGACATATATTACCTGGTTGACCGAGCTTTGCTCGGCTAAAAACACGGATAAAATGACGTTTTCTAAAAATGAAACCTAGCTAGATCGATTTATCGCCCCCGCATACTAAATTTCATGAAAATCGTTGGAGCCGTTTCTGAGATTCAGAATATATATATTTGCTCGTTTAAAGGTATTAGATTAGATAGATTTTATTGCGTCGGAGGTAAAAAAGGTGTCTCACATGTGCGTGAGAATTTCGTGATCGTGACATTTGATATACCTACCAAGACCTTCCAAATGAAAGCCAGACGGTTTCCTAATTAGGCTCCCATATCGTCTCACTCAGTTACTCAGCACATACAAATGTATATTATAAACGTTAATATAACCTTAAAACACCGCGGTATTGTTATAAAACGTAGCTGTCAGCACATGGGTCCGGAACCACGCTGCAAGGCTCTTGTCACTTTCGGCTGCAACCTTGAACACTTTTGCGGCTGCCGGCTGACTGCGGTCATTGCGAAGAGCTGACGGCGAGTGACGACTAATTCTTAGAACAGTGTTTTAAACTATCACGGTTGCTACTACATCTGTTAGTTTAGGCTGCTTTCGGCCACTATTAAATTCGCCAAAAATTAATAATTTTATCTCATCAAGATTCTAGATGTCCAGGTAGGTGGGTGGTAGGTGGGTAAGCGGGGTGGGTGTTATTCGAGGTGTGTGTGTGTGTTGTGTGTGTTATTCGAGGTGTGTGTGTGTTATGTTGTGGTGTTGTGTGTGATCCACTGGAGTTACTATGCTTGCAGGCCAAAATCTCACTCCTGTACTTCAAAAACCTAGGTTGGCTCGCGCAGATGCTGGTAGGGAGAATGTTCAATAAAACCCAAGCAGGACGTCAGTGCAGGATTTATCGCCCCCATTTCGAATAACAATTAAATCAAACAGTTTTTACATCTTTTTTTGTTTTATACAACAGACAAGGCATGTGTTTGGCCTCAATCTTTCTTTTTTATTGTTATCTAAACGAAAGCAACTCTCCTGATGGTAAAAGTTAACGCTTGTCCATGACCATTGCAGCGATACACAAAACTTTGAATAACAAAACAAATGTCAGGCCATCGCTGGTTTGGCGCAATTTACCTTGATACTTTCGATGGTTAGTCTCAAAAGCCCTGTAATTTCACTAGATGCAGTATCCTTCAAACTGGAACACTCTAATGTTTACACATTACTGCTTGGCCGCAGAATATCTGGTATATAGATATAGCTATCATAGAAAAAAAACTGTACTAATACAAAACTTGCTCAAAACTATTGGAACCGCATAATATTACACAACCATGGTGTTTGTTTACATTACAATGTACAACACGGTCAATTAACGCTTGAATATTTTAACTTGCGCCACACTCATTATGTCTGCAATACAACATTACTGAAGAAAGCCAACAGGTTTCGCACGAAAGCGATCGCAGCGCGGTCGACTTTCGCTCGGATTCGATTTAATGCGTGCCAACCGATTAATTTAGGTATATTTGTAAACACATATGTATATTAGAACGTTGGGAAGTTTCGATAAAATGACAACAAAGAGCAACCCTATTTTCGAAGAAAAAAAAACACGCATGACTTCTGTTTGCACAGTTTTTAGTTTTATTCTGCAGTGTGCTTTAAATAGCACCTTGTTAAAAGATCAAAGGTAACGTGTCTACGAAAATAAATTACTTATTTTGAAGTTAACTTTAGTAATGAAAAAAGTCGGTAAAGTTGGTTCGTTGACGCCGCCAAGTCTTATCGATTGATATGTCGATATAAATTCATCGATCGATTTCTCAATACGGCGTGGTATATTATGACCGGTCAAAATAAGTCACGAATTAGAGCGGCAACGGGACGATACATAATGATAATATCCTAAGATTGGACATTTCGGACACTAATTATGAGTAGAATATATGACTCAGAATGAAGATGATTTTCTTTAAAAGTTTCTAAAAGTTGTGAGACGAGTTATACGGTATCTTGATGGTAAGAGATAATGCATGTATATGACCATTGCCGGCAATATCTTCACACACCAAATTTCTCGGCAAGGATTACTCGGCGGATAAAAATAAACTGGCGGGTTTGTGCTTGTTTTTTTTTTTAGAAAATACCGGCGGCTCCATAACTATTTGCCGGCTGCACGAGAGCTAGCACTCGGTGAAAGACGAGGTAACCAAGCAAGCGGAGCGTAAGCCTTCAGCATGCCTTCAAGTAGCGACCTGCCGACATGTTTGTTTTAAAATAAACTCTATAATAAGACATTACATACAAAATAAAACACGTACTTAGTTACAGTGTAACCTTAAAATAACGAACCTCGATGTAACAAATTCTTCGAAGTTCTGTAGAACTGCCCGTAAGAGTTGATCCAAAATATACCTTTACATTACAAATACTTGTCAAAAACCTCATTATAACGAAAAAACCTTGTTAAAACGAATCTTAGAGCAACTTAACCTCTATACAACAAATCTCATTGTAACAAATTACTTGGTATACGAATATTTTATAATTACCCTCAGCTTTGTTTTATCAAGGGTGCACTGTATTTCTTTGGATCCACTTCTAGTATTTTTTTGTACCTTCCTTGTGTAACATATAGCTAGTCAGTATTTTACCACTCCAAGCACATTGGCTTTTGGCAAAGTGGCCTTTCACAGAGCAAGGGAGACACAAATTCTTATTCTTCGAAATTTCCTAAATTTAATATGTTTCTGGGATCTTCTGGCTTTTACTATAACATCTTTAGAACTTTTTTTAAAGTAAAACAGACAAATAAAACGCTCTCCATTATGGTAAAAGATGACGCATGTCCATGACCATTGCAGCGGTACCTAAGATAAGTAATACAAATTCCAAGGTATTTTTTTTATAGCTGACAGTCTTGGTGTTTGACACCAACTCACCTGATGTTAAGTGACGGTGTGGTCGAAGATGGTAAAGCACGCCTTGCCTGGAATGGAACTGGCTCTCAAGTGAGGCTTCCGGAACACACCGTTAGATGCTTGGCGGCAGATTTTCAACTTGAGGGTGGTAGCTAGCCAGCCGAGTACTAGAAAGTTCTCTACCACCACGATATGGTTTCCTTACGATGTTTTCCTTCACCGACAGCTCAAGCTCATTGTTGGGGTTCGAACCCACACCCTTCGGCATGCGAACCGACCGCGTTAACCACTGAGCTATCATCGCATCGCTAAAAAATAGGTATAGCTGCTTTGGCGCATTACTTTAAGACATTCGAAGGTTAGAATAGCCCTGTAATTTCGCTAGCTGCACCTTTCAAACCGGAACACAGTAACATTTTCAGACTACTGTTTGGGGGCAAACTATCTGATACCTACATAAATAGTGCTAAGGAGATGTAGCACCTAATTAAACAATGAACAATGAACAAGTAAATTTTGTAGCCGTCTTAAAGGGTGCTTGGGTATAAAGTAGAACCCTGACGATCACGTAGTCTGACAGCTTAGTTCGGTTTAATTACAAAATCTTTTTTCCATATGGTCCTTTTATAAAAGTGAATCACAAGCACAAGATGATACTTTCTAAGTCCTTACTAACGTAGATTTGAATCTATGATTCACTCAAAAGTAAATTATTGAGTGGAGACACAATAACAACATTAATTTAACTCACGAATAGAATCAGTATTTATATGAAAAAAAAGTAGTTGTTTCAAACTTTTCGTCTAGTTTGAATCATAAAGATATATAGAACAGTTGTTTTTTTTTTTCGAAATACTATTTGATTTTAAGTTGTTTAATACTACCTATATGAATATAGACAGAAATTCTTTATTGTACTCATCAAAAATAGAAAAAAGTACAGATAAAAATCCTTTAAAAACACTAGTACACAAATTTTAAGTAAAAACATAATATGTGTATATAGTTGTACAGAATAATTAGGTATGTATTTAAATAAAACGAACACCATGAAAGTTTGAACAGCAATATTGATACAGGAGTTCAGTAATCGATAGTCGTTCCAAAGAATTAAAAAAATAGGTGGTTATTATTTGATCAAATTATCCTGAGCAAACACAAAAATACGGACACTCAAATCACGCGCACCGAATATGACACGGGCGCTGTAGTAGATTAAATAACAGTTACTTCTGGTCTATGTATGGTAGTCATGTCTTGCGCTAGCTCGGTGCGTAAATTCGCTTAATTCTGCGCGCTGTCCACAAATTCTTTAGTCGTGGGAAAACTTTAACCAAGGTTTTCATAGTTTTTTGTTTGGATTTTATTTCTTTATACGTTTCATATGACTACTAACTAACATGCTTTTGAATATTGCTATTGATTAAACTGTCAGCCCGTAAGCATATGTAAATATACATTTAATAAAATAAAAACCAACATCAGCAGCGAGGTACAAAAGCATGTCTGACCCGACTAACAGCGATATCAACTCAGCATTGTAAGAAGCAACTTTCACATCACACCATCAGCCATATGTCGTCCACTGCTGGACATAGGCCTCCTCCTGGGGGGGTTTTGCCAATACTCGCCACGCTTGGCAGGCGGGTTGACGAGCGCAGTTAGGTATAATCGTTCAAGGAAGGCGCTGCTGCCCATCTTCCGGATTACATCTCCTAGCCGTCTCTTACGGCAACCACGGGTAGAGAGGGTGGGATACTATTCTTACGCCGGCACCACCACGGCACCTTTGTTTAATGTAACTTTACTTAACTAATACTATTATACTATATTTAACTTAATTTGTGTGTTTGATTAATGTCGTTAAGGGACTCAAGACTACGATTATATGCCATATAGCTATAAATAAGTGGCTACCTGTTATATTCCGGTTTTCGAACCCACAATACACCATATTCCTTGTAAAGTCGGTCACCGCACCGGTTGGCGAGTTACATAAAGTCGCTGTCACGCTATCTGACGCTGAGTGATAACACAGATCTGATACTAATGGAAACAATCTTACAAAATCACATAAAATAGTGGTAAACTGTTGTTTGTTGAATTGGCAGAGTGTAACGGAGGTATCAGAGGTCAATGGAAGATAGTTTACTTCTTTAATTAAATAAATATCGGAGGATCTCACACAGCGCCATCTACCCCAAAGTAAGCAAAGTACAATACTTGTATAGTTTTTTTTTGTTAATATTTACTTTCAATACAAATAGATTATGAACATCCAGACACAGAACAAGAATTTATCGTCATATAAATGTTTGTCCTGATGAATCGAACCCACGTCGCTCTTGAAGCAGATATTTTACCAAAATTAGCTAATAGGGAATAGGATTCTATTACGTATAAAATAAAAACAAATTAAAAATAAAACGTTTCTATGTACCGTTGCGTGCATGGTTGAGAAGATATAAGTGGAGAACCAAACAGACGCTCCGTTTTATAGTATTTAGAGATCGAGATATGATACTAATATTATAAAGGCAAACGTTTGTGAGCATGTTATTTGTTACTTCTTCACGCTCAAACGACTGCACCAATTTTCATGAAATTTGGCATGGAGGTAGCTGATATCCTGGATTAACACATTTAAGACTACTTTTTATCCCGATAAAATGTAGCAGGTAACACTGCGCAGCGTGTGTATATTAAAACACAGAACAAACATTTTAAAGTAAAATATACATATATATTTTTTTAATTACGTTCCACAGACACCGGGTCCGTGACCTTTATCAACTTTGAATTACAATATTTTTGTTACAATATAGGAAGAGGAAAATTAATCAAATTAATCTCCATCTAGGGTTAAAGTATTAGTTTGTGTGTAACATCTATATTTGTACGTTTTCTATTTGATTTTGTATGTGTAATCGCAACTTTAATATTGAGGGTGCTTATTCTTTACGTTGATTCAAAATTAATTATATTTTTATAAACCAATATTTGCTTTAAAAATTCTATGCATAAAACTACACCAGAAGTATCAGGATTTCCGGCAATTTACGAAAAAATATCATCAAAAATTCAATAATAAAACGTATGAAAAATGGATCAGAAATGTAACATGAAGTGCAGCTGTTTCATACATTTTAGAATTTTAGTTGAAAATCTGCCACCAAGTATCTAACAGTGTATTCCAGCCGCCTCACTTGAGAGCCAGTTCCATTATATGCTAGGTGTGTTTACCATCTTCGACCACACCGTCACTTAACATCAGGTGAGCTGTGGTCAAACACCTAGCCTGTCAACAATTTAAAAAAAAGCATCAAAAACTCAACAAAACCTTTTTGCCAATTAACATAATTTTAATTGAGTGTTGTCTTTCTGTCCATAAATTTTACTATGTAAATATGAAAGTCATCTTTTCACGCAGTTCACTCCTGACTTCAATCATATGATGTAAGTAATCTCGATTACATTACATGACGTCTACATTCTTGCTCAGCGGTACACGCTGTATAATCATCTATCTCAGTTCACGGCTTTGACGGGAAGGCGGAAAAATAATGTCGCTCCATAGTACAATAGAATTCCGTAGTATAAAAATTATACAAAAAACTCATTTTTGTGTTATGTTGTTTATGTTCAAATATATAGATATTTTTAACTACGAAGTGGTGAATTATACTTCATCATCATCAGCCTTTTGTAGTCCACTGCTGGACATAGGCCTCTCCTAAGACACGCCACTCAGCCCGATCCTCGGTTTTTCGCTTCCATCCACCGCCAGCTATCCCACGTATATCGTCACTCCATCGAGTCTCAGGGCGTCCTACACTACGTTTGCCAGTTCGCGGTCTCCACTCTAGAACACGTCTACCCCAGCGGTTATCGGTCCTGCGACAGATATGTCCAGCCCATCGCCACTTCAGCTTGCTAATACGCTGAGCTATGTCTGTGACGTTAGTTCTCTGGCGAATTACTTCGTTCCGGATACAATCCCTTAGAGAAATGCCAAGCATAGCTCTTTCCATAGCTCGCTGAGCGACTTTGAACTTGTGGATCATTCCAGCTGTGAGTGTCCACGTTTCGGCTCCGTAGGTCATGACAGGTAGAATGCACTGGTTAAAGACTTTTGTCTTGAGACTTTGCGGGATGGATGACGAGAAGACTCGACGTAATTTTCCGAATGCTGCCCAGCCCAGCTGTATTCTTCTGTTGGCTTCACTTTCAAAATTGTTTTTACCTAGTTCAAGCGTCTGCCCTAGGTAAATATATTTTTGGACAATATCTAAAGTGAAACCATTTATGGCAACCGGTCCCGGAACAACGCTTTCGTTAAACATGACCTTGGTTTTATCCAAGAATTATAAGAATTATACTTATATTGGTGAAAAATTTACTTAAGTACCTAATTGACTACCCTGTTAGCTCATTTGGTGGTGTATCTGCTTCAAGAGCTGTGTAGGACGTGGGTTCGATTCCCACTCACGACAAACATTGAACTCATAAATGTTTGTTCTATGTCTAGGTGTTCAGTATGTATCTTAAGTTTGTATTTACAAAGAAAATTATATAAGTATTCTATCAGTTATCTGGTTTCTGTAGTACAAGTTTTGCTTAGCTTGAGGCTACATAGCGCTGTATGAAATATCTTAAGGATATTTATTTATTTATTTATTAATAACAACCGGCGACCTAATCGCTAAAAGTGATCTCTTTTAGGCAACCTTAGGAAACAAAATAGTAGAATCGTCTACTTTATCAGAGCATGGACAAAACTTAACTGTGATTAACTTCATGGACAAAACTTTACTGTGATTAACTTAATTTTTCTTTGACTGTGATTAGGACTTATGTTACTTGATTTTAGGACAGTTGAATTCATTGGCTACTTGATACTGGCAGAATGCACAGAATACTATGCCAATAATAAAGAAAAGAAAAATATATAGCAAACGAAGAATACGTCACACATCAATCTTCTAACTAAAAAAATGCCAAAACACAAAAACATTTTTCAAATGTATGTAAGTAGGTTTGCATCTAATGGTTGAGAAAAAGGGAGATGAAAAATGAAAGGTATGCAATTGATAAGTGATAGTGGCTGAGCGGATGTAGAGATGGCTAGAGAGCCGATAATAATTACCTTGTTGAATACGCATTCACAACCGTCGAGTAGATCTAGGTTTCAGATATGGTGTTGGTTTTTATTAGATAAACAAAAACAACAGAATTGAAGACGGATTGTAAACAGTGCATAGAACACATAAAATCTATATCTTTAAACGAGCAATTCTTGTATATATATATATATATATTCTGAATCTCGGAAACGGCTCCAACGATTTTCATGAAATTTTGTATCCAGGGGGTTCGGAAGCGAAAAATCGGTCTAGCTAGGTTTCATTTACAGAAAACGTCGTTTTATCCATGTTTTCAGCCGAGCAATGCTCGGTCAACCAGGTACTTTATATCTTTAAACGAGCAATTCTTATATTTATATATTCTGAATCTCGGAAACGGCTCCAACGATTTTCATGAAATTTTGTATCCAGGGAGTTTCGGGGGCGAAAAATCGATCTAGCTAGGTTTCATTTTCAGAAAACGTCGTTTTATCCATGTTTTCAGCCGAGCAATGCTCGGTCAACCACGTACTGTATATAAATAAGTGGATGTTCTATCAGCTATGGGTATAACTTTACTTAGTTTGGGGCTAATTTCTTTATTTTTACGGAAAGTTAAATTGTAATTCATTATCATAATCATATGCCACAGTAGAATAAGAACTGAAATTAGAATTAACTGGCCTTATAACAGTCAGATACACTAGGCAAGTCATAAGCACATAATAAAAAAAGTAAATAGTTAATTTAAAAAAAAATGAGGGAAGTTCGCCAGTCGAGTACTAGAAAATACCCTTTTTTTATGGCTGACAGTTAAGTGTTTGATCACAGTTCACCTGATGTTAAGTGACGGCGTGGTCTAAAATGGTAAAGCACACTTAGCCTTGAATGGAACTGGCCCTCAAGTGAGGCTGCCGGAACACACCGTTAGATGCTTGGCGGCAGATTTTCAACTTGAGGGTGGTAGCTGGCCAGCCGAGTACTAGAAAGTACCCTACCACCACGCTATGGTTTCCTCATTATGTTTTCTTTCACCGGCAGCTCAAGCTCATTGTTGGGGTTTGAATCCATGCCCTTCGGCATGCGAACCTACCGCGCTAACCACTGAGCCATCATCGCTACAAAACCCATGCCACTCAACCCGATCTTCATTTCTTTGCTACTGCCATATCGACACTCCATAACTGTCTCTTGAACTACGTTTACCATATTAATTTTGTTTTTTAAATGACCCCCAAAAAGTAGATTCGTAATTTTTTTTTTTGTTGTTTTTTTTTTTTTTACTTTGAATATGTTCGCTTTTGAGTATATTATGTGGTACATGGGTTATTTACACCATAACTCTTGAGTGACCACGATTTTTCTAACGTACGTTACACTTTATCGTCGTCTTATAATTTGGAATGTGCTGATTGAGTGCTTTTATATGATAAATGTTAGTTGTAAAATCCACCTTGATTATTAAATATGATATATATGTCATGTCAAGACGCATCAAACGATACTTTTTTGTCAAAAAGTGATAATAGCTTGCGAAGATGCAAATGAATTTGTGAACATACATGCATATTGTACTGAAATCGAAATCGTAACCCTACTTTCACGGTAGGCAGGCAAAACTTGTTCATGCAAGTGAAGTAGCTGTTTATTACATAAAAATATCTCCAAATGAATGAACGAAGCTCCCGTAACGACAGAATA